>JAMJFZ010003463.1:0-702500 GCA_026225945.1 Cricetomys ansorgei
GGATTTTGCTTTGAATCATTGGTACCTTATCATTACTGCTTTATAAAGCAAAGGCAAAGGTAATGAAGCTGATGTTGTTTTACAGGAAGAAACAATTATATAACAGAAAACCTTGGGAGAAATTTAGAGAAGAATTTCAGAAGTAGAGTTATCTGGCTCATTATATTAAGTTCATCAATAAACATTAACCTAGAAAATGCTCACAGCTGAGCTTGGTAATATAATTTGGCTGTAGTTAGGGATTTGAGGTGATTGTCATGGAAGTACTTTGATGAGCTTTAGAGTCTCTCCAGACCCTGGAGTCACAGGAAGAAATTTTTGGTTTGAATAGTATGTACATTTAGGGGACAGATTGTCCATAGCTTTTAATGTACTATAAAATGGGGATTTGGAAATGAAGAAAGGATAGTTTATGGCATATGAAAGGAAATCAACCTTAAAGGGAACATGACTATAGGTAGGGGGAGAGAAAGGTTGGGAAGGCTTAGGTAAAACTTGCTGCTCAAATTCTAAGAATGAGAAGTATTAGGATAAAGATAGGAAATCTGGCATATTTGTTTCTTAGCAGCCTACCTTTCCTTTCCTTATAGGGGATTTGTGTGGGCCCATTAATACTCTGTGTGGCACTTGCTTTGTAAGTATTTTCATTTCCTTCCTCATTTGAACTAGACTTTTTTGATGGAGTTCTAGAATTAAGGAAAAATTTAACTAGGCCTTTAGGATCTCATCATCATCATCATTATTATTTTTTTTAAAAAAAAGAAGGTTGTACTATGTAGCCCACACTGTCCTGGAACCTTTTGTGTAGCCCAGGCTTTCCTCAAACTTGTACTTCTCCTGCCTTGCCTCCTGAGGGCTAGGGTTACTAGTATGCACCACCACACCATAACTCTTAAGATTTACCGTAGGCTTTTGTAGTTTCACTCCATGTATTTGCAGAGAAAACTAGTCCTAAGATGAAACTGAGTGATACGTCTCTACTGATAGAACTAGGATCAGTGTCTACATCACTTACCTCACAGATTAGTTACTATTCTTTTCATCCTACCATGCTCAAGTGATAGGGGTTCCACACAACAAAGAATACCAGCACATTCTTTGCACCTGATGGTCATGATTTGGAATGGAAATATACCTAGCCATAGAATACAAAATCCTTCACATACTGGCAGGCGACATAACTGCGATAAGACTTAATATGTGACTTCTCTGTACTATGTAAGAAGAAAAGGTTATGAATTGACAAGACTTAATATGTGACTTCTCTATACTATGTAAGAAGAAAAAGTTATGAATTTATATTTTTCAGGGAAAACATACCAAGTCTAAGTATTCTAAGCCCAGAATTAAAACGTTTTACATCTATTAAATCCTTAGACACAGAATATTTAAGTGACAGTTCAGTATGTATTCACTTTAAAGCAAAGTTGTTTAGTAATCATTTTTATATTCTTATTTTTAAATAATAATAATTTTTAAATAATCTTAAAGACTATTTCTACTATTGAGAATATGCTCTAAAACCTTAATTCAAGAATTACAAAATTACAAACTAAGCGTGGTGACTGTAATCCTGGCACTGAAGAATGTGAGGCAGGAAGATAACAAGTTAGAAGCCAGCCTAGGCCACACAACCAAACCTTGTTTAAAAAATAAGCAAACAGACATGCATTCAGATTTGCTAACAGCTAGAAAGGTAACTGAAACACACAGAATACTGATCTGATGCCTGGAAGGCCTTTATGCTCTGCCAGCTACACCTAATAGTATGTTGGATTGGAGATCAGGTGTGAAAAAAATCTCACTTTTCACATAATCCATAAATACAGATTCCTTTTTGTTTTGCTTGAGAATGTAACCCAGGGTCTCATGCATGCTTTTTAGACACTGTACCACTGAGTTATTCCTCACCAGAGAGGTACATTCTTTTCTTTTAACTCAAAAACTTTCTGCCTCAATCTTCCCAGTGTTGGGATCATGATACATGCCACCAAACCCATATTCAGAAATACATAGTCTTAGGTGAAGTATCCCAACTTGAAAATACTGTCAAATTTAAAGTTATTTTACATGTTATATGAACAACAAAAAAATAATCTCATGTTTGTGAGCCACATTTGGCACTTAAGTTCAGTAACTTGTGCTTAGGCAGAGAGGCTGTTAGTAAGCCAGTTAAACATTCCAGAAAGGTCAAAGTGCAACACTCCTTGTAGTCCTCAGAGTTTGGATTTTAAATAAGGAAACCATACCAGATTCTATTGTTTTCCTTACAGCACAAAGTGCATATTACAGATGTTCAGATGAGGTATACCATGGCAATCTGGTGAGAACATATGCCATTGTTGCTTTGTATAAAAGGTTATGTAGTTTTTATGCTGTTTTCTTAGAATGCTACAGAAGAGTTCTGTAGATGGAGAAAAGGATGGAGGACCTCAATTTGCTGAAGTATTTGTTGTTGTCTGGTTTGGAGCAGTCACCATCACACTCAATTCAAAACTTCTTGGTGGAAACATGCAAGTATCATATGTACCCTTTTCTCCTTTGCTATGTAGTACATCATAGATTTTAGGGAAATAATACTATTTTGATATTTTCTAAAGCAAAATTGTCTTAAAGACCAAAGAAAAGTTCCCCTTAATATCACTAGAATAGAGAGAGAATTCAATTGAAATATTTTGGAGTTCAGTTATAACCTAAACATTTTCTTTCTAAACCTTGAAGTTATAGGCAAAATTATTTGAAGAAAGTACATGTTTTGGGAACCTATTAATATACCTTCTTAAATTGGTCTCTTAACTAGAATAGATTAAAAACTACATTAGAGGATCAATGGGAGAGCTCTAGGAATTAGAGTAGACCATCTGATATTAGAAAGTTGACTCTTCAGGGGCCTAAGAGAGGAATAGGAAGAGCACAGATAAAACGAAAATATGTTATATAGGAAACTAGTGTCATGAAATTACCATCAAAGTAAAGGTATAGATAGGATAACAAGAAGGAGGCAATAGTCCATAGAATCTATGAGACATCTCTACAATGAGCTGTGTCTTGGTACCTACCACTTAACGATACTTATGATCTGTGGATGTGTGTTTTTTGTAGTTCTTTTTTTCAGAGCCTCTGTGTGCTGGGTTATTGTATACTTCCTTGACTGTTGCAATGGTGATTTTGCCGCCTGGTGCTTTTGGCAGGCCAGGGACCAATAAACTTCATGATTCGGCTTTTTGTGGTGACGGTAATGTTTGCCTGGTCTGTGATCGGTGAGTATATACTTATTTCTGTAGTACCAGAACATATATAAACATGGGTTAAAAATGAAAATCTGATTATGAACAATGAAAATCGGTTGTCAAATGAAAGTAGTATCATGGAACCCTCTGTTCTAAGTAAGTATTGAAGGTGACAGAGACCACCGCTTAGTATCTGAACTTAGAAGATATGGAAAGTCACCAGGCATGATGGTGTGCACTTGTAGTCCTTGCTACTTTTGAGGCTGAGGCAAGACGATTTCAAGTTCAAGGCCAGCCTGGACAGTTTATAGCAATAACCTGTCTCAGAATGAAAATTTTAAAACAAGCCTAGGAATATAGTAGTCTTCATGGTAGAATGCTTAACTAGTATTTATGGGTCCTGGGTTCAAACTTCTGCATCACAGAACAAAATAAAATATAGATATATATAACCATATTTTTTGAGACAGGATCTCTCTGTCACTCAGGGTGGCCTTGAACTTATAATCTTCCTGTCTTTGCCTCCCAAGTTGTTGGGATTACAGGCCTGCCCCACTCTGCCTAGCCTATAGGGTTTATTCTTGATGAGTAAGATGATGAGTAGGATTTTCTTGGATAGGTAAAATGATAGCACTTTAAATAGAACCAGATAACTTACAAGCCTATAGTACCAGCTCTTCAGAGGTAGCACAAGATTATGAGTTCAAAGTCAACTTCAGCTACATAGTATGTTTAAGGCCAGCCTGAGTCATATAAGACCTTATTTGAAAAAAATGGTAATATCAACAGTAACAAAACAAACCCCTGTCCCCCAATGAACTCAACAAAAATCAAGCAATATGAGACCATTTAGCATAGGAACAAATAACCTTACACATATTTAAGCCTGCTAAGCATAGTTTGGTAACTTTCCAGAAAAGGCCAAGAAACCTGCTTAAGAAAGATTTCTACCTAAAATGCTCAAAAGTTTTGAATCGTCAGTATTGAAAGAAGCTGCCCTGGGCTATTGGAAGATGATAGATCTGTGAACTCTGCTTGTGTGTGTTGTTGTGGATGGAACATAGGGCTTCATCCATGCTAAGCAAGTGCTCTACTACTGAGCCACACACCCCTACCTAGAACTGAACTTGTATTATTCTCTGAGAGGCCACAAATAGTACCGAACTTTTAGTGTACTTCTGTGTTCCAGGTTATGCTAGTCACATTGGAGTTTAGTAAATATTAGTAGTTCTGATAATAAGATTGTATTAAATATTCCTTTTTGTTTTCTTTAGCATCTACAGCCTTTCTTGCTGACAGCCAGCCTCCAAATCGTAAAGCACTTGCTGTGTATCCAGTCTTTTTATTCTATTTCGTCATCAGTTGGATGATACTCACATTCACTCCGTAGTAATTCTGGATACAAACATTCAAAACCAATGAAATGAAGGCTCACCTGAAAGATAACGGTTTACCAACAACAACTTCCCCATTCTTGTTCGATTTTTGAGGTATTAAAAGGGAGCCACATAGCACTGTTGTCATTTATATAAGGAACTGATATCTGCAAGGCTGTCCTTTTCCTCTTAATGTTATTTCTTTCGAATACATGTGCATACTACATATAGTACAATGCCTCTTTAAGGCATGATGAAGTCACTGTGGTCTACTTGGGTGACAACCAATGACTTAAGGAGCAAGTGGATCCACTCTACAAATTAAAAAGAGTTGGTGACCATCTTCAGCTTTGAGAATATTTGTTCAGGTGCAGCTCTTAAACACATTGCCTTATGACTATTATAATATGCCTCTTTTCATAAATAATAATAGTCTATATCCATTTTCTTTTTCTTTTCTCCCCTAATCATGAGAAGGCAACAACAGAGGTTAGGAACAAGGTTTGTAGATATGGGAGGAGAAAACATGCATTAACTAATTTTCAAATTTTGGTCAGAGATAGTTGGTTTTTTGTTATTTGTTTTTAAGCAAATGGCATCTAAAGAATCAGCTTTTGGGTATTTTTATATAGTTACCTTTCTGTCATGTGTAATGGTACCTCGGCTAGCACTCTAGATTTTATTCTTTCTCCCACATCCTGAATATACAATGCTAGCAGTCATACATGCAAATTTCTTTTGACTGAAGTTCTCGATGGTCCAATGTTTGTGCTTTTCTAAGTAGCAGAAAATCTTAGAAGTCTGGATTTGTGGTTTGTGATGCATATTGTCATGTGGGCACCTTATTTTGAGGTACAGCTTAGATAATTACATAGCTAAAAGGACCTTTTCATTATTTTGTATGGTCCAGCCTCAGACTAGAAAGGAAGACTACATCAGAGTGTGTGTTTAACCAAATGAACATAGAGAATCTACTGTTCCAAACCCTGGGTAACAGAAGGATGCTTACATAACATGACGAAGGGTGAGCTGAGTTTACAGCTGCTGCCTTTCTTTAGTGGGCTCAGCAGATTTTTTTCATTATGTATGGAGTTTTGGGGGAATAGCAATTTATTTTGTGTGTTTTAAGATTTTATTTATAAAGCTAATTAGCTCCCCTTTAGATATGTACATTTTGCACATGTGCACCTACCTGTACTCTCTTATTTATGCACACAAGTGTGAAGGCTTTTCAAGGAGCAGAACATCTGAGACAAGCTGATTCTCAGTTAAACAGGCCTCCTGTAAGGTAGTAAGAGCTGTTGCCTTCTATGTGTTTCACATTGAAGAACTCTAATAGACAAAGATTGAGTCAGAGGACATTCATTGTAAATATGCAGTTACTTATAGAGATTGGAATTTCTTATTCCATGTGTTTCCTTTATCATAGAATTTAAATATTTATTGATTTTGTATTTAAAAACTACCTTCATATAAATACATGATTCTAAAAATGTAGTTTTTCCCATTCTCAGAGTAACCAGATGAGCAAAAGTAGGCCAAATGGGTTCATGGGATAAGTTACAAAGCATTACTGAGTTTATCTTCTCTGTCCTAGCCTTGTCTAAAGGTTTGGGGGTATATATTTGAATTCATTGTAATTTATCTTTTAAATTATAAACCCTATGAGGATAAATCTGGTGTTTCACTCTTGAGTTAGTAAAGAAAAAATTTAAAACTGACCCTGATTTTTGAAATTTGTCATAAATTATCATCCTTCCATTATCTGAAAAATTTAAACTTTCCACTAAAATATCTTTCCTAAGTTGTTTTATAATCTGCCCAAGTAATTATAATAATGAAGTAACCATACTTCTCAAAGGAAATTTAGTCTTTACTGGATTTTACTCAGGTGAAACATTTACTCTGAAATTCCTAAGACCACAATTTAAGGGATTTTGGAGGGTTTAAACATGTTGACTATAAGGCAGCTTGATCCTATGTGTATTAATTTGTTGCTCTTGGATGACTTGAATGGTTTTATATGGTTTAAAATGGAAATGTAGGGCTGGGGTATAGTTCACTGGTAGAGCATTTGCCAGGCATGCACAATACTCTTGAGTTCAGTCTTTAGCATTGCCAAAAAAAATGAATAAACTGGAGGCTTAATTACATTTTTCTGGAATTGAATGATCAGAGGATGTAAATATTTTTAATATATGCAAAAAGTCTTGCTTTCTGTGACAAGTGAAGACCTCAGTCTGGAAGTTGTAATGTAACTTTTCCTGGTTTACTGCAAAGGCACATGGTTGATTCTAGAAATGAAGACTGGAAGGGCAGAAGCCTCCAGCAGAAGAACTCCTGTTCTAGGATGGCGATGTTTCAGGCTTCCAGTGAATATCAAGCTTTTGAGTATCCCTGCAGAATGTGTGTGGGTATCATAGCCAACTTGGATGATCACCTGCTGCTTCTACATCTGAGACCATGACACTGTTTGTTACATGTCTTAGCAATAGGAAGGGTGAAGACTTAATTGTTGTTGAAATTACAAAAACTCTTATTGACAACATATTTGAATGTTCTGTATGGTTCTTAAAAGTCATCATCAAATTTTTTTCATGTTTTGTTTTTGGTTTGATTTTTGGCCGCAAAGTTATATAAGTTGAATTTGATCTTTCTGTTGTGATGGGATCATTCTTTTGTTAGCAAAGTTACATGACATGAGACTGGTAAAGCAATTCAGTGTTGGCTCTGTCTTTTATAAATAGTACCCCCAAAAATGTGATTAGAAGGATAATAAGCCTGTACTTGGACATATAATCTGTTTACTTATACTGCATTTGAGCTGCCTGCTTATTCCTAGAGATGAAAATGAAAATTTGTCAGTTGATATTTTTGAGTACCATGAAGTCATCCATTGCATGCTGACATTCTAGTCCAGTTTGAGCACTGATGTGATTAGACTGTCAGTTTCTGAGATGGTTGGATGGAAGTAAATGTATGAATGTTTGTGGATCCATGTATGTGAATTAGAGATCCTTTTTTAGATTCTACGTGCTTTTGTTAATAAATATAGAACTGACAGAGACAACAATTTTATGTTTATTAATAGCTAACACTTGTTGGGCACTTACTGTATACCAATTTACTATTCTACTTTTATTTTTTAAGGTTTTTTCCAGACAGGGTTTCTCTATGTAGCCTTGGCTGTCCTGGAACTCATTTTGTAGAACAGGATGGCCTCGAACTCAGAGATCCTCCTGCCTCTGGGATTAAAGGTATGGCCACCACTGCCCAGCTAGTGTTCTACTTTTAAAAGAATTTTTGTAACAGCTTTATGAAAGTATACTTTACCATGAAATTCATCCTTTCAGAGTGTACAATTCAGTCATTCTTACTATATTCACAGTTACACAACCATCACCGCTATCCGATTTGTGAATGTCTGTCTTTATCACTCTGCAGAGAAACCAGTCACTCCTGTTTTCTCTTCTCCTTCAGTCCCTGTGTCTAGACACTTTCTATCTATTCATCTGGGCAAGCACTGTTCTTAGTGCTTGCTCTATTTCCACCGCTCCTCAACATAAAGTGCTATAATTCTCATTTTACAGTAGAAAATTGAGGCACAGAAATTTAAATAATTGTCCAAGGTCAGGCAGGAAGTGAATTTATGGTAAGAACACATTAGATGAGAGGCAGTTTGCATTGCACTGATAGGCACATGAAATGAGCACATTCCTTCCCAGGGTGTGTCTCTTATTACTAACCTTTGCACCCTAGAACTGACTGGAGGTAGATATGTCTTGTTCTGTTTTCAGAGTAATGGAACTCTGTCACATCAGCACACAAAAGCAGGCAGACTTAGACATAGGCTTGCTCCTTTTTTTCCTCCTTTCCCCCTTTCACACACACAATATATATTTTTTTCAAAGTTTGAAGAATCAAACTACTTTAAAAATTTCCCAGTTAATATATGCATAGTCTGTTTTTCTTGAAGTTCAGATACACAACTGCTGTTTTTAATTTTTCTAATGGAGTGGTTAATGCCTCAAAATGTAACATCTCTTCAGATGTTTATAGTCTAGGGTGTATCTGGTCACATAGGGTACTGGGTATATTTCTAAGACATAGATTGAAGTCATTCAAGAACTGAATGCCTTTCTGTTTGGGTAAATGTGAGAATAAAGACTTTGCCTTAATGAAGCTTGTTCATTTCTGGTCCTCTTTGGTACTCTACTTTAATCCTGATCTTTCCTATGAACAATAAACTTGTGCAAAGAAACCTGTAAAATGGTTTGTGAATGTTATATGTGTCAATAAAAACACTGGAAAAGGGGAATTGGTGTCTGCTTTTGTGCTGAAAGTACAGAAATACTTGTATTATATTGATGCCTGATGGTACATGTACTCTAGGAAACTCAAATGTGTAGAACACATTTAAAAGGGAAATCACATTTATTGTGAAAATACAGTATGCCAGGCACTGCATTAATCCTTAATACATTGTATCTCCTAGTCACACCAGCCTTTTTGTAATCAAATGCAGTGTCAAGCCCATAAGCACAAACTAGGACATCAAAAGTAAAGTTTCTTGCAGCAAATAATCATGAAAAATTAAGTGACTATGAAGGTAGGTTTACTGCAGTGGGAAGTAGACTGCCTTTGGTAGAATATCTTGCTGAAAGTGGCTTCCAAACAATATATGAGGGCATGGAGAGCAATTGGACTAAGACACGACAGTGGAGGAGTGGAGGGGGTGTCCCTGTGTTTATAATTTGGAAGCCTGAAGCCTAGAAGAATGTGCTTCTGAGAACAGCTGAGTAGGTGGTGGCTCTAGCTACCAAAGTGATATTTTTTTTGATGACTGCAAATAGGAGCCTGCAGGGAAGTAGTCATGGCTAACTGGTGTCAGAATATTGAAGGAACATATTATCTTGGACAGTTGTTGAGAACAATTGATAAAGAGCAAGAGTGAACTAGAAGTATAAATAATAAATGAAACTAAAAATCTGCCATGGATTTTCACATATCTTCATTTGACACTTAACCCTATAAGGATGTTAAACCCATGGCCTTTCACATGTTAGACAAGTGCTCCACCACTGAGTTATACCCCTAGACCTCGTTTTTTCTGAGGCGAGGGTCTCACCTTATAACAGGCTAGCATTCTTTGCATTGGCCTCTTGAGTACTAGGTTAATGAGGCATGCACAGCACAAGGTTCAACTCTTTCATAAAAGGATGTTTTAAGCTTTTGCCCAAAGTAAAAGATGGGAGAATGTGAAGAGAGGGAAACAAATTTAAGTACAGTGTTAACACTTTAAAAGTCATGAGTGAAGGCTGTGGGAGCCCACAGAGGAGAAACATTTTTTATTTTAATTGGGAAAGCAGCCCATGAAACCATTTACTCTGTATGTTTGTGATCTCTGGAAAGAAGAAAGCCCTCTGCTGACAATGGAGACTGCTGCACATTTTTCATGCGTTCTCAAGGGACACTTCATATTAGTCCAAGACACACCCAAGGGCACACAAATACTAACAAAGCTGTTACTTGAACCCAAGCCAATCTGGCTCTGGAAAGTATATTCAGTTAGAATTAGTTGAATATGGGCTGCATGTAATAGAAAAAAATCAGAAACAGGTGGCTTAAGTAAAACATTTCTCTTAAAAAATGTCTAGGGCTGGAGGGAGGGCTACATGATTAAGAGCTCTTGTTACTTTTGCAGTTGACTTGGTTCAATTCCCAGCACAGGCATGTTAACTCACAACCACCTCACTCCAGTTTTAGGGGATCCAACCCCGCTGCTGACCTACCTAGTCATCAGGTATATACATGGTGGGCATACATATACACGGGCAGAGCAATCATACACGTTTTCTTTTTTAATCTAAAGATAACAAGTTATAAATATTCCTGGTTTTTCTCTGGTATCATCTAGAACCCAAATTTCAAATTGTTTATGTCACTATTTTCAGTTTCCCTCCTAAGCGTGGCCTGTGTTATGGAAGTTTATTTTTAGTTTTGTATAAAATAATTATTTTGTGCACTGTTGGATAAGGGGCTGCCTAGGCCTTGGCATTTGTATTGGTATTGGATTTATATAAAAGATGTTTGATTGCAAAGGATCTGCATGTTCTATCAGTAGAACATCTAAGGAGTTCTGTATCAATAAAAATAAACTGAGCTGGGAAGCTCAGGGTTCCACTGTCCAGTATGGCACTGGCCAGGATAGTGGTTCCATCTGCCAATGTCTGGCAGGGCCTGCACTTATGAATAAGCCTATTTCTTCCTTGTTGAGCCTATATGCCAGTGAACTACAGGCATGGGCAAAGATTGCTACAGGAGCCCAATTCATTGTATCTGCACAGTAGTTAGAAATAGAAGGCAGGCAGCTTTTCATGGCTGAGTTATCTACCTGCTTAGTAAGAAGTCAGCTACCTTCTTAGAAGCTGACAGAGAGAGAGCTCCTGTTTGTTAAGGAGCTTTATCTGGGCATCTCTAGCTGCAAAGAAAGGCTAGACTATACTCTTAACTATGTGCATCACTGCCCCAAATAAAGTTGGAGTGCTGCAATTAAGGAGGATTGGCTATTGAGTGCAACAAGTGCTCTTCATCACAGTGCTTCACTTAAATCAATTTTAAGGGTAATTTTTGGGAGGGTGTGTGTGTGCCAGGAATTGAACTGAGGTCATCCCACATGCTAGGCAAGCACTCCACCACAGGAGCTACATTCACACCCTTATAAATGCACTCAGTTTTAAAAGCAGTATTACTTTTTTAAATTTTTAAGTCTTTCACAATTGCATACACCCATAATGCATTTTGATCATATTCCCCTACATTATTCTCTCTTAACTTGTTCCTCCTTCCACCAAATTCTTTTTTTCTTCCCAACAAGTCCTCTTCCTACTTCCATGTCTTTTTGTATGTGTGTGCTCCACTGCATTCAACTGAGGTTTCTTCCATGAGCATGGAGTAGGATGCTACTTGAGCAAGAGTGCGCACACACACACACACACACACACACGAATTTCTATCATTTTTTGGTGGTCCTTATTTCTAGAATAATTTCACTTCTTTGTGAAGAGCACCCATCCGTGATCATGGGGAACACTCCAACTGCCCGAGGACAGGCCTGTGTGATGAGTCATAAACCTCAACAGCATGAGAAGTCATTCTGGAAGCAGGTCCTCCATCACCATTCAAGTTTGAGGTGATGGAAGAGTTTGTTATATCTCAAATGCAGCCATGTGACAGATCCCGAGCCAAAACGTCTAGCTAAGCCACTCCCAAATTCTTGACTAGCAGAAATGGAGATAACAAATGTTTATCATTCTAAGTGAGGGTGGAGCTTAGTGGGACAACCCTTGAATAGCATGCGCTAGATTAAATTTTCAGCACTGTGAAAAATAAAAGGGCCGAGGAGCTGGCTCAGTGGTTAAGAGCATTTCTGCTTTTGCAAAGGATCTAGGGTTCAATTCCCAGCACCCTACGTGTCGCTCACAACCATCCATAACTCTAGTTTCAGGGTATCTGATGCTGTCATTTGGCCTCTGTGGGCACCAAGCATGCACAGAGGACACAATACATGCAAGTGAAGCACTCATACACATAAAATAAATAAATCTTTAAAAAATACAACAAAACAGATGCTTGTTTTTATCGTGCTTGTTGTGATCAGCCACTCAGTTTTGGAGTCCTCTGTTACACAATAACAGTAATGCAGTACTACCTGGAAATGGGATGTTATAATAAAAAATATCTGGAATTTTGAGAATAGCTTGGGAATTAGGCAGTTGGCAGAAGCTAGAAGGCCTTTCAGGAGAGAGTTAAAGAAAGGCTAAAAGCAGTCTGAGCTTTGAGGAGGCTGCCAATAAGCAAATGCTATTTGTTGGAAAACAAAAGAATGCTGTGCTATTTAGTGGTAGAAAGTTTAATGATATTGTAACATGAAACTATTTGGAAAGTAGGAAATGTATCTTAGGAGCTGGATGATCCAGCTAGAGAAATTTCCCTCCAACTGCACACAAGGTGTTGCCTGTTTTCTTCTTACTTAAGATAACAACATGTACAAGGTCAGAGATAACGTGAACTGAGGACTGTTAATCCGGGAGTCTGGGTGTACTGGCTCTGAAGATTCATTCCTAGATCCTCTAAATGGTGAACAGTGCTGAAATAAGAAATGGCTTTGAAATAAACATCAAATCCAGGGCACTCCCAGGAAAGCACGGTCTAAAAGGAAAGCTAAAGGTCTGACTGTAAAATCTTTACCACTAAGACCATAAGAGGATCCAAGGTCGTGCCACTAAGACTCAGCCAGTGGGTGCTTAAGAAGCTTAAGGGCGTTATTCCTCCATGGTATCCGCCAAAGCCCCAGGTGAAGAAGGGCTTAGCTCAAAGATATTTTTGGATGAAGCTTTGGTGTAATGGAATAAACCTTAATGAGATTCACAGAGTTGTAAAGACAACTATACTTAGGGAAGTGCTCAAGCATGGACCAAAAGAGATAGAGACAGTATAAAACAGGAATAGACCTTGGATCCTCAAAACCCGACCGTTGAGAAGAAAGCTGAAGTAGGCTCACGCTGCTGCACATACTGATGATCCCTCAGAAAGGAAAGTTGAGCCAGCGGGTGTACCCAAGAGCTCAGGGGCCCAAATCGGGAGCCATAGCTAATTATTCCCAGGCAGGATGAGAAGTACATCCTGATCTAGGACCTTTCAACATTTCAACATTTCTGCAGTAGTATTCAGAACTGCTTCTGAAACAGCGGCTCTTTTTAAAAAGAACTTTATTTTATTTATGTGTGAATATGCGTGCCACGTGTGTCTAGGCATCCACAGAAGCAAGAAGAGGCACCAGATCTTC
The DNA here is from genome assembly GCA_026225945.1 of Cricetomys ansorgei. Lineage (NCBI taxonomy): Eukaryota > Metazoa > Chordata > Mammalia > Rodentia > Nesomyidae > Cricetomys > Cricetomys ansorgei. Next base: position 13,455 of record JAMJFZ010003463.1, read on the forward strand.
CGGATCTGGACTCATGGGCAGTTGTGAGCCACCTGATGTGGGTGCTGGGAATGGAAGTCGGGTGCTCTTATAGCCATTGAGCCTTCTCTCCAGCCACACAGTGATTCCTTTTTTGCCTGGTGCACCATTTGGGAACGGTGAGGGTGAAGCCCAGGGCCTTGAACATGCTAGGCACCTGAACCACAGCCTCAGCCCTTTTATTTTTAAGGCATGATCTCACTCTATAATTCAGGTCAACCTTAAACTCAAGGCTATTCTCCCCAAAACTGGGATTACAGGAGTGTGCCACTATGCCCAGCTCCCTGCCTCCCCCTTTTGTTCAATGATATCCACCGAAGTTATCCTCTGTTTTCCCAATAATTTGTTCATAGGTCATCGGGTTGAGTTTTGTACTTAATGAAAATTCACTTAAAGAGGAAAAGCCTCATGTGTGTTTGCCTTGTTGGAGATGATGAAAAGCTTTGAACTGCTGCTCTACAGAGAGGACCACAGTGGTTTAAAAACATGTCCACAATTTCTTTCCTCTTCCTTCCTTCAAAAGGCAGACAGCGATATCTGTCCCCTTGAAGCATCTTGCTTCTGATGAATGTGCAAAAGCAAACTAAGCCTGTTTAACACTGATCTCAGAGTACAGGTCACAAAGAAGGTCATGCACACTGTTCTGTCCTCTGCACTGGATATTTTGATATGGGCTAAGGTTGGAGAGTTTGTTTATTTGTTTGTTTGAGACAGGGTCTTACTCTGTAATCCAGGCTGCTATAGAATATTTGATGCTTCTACCCCTGTCTTCAAAGTGCTGGGATTACAAACACTTTGCTTTCACACCATGGGATAAGACTTTTACCATGCCATGATGACATTTGAGTAACTTGTGGAAGTTCACGTTGTAAGGGGGTGAAGTTTCCTGACAACAGCCATGTGGCTGGGCCATCATAGAAGCAGATGCCCAAGACCCATTCAAGCCTTTAAGTGCCTATAGTCCTTGCCAAAATCCTCTTTCCAGCATGCAAGTTGCCTGAGTCATAACTTCCCAACTAAGCTGCTCCTGATTTTGACCCATAAAATGTTGTTTAAAGATATTTTGGTTTAGGGGGTCATTTGTTACTCAGCAATAGATAACAGTTATAGGCCTGAGTTGGCATAGTAGGGGATGGTGGAAGTTTATAGAGATTATAAAGAAGCAGAAGTCAGTGTAAGGCCATGAGTCCTATACCCTAAGAGAACCTTGTACAGTCTCAAAAATAACTTATGCCTTTGGAGATCTCATGCCTATCTGAAATGAGATCAAAGGGAGATCCTACTATTGTGCTGGATCTCTGTTACCAGAACCCTCCTTCCTCCAAATGCATTAGTGCCTCTGTTGCTACTATCTAAATGGTTTTGAGCGAAGCAGGCTTTGTCACACAGTCGAAAAGCTCTTTGGACACCAAGCCTCAAAGTTCTTGGAGAGGATGAAGTAGTGAAAATTTTACTGGGTAAGGCTTTACTTTAGGCAGGTTGGTCTTCTTTTCTTCCTTTGTTCCCCTTTCTTTTGCTTCTCCTGCACCTCTTCCTCTTCTTTGTATTCTGTTTTTTGAGACAGGGGTTCTCTGTGTAACCCTGGGAGATCTTCCCACCCTTGCCTCCCAGGTGCTGGGATTAAAGGCATGTGCCACCACCGCACTCCCTGGCCATCTTTTTCTAAAATAATTCTCTGTCAGCTGTGTGTATGAAGGGGATGGAGACCTGGGAGTGAATGGACAGACTTCTGCCCTGGACAGCTCATCTGTTTTCTACATTTTCCAACGGAATGGTAAATTAAGCAATAGACACCAAGCAAAGAAAATTCCAGGAGTTTGCAAGCCCCAGACATCATTAACATGACCAAAGCCTGACTAAACTGAGGGAGCCCCAGCACATCTCATAATTCACATTACATAAGTCACAATAAATTTACCCTTAAATATACAGTATTTAAAAATACGTCATCACCACAATCACTTCCTGGTCATTTTTACTAACTTTTACTCTTTTTCTTGGAGATAGAGAGGTTGAAACAAGGTCTGGCCCTACAGTCCAGAGTAGCTAGGACTCTCTAGATAGACAGGCTGCACTTGAATTTGCAGCAAAACCCCTGTCTCTGCCTCCTGAGAGCTGAAATTGCAGACATAAATCATCATGCTTCTATTCATCCCTCTACTTTTGAAGTTATGGGGATTCTATCAGTATAGTGGAAGTACTGAAGATATCTAATGGTGTCTTCTCAACTCTGTGTTCAGTTCTAAAGTGGCTTGCAATCACTCCTAGTGAGATTATTTGTACCTTAAAAAATCAACAAGTGCTATAGAGATCAAGGATTTATTTTTAATCCTTAGATCTGATTGTTATGTATCCCTCCCTACACACAAACACACACACACACACACACACACACACACACACACAGGAGAGAGAGAGAGAGAGAGAGAGAGAGAGAGAGAGAGAGAGAGAGAGAGAGAGAGAGAGACTAGCTAGGTAGGATCTACCTCCAGATTCAGATGAAGGAAAACTTCATTTCATTTTACAACTTTTTCCATGTTGGGGTTCACAGCCAGGTCCTTCAGCATGTTGGAAAAATGTTCTACTACTAAACTATACCCCCAACTCCATCTCCTTGATTTTTGAGACAGATCTTGCTATGTAGCTCAGAATGGCCTCAAACTCATGATCTTCCTGTCATTTTTCTAAGTGCCATACCTGGTTGCATTTCGTAGTGCTCTGTACTGAACCTTGTTTCAAGAGATTCACCTATATAAGATTTATTTATTTATTTATTTATTTATTTATTTAATGATTTAGCATATTTTGCTTATGTGTATGCCTGTACATGTTTGTGCTAGTACATGTGGAGGCCAGAACAGGGTGTCTGATCCTCTGGATCTACTCTTATAGGTGGTTGAGACCCTCCAAACATAGATTTTGGAAACCCAACTCTTGTCTTACTGGAAGAGTAGTAGGTGCTCTTAACTGCCAAGTCATCTCTCTAGCTCCATAGGTAATTCTCAAAACTAACAGAACTCTGATTGGATGGGCTTACCAGATATCTGTTGCTGGAAAGAACCCATGAAACCCTGCCTACCTATGTGTGTTAGGTATCAACCATACCAAACCATGGATGCTGTCAATCATTCATAGATTCATGACTCAGAAGAACTCTGCCATATTCTTTACCTAGTACTCGTTGTGGGTAATATCAGTGACTACACATTTTGCCTTGCTAGAAAAATAGGAACCCTGCAAAATAATGATCTGAGAGTAATAGTGTCACTGTCCTGGCAGGAATGAAGATGTCCTAAAGAGACACTTGCCCCTCTCTTTTGATTATCAGACTACTGAGATAATGGACTCCAAGAATATGCAACTTCTTCAGGAGTCTTATATGCGGAGCGGGTCATAAGGGGAGTACCATTCATAAGGGGAGCTTGCCTCCCTGAACAAGATCTCACACTGTGTCACTTGTGTCACTGTGTTACTTGACAGGCCACTTTGCAGGAGAGACTAGAGCCCAGATAATGGTGGTAGGATCACACTTTAACAGGATTGCATAGCTATGTATACATCTTACCTTCCATTTAAACCTAATCCTCATGTCAGGACCCCAAAGATGAATTTAGGGATGTGGTCACTGGACTCTGTTTTTCTTCCCAATGTGGCCACATTGAACAAATTTCCTTTTTGTGCTTTTCACTATGAATTGCATCTTTAATTGAATTATTGAGGAGTCGGCTGAACCTAGGCTATTGGTGAGGTTTGAGGGAGAGACATGCTGTCAAGTCCCAGACTCTGGCCCTAACTCCATTTCACAGTTGTGAATAATTCCTCCATATAGTAACCACAACCATACCATTAATCTTTTTGTTGTTGTTGTTTTTCAAGACAGAGTTTCTCTGTTGTAATTCTGGCTGTCCTGGAACTCACTCTGTAGACCAGACTGGCCTTGAACTCACAGAGATCCATCATTAATCATTTTTTAAAATTTATTTTTCTCTTGTATATATAATGCATCCCAACCCATCCTCCATTCCCTCTACTTCTCCAAGTTCCCTCCATCTCCAACCTTCCCCCAGATCCACCCCACCCTACTTCCCCTCAGAAAATAACAGGCCTCCTAGAGTTACCACTTAAGCAGGACATATCAAGATGGAACAAGGCCAGGCTTGAGCCCCTTCATCAAGGCTAGACAAGGCAGCTAAGGAGGAAGAAAAGGGGTCCCAAGGGCAGCAAAAGGGTTATAGACCCTCCCCAAATCTAAACCTTTAGGAATTCTACAAGAACATCAAACCAGATGACCATAAGATGTGTGAAGGGGACCCTACAGGCTCTGTGTCTGCTGCTTCAGACTCTGTGAGTCCCCAAGAGCCCTGGTTAGTTGACTCCATGGGGCTTGTTCTCCTGTGTTCAATTAATCTTACCTGAGGTTTTGCAAAAGAAGGCATGGCTTCAAAAGTAGAAACTTGAGATTCAAATAGTATCCTGACTTGCATGCCAGATTAATGTAGCACTCCATTTCTTCTGTTGGCATCCCTATTATTTATGTAAAAGGATCTACATAGCACTTTGACTCAATGACAGCACAGGGTTCTGACCCCAGTCCTGCCCAATCACACATTGTAGTAAAGTTCCAAAAGATGTGCACAACCACCCATTTATCTTTCTGTGACAAAGAATGACTAGTGAAAGACAAAAATTGAAGTTGGGTGTGGTATACTACTGAGGCTGTCCCATTACACAGAATACTAATGAATGATGGAATGTCTTAGTTTTCTATTTCCATGACAAAATATCATGACCAAGGCAACTTACAAAAGAAAACATTTAATCTTGGGGTTTGTGGTTGCAGAGGGTTAGAGTCCGTAATCATCATGGCAGGGAATATGGCAGCAGGAAGGCAGGCATGACTCTGAATCAATAGCTGAGGTTTACATCCTTACCCACAAATAGGAGGCTGAGAGAGCTAGATGGCGATGGCCTGGGCTTTTGAAACCTCAATGTCCACCCCTAGTGACACACCTCCTCCAAGTAGCCATACCTCTTAATCTTTCCTAAACAGTTCCACTAACTGGGGATAGAGTATTCAAATGTAAGCCTATAGGGGCCATTTTCATTCAAACCACCACACGGAGGATAGTCTGAAACAGCAACTCATGTTACTCATGTCCTTGTATGTACTCTGACCTGCGTGATGAGTGGACCAAGGTAATTATTGGGCCTTGTCAATGTTCTATGTGACCTCCTGGACATGAGGGTCTCCTTTATCTACCCTTTAAAATATTCTATTTTGCCCAGAACCTGGCTTACAATGAGCCACTTGTTTAGTAATCCTGGAAACAACCCCAAACTACAGAAATCAAGTACTTTCTCTTTACCTTGGGGTACTCCTAATTTGGTGATATTTTGAATTCTTTACCTTATATCAAGATGCTAGACAGCAACAATTCCAGTTTCCAGAAAAATCTGTGTTTAACAGAATTTCAGGATTTCCTCAACTTGCCACATGACATGGAACACATTTGTATCAGCCCAGCCCTTTGGGGGATCCCCCCCAAAAGACTTGCGAATCAAATTCTGCCTCAGTTTCACTGCTAGAAGACAGCTTTCCCATCATTGTGCTTGGCAAAGCTTTCCATGGGGGTTGGATGGGCCTGTGTAGCATTATACCTGTGTTGCTCAGCAAAGAAGACAAGGAGGCGCTTTCATAGGTGTAAACTCTGCCAGATCTCAGCAGAGGGAACCATTGTCCTAGCCAGAGCCATACTGGATAGTAGAGCCCTGAGCTCAGGTGTTTTTATTGATTCAGAACTCCTCAGGTGTTCTACTGATCGCAAGTGCAGATCATGTGCAATCAAACATCCCCCACATAAGTCCACCTGCAGACAATGCAAAATTCCAAGACCTAAGCAGTCCCTCACCCAATAGTTCACAAAACATTATTATAAACACAACTAAATATAAACTTCTACAATTCCCCTTTTCTGTATAAGCCATTCAAAAAATTGATTTATCTCTACAACCCAATTTGACACTATACGAGTAAAAACAATTTACAGGAGGTACAATCATGAGGATTGCCAATGAACAGGACCAAATGAAACCAAGCATCTATCAAGTCTTTCACAATGTCTTTGGACAACAGAAAAAAATTATCAATGTCAAATTATCTGGAATTCACTCACAATCTTCTGGGCTCCTCCAAAGGGCTTGGGTCAGTTCTTGGGCTCTGGCCTCTGCAGCACACACAGCTTGTCTTCCAGGTTTTGGCCAGCTATATTCCACTGCTGCTGCTGTTCTGGGTGGTCATCCCATGGTACTGGCATCTTCAAAACGCTGAGATCTTCTGCTGCAACTGGGCTCCATATTCACCAATAATTTCTTCTGGGCTCTCTTCATGGTGCCAAGCCTCAACTTTTCTTCATGACCCCTTCAATCTGGGCCTTCAACTACTACAGAGGCTGCACTTTCAGCAATGGCCTCTTCTGGCCTCTCACAGTGCCAAACCTCAGCAGCTCTCCCTTTCCTGCCTTCAAAACCAGCACCATCTGGTTAACTCTTACAGTACCAAGTTCAGCTGCCAGCTCGAGATACAACCTTAGCCAGTTATGGAAGACAGTTTCTGTGTGCTGACCCTGTGGAAACACTTTCCATATTTTAAGATAGAGTCTGGTTTGCTGGAAAAATGACTTGTAATCTTTTCTGCGGGAAGATTTCCCTCATAGTAAATCACCATATATCTTGTCAGGACAACCTCATCTCGCTAGTATCTGGACAGGTTTGCAGAAAACAAAACAAAACAAAATAAAAACAAAATGAAAAAAATGGATTCTGTGAGGTCTGGAGTTTCTTTCTCTTTCTTCCTTGTCTCAATGTTAGATGTGGGTGGTGTGATGTCAGTGCCCCACATTGGGCACCATTTGTAGCAATACACCTATGGTATTGCTTAGCAAAGAAGACAAGGAGCTTTCATAGGCATAAACCTTGATGGATCTCAGCAGAGGAAACCACTGTTCTGGCCAGTGCCATAATGCACAGTGGAACTCTAAGCGTCTGAGCCCTGGTGTTTTATGGTATAGAATTCCTCAGGTATTCTACTGATAGCATGTGTAGATTATGACCAATTACACATTTCCCACATAAATCCAACACCTGCAGGTAATACAAATGCCAAGACCTAAGCAGCCCCTCACCCAAGAGTTCAACAAAATTTTAAACACAACTAAAAAAAAAAAAAAAAACCTTCTACAACAGGCCTGTACGTGGTCCAATGTTCTGAGAGACCCAAAAATCAGTCAGGACTAAGAATAGATTGAGGAACTGCCCAAACACAGTACCCTGAGAGTTTGTCTCGTGATTTTGTCCTTTCCTTCCTAGAGCAATAATGTCCTATTTCTGTGAAGGTGACTTCCTGATCAAGACAGTCACTTCCTGTTGAGTGAGTTCAAATCCATTACTGCTGCCTCACTGTTTGATGTCTGTAGGATGTTCTCCAATTGCTGCACTCATGTAGCCATGCTCTATAAGTAAAGACCCTTGCCCTGTCTATACCTTTCCCAAAGTTTCCAGTCACCATCCTCCCTACGTACTGCTCATGCCCTTCAGAAGTACGTAACACTAAACCATCAGATAGTCCTGGCATTCTTCCTGTTAGGATGACAAGACTCAAGCCTCTTTTCCTTCCTGATAGACAAGTTTGATACTTATACATTTCTATACACTTCTAACTAGAGCTGTTAACCATCAGTAACAACAGATGCTATCTCTGCTACTTGCCTGTACCACTCACTGATCCAGCTTTGAACTTCAGGCTATCTGATTCTCTCCACAGATAAATACTGCTCACTGAGACAAGGGAGCAGGAAGGATTGCTATCCACGTGGGAACCTGATGTGGCAAGCTGATCTGGCTTCCTTTCTGCTCCAGAGCAGCCCTGATGTAAAATAGTCAACCCTGTCCCTGGCACTACTCCACATCTCTAGAATAAAGAACCTCTCAATACCTCCACCGGTGGGTGGGGAGGATGTGAGAGTTCTTCGAGCTCCTGGCAGGCACACATTATTTGGTGATTTCAATTTAGATTTAATTAGTGTGGGAGGTTTCAGGCCACTGTGGGTGGTACCACCTCTGGGTGTTGGTCCTGAGTGCTAAAAGAAAGTAAGTGGAGCAAGCCATGAGGAGCAAGCCAGTAACAGCAATTCTCTATGGCCTCTGCATCATCTCCTTCCTCCAGATTCCTGCACAGTTTGACTTCCTGCCTTGTCTTCCCTAAACAGACTGTGACTCAGGATATGTAAGCCAAATAAACCCTTTCCTCTCTATGTCACTTCTGGTCATGATGTTTCATCATAGCAATAGCAGCCCTAAGATATCTTCTCTCCTTCCCTCTCTATTTTTTTTCAGTTTTCCTTTATGTAGTCTTGGCTGGCCAAGAACTTGCAATCTTCCTGTCCTAGCCTTCTAAATACTGAGTTTAGATGTGTGTACTGCCATACTTATATCCCCATGCCTTTTCTTGCAACATATCTTAAACATATGAAACAACTTATACATATCAGCATATTCTATACTCACCATTCAGTGTTGCACTGCTTGATGACATGATGCATTTCGAGAAATGTTGTTGGATGATTATAAAATTGTAAGAATACCATCAAGTATGTTTATACAAGCCTAATAGTCTAAATTAATTACTCAACATGCCTTCTTTTCATTTCTTACATGCCCCACTCCCGTCTTACTTCTAGGCAGTCTTACTATATTGACTGGGCTGGACTTGAACTTGAGATTCTCCTGCTTCAGTCTACAAGTATGTGCTATCATAACTAGCTCTTAATGTGACCTCTTTATTTGATAAATGACACAGTAATCACAAGATATATGAAACCAATACTGACATGACATGGCATATAGTTTTATAATGCGTTTTTCTTTGAAGGATTGCCCTCTAAAATAAGTTAAAGGTATAATACACTTAACCGGCAACATAGTTATTTATTACATTTTCTACATAATGATATGTGCTATGCTTTTGTATGTCTGTTATCATGGTAAGTTTATTTACACTACAAACATGTAAGTGACACATTGTCTCATGACTTTATATGATGCTATGAAGTCACCAGCTAGTAGGAATTTCTAGTTCTATTTTTATCTTATGAAACCATATAGTCTATTTTTCACTGAAATGTCTTTACATGGCATATGATTATACTTGTTATCATTCCGTTCCTAACCATCAGCTTTCTAGTGCCTTCATTTCTTTCCTTGTGTCATGTTTCAGACTTATTTTTCATAATACTAATGCTGACTGTTCTAGACTATGCTTGTAGTTACCCATGGCTGCATTGCCTCTGGTCTCTATAAATCCCACTGGAATCACCCTGATGGCATAAACAGGTAACCTATGCTCATCCTGTGCACTTGGGGATAATTTTTTTTCTCAAACAGAAATGAAAACCGCATCTTTTCATTTCAAGTATGTATAAGTGGGGAAGAGCCATGACATATGAAGCTATTCTCTTCCTACTGCCTGCTGGAGAGGAACAAGGATAGATATCTGACTACTAGCTGACAAGTTCTAGAATAGAGATGAATGAGGAACAAGGGGTTTCAGTTGGCTCTAACACATAGATTATGAGCTTGAGGCCAGAATGCTCCTGTTTTGTAGAGCAGGCTATGATCACATGGCTCTCAGGCACAGCTTGTGGGGCGAATGGAATCACCACTGACAGTTGTCTCATTTCCCCCTTTTTGGTTTCAATGATGATTATTTTCCAGTTTGAGTATTGGCTTTTACATAGCCCATGGGAACTCTAAATTGAAGTTTCTTTATTTGTAAAATATAAATAACTTACTCTTTTGAGAGTTGATACAAAAGAATAAGAGAGACAATTGCTTCTTATGTTCTGAAGAAGTTGTCTGGGATTTGGTATCTCTCATCTCTTCTAGTTGGTCATTAGCCATGATTTAACCCCTGTATTTCAATTTATTTTGTGGGAGCCTAGGGTATACACATTTTCAAATGCAAGAGAAACTCTGATCTGAAACTGATCTGATCTGAAACTGTGTTTCTTGGCAATAAACAACAGAGACAGAAGTTGATGGCAATGACTCACAAAAGTCTGGACACTTTCTGACTGAAACAAACAAACAAACAAACAAAGTTTCTTTCCTCAGTCTTGCATTATAGTGTTTTGTTTGTTTATTTGTCTTGTTTTGTTTTGAGACTGATGGCTTGTGAATCACATTCAAAGGAGAGATTAAAATCAAGGACAGAAGGAAAGGAGAAAGGGGAGATCTCCTGGATAGGCTAGCTAAGATCATATAATGGTAGATGTTAGTTACTATTACTGAATACCAATGAACCTAACTTATTCTGAAAACTAAAGGGCTTTTGTCCTTCTTTACCTAAAATGGAAAGGGTGTGCAAATTATAAATACTGGAACATTTCTTCTTATCGTAGCTAAAGAAGGAAAAATGGTAATATAATTAAAGTATAGCTATTTCAAACAGAAACTCCAATAAATTAGTGGATTCAAGCATTGTGCAGCACTAGTCAGTAACACCAAGAAGCAAGACTCTAGACATTACATCCCTCTTGTTAAATAACACATTAGAGGATGGAGAGATGACTCAGCTTTTAAGAGCACTGGTACAATCCCTAGTACCCTCGTGATGGTACACAGCCATTTGTAACTCCAGTTCCAGGGAATTTGGTGCCATCTTTTGGCCTCCTTGGGCACCAGGTATGCAAGTGGTACATATACATATACAAAAGCAAAATATTCACATATATAAAGTAGAAATTAATGATAAAATATAAAAAATATATAAAATTTGAAATTTACCTGTTAAAATATAAGCAAATTGATTCTATATTTAGCTATTGAGAATAATCTCCAATTAATACAGACTATAGCTATCTGTTTGATATAGACATTTTATATATTCTTTGAATACACACCCAATAGTGAGATTTCTGGGTCATATGGTTAGTTCTATTTTAATTTTGTGAAATATTTCCATATGGCTTTATAAAGGTAGTTCTAATATACATTCCCATCAAAAGTATATGAGGTAGGGCTAGTGAGATGTTTCAGGGAGTAAAGGTGCTTGCCATACAAACCTGACAATTTGACTTCAATGTCCTTGGAACACATAAAAATAGAAAAAGAGAACTGACACCACACGATGGCCCATTCTCCCCCCCTCACATACACACAAGCACACACACACCTTGTGTTGGAACTCACAGTGGACTCTAACCTAAGTCTTCTTTATTTAGAGAATGACCATTCTAGCAAAAGTGAGATATATCATTGTCATTTTGCTTTGAATGTCCCTGATAGCTAATGTCATTGTACATTTTGGATATTAATTTATTATCAGATGAGTAGTTTACAAATGAATTATCTCCGTCTATAGGCTGTCTCTTCACTCTGTCACTTGCTTCCTTTACTCTGCAGAAGCTTTTTATTTGATGTAATGTATGTTTACTTTTGTTGCCTGTGCTTTAGGTGTAACACAAAATATCAGTGTCTAGACCAACATTGTGGAACATTCCCCTGTTGTGTAGAAGTTTCTTCCATGATTGGAACACTTCATCCTGCAAGGAATTTCTTTAAGACAGAAGGTAAACAACTCAAACAGCTTCAGGAAATCCCTGAAACTGACAAGATTCACTGGGCCTCAGTCCCAAGAGTAAGCAATGAAGCTATCTAACAGTCATTCTCAGATAAGCCAAACCACGAAGACTCTGAGACTAGCAAAGAAGCTTGAAAGAAGCAGAAACCAGCTGAGATACATGGAAGAGATTTAGATCAACTGAGCCACCTGGAAACGACACTTTCACAAGTTGAACTGCCTGCGAGCTGTGCAGCATGCTGTGGTTTTCCATCTTTGGTGAGCTGTCACCCATACTGGGATGAGCTATGGTGTTGCAGCTGTCTTTGAGTCATTTTTGCTCCTGTAAGTAATCCCTCACCCATATTTGTGTAAATAACTTCAGTAAACTCATCAGTACACCAAGTTGGACTTTGGTGGTATCCATACGTTGGTTGGGCATGGGCTCCCCATCTGGGATGAGTATATGCGAATGTTGAGTCTCCCCAGGAAAAGTCTTTTCACACACATGCACACACACAAACACACACACACACACACACACAAACACACATCTTTATCTTTATCTTTATATGGTTGCTTGTGCTTTGGTATCATGTATTAGAAGCCAGGGCTTGAATGACAGAAACTGAAATTTCACCTGTGTATTCTTTTCATACTTCTTTTATAGTTTTGATTTTGACATATTTGGTCTGTTTTGATAAATTCTTGTGTATGTGTGAGATAAATTTCTATCTTAATTCTGGTGCATGTGAATATCCATTTGTGCCAGAACATTTGTGGACAAGATTATTTTTCCCTTGTTTAATCATACTGTCACTGTTGTCTAAAAATAAAAGACAGCATTCCTGGCATCTCAATTTTATTCCATTACTTTCTGTGTAGTTCCTTATTCCATGCTTGTACTAGTCTTTTGATGTTAAACATTGAACCCAGGGCCCCATCCAAGCTACACAAGTCCTTGACCACTAGCTATGGCCTCAGGAATCCTACACTATCTTTATTACAGAAAATGCCAAAAGTAGAAAGTTAAATTTCTAAGACTATTTTGTCTATTCTGAGTCTCTTTCATTTTCATATGAATTTTAGAACCAGTACATCAATTTTTGCAAAAACGTTAGCTGGGATTTTAATGTGGATTATATTCATCTGTAAATCAATAGGGAATATTACCATCTTAACATTGAATCTTAGAGCAGAAGCCTTGGATGTCTTTTAATGTATTAGGCATTTAATTTCTTTGAATGATATTTTACTCTTTTCAGAACATAAATCTTGCCCTTATTTTAAAAATAGATTTCTTTTGAGACAGCATCTCACTGTGTAACTCTGGCTGCCCTGGAACTCACTCTGTAGACCAGGCTGGCTTCTGAACTCACAGAGAGCCACCTGCCTCTGCCTCCCTACTGCTTGGCTAAAAGTGCGTGGCACAATGCTTGGCTTAAAAATTAATTCTTGAATGTTAAATTTTGAAGATAATATAAATGCAATTTAATTTTGAGGTTGTCCATTTCTAGTTCATAGAAATAAAAATTACTTTCATTTTTCTTTTCTGTATTGTAACCTAACTGACATTATTTTGTCTTTTGCTCAAACAGATTTCTGTGGGTTTTCCATAGTTTCTTTTTATTCTTTCTGTTTTCCTTGTGCCTTCTTGTCTTTTTTTCCCCCAGATACAGGGTCTTGCTATATAGCACAGGAAGACTCAAATTTGTGATCCTCTTGCCTCATTCCATAAGTTCTGGAATACAGCTATGTAGCACCACACTCAGTTCCCTATGTTTTCTACACACGGTATAATATTATCTGCAGTTCTATCATGATACATTACATCAATGTTGTTGGGTTTTTTTTGTATCTTGAACTAATCTTGCATCCTGGGATAGTACTCACTCTCATGGTTAATAAATCTTTTTTATGTTATTATCCCAGGATGTTAGTATTGTGTTGAAGATTTTTGTGTCTGTATTCTTAAGATACATTGGTGTTAGATTATTTTTTCCTGTGATGTCATTTTCTGGTTTGGGTAGCTGGATAATAAGTAACTTATTCTTTCTTCTTTTGTTTATTTGGAAACCTGTGTTAAATATTGGTGCTAATATTTGATAGAATTCACTATTGAAACCACTTTGGACCTGGGCTTTTCTTTGTAGAATATTATTGACTGTTTTTTTTTTAAATTGCTTTACTTTTTATAGACTTATTCAGGTTTTCTCTTTCTTTTTCAGTCCTTTTTGGTACTTGTGTAGTTTTAGAAATTTGTCAAATTCATCTAAGTTACCTAACATACGTGCAATAAGTTCCTCATAGCATTTACATATAACCTTTTTTTTTTTTAAATCTCCGTAAGATAGCAAATAATGTCCTGAAGGTTGCCCTCTAATCTCCATGCATATGCTATGGCATGTGGGTGCCATATTCCCCACAATAACAAAATAAAATAAAAAACAGTATTGTGTTATTTAATTTGCAGTAATTATTAATTTCAGTCCCTTATAGTCACCGAAGATACCTTTTATGATTTTTCAGGCTTTTAAGTTTGTTGAGATTTTGAAAATTAGCATTACATTTCAGTCTACCCTCCTCAATAGTCCAAATACACTTGAAATAAATATGTATTCTCTTTTTGTTGTGTGATATAGTCTATAGATGTATAATAAATATAGTTTATTCATATATTCTTCAGCTTTTCTATTTTCTTACTAAACTCCTATTGAATTGTTCTGTCTACAGTAGAAAGTAGGGTATTGGCATGTCCAACCTTTATTGCTAAATTGTATGTTTATCTTTTCAATTCTGGAAGTTTTTATTTTGTGCATTTTGGGGATTAGTTGTCAGGAACATAAGTGTTTGTAATAGTTATATTTTCTCAATGTGCCAAAATATGTTACTGGTATAAAATATCCTTTTTATTTGGTAACAATTTTTATTTTTATTTTTACTTACTTTTAATTGAAAATACGTTTTTAATACAATATATTCTGATTATGATTTCCTCTCTCCCAACTCCTCCCAGACCCTCCCCATCTCCCCACCCACCAAAATCTACACCTTTTCTTTGTATCATTTGCATACAAACAGGAATCTGAAAAGAAATAAAATAAAATTAGATTAAAATAAAAACAAACAATCCAGAATAGGACAAAACAGACAAACAAATCAACAGAAATGAAGCCAAAGAGAAATACAAGAAATACATACAGACATTAAGACACACATTTTTACACATGGGAAACCCATTAAAATTGGAAACCATAATATATAAACAAAAGATCTGTAAGGTTAAAAATAGTTCAAACAAAGCATTGTGAGATAACACATCCTCCCAAAATACCATTGAGTTCATTTTGTATTGGTCATCTACTGCTGGGCATGGGGCTTCCCATAAGTGTGGTTTATATACCTGGTGAGGTTCCATTGAAGAAAACTATTTTTCCCTTGTATAGTGGTTATCAATTGGAGATAGGAGGTTATCAATTGAAGATAGCTACTGGGTTAGGCTTGGGAGCTTGTGTCCTTTTCCCCTCTCAGTTCTGGGATCCCACTTGGCTTAGACATGTGCAGGCCCTGGGCAGGCTGCCACAGCCTGTGAGTTCATGTGTGCATTATTAGTCCTGTGGTATCTAGATAGCCTAGTTTCCTTCTTGTCTTCCATCCTCACATGGCTCTGAAAATCTTTCCACCTCCTCTTCCACAGAGTTCCTCAAACCTTGAGAGGAAGGATTTGATAGAGACAACTAATTTAGGACTGAGTGTTCCAAGATCTCTCCCTCTTCGCATATTGTCCAGCTGTGGGTCTCTATATCAGTTCCCATCTACCAGAGTAGGAAGCTTCTCTGATGCTGACTGAGTGAGAGAGACACTGATCTATAGGTATAGCAGAATGTTGTTAAGACTCATTTTATTACTATGTTCCTTTAGTAGAAAAGTAGTACTTGGTTTTCACCCATGTCTCTGGCCTATCTGGTCTCTGGTTCTTAGCCACACAAGCAGCAATAGAGATGGGTTCCATCTCATGTAGTGGACCTTAATTCTAATTAGATATTGGTTGGTTACTTTCATAAGCTTTGTGTCACTATTGCAGTAGTGTGTCTTCTGGCAGGTCAGCAGTATAGATCACAGAGTTTATAGCTTGAATGGTGTTTACCTTTCTTCTTTGGTAGCATGAAGAGTACCTTCCAGTACCATGAACAGTAGTCAGTAAGAGAGAAGGCTCTAGGTAAGGATCAGCTCAACTTCTCCATATTGAATGATTTGTTCAGATGTTGTCTTAAGGGCCTTGAGGGCCTTACCATCAGTTTGTGGGGGGCAATCAATAGCCATGGTAATAGCCTGGATTATTTGAGGGTTTCCTCAGGGTCCCTTTGGCCAACAGCTTGATAAGATGCTGGCATCTCATTCCTGGCACTGGAAGTTTCAGTGATGAGAGATGTTCAGTTGGAGTTCTGTCTCTCCATTACTGAGTAGTCCCATTTACACCACTTTTATATGTGTATATATGTTAGGAATCTTCTGTATTAGGTTTCCATATGACCCATCAAATGGCCCTAAGTTTTAGCCATTTTTTCCTGTATTCCCTGCCTCACTCTCTTCCCTCCTCCTCCCTGTTTGATCCTCCTATTCCAGTCTCCCCCATCTATCCAGAACCATCTATTCTATTTCCCCTTCCTAGGATGATCTAATACTACCCACTAGTCTCATACTATATACCTAACCTCTGTGGTTATATGTATTGTAGCCTCCTTATCAAAGGCTGAACAGCTAACATCCACTAAGTGAATACATTTGGTAACAATTTTTGTCATATCCGTTTTGTCTGACATTACTATAGTCACTCCAGCTCTTTTGAATAGTGTTTGCATTGTATAAATTTATACAGTTTTACTTCCAACCTATTTGTGTCTTCGAGTCTAAAGTGTCTGGTGTAGCACACAACTTCATTGTTTCTCACTATGGAAACCCGAAGAATGAGATGTGCATAAGGATCTTTGAGGAGCTCTGACAAATTCCTAGAAGCTAGATAGTTATGCATATGCATACGACAAAAGCATGCTGAAGGCTATATGCATACTCAGAAAGACCTGATGTTAGGCCTATGTGCATACCACTTGTTCTCTAAAGCCTTTGTAGTTAAAGAATTGCCTCTGAGTCTTTACATAAACAATGACAAAATAACACTCATGGATAAAAAAGAAGTGAGAGTTTTTTTTCAGACAGGATCTGTCTACTGTAGTCCAGGTTTGGCCTTGAACTCCATACCACCCTTCATCTACTTCAAGAGTATTCTGATTACAGGCATATGCCACCATATGCAGCTAGAAGAGAATCCTATCTTTATACTTTCTCCTCTACATGAACATTTATTTCAATTATTTTTATTAGCAATCCTGATAATAGCTGGGAAGGAAATGATGAAAACTTTATTTCATTGAATTTTGTTAACAATCATAGTGATATGACAGTTTTTTCAAATGTACCATATGAACTCGTGAGTAAACTGTAGGAGGCTGGAAACATAAACCGCATCTAAAGTGGACTCAGACACTTCTGAATCCTCTGATCCATGCTTCAGCAGGTCACTGAAGGCTGTGTAGCAAAATGGAGTTCTTAAACTTGACTTCCAAGTACACACAACACAATGTTTGTCATGAAAGGAAAGCTAACAAATACATGCTAATTTGAACCAGGAGAAGGAGCTTATACTTGTTATATTGGCATTCTTGAGTTAAACCAGCCTGACCTACAAAAGTGAGAACCCCTCTCAAGGAAAGCAAAACAAAGCACACCAATTTGATACTTGTGCATATATTAATAAAACACAGCAGTGGCTGCAACAGTTGCTGTATCTAAGGCACTACGTCTTAAAATAATAAAGGCTTTTGTTGCTTAAGGAGTGGCATTTATTTTTCACCAATATTATTTAGAGTTGCTGCCATGTGGTTGGCAATACTAAATCTGAGACTGGTTTGTTTGTTAGTGGGGTTTGAAAACAGAGCATTGGGCATATTAGGCATGCTTTATCCAAGACCTAAGTATTCTCTTTAAAATTTGCACAGACAATGCACACTCTATTGCCATCAACCAGGGTAGAAGATGCCTACACCTAGGCTCTTGGCATACTGTGAAACGAAGCATTGACATATTGAGAGAACGTTTTCAGGAAAAGGAAAGAAGAGAAGAGGGAGAAGGGGGAAGGAATTGAATGAAGATGTGAATTCAACTAGAGAAAAGCTTCAGCAGGATCCCCTCAGCAGCCCTGGAGCAGGAATTACATTGCTGAGGCAGGGGAAGGGAGGACATAACTTCTCAGGTCCACTCCTTCATCTGATAGCAATCCTCTAGATGTCAAAATTATTTATTCATCCTTTTCTTTTTTTTTCTGAGACAGGCTCTCAAGTGGCCCAGTCTGACCTCAAATTCCCTATGTAACCAAATATGACCTTGGACACCTGATCCTCCTCTCCTGTCTCTGCTTCTGGAGTGTTGAGATTATAGGTGTGTGTTACTACACACCACACTAGCTTTAGGTGGTGCTGGGGTGTGAATCCAGGGCTTTGTGCGTGCTTGATACGCACTTTACCAACTGAAGCACATTGCCAGTCCTGGAGATGAGAGTTTGCACCAACACTCACAGTGCCAAAGGTTAAGAATAGCTAGTGAAGGGAATCAGAGGTAGAGGATAGATATCAATAATTGAAATCATAGCAGGTGGTAAATGGATGCCGTTTAAATATAACATAAGTGTAAGTATAACAACATACACAACAGTGCCCAAACAATATAAGTAATTTAAATGGAAAAACTATAAATTTGGGAAGTCAGAATGGGGGCATTGAGAGGCAGAGTTTCCAATTCGTGAAAGCACATATGAAATATTTGACCTTAAAATTATTTCTGTCTGTTAGGTTCATGCTAATAGATCAAGTATACGCTGAGACAACTGTATGGCCATACAAAACAGTTTATTCTCTGTGGGTTACATACTGACATCAGGGCTGTCCAAATAAAAAAAAAAAAACATGGCCTGAAAGCTGGCCATGTGGGACATTTTAAACCAAACAATGTCTAGGGAGCTTTTCTGATTAGTCAGGACATGAATATTGGATAGGCTGTTTTATCTCTCCAGGAAGCAAGGGCTTCTGGAAAAGCAAGGACTTGATAAGTAGAGAGACAAGGTCAGTGCCTCCACCTACACCACTAGGAGGCGCTGCACCACTTACTGTCCATTACATTAAAAAATTCTTTGAGCAGAGTGGTGGTGGTGGTGCATGCCTTTAATCTCAGCACTTGAGAGACAGAGGCAGGAGGATCTCTGTGAGTTCGAGACTAGCCTGGTCTACAGAGTGAGTTCCAGGACAGCCAGAGTTACAACAGAGAAACCCTGTCTTGAAAAAAAAATTCTTTGAAACATTTGATAATGCCAAGTATTATATAGTGAGATAGAAGTCTTTATCTACTCTTACTGTGAGCTAGTAGAAATATTTTGTAGAGGACTTTGAAGATATTTGATGTGTGATTGACTTTTCCTGGTAAGATGTGTGAGGAAGACATTTATAATAGAACAGAAACACAATGTTATCCATGTCTGCCTAAGTAAACAATTACTTCATTGGGGCCACTTATGGGAATGTGGGTGACAGGTTAGTTATAGGAGCATTGGTGACTTAGAGGCAAATGCAGCCCCAAAAGCCACCCTGGCCTGCGTGACAGTGCATAAAACTGCACCTCTGGAGGACCCTAAACAGTTTATAGGCAGCCTCACTCTACTCTTCTCTAGCAATTGCTTGTTGCTTACATGATCTTGCAGAGGGAGAGACTTTGTCTATCTTGCAGGCTTTTGAGCTTCTTAGATCCTTTAGGTTTTGAGAGCTTCCTAAGGTACATAATTCTCCTTTCTCCCTCCTGAGGGGGAGGGTGTTCAAATTCAGAGGAAATGATTATACAACTTTCAGTGAAGTTAAAAATGAATATACATTAAGACCTAGTACAGCCAATCCTAAGTACATCTCAGAAAATAAATCTGTGTATAAGGAGCTGCATGCAAAATTTTAGATTGTCACAGCACTGGGTTTCTTTTTCCTAAGACAGGATTTCCTGCTGTAACGTTGGTTGTCTTGGAACTCACTCTGTAGACCAGGCTGGCCTTGAACTCACAGAGATCTGCCTGCCTCTGCCTCCTGAGTGCTGGGATTAAAGGCATGTGTCACTACCATCTGGCATATCATTGTTTTTAAGAGGAAATATTAAATAACCCAACTGTCCATAAATACAGGAGATGAATTGCAATATAGTTACACAATACAGTATTCATTCATGATGCAATTTAAATTGTTAAATGTGGAAGTGGAAAAACTAGGAAAAAGTGTTCAAAATAAAAATGGAGACCATAATTTAGCCACAGGGTAAAGCTAGCTGCTCACAACCGTGTAACCCAGGTGAAGTCATCATGACTCCCCGAAAAGGTTAGGTCTGGTCATAATCAAAACATAAAAGGTAAGTGTTGCATTCCTGAGTGAAGGTAAAACCAATCAGCTACAGTGTTGGTGCCTTGCCCTGAGGAATGTTAATGTATAATATGTAAGAGTAAAATAGGTCAAAATGCATCCTCTTTTGTGCTTTATAAAGTCTGCTGGACTGGCTATGGACAGTGCTGTGACCACTTTGTCTTCAAAGTCTTCTAGTTCAGGAACTGGTCTTTTGTATACATAATAGAAGTTTACAAGTTGTAATCTGATCTAATAATTTTGACAAATACAAAATGAACAAAGCCAGTGTAAGAGTATATGAACATCCTGCCAATGTTTATGTAAACATGATCAAAACCCCTAAATACTGTTAGTTGATATGGAGATAGAAAGAATATCCATAGCCCGTCTTTCTAAGACAATGATACTTAGTAAACTAATATCAAGGTAATACTTATATTGGTAGAGAAGAGGAGAAAATGGGAATGATGCAAAAATAGCTAAGGAAAATATGGGAATTGGTTAAATGTGAGTAACTGGTGCCTAAATATTAGATTAGCCCAATTGATGTATTAAAAAGTTTCTCGATTTAACAGCCATTGCTTATGTAGAGCATGTTACTGCCCATTCCAAAAGCTCTACATTTCATAGTGCACTTATTACTTGTACATTTATGTCATTTCAGAGAGCTTCAGATGTGTCTGCAGGATGTTTACAATCTCTGAGTGATGTTGTGGTTCTTGTGCTTCCAATTGCAGTGAGAAAGAAATCAGTTCAGAAGCCATTGACAGGGCTAATTGTATCACAAGGGCAGATGAGGAAAGGACTTCCCAGCCCCCAAGTCCTTCCAGGTGACCAGATCCAAGAAAGACCCAGGAATTGTTCTTTGCATTCTCAAAGGGCAGGACTATGGAAAGGAGAACAGGGATAGAAGATACCTCTGCATACATACAAGTTCAAAAGACATCTATGACAAGTAACGGGATGATTTTTCTGTGAGATCTTGGTGGAAAGGAGGCATCCTCTTTGTTTGTACTTGAGCAAGTGGCATGCTCCTTTTATGGAAAGATATGCCACTATGTTCTTCAAAGTTTAATGTGCACAGCAATTACCTGGGGGACCTTGTTAAAATGCATGTTCTTATGTGAAAATCAGCTCAGTTGGCTATATGATACTGTTGGGATCAAGTACCTTGAGGTGATCAACTTCTTTGAACATGAGCTGAGTGTCCCACCTTTGTTTCTTTATTTTGATTCAAAGGTAGATTCCAGTAGCGAGGAGAATGAGGTCAGATGCCCACTCTGTCCACGGAAGTAGCGGCAGGGCTATAGCATGAATGAACTGAAGTCCTGTAAGAGTTTCTTCTATCCAAAGACTCTCTCATTTCCCTGAACTTTGAGGATTCCATCTAGCATGGGATGAAAAAGGACCCAGAGAAATGGTTATTTACCCTTCTAGTTGGCTTTCTCAGGCCATTCATTTCCTCCTTCATTCACTAATTCATTGAACCATCCCTATACTTGGGGTCTACTTTGTGCCAATCCTTGCAATGAGCATATTCGTTTAGAAAGGAATCATATATAGCCTCAGCTCTCGTGGAGCTCACAGTCCAATGGAAGAGACAGAGCCACAAATAACTTCCAATTCAGTATCACACATTTTATAATAAGATATTAGCAAGGTGAAACAGATTCATGAAGGATGTTCACCATTTGCAGGGTTAGCATGAGGATTTAAAAGGCTTCATAGGGAAGAAAGTGATATTTCAGATGTGACTTCATGGAAGTGTGCTTGTCATGCAGTTCTGAGAGAGAACATGTCCAGGCAGAGGCACAAATATGCACAATGGCATTGCTGGTCTGTTGGGCAAGTAGAAAAGCTAGAATATTGTATATATTAGAGAGGATGCTTTCAACCACAAATAAGTGAATTTCCAGCAAAAGGAATCATTAATAATAGTTGGCTCATTGTATCACATGGCAAGAAGTCCAAAGGAAAAACAGATTTAATGGCTCAGTGATGGCATCGAGGGCCCGGGGCTTTCCTGTCTCTGTTGCTCAGCTTTATAGTGCTGTGATAAAGTATCTGAGAGGGTCATCTTAAAGGAGGAAAGTTTACCGTGGCTCACAGTTTCAGTTCATGATTGACTGTGGAGAGCTGTAATGGAGCCAGATGTTCAGCTCACAGCAGTGGGGAGGGAGGAAGAAAAGGAAGGAGAGAGGAGAAAGGAGGGAGGAGAGAAAGAAGAGAGTGAGGGAAAGAGATAGAAAATATATTATTTAAAGTTTGAAGCCTGGGCTAGGTAGCAAGTTTCAAGCCAGCCTGATCTATGTAGTAAGGCTTTAGAACAAAATTAAAAGGCAACACAAAACAAAACAAAACCACAAACCAAACGCAAAAGTCTCACTGAAGGGCACATTCCTACTTCCTCCAACTGGGGCCCACTTCCTAAAGGTTTCAATAGCCAATGAACTATGACTTCATAGATGAATTAGCCCATTCACGTGACTGAAACCCTTGTGACTCAATCATCTTCCTGGTGCTCCATGTCTGAATTATGCTGCCTTGAAGACCAAGCATTCAACACACAGGCTTTGAGGACAGTTTAGATCCAAACATTGTCTTTCTGGTCTATTTTCCATGATTTGTCAATGGTATCTTTGCAAAGTAGTTACTGAATCTCACGCAGGTACAACTACCTTCAGGGAATAAAAAGAAGAAGACTCCTGTCCATATGCATCCATATAGTGGGGAGGAAAATATGTCCCTCAAACACCCCTTCATCAGACATTTCTTCAAGTCCCAGTCTTGTGCCCTGAATCCTGGAGTAGATTCTGGAGATGAATCTCTAGCATTATAGCCTTTAATGTGGGAGAGTAGCACTAGGTAGGGATGGTAGGACAAAAGCCTAAAGAAGTTAGGTCCTGGGGCTGGGAGAATATTTCAGTTGGTACACTATTTGCCTACTTTGCATAAAGTCCTGGATTCAATCCCCAGCACTGCATAAAACCAGGCATGGTGGTACACACCTGTCATCCTGGCACTCATGAGGTGGAGGCTACACAGTGAATTTTGAGGCCAGCCTAGGCTACATGATACCTTGTCTCAAAAGAAGGAGGAGGGAGTTTTCCAGTCAAAAATGTCAATAGTGCTGAGGCTGAACAGATCTGCCTATAGAAAAATTAATTGTTTAAACGGTTCAATGTAGTATTTGTTTGAAAATATAATTGCACAACCCAAGATAAATAGTAAGTAGTATTGAAAAGCAGATCTGGCCAGGCGATGGTGGTGCACACCTTTAATCCCAGCACTCTGGAGGCAGAGGCAGGTGGATCTCTGTGAGTTCGAGGCCATCCTGGTCTCCAGAGTGAGTTCCAGGACAGCCAGAGTTACAGCAGAGAAACCTTGTCTTGAAAAACAAACAAACAAAACAAAAGAAAATGAAAAGAGAAAGAAAAGCAGATCTGGAAGAGTGGAGACCAGAGTCACTGAGAACAGTTAGGAGGAGGTCGCAATATTTAGTCCAGTGGTTTCAGTTTTCTTTCCGTCCTTCCTTTTACTACTTCTTTTAATTAATAAATTTGGTTCTTTCACAATTTCACACATGTACATTTGTATCTTAATCACTCTCTCCTCTCCCCTTCCCCAGTTCTCTCCCTACCCTATCAGCCTTCACCTCCTCCCTATGAATCTCTTTCACCTTTTTGCTAGTTCAGGTTGTGTTTATTGTCCCACGGAGTTTAATCAGGGCTGTCTGTGTGATCTTGAGTTTGTGTTCTCTCGCTCTCTCGTGCTCTTTCTCTCTCTCTCCCCCTTTCTCCCTCCCCCTCCCTTCCTGTGTGTGTGTCTGTGTGTGCATGCACCTGCATGTAAATCAGAGGACAACCTTAGGTGTTGCTTCTCACCTTCCACCTTATTTGAGGCAAAGTCTCTTTGTTGTTTACAGCTGTGCTGATTAAGGTCAAGCTAGTTGACCCACAAGCTTCCAGAGATCCTCCTGTCTCCACCTTCCACCAGAGCACTAACTAGGTTACTGATGTGTACTACTGTGTCCCTCTTTACATAGTTTCTGGGAATTCAAACTCAGGTTCTCATGCTTCCATGACAAGCACTTTACCTATCGAGCCACTTCTCTAGCCCTAGCTCATTTTCTTTATCCTGCAACATTAAGTCTTTGCCCACCTGAGGCTATGGGAAAGCTATGAGTCTCCTTCCCACCTTAGGCCCACCATAGTGCAGCATGGCATTCTCCACGGCCTCAGGAAGACCCAAGGAAGTCACTCAACCTGTGTCAATATATGCTCATCTTTGATGCCAAGAGCCTTTCTCTTCCAGATAGTCAGGCTTCCGTGAAGAATCCCCAATTACGGGATTCTAGAAGGAAATGTAATATGATCTACATTTGATAATAATAGCACATTGATCTACATCTAATAATAATAACACATTTTCATGGTGTTTTCCAATTTGCAGAAACCATTTCACATCTACTAACTTGTTCATTTCTCATCATTAAGAACATCTGAAGGTCAGCAAGACCTGCAATGAATTGTACATAGGTGTTTGTATATTTTAAAATCATGTGTGTGCTTGCATTTAATTCAAATGTCTCACTTGGTAGATGGTGATGTGCAAGCTGAGCTGAATTTCTAGAGTTCTCTTCTTATGACAGAGGTGGAAATGAGTTGATAATCACAGCATGCTCCCTGTCTCAGTTAACTCCCCACACCTGCACACGCTGCCCTGGCAATTTAGCTGCTCAGACTATACTACGCAGTCCTTTCTGTTTGTGTGGCACTTCTCATGTGCTTCTCCCATCCTTCCCGTGGTTTGCTTATGAATAACTCTATGGAGTGGGAAGGACAGAGACTTTATCTAGATGTTTTTCTCAGGGGGGTGTTTTTCTGGGGGAATCTAAGGCATAGAATGATCCAGAGCTTTGTCCACGATCACTGTGAGGGATGAGTTCCTAGAACTTCCAAGAAAACTAGCCTCTCTGCCCATTGCCTGGCCTTGCCACTAGGGGTCAGCATAAGAGTGGAATCAGGGAGAGGAAGTACAAAGACAAAGCTGAATGGCTCTTTCTAATAGCTTGTGAGAGGAAGTTGCCTATGGTGGAAGCTACTGGACATATACCCTGTACCCTGGGTTTTCTAGGGAGATGTCGGAACACAGGGTTTCTGGTGGGGCTGGTGAAAAGAGGGATGGAAGGGAAATCGACAGCTGAATGCCATGAAAGGAAACCTGAGCTCAGCTATATTATATTATAGCTGAGCTATAATACACAAGCCCTGGGGTCTTGATCTAGACTGTGACTTCAGAAAGACATTTAGTGCCTTCTCAGTTTCCCTTCCTGCTGCAGAGGCCTTGTTAATCCAGAGCAGTGGCTCATGTCTAGGACTGCTTATCAGCATACTATGAGAAGCTTCTTTCCAGACATGTAAGTACTCAGGCCTCACTCCCAGTCTAAGGGTAGAACCTCAAGAGGCAAGATCACAACTGTGTCTTTGCATATAGTTCTTGATGCTTTCTGCTGAACTCTCTAGTTTTATAAACTGCTGGGCTGGGCCATCACCGAGGCCCCTCTGTGCTTCTCTATGGGTAATACTAAGCAAGGGGCATCCCTGATGAGCATCCCTGCTTGCCTCTGAAAAGCCCTCGTACTCTCTTCCCAGGAGTGGCACAGGGCTATCTAGGGACAGCCCCCCCTCCCCCGCCCCGTTCCACCATCCTCTCTGGCCTGGTTCTCTGGTTTTCCCGGGCGGACAGCATGGGGCTCCAGAAGTTCCACTTCCTCTGCACAGGGACAGCACACCCAGGCCTATGGCATCTGCTCTGCTTTCTTCCTCGGGAAGTGTCCTTCATGTAAAGAGGAACCTCTGAGGCAGCTGGGAAGGAACCAAGCAGAACTAGCAGGGGAAGGGAAGTATTCTTGAGGCAGGGGCTGGATGGAAGAAGGGGGTCTCTGTAGAGACAAAAACCACAAAAGGCAGGCCTGGAGAGACTGCCTGGCAGTTAAGAGCACAAACTGCTCTTACAGAGAAGCAGGAGTTCTATTCCCAGCAACCACATTGGTCCATTCACATTGGCTGTTAACTTGAGCTCCACCTCTGATTTCTTTTGGCACCTGAACTCATGTGAAGAGACTCTCCCACACACACATAATTAAAAAAGAAAAAATTTTTTTTTTCGAGACAGGGTTTCTCTGCTGTAACTCTGGCTGTCCTGGAACTCACTCTGTAGACCAGGCTGGCCTCAAACTCAGAGATCTGCCTGCCTCTGCCTCCCAAGTGCTGGGATTAAAGGCATGTTCCTCCATGGCCTGGCTAAGAAGAAATCTTTTTAAAAGCAAACAGCAAAGGAGGAGTTTATGGGCGCTAGGACTGGGAATAAGACTCACTTTCCCCATCTTTCCGTCCTCAGCACTTGGCATTCAGACTCAACCACAGCAAGGAGAGGTAGGGCCACTATCCCGAGAACTTGAGGCTCTGCTTCCCTAAAGACCTCTCAGTGAAACAGGCCACTAGTCTCATCTTTGTCCTATTCTTCCCCAGATGTATCTTGTATGGCCTCTATCATCTGCACTTTCATTTTTACTCTATATTTAGCTGTTTCCTATTTATCTTCCCCATGTAGAATATAGGCTCCCAGAGGGCAGGACCTGTACCCAGATCATTTACGGTTGTGTTGCTAGTGATTAGAAAAGTGACTGATGCATGAGGATAAATATTGGATCCTTGCATAAATGAAATGCACAAATGGGGAACTCAAGATATACAAAGAAGAGATTGGTACTGAATTCTATGTCCACAGCCCAGTGTTGTAGAACATGGGTGCAATACCAGCACTTAGTAGGCTACAAGTAACTCAGCTGGGTCTACGTTGTAAGACTTTGTAAGAGAGGAGGAAAGGGAAGAGAGAGGGGTAGTGAGATATCTGAGTATATTTATTGCTTTAGATAACACTGGATTCCGTGCCCCTCTTTGTCCTGGCTCTCGTGGCAGTATTCTCTGCTCCTCTGGAGTCAAGGTTTATCATTACATCACTAATTGCACACTGAGTGCCCAGGACACTGGAAGGGGCATTTGTCTTAATGGATAGATTCTGTACCAACAAGCCAAGTACAAGTGTCATAGTCTCCAGAGGAATGTCCTTAGGCATAAGCTGTGACCTCGGGTCTGGCTGGCTAAGGCCGTTCAGTGGTCTAGGGGGCTGAAAAAAGTGTTGATCATGGCCAGCTTATCCCCACTATTGGAGACATTCCAATTAACTGACAATGAGTTAGCAGAGGGAGCTAGGGACTTGAAAAATGGTGAGTGCTAATTGTATATATTAATATTTGGTATGATGTTTACATGCATGCATACAGTGCACACTGATTAAATCTAACCTTCTTTATCCTCCATCTTCCTCTTCCTCTAGTGATCTCTATTCCATGTTCAAGTCCATTCTTTTTAGCTTGTATGTATAATGTGGGACATTTACTATTAACCTTTCTGTGTCTGGCTTACTTCATTAACATTCCAGTTCCTCCCATTTTGCGGCAAATGACAAAATTTCATCCTTTTCTTGGCTGAACAGTAGTCTATTGTATATACACATACAACATTTTCTTTATTCATCCATTGTAGGTGTATATTCATGCCAGATGTACACGTTGATTCAGGGCAAAGGTTTTTATTCTTTGTCTAATTAAATCACCAGTCCTTAGTATGGGAGCCCTGGAGCATTTCAGCCTCCATAAAATCTACTTGTAAGTCTAGAACTGGAAGGCTTCAGCCTCCATACAATCTAAAATGTTTAAGCCTCTGTTGCTGACTGAGCCACCCTGACCAGCTCCCTTTGAACTCAGACTTTTGTCTCTCCTCTGCTTGCTTCTGTAACTCACTGTTCCATACTGCCTTGGTTAGCTTCTCTGCCTTATCTTCAGTCAGACCACTTCATAGTCTCTATGTCTTGTCCCTTGAGCTCTCTTACTGCTCCGTACTGCCTCTGTAACTGACTGCTGCTCCTCAGTCATTGTTTCTGTGTCTTGTCCTCTGTTTGCTTGCTTCAGACTGCTCACCTTATACTGCTTGCTGTAACTGACTCTTCTGTAACTGACTGACTTTAACTCCTTCTAAACTCCTGTGTCTGCTTCCACACTGTTTCTGTCCTAGAGATTAAAGGTGTGGATCACCATTGCCTTCTGAATACTGGGATTAAAGGTATGTCTCCATTCCACCTAAACCACACAGGTCTTGAATATAGACCCCTACAATGTAGACCCTTCTTAGGTTTCACATAGGCCTATTCCTCTACAATGCATCTTTTCACAGACACTTGGATGCTTCCATTTTTCAGCTACAGTGAATAGTGCTGCAATGAACATGCAAGTGCAAACATCTATTTGACATGCTAGTTTTGTTTCCTTTGGATATTTCTCCAGTAATAAGATCTATGAATTATTTGCCAGTTTTTTTAAAGATTTTATTTTTGTTTATGTGGATATGTGTATGTTTGTGAGTGTGTGTTTGTGTGCATATGTGCACATGTGTGCCAGTAACTGCAGAGGTCAGAAGAGGATGTTTGATCTTCTAGAGCTGGTGTTACAGGCAGCTGTAAGATGCCCAGCTTGGGTGCTGGGAATTGAGCTGGATTTTCTGCAAAAGCAGCAAGCATTCTGTATTGGTTACTTTTCTATTGGTGTGATAAAAGTGACTTATAGAAGAAAGAGTTTATTTGGGCTTGTAAATCCTAGGGGTTAAGAGCCCATCATGGCAGAGAAATACAGGTCAAGAGACAAGCACATTGCAGGAACTGGAAGCTAGGAGCTCACATCTTCAAACTCAAGCATGAAGCAGAAAGAATAGGAAGGGGGTGGTGAGACTATAAGCACTCAAAGCCAACACCCAGTAACATACCTCCTCCAACAACAGTCCACCTCCCAAAGATTCTACAACGTCACCCAAACAGCATCACCAACTTGGGACCAGGTGTTCAAATAACTGAAATTATGGGGATATTTCTCATTCAAACTACTGCACACTTTTAACTAATACGTTATCTTCCTGGGGCTTGGTGTGTGTGTGTGTGTGTGTGTGTGTGTGTGTGTGTGTACGCATGCACGAGTGTGTCTCTGTGAGTGTCTGTGGAGGTTAGAGGTTGATGTCGCTATCTTCTATTGGTTTCCTCCTTATTTTTGAGACAGGGTGTCTCAGTGAATCTAGATCTCACTGACTGGTTAAAATTGCTGGCCGGTGCCCCTCTGGGACCCTCCTGACTCCACCTCCCTCCCAGTGCTAGAATTTTGGGTATATGTGGGTGCTGTGGATACAAAATCAGACCCTCATGCTTGAAAAGAAAGCACTTTTTCCACTGAACAATCTCCCCATCTCTATTTTTAAGGTCCCTTCATGCTGTGTTCCATAATGACAATACTAATATATTCTTCTCTACCAATATATGAGTTCCTTTTCTGCCACATCTTGCTAGCATTTTTAAGAGGGGATATGTAATCTAATTGAGATGAGAACAGGAAATCAAAAGAAGCAATCAATGGAGCAAACAGAGGCAACCTAAAGAATGAAAAAAACAAAATACTCACCAATTCTTCGTCTGATAATACCACTGATATCCAGCATCTAGAAAGAACTGAGACTTTAAAAACAACAAAAAACTGTGAGTCATGCAGTTTTATAAAAGTGACAAATGATCTGAATAGGGAACTTTCAAAAGAAGAACTACAAAGGGTTGTTTTACATGTCTCTTTTTAAAGAACTTGCTTGCAGGCGGCAATTGAGCATGAAGGCTGCTTATGTGGGCTCAGGAGCCAGCTAGTCAGGATTAGAAGCTTGGCCCTACTACTTAGCAACCGTATGGATTTGAGCAAAGCTCTTGGAACCTCCTCAGAATTCTCATCACTACATTACCCATACGATTGATGCCAGGGTTAAATGAAGCAGTCCATAAAATATGCACAGCAATGTCCAGTCCATTGTAAGTGTTCAGTGCATATTAGCTACAACTGTGGTTGTTTGGGTACAGTTCATCATTGTAGTCTCTCCTTATTGCTATCAGTTCTATTTTTTTACCATCCTTATCATTATTGTTATGTTTTTATTATTCTACATATCTCAGATATTTTACTTCCCTCAACTCTATGTATTGTTGGTAGATAGGAAAACAGCAGTACAGAAAACCAATAGTGCCTTATCCTGGGTTTCAGGGTCCAGCACTGAAGGACACACTTCAGAGCATGAGGCTTGCTTTCATGACACCCAAGTTTCTAGGGAGCCTTCTTTCCACTAGGGTAGGGTCCGAGTCAAGTATATGAGCTGATCTGTGTCAATCACTGGAAGGCAGGCATCCTGGGATGGACTTGATTCTGTGGATGCCTAATATATGCAAGGCACTAAGTCGCTGCTGGCCCCTCTCCCCAACCCTAGCTGAAACTCCACTGAGAGGAAGCTCTCATAGTTAGGGATGGAGCTGAAAGCCTGCTGGAGAGATAGAATAAGTTGGTTGAAGGCAGGAGCTCCTGGACCTGCCAAGGTAACACAGCAGAACTTAGATCTTTGTTGGCTTTCTATCTCCCATTCTGCCTCTAGCTTTCAATATACTGGGCTCTCTCACAGCTAAGAGCTGCTAGGGATATAAGGTGCTGAGCTTTGGTATTAATGGTCAACAGCCAGCTATGGCAGTGAGCAAGAACCCTGTGTTCCTAAACTGGGAAGTCTTGCTTCTCAGTCTATGCTGTGATGATTGGAAAGACCCAAATTTCCAATGACAGGAGTTTCACTTCTCCAGGACTCTCATCTCTTTTCTAGAGATCCTGCTCAGGCCTTCCCTAGTCTTTAGTTTCGATGCTCCTGTGACACACAGAATTCCAGTCTCTATCCCATCTCCCAGCTGTCTATAAGTCCTCTCCCTTGGGTAGGAAGACATTTCTACCAAGGAAAGGGACATTTTGCAGGAAGGAAATGATTGTCTGCTTCCCAGCTGCCAGAACTCCCCATGCTGGGAGCATTTAAAATGGTGGCTTCTGGAATCTGGGAGAGGAATAAAAGGGAAGTTCTAAAGTCAGTGGTGAAAATGTTTGAGCCTTGCTAATGAGGAAACTCAGGGGTCAGAAGGGATTCATGGACTTAATTGGATACAGGTGTAGCTTCTCTTACATAACCAAGTCTTGAGTAAGTCACAAAGAACATTTGAACTAGAAGGGCTCTTAGGGACAACTGGCTGTCTGGTTTGTCAACTCACCTCTTCATCAGAATCACCAGAGTCAAGTTATACTCCTTCGCTATTCTCCTTAAGGTTCTCATTAAGGATACATGGAGAGTAGCTTAGGCACCAGTATTAATTACTTGTCTTGCTGCAAGAGCATACCTAACAGAAACAATTAAGGAGGGGGAAAGTTATCTTGTCTTAGAGTTCTAGGAGATAAATTCCATCATGGCAGGGAAGGAACGACGAGAGGAGAAGGAGATGGCTGATCTCATCGCATCCATAGGAAGCAAAATCCAAGAGTGATGAGCAATGCTTGCACCATGCTAGCTTTCTTCATTTTATTCAGTTTATGACCAGAGCCCATGGAATGGTGCTGTCCGAATTTACTGTGGGTTTCCCCTCAACCTAGTTCAGAAATGCCCACACAGACATGTCCAGGGGCTTATCTCTTCTCTAATTCTAGATCATAGCTACTCGACAATATTAACTATGGAAACTTGACACTCGAGCACATCACTTGTAATTCATAACTTTTCACACTTTTCTCCATAGGCCCTTGTCCATCTTATAATGCAAAATATAATCAGTCCAACTTCAAAAGTCTTTAACCTTTCCAATACTGTTTAAAAATTAAGGTCTCGCCTGAAAATCAAGTCCTGCCCTTTCTCCCCCCTTCGTTCCTTCCTTCGTTCCTTCCTTCGTTCCTTCCTCTCTTGTTTTTTAGAAACATAGTCTCTTCTATATATAGTCTTGTATCTCCTAGAACTCACTCTGAACCTCAGGCTGGCCTTAAACTCAGAGAGCCACCTGCCTGTCTCCCGAGAGCTGGGATTAAAGGCATGTGCCACCACTGCCCAGCCTTAAAATGGTCATCTTAATTGTGGGCTGCTTTTTGTGTTTTTGAGGTGCTGGGAATTGAACTTAGAGACTCACACATTGTATGCAAGCACTCTAGTGCTGAGCTACATTTCCAGCTCATAAGGCCATTTCTTAACTGTGACGTACCTATGAAATTTTTAAAAAGCTGCATCGTTCTAACATACAGTGGAACAGAATAAACATCTCCAGTTTGAAAGAGAGGAATGGAGGCATGGCAGGGAAAAATTGGACCAAAGCAAAATCAAAATTCAGCAGAGCTACACCAAATCCTACATTTCTGTGTCTAGCATCTGGAATTTGTGATGAAATAATCTGGATTGTAAAGGGTTTGAGTAGTGTGTCCTCCCATCTCCGCTGCCTGGAGCACGTTTAGCCTCTTTCTTGAGCCAGCCCTACTCTACTGCTATATTATTTCAATAGACATTTTGTGCTTTTAGCATCTCTAACATCTTGGGGTCTACATTTGAACTTAGGTTTAAGGTTCATGGCTTCATGCAATATACATGCAATATAGGGACCTGACCTTGCCTCACATTGCCTAGCCACAGTAACCTTCTGGAACCTTGGTACAGGCCTCCATGGTATCCTCATTTTTTCATCTTTCCTAACTATAAAACCAGCACATATGGGTCGTGCTGCCATGTTCTGCTGCCAGCTTGAGATGCAGCCTGACCCCAGGTACTGGCTGGTTTGTGTCAATTTGACACAGCTAGAGTCATCAGAGAGAAAAAGAGTCTGAATTGAGAAAATGCCTCCATCAGATCCAGCTGTAAGGCATTTTCTTAATTAGTAATTAGGGGTGGCAGTCTATTGTGGGTAGGGACACCACTGATCTGGTGGTCCTGGGTTCTATAGAGAGCAGGCTGAGCAAGCCATGGGGAGCAAACCAGTAAGTAGCATCCCTCCGTGGTCTCTGCATCAGCTCCTGTTCCAGGTTTCTGACCTGCTTGAGTTTCTGCCCTGATTTCCTGTGTTTGTGAACAGTGATATGGAAGTGTAAGCCAAATAAAGCCTTTCTTCCCCAACTTGCTTTTGGCTGTAGTGTTTTATCACAGCAATAGTAACCCTAACCAAGACACCCACTTAGTCCTTAATTGTTGCAGTCTCTGTGTGCTGACCCTGAAGAAACATTTTCTTAGCTTTTTTTTTTCCCTTGGAGAAAGGGCTTCACTTATGTAGCTCTGGTTGTCCTGAAACCAGCTGTGTAGACCAAGCTGGTCTCAAACTCACATGTATCCACCTGCCTCTGCTTCCTGAGTGCTGGGATTAAAGGTGTGGGCCACTATGCCCAGCTTGTTTTTGTTTTTGTTTTTAAAGCAGAGATCACTGAAGTGGAATTTTCAGTTCTGATTCTCTTTTCAAATGAATTTGCATTTTCACAAAACAGAGGCTCCCATGAATATCTCCCCCCACCCACCGCACTTTTCCTATTATCCCAGTGCCTGCTCCAGACGCCTCTTTCTTTTTTTCATTGATTATTTATTATTGTGGGTGTCTGTGTATCTCCATATGTGGACTGTGTGCCACAGCATGCATGTGGAGGTCAAAGGGAGGCTTTGTGAAGTTGATTCTCTCCATCTACCTTTACATAAATTCTGGAGGTTGAACTCAGGTCTCCAAGCTTGTTTGACACATGCCTCTACCTGCTGAGCAGCTGGTCTATGACTTCTCTTTAATAGTACTAATCTCTTTAACAGTTGCAGCCCACTTTGGGGCCAGGGAAAAGGCTCAGTGGATAAAAGTGCTTGTCATGTAAACTTGATGACTCAAGTTCAATCCCTATAAATCATGGAAGGAGTGAACAACCTCTCAAAATTTGTCTTGTAGCCTCCGCATAAGGCTGTGTCACGCTTGCATGCACACCACACATATATCACATGCCCAACAATAATAAATTAAATTAAAAAATAAATACAGCTTCTTTTAAACCTGACTTATTCCCTTCTGAAACATTATGAGCTGGGTGTCCACTGTACAGATTTTTCTTCATATTCAGGTCTTCTGAATTATGACTAAAGTGACCCACTAGCCTCTACTTACAGTATCAAGGGGTTTTCTAGCCCAAAGTTAGAAACTCTTCCACATTCCTCTCACAAACCATTTCCAGAAGCCTAAGAACCACACATTCAGGATGATCACAGCAATGGCCCTGCTCTTCACATGTATTTTCTCTGTATTAGTTATTTTTCTCATTGTTGCAACAAAATCCCTGCCCCCCCAAAAAAAAACCCAACCTTTAAAGACTAAATACTCTGAAGAGAAGACAGAATATGAAAATCAGCTTAAGAAAAGAAGGGTTTGTTTCAGTTTACAGTTTCAGGGAGTAGACTTCATGATGGCAGAGAAGGTACGGCAGCAGGAGGCAGCTCAGCATGCTTTGCCCACAGTGAGGAAGCAGAAAGCAGTGAATAGATGCTTGTGTTCAACAAGCTTTCTCCTTTTTATGCATTCTGGGACCACAGTCAATGAAATGGTGCCTCCCACATTTAGAAGGGGTCTTCCTACCTCAGCTAACCTAATCTACATAATCCCTAACAGATATGCCCAGAGGCTTGTCTCTTTTTCGAATCTATATTATATCAAGTTGACAATATTAATCATCACAACGTATATATTTTTAAAAGAAATATTCACCACATTTAGGAAGCACTGATATAATCTACAGCTCTCACGTTCACAGATGGGGAAAAACTGGGGCTCAGGGAGGCGTGCTTTCAAGGTCAAGTTAGTCACTATTTCATCTGACATTGGAGGCCTACTATGACCTGTTTCTAAACTTACCTTTCTCATTTTAGCATGTACATCATTTATGTACCCTTGAGATCGGCATAGAAAATATAGGCCACTAGTTAAACTGAGTTTCAGACATATTAAGAAAGGATATGTTGGTTGGCTTTCTATAATTCAAATTTAACTAGGAATCTAGAGTTTTATTTTTTCAATACAGCAGTCACTCTATGCACCATATGCCACAGACCACCTGAGACAAGTTTCTCATATGTAATGACTGAACTTCTTTGAAAATGCCATTCCATCTATTTGAAATACTTATCTCATTATTTTCCCTAATTCTACCCATCTTTCAATCCAAAATCTTAAGTCTTTTAAATCCCCTGAGCAGACCTTCATCTAGGCTCTGATAACACTTTTTCTGTCTCTCTACTTCCATCTTCTTGGGTTCTATTTTAGATCAAAGCTCTTTGTCTCCTCGGCTTAACTCTCCTGTGGAACATGAGCCAGCCCTGTGTTAGGGCGAGGGTCCCATCTGGGCAGAGAGTAAAGCAGACACCTTTTATGTGTGCTTCAGCCTGTAATTTGTCTATGTGACATTGGATAAAATTCGCCACCTCCCGTTTCTTAATGGTAAACTTTTTTTTTCATCTGTGATCCAACAATTATACTTTTAGGTACTTGTTCATGAGGAATAAAATCATGTTGATAACAGGCTCTTATAAGAATGGATATATTACCTTTTCAAGCAGTAGAAGTTGAAAAAACTCAAAATGAATGAATAAGTTATAGTGCATTAGTAACAACAACAACAAAATTGTCACCTCTCTGAAACCCGGTTTCCTCATCTGTAAAGTGGGAATTCTAAGAATAGGTTCCATATAGAGTTGCTTTTAAAAGTAAATAGTATAAAACTTGGGAGTATTTAGACCAGAAGTAGTATACATTAAGTGTTCAATAAATGTTGAATATTGTTACAAATTGTGAAGAGCTGCTCTCTGGACTCAGCAGCTATTATGCACTCTTTGTTTTTCTGAGTCTGATTTACTTGGTTTAATATGTTAATCGCCGGTTATATCCATATTTTTAGAAACAAGTTTTCTTGTACAGGGAGTTTTTTTCTTCCAACAGGCATACCTGAAATTATACACTAGTGTATAAGCATATGCATGTACATCTATATGTCTATTTATCATATATTTGTATGTATTTTAATTACAGAATTATTCACAATAATTATTTTGGTTCTTAAAGGGTTTTTTGTTTTTATATATAAATAATTTAATTTTTATACTTTCAAAAAATAGTTCATTTTCAAATATGTATGTCTACTGTATTTACATCATTTCTCCATTCCCTCTAACTTCTCCTGAGTCCTTCCACTGCCTCTTAAATCCATAGCCTCTTTTTCTTTAATTATCATTTCTCTCATTCACATTGGCATGTCAACTGGTGGTGTCGCCATTCATGTTTTGTTTAGGTGACCATATTGTTGTGATTTCACGGGTTCAGCTTCCCTGTCATATAAAAAGAACAAGTATTAAAACATATGTCTAGTCCTCTGGCTTTTTTACAATCTTTCTGGCCCTTCTCCTACAATGTTTCCTGAGCTTTAGGTATAGAGAATGTGTGATGGATGTGTCAGGGGTTGGACAGTCCATGAGCAATTGTTCTCTGCATTTTGACCAGTTGTGGTTTTCTGTAACAGTATCTGTGATTACTCAAAAGAAGTCATTAACAAGGCCAGACTTGGTGAAGTTCCCTCACAGAAAACAGGGATTGAGGAAGTGGAGAGATTCTAGCTACTTCTCTTGTAACTCTCCCACAACTCTATGAAACTCTACTCTGTGATAGTTCAAATGCTAACCACACTCCTAGGTACCGTGGACTAGGCTGTTGCTGTGGCAAACATGACCATGTGGCATTCCGAACAAATGTGGAAGACTTTAGGAGCTTGGACTACAAAAACGGTCAAATGCTGTAAATAGAGCTTAATGGACCATCCTAGTAGAAAGCTGAAGCTCAAGCGACTTCAGAGGGAAGCAAGGACTTTAAGAACAACTAAGTTAGAGGCCACTCCTGTGATAATCTGGAAAAATAATCTGGCTGCCTTCTTCCTTTGTGCCTTCTTCCTTTGTTTTAAGAATTTTCCTGAGTCTAAATTAAAAAATGGGTGAAACCACTTTTAGAACGGCAATGTATGATCTGTGACATTTGTATGTCGGAAGTCTGTGATTTTCTTTTTGATTTTACAGGCCGTTAAAAAGAAGAGATTGTTTTGAGTCTCAGTAGAGACTTGGGACTTTTAAACTGTGTTGAGACTGTGATAGACTATGGGGACTTTTGAAATTGGAGTAAATGCATTTTATACTACGATATGGCTACTCACCTATGGGTACCAGGGAGTGGAATGTGGTGGTTCGAATAAGAATGCCCCCCCCACAGGCTCATGTGCTTGAATACTTGGTTTCCACTTGGTAGAACTGTTTTGGAGGATTAGGAAGTGTTGGAGGTGTGTCACTAGGAGTAGGCATTGAAGTTTCAAAAGACATGCGCCATTCCCACTGTGTCTCTCTGCCTTCTGCTTGTGGATCAAGATGTGAGCTCTCAGCTGTTCCTGACACCATACCTTTTTGCTCTGCCATCATGGACTCTAACCCTCTGAAACTGTAAGGTCAATTAAACACTTTCTTTTATAGGCTGTATTGGTCATGGTGTTTTGTCATGGCAATTGAAGAGTAACTAAAACATGCTCCATTGCACATGGTCTCAGGAGGTGCTAGTGGATATAAGGAGTGAAACATTAACTGAAGTCGGAACTCACTCTATGAAGCCATGAGGATGTCACCATCCATGCTGGCGTAAGAATTTAGTGATATGGCTGTTTTGGGTACACTCACAGTCTTGTTATTAGCCCTTCATCCATGCTCCTGTAAGTAAGCCCAATAAATCCACTGGTTCCCCAGGCTAGATTTGGATGGAATGGTAACTTTGGACTATTACTGGTGTACATCTTTCCAGGAAAAGTTCTTGCACCACAAATCATCATCATCATTTTGTATCTTTGAGGTGAATACAATACTGAACACTAAATTCTACCAGATGAATTAATAAGAGAATATATGACTAAAAGCAAATAGTCTGGATGTAAGATCATGTGATCTATTGGCAAAATGTGAGGGATGCCATTCTAAGTAGCTTTGCATTGAAGATGCATGTACACTGGACAACTGTTCTCTCAAGAGAAATTTCTGCCTCCGAACACCTGTCTATAATAGCATAGCTATTGTAGCTTCTCTCTAGAGAAACAAATTACTGTTTGAAGATTATAGCACAAATGTTTGTCTCTGAGAAGCACTTGTGCACTTCTCTTCTTCCAGCAACAGTCAGAAGAGAAAACCCAACCTTTCAAAAGTTCTTTCATATACTCCTTGCCTAATACACAGTAGATGTCACGTAAATATTTATGGAGTGAATTACTAGAGAATATAAGATAGGGAGTAAATAGATAAATATATAAATGATTTTAATGAAATGTGGATTTTACTTTTTCTTTAAAAATTTAATCGCAGTTATTTATCCGCATGTGTAGTTGTGTAGGCATGTGCAGTGCCACAGCACTGGCACAAGTCAGGAGACAGCTTGCAGGCATTGGTTCCCTCCTTCCACCATGTGAGTCCCGAGAATAGAAGTAAGGTTGTCATGCTTGGCAACAAGCACTTTTATCTGTTGAGCCTTCTCATTGGCTCAAATTTTATTCTTTCTTTTCACCTACTATGTTCCTGGCTCAACCTGGAAAAGTAGCTGATTCTGCTCTGCCATGAGATCCCTGCCTGAACTGTGTGTAAATATCTTTCATGAGCCTGTCCCTTGGGCTCTGGAGGCTGACAGAAACCTGAGAGGTTAGTTGGAGCAATGTTTTCATGTACACATCTAGTGATAAGGAACTATCTTAGGTTAAAGCCCCTGCTTTGATCTTTGGATGATTTACAAAGCTGTGACTGCTTCAACTGTTCCAGACTTGGTGCTGGTACCCAGCCTCTCTGTCAGCAGAATGCAGGAATCTCTAGCATACCACTTTCAGAATTTAAAGATTTGTTTCATTAAAAGGCAGTAGGAAAAAAAAAAGAAAATTTTCCTAGGAAGCATGAAACCTAGGTCCTGCCAAGCCTGAGCTCTGCCACTGGCTTGTTGTGTGCAACTGGGTAACCCCTTTCCTTATTCAGGCCTTGTGTTCCCATTTTGTACAATGAGGGCTTTCAGACTGGGTGCTCTGAAAGAATTCTAGATCAAATGTTCCAGGATGCTCTGATGTGATTTAATTTGGATCTTCCAGTGCAGTGTGGTTCAAGAATTTCTGGGAATCTTTTTTTAAATCCCCATTTTAGTTTTGAGATTGTTTTAATTTCAGCATTTCCCCCTTCCTCCCTCCAAATCTTCCCATATAACCCTCTCTGCTCTCCTTCAAATTTATGATCTCATTTTATATCAATTGTTATTGCATGCATATTGTGTGTGTGTGTGTGTGTGTGTGTGTGTGTGTGTGTGTATGCCCAGATAAAACCTGTGAAGTCCATATAATGTTAGTTGTATGAATGTTTTCAGGGCTGACTATTTACCACTGGACAACCAATTGTATGCTCTTCCCTCAGGAGAGCCACCTCTCCTGCTCCCACCTTTTTTCAACTGCCTATAGTTCTTTGTGTAGTGCCGAAGCCTCATAGGCTTTTACTCGTGCAGTTTGGTATATTTGTTAGTATCCTCCTTGTTCGGCTCACACTTGGGTGCTCATGGGTGAAATTTTACTGGTATAGCTTCTGATGTCACTAGAGACACAATCTCACAACAAAGTCAATATGCAGTGTTATGGAGTTCCTTCGCAAATGATACATCTACAAAACACTCCCACACCTAAGGCTCAGGAAACATTATGGAAGAAGGAGTAGAAAGATGGTAAGAACCAGAGAACTTGGGAATCTTTAAAGGAGCACCAAGGTCTCCCATTTGAAACTATGTGTCTACAGAAGGGGGGATATATATTTTAACCCAAACTGCACCTCCAATGGACTGAATTCAGAAGCTACTATGAGAATCTAGATGTGAGATATTAAATCCAGAAATGCAGAACAATGTTTTCATGGCTTTATCTCAGTAGCTTTATCTCTTTCCTGTAAAATATCATTATTTATAGACTATATAAAATATGCTCTGAAATTTATTTATGTTAACATTAACATTTTAAGTATGTTTTAAGAGTAATATTCTTTAAGCATTTCCATCTTGATTCATTGTATGATGAATACTGCTAGATATAAGCCGAATAAATAAAAGTTCCTTGGAGCCCTTCATTTTAATAGTGTAAAGCAGTCCTGTTTTAATATTTCTCTGACTTCCTGTGATATTCTAGTCAGCCCTATTAGCACAGCTCTGATCTGATCAATAGCCTGCACAGGCACACTTACCTTGGAAATAAGGCCATTCTTCCTTCTTCACCACCTATGGCCACACTGGGTCTCCTCCTTCCCTTGGGTTTCTTGATATAAAATATTCACTTGAGCTTTAGACAGGATACCCCATTGTGGGCAGTGCCACTTGCTGGATGGAAAAAATATGACAGCTGGAAAGATGAGTGTTGATGAAGCAGTCTCCCTGACGGCCTGTTCACAGCTGTCCAGTCACTGCCATTCTACCTTCCCTAATTGTTACATTCTGCAAACCCCTCACCCTAAGAAAAAAGGCTTACCGCCCATGCTGCTGGCCCATCATGTCAGGCTCTCGAGTCAGGTAAGGGAGGCCCACCTAGACTCAGTGTGGGCCTGTGTGGAGAGGGAAAGGAGAACCATGATCTTGTGTGAACGGAGAACCCCGTTCATAAGCCTACCTGTTCCCTTGATCGTAATGGCAACACCCCTGGGAGATGATTAGCGATTTTCATGCTCCTAGTATAGACAAGAAAGCTGAGGGTCTCTCCTAAGGTGATCACATAACCAGAAGTAGAAAGGATTAGACTTGAACTCACATAAGGATGAAACCAAATCAAGGCTGTCACTGTTCTTCCAGAGGCGAGGAATCAGGAGCATCTGGAACAGAAAGAGGAGGTAGGGACTAACATTTAAACAATATTCAGTGGAACCCCAAGGACATTATCTCATTAACTTCTGATAGCACAAGTGTGGAGCCACAGCCAAGGTTAGAGAAGGGATGGGACCCTGATAAGAGCACACTGCTAGAAGATAGACTCAAGATTTAATCTGCCAGGCTCCAGAGAACCTGCTTCTTCATTAATAGCAAATAACATTTGAGAACTTAAATTATGCTAGATATAGTTCTAAATCCTGTAACTCATTCAGTTTAACTCCCCAACAAAATAGGTGCTCTTATTATCTCTTGTTGTACAGATGGAGAAACTGAGATAGTAACAGGCCTAGGACCATCCAGTTAGAGAGTACTTGAACAGAACTGGGTTGGAATCTGGGCAGTCTACTTCCAGAGCTTATAGACTTGACCACTTCAAGGCTATACTTGTGTGGAAGGTCAGGGTTGAAACGGAAGTCTGTGGCTTTCTAAGGTCAGTGTGGAATGTTGTGCACTATTGCTTGCTCAATGAATACCCAAAGCCACAGAGGATATACTTCTTCCCAGCGACTGAATCTAAAGACAGAGCAAGGGACTATGCAGTCATCAAGAGCAGTCACATTCTCTGTCCTATAGCAGTTGCTACAAAGTGTCCACGTTCAGGCCTCTAGCTGAAGGGACAGGGGGTACATATTCAAAGGAACACTTTCTCTCTGTCTTGGTTTGCCATGTTATGGAGCAGAGCGTCTCCCTTTAAGTCTGCAGTCGGCTGCAGTGGCTGGGAACGAGCCACTTGACTTAGTATTTGCTGTCTTTCTGACCAGGACAAACAGAATTCAGTATCTTAGATACTTCTCAAACAAGAGCTGTGGAAAAGGTGGGAGAAGAGTTCTGTAACCTCTTTGGGATATAAATGGGAAAACCGAGGGCCACAGGGTAAGCTGTAAGCAGATCTAGGAGCAGACTCTGAATAAATTTTAGGACAGAACCACTGATAAAGTCTGTCCTCAAAGGCAGACAGAGGCTTGCTCAAAGCAGGCATAGGACCTTTCAGGGTCCCAGGACTTGGCCCTTTGCTGGACCAATTTGGCCTCTGAAAGGGAAGTGAGGTCATCCGGAGTAAGTTATTCTGGGCCTCATGGTGACATGTCCCCCCTTCAGAGACCCAAGCCTGGCTCTGTGCCATGGGGTCCCCAGGACACCGGCCATGGCACCCTGCCTTCTGAGGTCTGGGGAAGGGCGGGTGCTGTGTGGAAGGATCACTGTTTCTAAATGGCTTCCTGCCCAGAAAGCCTCCAGAACTGCCTACTGCTCTGTTACTGCTGATAGTA
The DNA here is from genome assembly GCA_026225945.1 of Cricetomys ansorgei. Taxonomy (NCBI): domain Eukaryota; kingdom Metazoa; phylum Chordata; class Mammalia; order Rodentia; family Nesomyidae; genus Cricetomys; species Cricetomys ansorgei. Next base: position 55,775 of record JAMJFZ010003463.1, read on the forward strand.
CTGACTTCATAGCATCCAGAGGGTTCAAGTTTAGATTTTAGGACTTGAAGGGGTCTTGGCATGGGTGCAGATAAAGGAAGGAAGTCATCATCTCTTCATTAAAATTTATACACTCAGACTATGTGAGCTGCTATACCCTGAGGCATTGGGGGGGTCACAGGGGTAAGGGGTGGATGAAATGGCCTTTGCTGTTTGGGGGTAGAGTTGTGTTCTGACTTTCTATGGACTCTCAGGAGCAGCTCAAGAATTCTGAGAGATGTAATTGTCCACAGTAGGGGTTTTCCCATACTTACCTTGTACCTAACTCCAAACAGGAGTCATATAATAGAATGAAACCCCTAACCCTGTCTTTCACTGTACAGTCAGGAGCACTGAGACCAGAAGCAGTGACTGACTTCTGAAAGGTGCCAGACAGAGGCAAGATCGGTGACTTTAGGAAAGGAATGAGAATGACCACCCCGATGCATGGCCCAGAGCTCCTCTCAGAAGCATGTAAACAGCCGCAAACTTTCCCCCTCTACCCGCTGCCTTCACACCTTCCTTGTTCTTCCTGTGCAGAAGCTGCTCGTCAGCTCTTTCCTAGCCCTCTCCACTGCTCCTGTGTGGTCTTGGTTGTGCCTGGAGGCCCCCAGGAACAGCTTGTATGTTAGCAGGCCAGCAGGCAAGCTGGCCTGTGTACCAATATACAGGTGGCAGGATGAGTGTGTAAGCCAGTAGACAGCCTGGACACTCAGGCTCGGGAACTGTAATAATATTCAGGGAATTTCAATCAGTGTCGCTGTTCATCCCAGCCAACTGGCTAACGGTGCGGAGTTTGAATCAGTGACCCGCCTCCTGGTCCCTCCTCCTTAGCCAGCCTCGCTCCCTCCCTCCTTCCCTCTTTCCAGTCTTTTCCTCCGTTCACTCTCCAGGAGGGGCCTGCGTTGAGCTGTTGAGCTGAGCAGGCTGTCGCTGTCTGCTGTCTGCCCTCCCAGTGCCGCTGATGGAGCACAGGGATAGGGCTGGCTCTAACAGAGCCCCAGGTCTGGTCTCTTCCTGCTTTTCCCTCCCTAGATAGAGGGTTCAGGATCAGCAGAGCCCCGCTGAGCCCCCCCACCCCCCAGCTTCTCCTGACCCACCATGCCTCTGCTGGATGTGTTCTGGGCTTGCTTCAGGAAAGTGAAGGTAAGTGTTTGCCCAGCTACAGCCCAGCTGTTCATGGGGGAAGCAGGCAGCTAAGCCCATTGCATGATGACTGGGAAGACCTTACCAGCTTCTGAGACTAAAGCTCCAAGGCTAAAGCTCTTGGAGCAGGAGAGGGTTCAATTCAACCTCTGCCCCTTGTCACTTGACTGAGTCTCTGAACTTCCACTTCTTTCCTATGGAAACAGCTAGCTTTCTTTCCTAAGCTAACTGGCCCTCCTTTTTTTTTCATAAAATTTGTCTCTAGCTTCCCAATCCTGCCACAGAGATAAGACACTTGACCTCATTGAGCTTCAGTTTCCAGCTTTAAAATGAAGATAGTTCAACCAACCTTGGAGGGGAAGGAGACTGATGTTACTTTCACATAGTAAATATTTGCAAACAAAGAGAGCTAAGGTGTTAAGTTTCTAGCATGATGACTGGCACGTGGCATCTACACATGTAATGATGTGTATTATTATTGATGTTGAAATCTGTCAACATGTACCAAGCGTCTACTGTGCACTAGGTACCAGGGAGCTACACAAGACAAAAAGGGTGTGGCTTGTAACCTTCAAAAAGAAATGAGAACCACTGTAGATGTTCATCAAGCCCTCATTACATCGCAAGCACTATACTATGTAGTCAGACAGGTAGGTACTAAATATTTACCCTGGTCATGGGAAATGCAGGAAACAGCAGAATCCATAGTAATGGGGGATGCAAGATTCCTGTTCTCAAATACCAAGGCACTAACATTTATTTAGTATCTGCATGCGTTAGACCTGGGCAATCTTTACCACTATCTGGTAATTTCCTTCTTTGATAGTTATGGAAGATACACTGTAAATAGTTAAGTGATACTTACAAGATCACTCAGCTATGGCCAGCACCGTCGGAGTCTGAACTCTCAAGTCTGCACTTTCCTTGATACGATATGGCTTCTCACAGTATAGCTTGCTGGGAAGACTTTTGAGCAACTACCCCAACTAACATAGGATGGAAGACTGGCTGGGGCTCTTAGGAAGGGAAGCTCTTTTCTCCCAGAGGGACTTGGAAAGATTTCACAGGAGCTCACATCTGGGTTGAGCCTGAGGGTGGAAGGAGGAGAAGAGTTTGTCAGTTCACAGAGAGGGGCAGAGAATTCCAGGCATGCCTGGTGGAGAGAACTTCATGGCCGAGAACTGGCAGAGGGTGGTAGGTCTGGAAGCTGGTGCGTGATCTGGTGGTGGTAGTGGGCTGAGGGTAGGGCACAATTCATGGTGTGGCTCAAGTCAAGAACTGGACGAGAGGCACAGAGGGTAGGAAATGGGGCTGCCTCACAAAGACTTTGAAATTGACCTGGGGGCGCATGGTCTTTCTTACTGGGTGCTCCTAGTGAAAAAAATCTTGTCATCTGTGGTAGAATTGGAGAAAAACAAAGGCAGTGTACAATTTTGTAAATATAAATTAATTCAACTTAGTGAACCAGTCTTTCTTTGGAGATTATTGAGTCTTTCCTATGTGGTTAGCAATCAAATGCTTTTTCTTTTACAAAATACGATTGAGAAAAGTTTTAATGTCTGTTTTCAGCAAAATTAAAGATTGTGACACTGTTTCCCTGTATATTTTAAGATCATTATCCTTATCCATGAAATCTTGAAGTCCAGGGCCTGTTGTTTAAGGACTTGGGGAGATGATTTTAAGAGGATAAGCATATAATAAAGGGATGGTTTTAGGAGAAGCACTCCAACAACAGCAGCAGGCGAGGGGGCTGTGGAAGGGTCCCAGTGGAGAGAGGGGGCCAAGGAGGTAACTGCAATGGCCATGAGTCTGGAATGGACAGGGAAGAGTTGGTGAAGACTTGTGTAGAATGATGAAGATAAAGGAAAGAGGAGTTGAAAGTGACTTTGGGGTTTGATGTCTAAGAGATTTTCCATGTGTTATCCCATTAATCAACTATGCTAGGTGCTTGATGTGCACTTATGTTCCTTTGTACTCGTTAGCTCAAGGTGCTCAGCAAATAGCCCTGATTCATGACGGTCTCTTAGAAACCACTGGACTAGGGGAAATAAACAAAAAGGTCAGAAATCTCCATCACAGGTCCAAGAAACATTTATGATTCCATGCATACATATGCGCATGAACACAAACCATATGTGTGCATTTGTAGAAATTTAGCCATACACACACAGGCATACCATTCAAGTGTGAATACATACAAAAAAACACATAAATGTAGATGCATACACAGACAATACATAAGTATGTAGATTCACAAACATACCTCTCCAAGTACATGTATGAAAAGCTATAGATCCAAACACTTCTACAAAATTCTGTAGAGTACAAGGTCACATGTGCATGTAAGGATACATGCACACACACACACACACACACACACACACACACACACTCACACACACACACACTGTTTGTATTGTGTCCCATAAGTTTGGTACTTTGACCCTGCCTTGGTCTAGGGACAAAAGTGACTCATTTAGGAACTGACCACTCAGAAGCAATGAAGAAAACTACAAAGGTGCAAGAGGCCAGTCCAGGCCTTAGAATTGCTTTTAGTTTCTCTAGCTTAGGGGCAGTGGAGGCAAAGGCATTTGGCTGTGAAATGAGGCCAGTGTACAGTTCCTAATGTGTCTTCCCTGGTGCCAGCAGGGTCAGAAAGGTAGCTATGGCCACCTCTCTGTACGATCAAGCATGCAAAAGACCCTCTCTCCATACCAGTGGGCTAGCCACTTCTTTGATTCTTTGAAGTGACCTTTTGCTCCCTCCCAGCACCTAGCCTGGTGCTGTGTATATAATAAGCCTGGGTATGAATCCTCTGTCTTTTTGACTCATGCACACCGGTCTCTAGAGGATACTCATCTGAGAGGTAGAGAGCTCCATCTCTGTCATCATCTCTGGGTGACTTTGAGGGGCTTACATTTCCATATTGTCCCTCATTTCCTTTCTCTTAAAACATAAATATATAACTACATAGTATCAGATATAGCAAGGCCCTTAGAAGTCATCTATTTCCCCCCTTAAAACATGAGGAAACTGGGGCCTGGAGAAGAGTGAAGTACCCAAGGTCCTCGGAGGAGTCAGGACACACCAAGTGTGGTCTCTCTTACGTACTGTACTCTTCCTCCTTGTTGTGTTACAAAATTCAAATATAGCTTATATCTGGTAAAATCTAACAGTGATGCTATGTGGCGTTATCTATACACATTCCACCCACATGTACACAGTGCACATATGTTTATATGTGATAACAGCCCTCATTAACCCACAAGGAGTCTGTGGAAGTTGAAGCAGATTATGGAGAGAGAAGTCTCTTGTACACTTCCTGGGAAGGCTCACAAAAGTAAAGCAGCCAGGTATAGTTCAACATGGGTTAGCATGCGTTGCCCCAGTCACTGTATTCATGTGCTGAAGTCATGCACTATACCCATGCACTGAGGGCATACATATATAGAGCTCTCCCAGATTCATCCAGGACCTAGTCTCAAGCACCCTTTCTTATAAATGCTCTCCCTCAAGTACACATGGGACTGTTAAACTTGGCTGCTCTTTTTGTTTTCTGTTTTTGTTCTTTTAAGACTAGGTCTCACTATGTAGTCCAGGCTGGCATTGGATTCATTATGTATCCCAGGAAAGCCTTGAATTCAGGGCAATCTGCTTGCCTGGGATAGGTATGTACGTAGCAACCAGCTCCGTGTTGCTGTTCAAACATCTGTTCCCATGACAGTGAGCTTTCTCAGTCACCATAAAGTATCATATTCATGTACATACACATATGGACATGAGGTGAGCATGCATTTTCATATGTGCTTGCTCATACCCTAGGCCTTCTCTGCCCCTGTGCCAACTCATAGCCTCCCATTCTGCTGGGAATTGGCCTGGCAGGATATGGGGTGCAAGTGTGACAGTGATTCAGTATTTCAACTCCTAGCCTACAAGACATCCCTGCTTTTCCCATTCTTTTGCCCTTATCTCTACAAACAAGATGCCTATCACATGCACTGTGTGTTGATGTGAGAAAGGCAAAGAGAATGTGGAGAATTCGCGTATACTCAAATGTATACAAACTCTCAGAGATAGGAAAGGACTTCAGACTTCTGGATCCCAACTCTGCATTCCACAGGTTAATTAACCAGTGTCTGGTAAGTGTGTGTATGTGTACTTAAACATGTACATATGAGCTATATGTATGCAGCCACCTCGCAACTATTGGATCCAAAGAAATTATGACAGACTCTCAGGTTGTGAGAAAACTGATTTAAAAGAGCAAGGCAAAGCCCTCTGTCTTGAAGACAGAGGTTTAACCTCCTGGGCTCTCTGTACAGACTTCTTCAGCCAAGTCAACTAATACATCAGCTGAATAGTGGGTGTTGGCCCTCAACTTGTGTGAACAATCCATACTGTGGGTTGTCTCTGCATGGTTAATTGTGAGTTGACTAGATGCTGACATAGACCAAAGATTTGTGAATCAAGGGCCTATGGACTGAAGCAAGAAAATAGGTAGTGGGAAGTTTATTGGTTCGTATGGAGTTCAAGATTCGTTTCCAGGTACTCTGTGAAGCTTTCTGGGATATTTTTAGTATAGAATGGGAGATAACTAAGTAGGGAAGAAAATAATGGACAACTGCCATGTCTAGATCTAGTGGTCTTCTTGGGCCAGACTCTTCCTTAATGGAATTGCCAAGGAACTGATAGATAAAAGCCTGGCACATGGATCCATATCTGAAGGACTAGTCCACTGATGAAAAGAACAAAATTCCAGGGAAAGTAAGGATGGAAACAGGAGAAGAAGGATGTAAAGATTCAGAGTTTTTCCCCCCTGGGTATAGGAGTTGGGAGTTAATAGTGATAGGAGAAGTAGGTGTTGAGAAATGAGAATGGGAGACATTGATAAAGTTTTCTTGATGTTAGGTATGGAACCCAGGGCATTTTAAAACTAAACAAGTGCTCTGCCAGTGAGCCATACTCCCAGCCTGAGACCTTGAAAGTTTTGTGTGGAGGTTCTACTTTGGTGTTCATGACATAGTCAAAAAGGCGAGGTGTCTAGAATACATGTCATTAATCCTTTCACCTATTGGATCCACAACTTGGCCTTCAGCTTCCTTGGTGCTGAAATGTGTACAAGTGTGGGTGGCTGTGGGATGGAGTATGCACCTGACACTAGGACTGTTGGAGGGAGAAATAGAGAAGGCTATGGACTAAAATCTAAAGAAGGTTTAAATGACTACTGGCTGGTATTTATAAAGTGCACACTGTGGGGTGCACCACTATTCCACGTCTTTCCTGTATATTAATTAACTCAATGTATCAAAACAATTGCCCCGTAAGGCAGTGCTGTCATCCCCATCATCTTCAGTTTACTGAAATGCTGAAATGTTAGGAATTTCACCCAAGGTAGCACAGCTATTATGTGGTGATCTCAAATATTTCAATCCACGTAATCTAGTTCCTACATCTACTGTGGGTATATATAATCCAGACCTATTTCTCTGCCTACCAAACTCAAAGGTTGGATTGGTTATCCAGTCTCTCCTACTCTGATACTCTAATTATCAGAGTTTTACACACACACACACACACACACACACACTCATACACTCACGAACTTCAAGTCCAAATGAAATATAAAATACTGCTCCCAAGATGTCAGTGATTTCCACTCTAGTTCCCTAGGGAGGAAGGAAGGGAGCCAAGGCTCAGGGAAAATAGTCGACATTGGTGACTCTTCCTCCCAGTAGCCCCTAGGGCCTGAGAACAGCTGGAGACCCAGGAAGCTATGGAAGCCAGGGTTTGGCTTATGTCTCTAAATCATGGGTAACAATAACAAGGAGCAACAGCGCAGATAGCCTGTGCTGGGGTTTGGAGTCAGAGGTTTCCCAGGGTGGGTAGGGGAGGGACTGTCCTTCAACCCCATCTTCCTGTTCAACCGTTCAGTGGCCACCTGTGCCTCTGATGCCAGGAAGCATATAGTCCAGGCCAGTGAATAGTTCTGAGGCTGGGACTGCCAAGGTACAGAAAGAAGGAAGTCATGTACTTGGAGAATGGAGATGAGTCCCTGGAAATGGTCATAGGCAAACCTTCTCTGGCCTTTCCTCTGCCTTGAGTTGTATCACTCACTGAGAGCCAGAGGAAAGAAAATGTTTGTAATAATGCAATGAAGTAACTGGAAGCAATACACCCAGGTTCTGCCTCTCCATCTTTTTCTGTGCCTCAGTTTCCTTATTTACAACACAGGAAAGAATATATGCCCTACCTCATAATTCATTGTGGGAATGACATGTGTGAAAAAGCCTGCCACATAGTAGATACTCAGTAAATATGAATTAATATGAAGATAGAACACTTACTACTCTATGTGGCCTTAAGCCAGTGGCTCAGGCCCTTATTTGTCTCACTTATAAAATAAGGGAAACTTATGTCTGCCATTCCCTTCTTCCCCTGACTTCATAAAGTGTTTGGCTGAAGGCCTCTTGTGGAAGCAAAAGAATGATAGAAAATGTCGATGCTATCACCTTGGATTTAGGGATTAAGTTGTTTAAACAATCTCCTATTCTTATTCCCAACTCTCTCCTCCTACCTCTGGTCATACTAGTTCAGAACCTGGAAAAGAGGCTCTACTCACATTGAAATTGCTGTATCTTTCTCCACCAGCCACTTCCTACCCTGCTCCCTCTAAGGCTGCTCTGCTCTTCCTAAAAAGATTCCCAAGGATTTGACAGGAAGAAGCTTCTGTGCTGACTGGTGGGAAAATAAAATCTTTGGGACAGGACATTCCTGAGATTATCCAGGGAACCACTGGGGGTTCCATCTGCTCCCTCACTCTCTTCCCTGCTTGGCTGTTGGCCTGCTGAGACACTACAGTCAGGGGAGACTGGAGAAGACTTGGGAAAAGGGGGACTAAATTTGGATAGCCAGGCTTGATTCAGTTCTGAAGGCCAGCTGATGAGTTAGAGTAAGAAGGAAGCCCTAACAGAACTGGAGCAGAGTGTGGCCAAACCAGCAGGAATTTCTGGATGTGTTTGTGAATGTGACTTATAGAACGATTCATGTTCTTGAGGATATGGGTCAGGGCCTCTTTTGGGGGAGTGGGTGACTGGACAGGAGATTACAGTAGTCCTAGAACACTCAGGCCATCTGAAAGGCCATAAATTCCAAGCTGCTATGGGACAGCTAGCACCCTGAGTGAGAAAGAGGGCAGGCCTTCTGGTGATTCCTCCCAAGGTTGTCCCAGAGCCTGGGTATGTAACTCAGCTCAGAGAGTGCTTGCCCAACATACAACGAAGCTCTGGATTCCATCCAGACTGAGACCTAAAACCAGGTATGGTGACACACACCTGTAATTCCAGCACTCAGGAGATGGAGGCAGGAGGTCCTTGGCTATACAGTGAGTTCCAAACCAGCCTGGACTACGTGAGAGACCCTGTCTCAAAAAGGGGGGGGGTGTCATAGAAGGAGCTCTACAAAAGCCTTCTAGAAGCATTTCTTTCATGCTCTCAACCAACTAGGATTGTCCTTCCTTCTGTTATATGGAAGGATGATAATTACTAGGGACCTGCCATTATAGGTAGCAACAAGCCTGAACCCCAGCAGAGGTTTGGTTAGTCAAAGATGCAAAGCGAAGTTCAGAGTGCTTATGTGAGGTAGTCCCTCTTAAAACCAGTCTCCACCTTTTTGTGGCAGAGATTTATATCTTCCACCGTCAGAGGACATTATATACTGAGCACCAGTGCATGTTTCCAGGACACTGGCATGGAGTTTAAAAGTGGAACCATGACAGAAGTGTTCCAGTGTAGGACTTAGTGATGAACTCCATCCAGCCCTAACCAAGACACCATCCTCCATTTATCCAGCTGTTGCCACACTAAACTGTGAGCTTCTCTAAGGACCCACCCTGTGTTTCAGCAGCTCATATCCAGTGAGAGCCTGGGCCGATCTAGCACTCATTTCAGCCCTAGCAAGTTTACTGATTATAATAAAACAACAGAGAGAGAGAGAGAGAGAGAGAGAGAGAGACAGACAGACAGACAGACAGACACACACACACACACACACACACACACACACACACACACACGCACGTATAGGCTGTCAAATTCACGCACCCACCTACCAGCTGAAAGACTTTCAGAGCCTGAATAGTCAGCTCTAGAGGGGCCAGGGGAGCTTGCTTTCCACAGTAACCATAGTCTGTGTTGGCAAAAGCTGGGTTGGGCCTGGAGGTGGTGAGGTCCCAGTGTGGAGGGAGGAGGGCCAGGCCATGAATAGGGCTCTGTGTGTCCAAGCTGAGAGGACCGGGGGAAGCTGGAATGTGAGGAACGTGCTCTCATGACTGTGGCCTGAGGCCTGGGTCTATAGCACAGGGTTGATCAGGGGTGACGGGATGGTGGGGGCAACAAAGGTGGAGCGTGAAGCTGAGAAACCAGGCAGGGAAGGGACAAAATGACTTTCTAGGTCTTCCCTCAGAGAGCAGGACAAAGACTGTGGAGAGCCTGTAGGCTAGGCAGGGAGGATGTAGGGGCTGTGAGCTTGGTTCTACTCATGTAGCTGAGAGTTTGTTGGGTCCACATCAAGCCTTTTGGTAGCTTTTTGCAGTTTCTATCCAAACTATGTCTCAGTACTTTTTACTTTCCAAACCCAGCAACCATCTTCCTGCTTTTCACTTTGGCTTTCTCTGTTTTTACTTCAATCTATTTCTCTGGTTTTTTTTTTTTCTTTGATGGGAGGACTCTTATTACTGTAGCTCATGCTGGCCTGGAACTCATGGTCCTTATACCTCAGGCCCCCAAACACTGGAGTATAGATGTGTGCCCCTATGCCTGGCCTCTATTTTCCTCTCCAAAATTTATCTCTCTCCCTCTGGTTCCTGTCTGTTAACTTTTTTTCCTACAAGACTGAAGGCTCTTTGATGCCAGGGTCTGCATCTTCCTTTGCTCATCTTTGTTCCTGCAAGTGTACCCCAATACCTATAGACCTCTCTGGAGAATGTTCCAGTCTCCTAGAATTGATCAGATTCAAGACAAGGTTCACAGTAATGGGAGGATTTCCTCCCATAAACTCTAGAACCACCTTTTCCTCTGTTTCTGATTTTAGTGCCAGCATCCACCTAGTTGCCAGGCCAAATACCTAGATGTCATCCAGGAATGCTTTTTTATTTTCTCATCCCTTGTCCTTTTTCTGGCTTCTACTAAAAGCCCAATTCAGAACCTTCCTACTTCTCTGATCTCCCTGTCCGGTTTTGCCTAATGCCCTGCCCATCCCTCACTCAATATCTAGGCTAACATTCTGAAACATGAATCTGTGGGCTGTGATATAGTTCACTAGTGAATCACTACCTGAGCATGCATGAGGCCCTAGGTTCAGTCCCTAGCACTCAAAACCAACAAACACAGGAGAACTCAAAACCATGAACAGTTCAAAAGTTGCTCATGCCTGTAATCTCAGCATTTAGGTTACTGAAACAAGAGGATTGGCTTAAGCATGAGGCTAATTTGGACCATATAGTGAGTGCCAGGGCAGTCTGGGCCATGGAATAATGCCTGGTCTTAAAACAAAACAAACAAAAACCAGACCAAACCAAACAAAATCAATTGTGTTCCTCCTTTGTTTAGGCCCTCTCGGTGGCTTTGCAGACCTCCCTTCTGGCCCTATCTGCTGATCTGGTTGTATCTGATACTCTACTTTCCAGTCAGACTACAGGCAATTTCTGAAAGAACCTGTTTGGACACCTCCGTGCTCTTCCTTTTGATTGTCACGCTTTTTCTCCCCTTTGTCTGCCTTCAAGACCTGGTCCAAATGCTCTGAGAAGGGCTTCATGACAAAGTATCCCCCAACTCCCAGTAAAAAAAAAAAAAAAAAAAAAAAAAAAAAAAAAAAAAAAAAAAAAGGCTCCCACTGCTCATTCCAAAAAGCTTTGTGCTTTTTATTAGCAATGGGGTTGGCATGATTTGAACACATGTCTTCCACACATAGTTTGAATTCACAGGCAAGGAGGGAATCTATTTGATTTGTCTTACTCTCTTAGTACCTAGCACAGGTGTCCCCCTCTTTTGAGGGGACACCTAGGGAATGAATGAGAAAATGAATAAAAACAATATGAATTGATGGCTCACAGGGTAAGAAGTTATCACTACTAATCTTACCCTTTTTTTTTTTTGCCTTGAGGTCTTACTGTGTACCCAGGCTGGCCTCAAGCTTGCAATTCCCCTGCCTCAGTCTCTAGGTTGCTAGAATTTCGGGTGTCCACCACCACTTCCAGCTCAAGAGTGACTGTCTTTTGTTGATGTTGCACTTATGGCTCTTGGGTTCAGAGATGCAGATCTGGGAGGAATATGTTAATCAACCAGGAGATAAGAAGATGTACTACTGTAGCCTAACACCATGTATAGGCTCATGTCCCATCTTCCACAAAGCTTTCAGCTACCAGGAAAACAAGGGCAAAATTAAAGTGGGAGTAAATGACATGTGGAATCTAAGCAACTCATTGGCAAAGGTAGAAGAATGATGAATATTAAACCAGTCTGAACTACATGAGACCAAGTCTGGGGGATGGGGGGGGAGGAGATGGGAGGAAGAGCACCATATCCCAGCCCTCTTTTTTTTCTACTTTTTATTTTGGGACACAGTCTTACTACATAGCTCAGGCTAGTCTTGAATTCACTCTGTAGCACAGGTAGGCACCGAACTTGTGCTCTTGTCTTGGCCTCATGAGAATCTAGTATTGCAGGCTTCTCCCACCAGCCTCTCGTCTAGTTATCTTTTGAACAAACCTTAATTTTATTGTACTCATGATAAATTGGGCTGGTAGTAGGATAGGAGAGAAGGAATTTAATATGACTAGAGAAGGACTGCAGAGTGGCTGTCTGTCCCAACTGTTCATTTCCTAATTTCCCAGAACTGTCACATTTAGGACCTCAGGGGCCCTGCTTCGTCCTTTTCTTCCCCGTCTTCATTCTTGCTATAGCTCTTCCTTGTGTGCCTGCTTGTCCACCAGTGGGAATTATACTGACTTTGCTTACTGATAGTTTCATTTTGTAGCTTTTCAGGGAACTTTCGTATCTGTACCTCTCTGAGCATGCTTCTCTGTTTGTAAAATTTCTGTCTCACTAACATCCTTCAGGGGCCTTACCAGTGAACACTAAAGTGGATATACTTCCAATCCCTTCTTTTTCTTGTGGAAAAATATGCTCTTCAAGGACAGACTTGATTGTAGCCTTTCTAGAGTAATCTAAGATGCAGACAAATCTCCCTAGGACTAGGAATCATTGGGACTAAGAGTCTGTACCAGATTTGGTCATCATTGTCCTTAGGGAAGAGGCATGGCACCTACTCTGACAGCCCTTTTCCTGATAACGTTTTGGTTGATTTCAAGTTGCATAAAGGCCAGAACAAGCAAGAAGATGCTACCTCTAAGAGATACACCTTTCCTTCCCTCCTTCCTCCTCTTCCTTAACAGCTTGATCACTATCATTTTGGTCCAGGCTTCTGACATTGTTTGTCTGAAAACACACAAAGGCCTTCTGATAGATCTCCCTGCTTCCATTACAGCATTGCAACCCACTCCCTGTGCAGCAGTCCAAACGACCTTTTAAAGGTAGAAGCCAGATCTTATCATTCCACTCTTGCTGCTCATCAATGGCTGCCTACTTGCGGTTCTCAGAGATGCCAGATCCTTTCACTGGCTTTTGAAGCCCTGCGGATTTTTGGCTGTTACCTCTGTCTTTCTTCAGATTTTTCCTGGAATGTTCTGCACCAGATCTTCACACACAGGTCACTCCTTATCATTCAGGTCATGGCTCAAAGTTCAGCTTCTGGAGAGACTCCCTGTGTCTGTTTTCCTATTCACACTTCCCTATTACTCTGTAGCTCATGTTTTTGAAAGTTTCTTCTTGGATCCTGTGATGCCTGGAATGTCCTTGTTTCTTCATTTATTGATTGTCATTTCACACTAAGAAGTGCCTACCATAAGGACCTTATTTGTCTAGTGGGCTGTTATACTCTTAACATTTAGCATCTTGTTCTGTAAATATTTGCTGAGTGAATTCACAATGTATTTCTAAGATACCGAAAAACATTTCTATATATATTTCTTCACAAAGCCTGTGAGGTCGGGATTTTTACTCTTCTGCTCCCAAGTATACAGAAACTGAGACTCAAGAAATTATTAGTGTTACTCGGTGTTACATAAATCAGTAAGGAAAGGAAAAGCTACCTTCAACTGTGGCTTTCCAATTTTAAATACTGCTATTTCCACCAAAGATCCTTACTCCTACCCTGCCCAGTGCTAAACATCTGTGCCGAACACATGCTTACTGATTCTTTGACAACCTATATCGTCAGGCATTGAAGCCATACTGTGAACTACTTGGGGAATTCTCCCTTCTGTAAGTCAAAAGTGAATTAGAAGAATTAGTCAGTGGAATAGGGGGAAATGGTACAGAGTAGGTAGTTAGGAATCTTGGATGTAGACTTCACTTTTCCCCTTACTTCATCTTTCTCATCTGTGGACCTCAATGTGTCCTTCCATAAAATGGTTAGCTTGAACTTGCTGATTTTAAAGATCCCTTTCAGTTTTTAATATACATTCATTTCTTGTGTGTGTTGAGTGTATACATGGACACACATATGTGCTGTAGTGCAGTTATGAAAGTCAGAGGACAACTTGCAGTAATCAGTTCTTTCCTTCTACCTTGAGGGTTCTAGGAATGAAACTCAAGTTCTCAGGCTTGGCAGCGAACAGTTTTACCAGCTTAGCTATCTCACTGGCCCACTTTCAATTTCGACATATTCTCTCTGCAATGCCATGACTTCTTCTCTGTTTCTTTTGCAGTGTTTCCCATTGCTACCAGTGAGGAAGAATGTTGGTGAGTATACAAGATGCCCCCTCACACCTCACAGATGACTTGCAATGAGATAAAGCTTCCGTGTGATCTGCATGGGCTAGCTGATCACCTTAAGGAACGGAGGCAATGGCAGAGCTGGAGACATCCTCTCTGTCTCCCTCCCCTGGGCCTCTTTGTGCCCTGCTGTTTGGCTCTGGCTTATGGGCAGCACCTCTTTATTTCTCAGACGAAAGTCTGGTTCTTGTCTGCGAGCCAGGAGAGGATTTCCCTCCAGAGCTATCAGCAAGCGACAGCCACCATGTGCTTCCCTTGTTCTCAGATGCCTTCTTCCCACTGGCGAGTGTACTACAAGATGGGCAGTGCATCAGGAAAGGGGCGTAGGTAGGGGAGGGAGAAGGAAGGAGCCTTGATATGTTCATGTCTATGACATGCCAACAGTTGCTGTGTCTGGAAGGATTCCAAGAGGACATAGACCCCAGGACTAGTTGGATTAAGGGGACACGTGTAGTTAAATTCCCTGTGCTCATTGGCAAGTTTCTTTGTGTCTAACAACCTATCCGCCTTCTGCCCCCTGGTGTCAACTTGGATGTGAGTAAAGCAGTAGCAGTCTGCAAGCAGCTTCTCTGTGAAGAGAATGCAGCTGTCTAAAGAGGGATGACTGCCTTAGCAAACAAGTGAACCTGGGATGCTAGCCAGGAAAGGGTTTGTGGTCACCGCCAGAACTCGTAGCCTTTGCCAGCTCTGCTGAGGTCATCAAGGCCTCAGCCATTCCAAGTCCCTCATTTTTTCATGAGGAGAAGCTCATGACTTGAATGAGCACCATTCCTAGGTGGCAGTTGGGGCTGGGGGAGAGTGTGGTTACTGAAACAGAGAGGCATCAACGAAGTGTCATTCTGAAGGCTGAGAAGAGGCATCTTGGGATGGCGTTGGAAGGGACAGTAGGAACCTTGCTCCCAAGGACATTACAAGATAGTCGGAGCTGCTTTAGGCGTAGTCTTACCAAAAGTCTGGGGGCATTTGGTGACTTCCTAAGGCCTTTCCCACTTGAGGAACCCGAGTTCTTGGTGGCAACTACTGAAAAGGAGAATTGTCAGGGTGAGGTGTTTATTTGCATTGCTATGACAGCAGATGAGAGGGACCTATTTTGAAGAAGAGACATTGCTTTGACAAGCACATAGCATGCATCTGCTTCTCAAACCCCCCATCATCATTCCAGGACTTCTTGCTGAGCACAGTTCCTTCTCAGCACCAGGGACCTCTGGGAGCACAAGTTTCTGGGTGCTGCCCATACTAGGGGAATGACAAACTTCTCCATTTCCCAGATACGAGCTGCACAGACTAAAAGAAATCCCTCTGGCCCTAAAATAGTGACTCCCCTACCCCAATCAAATGCACATACAGCTGCCAAGTTGTCTCATTAGAATATCTATGCCAGGGCAGCCAGAGATATAGCTCAGTTCATTCACTGCTTGCCTACCATACATGAAACTCTGGGTTCAATATATAGCACAGCAAAAAATGGGGTGTGGTGGGGCAGATGGTTAATCCAGTATTTAGAAGGCAGAGGGATCAGAGTTCAAGATCATCCATGTCTACAAACTAAGTTGAAGAATATCTGTACAAAGGTGACACTAGTGTTGAGCCTTGGGGGGATGGGTACTGTGTAGCCTCCAGAAGAGAGAGGAATATCTTTTTGGGCGTGGCGGGAGAGGTTGAAGCTGAGATGGGGACACTCTTCCTTGTTTAGGTTCAAGTTTGAAAAAATGTCTATTGAAGGGCAAATGTGAGCACATGTCCTCAGGACAAATCAAGGACAAATCATCAGAAATTATGAGTTTATGTGAATACAGCAGCAAACAGTTCCTTATTGATCTCATTGTGTGAGCCCCAGTCAATTGTTTCCTCTCTGGAATGCTAGCCACATCAGTAAGATGGGACTTCTACAAGACTCAGGGATCGCAAGAAACAATGCATTACAGACATCAAAGTTGTGCCTACCAGCAGTACATACACTAAACTGGAACACACCAGACAAAATGAGCATGGCCTTTGCACAAGGATTAGATACAGAAACAGCAAAATGCTGAGCTGGGCGTGTGGCTCCTCACACCTGCAACCCAGCAGTCAAGAAGCACAGGCAGAAGTCAAAGGACGATGGTTTCCAGGCTGGCCTAGTTACATAGAGAGAGCCTGTATCCAAAAAAGTGTCAAAGTACTGAACAAAGTGATTATTTCTGGTATTTCACTGATAGAATGAGCAGAAACTTGGGTTTACTTTATTTTGTTGTTGTTGTTGTTGTTGAATAGACAGGACCTTTGTGTTTCAAAATTCAAGAACTTTACAAAACCAAAATGTCTTTCTGCTCTTGTCTCTCAATTACCAAACAATCTTCTTGGAGGTGACCGATGTTACTAGCTTCTTGGTCCCTCAGTAAGTTTAGATAGTCAGAAGAAACTGAGCTACTTGAATGGGTGGAGGTAGGGTGTGTGGAAAGGGCCCCAAGGGAGGAACTGTGGGGGCAGGAAATGTGGGGTGGTAGAATCAGCATTTTGTTTGCGTGTCAGTTTTGACTCTACCCCCTGCTGAAACTGCCCTAGGAAGAGCCTTCCCTTCTAGGAATCTTGGTACAGCTGCGTGCACACTGTGTTCTCAAACACCATGCTCCCTAATGCTAGCTTAGCAAAACAGAGTGGTGGAGGAGAGGACCAGCCAGAGACTTTTTAGATGTAACAAAGCCAAGATAGTGCCTCAAATCTGCCAGCTGCCCATGATTTGTATATATAATCTTCTTATTGGGATGAGTCAACCAAAGATTCCTCTCTAACAGTACTACTTTCCTCTGTTCCACGGGCAGAGAAAAACGTATGAGAGATCATGGGATCTCTTGACATGGTCTTACCTTACCAAAGAGCAAGAAGAGTGTCCAGCAGGCTTCAACTCAGGTGGACTCCCCAGGACCCCTGCAATCATGATCCTTCTGCAGATCCCTTAGCACAGTGCTCCCCAAACTTCACAGTTCTATGAAGCAACCTTGGAATTTTCCCCACCTCTTCATTCTGTGCCATGGGTATTCAATCTCTTCTTTAAATAAACCTTATTTGCAATAAGGAGGCCACTCCAAACAGTAGCATCCATTAGGTTTTGCTGTAATACTTATGCTTTTCCTGATATATGGCAAATGAAGCCAGTGGCTATTTAAATTCAAAGAGCCAACATACTGCAGCAGATCTCCTCAAGCCAAAATATAGTGAACAGCAGAAAATACAGAATATGGGAATAGGAGCCGGCAGGCCAGGAGGAGCAGAGTCCTTGGGGTCTTTGCCACTCTCAAGTTTCTAATGCCCCTGCATCACCCTCCACTTCCTCCAAGGTCTCCCGCCATGTTTTTTGAGCATGGATTGTTTCTATGATGGATATATTTCTGGAATCCAACAGGAACCCACTTCCTCCAAATAAAACCATAATTCAAACCAGCCTCTAATACTAGATGAGGGGTTGGGGACTGGCAGATCTCTGTTTTGGTTTTGGCTTTGTCCTTTGCCAGCTGTGTGACTTTAGATTTATTCCTTTTCCTCTCTGGACCTAAGTGTCCTTAGCTATACAATGAATTAGTCTTCATTAAAGCACCACTGAGGTATATATTGCTCTGAAATTCAGTGAGTCCACTGCAGACTCCACACTTCTATAGAAGCCATTAGCTCCCCTGTCCGGCAGCCTGCAGAGATGAGGGGGGCCTGGGCCTTTCCTCCTACCACTCTTGTGCCAAATCCTCTCTGAGGCCCCTTGCTCCCACTGCACAAAGATCCTTTGTTGCCCAATGCTATTCAGAGCCTCTCTCCAGGCTCCTGCTGAAGTGGCTGCGGCAACGTGGGGGGTAATACTTTGCCTGTAACCAGAGCTCCTACTCCCAACCCAACCGGCTCCAGTCTGGCTGCAGGCTGGTCTTCTTGTACTGGGCTCTGCCTATCAGCTGCCCAGTACCCTCCCTCCAATTCTGAGGGGAAGGATGGCCTATATAAAAGGTAGAAAATAGAAATAGATTTGTTAATTTAAATACATGAATTCAACATGCTATTGGGTGTCACCTCTGAAACTCAGGAGGGCAGGAGACTAAAATACCAAGCATATGAAAACCACCACCACCACCACCATTGTCGTCGCCATCGTCATCATCATCATCATCATAACTCAGGCCACTTCCTTCATTTGAAAAGGACTAAATGATTTTTATAACTTATTCTTGATAGATTCAATCATTCTAGATTTGATATTTTGCAAAGAACATTTGCAGAGCATAACTTGCTTATCACTTGACAGATAATTTCTCCAGCGACTTAGAAGATCATAAACATCTACTTAGTTGGAGGGGTATCTGGAATGGATTATCATTTGAGACAGGAAATCTCCCAGTCATAATCAAAAGTGAATTCAGCCAAGGCAGAAACACTGTCTTTGAGCTGAGAGACCTAGTATCTAATCCCATCTCTGCCATTAATTCCTTCTCTGACAGTGTGTCAGTTGCTTTTTCTACACCTTGGTTTCATTATCTGACCAATGAGAAGCCTGAACCAAAAAGTTGCCATGGTCTCCTGTATTTTGACTCTGTATTGTCTATGTCCCATCCCCATACCAATCCTGCATCGTGCCAGGAGTCAAACTGAAACAGGAGTAGGATTGGTGGAAAGGGCAATTTCAAGACGTTTTTTGGGATATGGGGAGTGTTTCCAGGACTACTGAGAATCATAAGCACTCCCCTTGAGGTCAAAGGTGCTGTGAAGCCTAGCCTCCCAGTTCCTGTTGTCAAGAGTGCAAAACAGAGTTCATCTCAGGTTTCTAGATGCAGGTTAGATGAATGTACTGAAGCACTATGGATACTTGCCCATTTCCATAGCCCAAGCCAATCCAGAATATTAGAGAACAGAGGGGGGTGGAGTTGCAAGGATCTGGAAGGTGCTGTCAGACACTGTCACAGGAGGGACTGTGATTCCTTCAAACTCACAAACCATAGATCACAGTTTTTCATCATTCCTCTGGAAACCTTCTCCAGGACTCCCTTTCTTGGTTCATGGACCACTATCCATTCAGCAGCTTCTCAAACAAGAATCATGGGCGTCACCTGTACACCCTCATTCCTTCTCACCTGTTACCATTCAGTCACTCTCTTTGTAATGCTTCTTTAAACCTGCCCCTTCTTTGCCACCCACACTATCATAACCCTCCATCTAGGCCTACAAGAGCTCAGGCATGGATAGATTCTACTGTTTGATGACTGTTCCCTCTACCACCAAGCTTTTTGTATCAGTACACCTTCCATGCTTCCCATCTCTTCCTCCTGCTCCTCCTCCTCCTCTTCCTCCTTCTTCTTCTTGTTAATATTACTGAGAATCAAACCTATGGCCACATATGTTAAGCAAGTTATCTTCTACTGAATTCTATCCTTAGCTTTGCCAGCTTGTCAAGCCACCATCTAGATATTATTCCCATTTCACCAGTCTTTCCCTTACCACACATTACCTTATCTGATATTGGCTTCTTCTCTCATCCATGGGCTCTTGTATATTGTCTCCCTGCCTAACCACAGTATTCCCAGATATAAGCCCAGGACTTTACATAAACAGTGAATCTGCCAGGGACCATTTTTAATATTTTTGGTGGTATAGCCAAAGAACTTCTGGCAGTAGGATTGGTGAATTTTTATATTTTCTTCCCTATCATTTCAGCTGTGAACTAGCTCTTACAAATCAACGGAAAGCTCCACTGGCTTCAGGTGATAAACTGTCCCAAGGCATGGCTTGAGGGGTACAGAGGCCTCAACCAATGGTGCAGATCAATGTGACACATGTTTCCACTAAGCCACTAGAACATGGAGCTTTCCCTACATCTCAAGATAGGAAGAGTTGTTATGGGGCATGTTAACCGATGCCTCTCACAACAAGTACTGGGGAGCCCTAAAACCCTGAGAGAGTCCTTGGGAGCCATGAGAGAGTACAAGAGTTGAGGGGATCACATACTCGCTTCATTCAATTAGTTCTATCTAATTGGGGGTCTCCTGCAGCTATCATTTGGAATCTTGAGTTTTCCATATAAAAGCGAATGTTAGAGATTAGAGTTGAACCCTGTGCTCAGGTGCTAGCTGGCTCCCTTTTTTAATACTACTCCTGTTATCTTTGGCTCTAACCAAACTTTCTAGATATGGTTAAGCCTTTGTTATTCTATACTTAGTTCAAAGTCTTCCTCGTCCTTTTCCTTGTCCTGTGCTGTTTTGGGACAGAGTCTCACTATGTCGTCCAGGAGGGCTTCAAGCTTACAGCAATTCCCATGCTTCAGCTTTCTGAGTATTAAGATTTCAGGTACCTGCCACTGTGCCCAGTGAATGTTATTAATAATACTGAGCCCTAATTGAGTGTAAAGAAATTTCTACTTAATACCTATTTCTACTCCTTGGAGTTTCATGAGAGTGGTATATTCCTTCTTCACTATGACTGTTGGCATTCAAATTTTTCCTGTGTTTGAGGTAGGAAAGACCTTATTGCTTGTATAGACAAATGTGCCCATTGAAGTTGGGAACTTAAAACCCAATGCAAGTAAGTGACTATAAAACATGCAGCTAGGAGAGTGACAAAATAGAGACAAATGCCTACTCTTCTACTATGTTCTCCTCAGACTCTGTTCTTTCTCTAAAGTCCTTTCTCTAAGGACATCTCCCAGTCACCATGACCTTTCCAATTAATCTCCCGATGGACAGGGAGCTCAAGCACTGTGCTGTTGACTGCTCCATGATGCCCAGGCTTTGGCCTGCCATGAGATGACAGGACAAACTGGTATCGGAAGCAGACTTGATCCTTGCTGCAACCTGAATGTCACTTCTCATCCCACTCTTCTCCTAGATCTGAATCCAACAGCCCTTCCCCCAGGACAGGACAGGCCAGGGCCAGCTTTCTGAGTCCCTTTCTGAACTGTTTGCTGGAGGTTCCTGCTGTGTGACCTTCCACATCCCAAACCCAGAAACAGGAAGAGTTGATCTGTTTTGCATTTTTTTTGAGAAGAAAAATGAAAACATAGGAAGTGGAGTTCCTGGGAACACAGGCTTCCAACCCTGTTTCCATTTGTTCCTGGAGCGGGATAGTGCAAGGCATACATTCCACAGGGGAAGGGAATGGCTCCCGTATTGTAAACAAAACAGGGAGCCCTTCAAGGTTTGGAAAGAGAAAATGGCCACGGGGGGGGGGGCATTTAAGGAGGGAAAGGGCAGTCAGTTGAGAATCTCCAGCCCTTGCTCACACCCATTCCTCACTTGAATCTATCATACTTTGATCCCACCACTGTTAGCGAAACATCTCACCCCCAGCGGTTGTCCTGCTCTCTTTAAGCTGGGATACAGTAAGAGTAGGACTTCTTTCTTGTCTGAGGATAGCCAAAGTACTCATGCAGAACCTTCCTCTAAAACCTAACAGGAACAGACATGAATTACACACACACACACACACACACACACACACACACACACACACACACACAATAACGAACAGTATCCAGGCTTTGCAAAGTACAAGCTTCTTGATTTTAGAAACCCAGTGCAGGGAAGTGCCTTGCCATCCCCCAACTGTTTCCTAGGATATAACCACCTTACCACTCCTGATGAGCTGCTGTGAGTTTGCATAGCATTGTTGTCTTGGTTCTCTACCTCTGAGAAGTGAGTGTCATCATGTTTCCCTATCCTGTTGCTAAGAGGACCAGTCCAAAAGAGTGTGTTAAAAACAAAACAGAAAACATAGTACGACATCCCTGGACCTTTAGATCTTTTACTGATCTGGTTTCTGAGTTGAAAAAACATAAATAGTTCATAGCTAGCTAGCAGGGTAGAAGTGTACCTTTGTATCTCAGAGAAATATAAATAGAGCCCTGCAGGAAAATCAGCTCTGCCCACCTCTGGAGATTTTATAGGGATACATGTCACAGGGACATAGCCATGTAAATGCACACAGAACGTCTTTACCAAAATCTTAGTTTTTTTGTAGTATGACAGGATCTTCATCACATAAAAACATACTATAGTCTCCCCTCAGGCCAAAGGTAGACAGAAACTCTTTATGAAGGGTGCTTCCAAGACCATCCATCTTCCTTTTATGGCTTGTTTGTCCTAGAAGATCTGGGGCAAAACACCATTTTAGATGAAAACATGGTATGTGGAATTTTTCTCCAGCTCCTGAGACTCATGTGGGAAAGGATTGCACTGTGCTTGGTCTTGGGGGTGGGGAGCTTTAGTACAGAAGCCTGAGCAGCTGAGTGAAGTGGTGGGCTCCTTAGGAACAGTAATTTTGTCTCCTCTCTCTCTGTAACCTCGTATTTGATGTAGAGCCAGACACAGAGAGAACACTTGAGAACTGTCTCATCACCCTGCACCCATCCATCCATTTGTCAGAGATGGCAGGAGATGGGAAGAGGAGACACAGTAATAGTAGAAGGAGTTCCCTTATCCTTTAGGGACTCCACTGACGTGATTCTTGATTTTACTATAGAAAGTAATTTCAGGACAAGGTAGTACAGGGGGTGAGGAGATCGTCACTGTAAACGAAAATTAATGATCCTGCTTATGTGATTCCCAGGAAATATCTAGAAGTGCAAATCCATACTCAAGGTTATGCATGCTTAGGCCTTAAGCATAGATTATTGCTATTTTACTATTTTCATTAGAAAATTATATATAATTCTTTGTCTCTATGTGGGAAATGTTCACGGCAAATGTTAATTGTGCTGGAATTCCTGATACTCACCTTGACCAATATCAAACAGACTCCAGAGTGAGGGGTTCTTTTTTCTGTCTGTGTTGGCACATTTTCCTATCTTTCCTTCCAATTACCTGTGCATCCTTGCCACAAAATGAACAACAAAAAAAAGTAACTCCAGAATGGCAAGAGAATTCAGACAGTTCTGGGCCTGAATTTTGACTGTGAGCCATGTGATACTTCTCTTAGTTCTCTCACTTTTTGTGGTCCAGGCTGATCTGGAACTTATTATGTAGTCCAGCCTGACTTTGAACTAATGATCTTTGTGTCTTAGCCTCCTGAGCACTTGGATTACTGCATACATCACCACCCTTGACATTCCTCTACATTTGAAAATTGAGGTCCTAATACTCTGCTTTTGATTATAGGACCGAAGTGTAGTATGGGAACGAGAGTACCCTATAAACTCTCAAAGAAAACATAGATGACAATTATCAAATGCTGACTAAATTACCACCATTGCTAGGTCAGGCAGCAGAGTGTCGGTACAGAGAGAGTTTTTCTTCCACCCAGAAATCTGACTTGAGATCACAAAAGCATCAGCTGAGGCTCAAGGAATGAACCTCCAGGCCTCTGGGATACAGATTGCATACGTTGAATCAGGATTCCAGAGCCCCAACCCCCCCCAAACACCCCCCCGCCCCCCGCCCCCCCCTCCAAGGAGGCCATAGCATGCAGACCAGAGAGAAACTGCTGGTAGAGTGATGGAAGGATCAGAAATGCCTTTGTGGTTTCAGGTCGCTAAAGACCAGATGTGCTTTTCCTTCTCAGGTCTGCCAATAATCACCTTTGAAAAGACCGGGTTCACAGGCCAGCCATTCATCACCATCATGGGGACAAAAGTACAACCAGGCAGGATGTGTTGACCTCGCTCCTAACAGACCCTGTGACCTTCAGCAGGTTCTTGCTCTCTCTGGGCCCCACTCTCCCCATCATTAAAATGAAAGTATTGGAGTCTGTGGTTTTTAAGGTCTTTTTTGTAACTACATCATTTTTATGACCTTTAGTTGGAAAGTGATTTAGCCTTGACATACCAAAAATGTGATCAATCTGATCATCAGGTAATATGACACAAAATCCTG
This sequence comes from Cricetomys ansorgei, assembly GCA_026225945.1. Taxonomy (NCBI): domain Eukaryota; kingdom Metazoa; phylum Chordata; class Mammalia; order Rodentia; family Nesomyidae; genus Cricetomys; species Cricetomys ansorgei. Next base: position 79,644 of record JAMJFZ010003463.1, read on the forward strand.
GATTCTGGTAGAAAATGGCAAAATGCAGTTGGAGGAGGGGCCTTGATTAGCCCCTATAATCCCTTCTGTCTGTGTCTAGTTGAACTGGTCCAGCTGGAGCTGCCCAGTGAAAACTGAAGGGCATATGGATCAAAGCAGGTGTTTCCCAAGCCTGGGGCTCTGCCACAGGTACTACAATATAACATAGTAAGGAAAGGAAATGGGAAATCCTGCACACTCCATGCACCTAATTGTTCAGGAAGAATTCCTTTGCTCAGGCCTGTTGTCTCAGAAGTTAGCAATGACTGCTGAGTGAGAACGGCAAAGTTTGCTGACTCTGGGATTCTGGCTGTCCCTTCCCCCATCTCAGTCTGTTTAGACCTTTGCCATTCTCGGAAGCCTAGCTCAAATATTGTCTCATCCCGCTTCCAAATCCCCAGCATACTGTGTATCTGCTGTATCACATGGGCCATAGTCTGCCTTGTGTTTGAGCTATTTCTTTTAATATATGGATTAAGTAAACTACATGCTCCAGGTCAAAACTTAAACCTGAGTATCCAGCTGTCAAATAGCCCAAGTTTCACAACCCCTTACTAGCCCATTTTGTGGAGTTATCCACTGTTACAGAGTCAGTCTCTCTCTCTCCCTCTCCTTCTCCCTCTCTCTCTCTCTCTCTCTCTCTCTGTGCGTGTATGTATGTCTCTGAGTGTCTCTGTGTCTCTGTCTCTGTCTCTGTGTGTGTGTGTTTTATAATTTGCCAGAAATTATTCTCAGAGTGATTGAAAATGCAAAAATTGTCCAGTGAGATAGCTAGGCAAGTAAAGAGCACTTACCAACAAGCCCATGACCTAAGCTTGAGAGCCTACATAGTAAAAGGTGAGGATCAAATGCAAGTCGTTTTCTGACTTCCATACATGCACTGTGGTACTTGCTCATGCACACACACTAAGTAAATGCTAACAATTTTAAAATATATATTTTTAAAAGAAAATACAAAAGTTTACTGAGCTTGATGGTCCAAACCTATAATTCCAGATGGCAGGAGACTGAGGCAGAAAGATAACAAGTTTAAGGCTAGCCTAGGCAACTTAGTAAGATCTTGACTCAAAGTAAAAAAAAATATATACAGAAAAAAGACTGGGTATATAGCTCAGTGGTACAGTGCTTGCCTAGCATGTATGAAGCTGGGTTCTGTCTCTAGTACCTTAAAACAAATAAAAGCAGGAGTTTGAGGGGTTTGAATAGAACACTGGCTCTGGAGTCAAAACACTCTGGGTTAAGGTCTGGCTAGCCCCTTGCTGTCAGATCAACTTGAGTGAATTCTGTCTCCTCTTTGATCTGTAAATAGGATAACCTATAGCACTATCTCACAGGGTTGCTGTAAAAGCAAACCAGATGAAAGTGTCTTGGGAACTGCAAGGGGCTCTCTATTAATCTCCATGTTGTCTCTGCACCTTTGAAATAGAAACCTCAGCCCATCGGGAGCTCTGTCCCCATTGCCCCTGGCTCCCCCATGTCTTGTACAGAGCAGGCAGCTGGTAAAGCTGGGAGATGTGGGGCAGCACCTCCAGGTTATGTGCTGCACACCTAGAGCTGCCGAGGCTCTGCTACTGCCTATTTCCAGACTCACAATCCCTTGACCTTTCTTTGAAGTTAAACCTAGCTAAGGGGACCATTTTTTTTAATTGCTCTGCTTGTCAAATACGTTTGCTCCACCAAGTGGGCACTGGCCTGGCCTTGTCCCCAAGCAGCTTCATCACTTTGAAATTTCTGCAAGCCTGGATTCTACTTTCTGTCTCCCTCAGTATCCAGTTCCTCAGATTCTGGCTTCAATGGATTCTCTCAAATTTGCCAGCCAAAAACAGAACTGTGTATCCATATAAAGGAAGCAGAAAGATATGGGGAAGAATAGTCAGTATCCAAACAAACCAGATATAAAACTTCTGTCAACAAGAGATGGAAAGCTCCTCAGATGTCAAACATTCCAAGCTATCTCTATCTGTTCCTTTTAACAGTTAACAGATGGGGAAACTGAGAGACCTGGAAAAGATAAGGGACTTGTCCAGACAGTGAGCAGCTTAGATGGCTAGATGAAGAGGGAAGGGGCAAGCCTCCACAATGTACATATAGGCTGAAAGGTTAAAGTTGAGAGAACTAGCCTGGGGGAGGTAGGTGGGTCCAGAAGAGAGATGAATGTGGCCAGTGAGAAGGGAGGATCAATCAGAAGAGGCAGTCAGACCAGTTGCAAAATTCCCCTGGAAAGTGGAAATAGAAGAGGGCTATGGATTAGCAAATTATGAATCTTGCTGAGCAAGAGAAGAGAGGAGAGAGGAAGAAAAAAGGAAAGATAGAGGGGCCAGAAAAAAAAGAGTGAAAAGGGAAGAAAGCAAGCTTAGCTAGGAGAGTAGGGGTGAACTGGAGTAACAATGTCACTGAAAGCTGAAATGGACAAAATCTGTAGAGTCCTACACTGTGAGTACATCCAACCCCCTCCTAAGATTCTACCACAGCTGTTGCTTGGTTTCTTCTTGGCACTGAAAATGTCAACTTGTCCTCATCTTCTCAACAAACTCAGCACTTTCCCGCTGCTGGCTATTTGAAGAAATGACCCAAGGCTGAGGCTTTGCCTCAGCAAATCTGGCACACCAATGGGAGTGCATCATGTAGCCTTGCTTGGCTGCCAGAACAAGCCCTGGGTTACACCAATCACTTGTGTTTGAGTACCTGTTGCAGCCCTCCTTCACTGAGTAACCTTGAACAAATTGTCAAAGTTGTCAGTGCCTCAATGACTGTCTTTTAAAAAAAAGAGGGTAATAGCCTCCAAAGTATGTGTTAAAGGGTCCCAGAGGTGAATCCAGGGTTAGCCTGTGAACATGCCTGGGACATTGTTAGTGCTCAAAAATGGTAAGTGGGCCAGTAGCATGGCTCAGTGGGTAAAAACACTTGTTTCCAAGCCTGACAACATGAATTCAGTCCCAGAACCTATGTGACGGCATGGTGGAAGCAGAGAACCAGTTCCGAATTGTCCTCTGACTGCCACACAGGTACTACTCTCCAGATATATATACATATATATACATATATATATGTATATATATATATATATATATATATGTATATATATGTAGGTAGGTAGATAGATAGATAGATAGATAGATAGATAGATAGATAGATAGATGTGATTTTAGAAATGGTAAGAATCACTGTTACATGCTGGGTACAATGATAAGTCACCAGACAACTGAGGCTCAACTGCAGGAACAATATATCTAAAGCTGGGCATGATGTTGCAGGTCTGTAATGCCAGCAGTCCAGAGGCTGAGGCAGAGGATTTAGAGTCTGAGGTCCATCTGAGCTACATAGTGAGACCTTATTCCAAAAATGAACCCAAACTCATCTTAGTACAAGAAACATTCTAGCTAAATGCCAATGAACTACTTTTACTCTTTTTCAATGAAATCTACAGATTTCTGGGACTGATGGGGGCACTGGTGTCTCTTGTTGCCTTATATAAACACTTGAACACTTTCACAAATATTACCATCATCTGTTAATGATACCAGTATATTTTCTCAAAGTCTATCTATTTAAAATTTTATGGAATGATGTGACTAATAAATAACAAAGTCTGAATTGAAAAAAAAAGATGAACCAAACTCAAAACACACACACACACACACACACACACACACACACACACACACACACACAGTACTCTTGACCACGGAGTACCCTCTCCAGCCCCTTGTGTTTTGTTTTGTTTTGTTTTTGTTTTGTTTTGAGACAGGGCTTCACCATGTAGACCAGCTAGGCCTGGAACTCATTATGTAGAGCAGTATGGCTGGCCTTGAGGTCACAGATATCTGCTTGCCTCTTTCTCCATAGTGGTGGGATTAAAGGTGTGCACCAGCATGTGTATTGACCTTAAAGTTTTCTTTGATGGAGACTCTCCTTGTCCCCAATCAAACTGAGTCCTAAATGAAACCCACTATATAAAACAGATCTAAACAATATGGTTTTGATGGAAACAAAGTGAGATAGACATGGGATTGAGCTTTCCTAGTTTTCCCTTCACCCAATTCCCCCATGGCAATCCTCATGCTAAGATGAAGATATCACAATCCAAAGAGGTCAAGTAATGACCCCAGAGTCCATATCAAGTGATGGGCAGAGACATATGTGATATATGTGGCACTACTAGGCATGGAGGACAATAGGTTGGACAAAGAGAAGAGCTTCTTTGGGTAAGCTAGAATATAGGACAGACACCCCAAAGGTAGGGTAGAGAAAAGGTAGGAAAATGGGGATCAGTACAGAAGGGAGGTACCTGAATGTGATTAGCCTTACTGGATATATTTATCTTACCAAGCCACCTAAAACTTCAAGACAGCAAGCCAAGGACCTCTCCTTGTTCCTATCATGTTGTGACAAGGGCTGTAGGTCCCTTACCCTTGGATCTCCAGTCTGAGGGATACCATTAAGCTGAGCCTAAATCCCACCTCTAGGGTTCTAATTAGACTCTTGGTCCAAGTTGACATTTCACAAGGCTCCTTTACCAGGGTCCCAGAAATTTGAAAGCCTGATTTCCAACCTGTTCTTGTAGAGGAAGTAGTACAGCTGTTGGCAGGGAAACCTGGCATCCTCCCCTTTCCACAGCAGATGTGAACATATGCCTCTAGCTGGCCAAGGTGTTCCACCCCCAGCACTGAGAACCTGTGAGCTGCTAACTTTTATTTCCAGGACTTCAACGTGGGTTACCTGGAGACACCACCCTGAAGAGAAATTACAGAATAAATTTTTCCAATAGACTTTGGGGTTTCTGTGGAATCAGTTCTTCCTAGCAAGCAGATCTCTGGAGCCACTGGGGTATAGAGAGAAACCTGGGACACTGAATCTTGAGGCTAGTTAAGGCAAAGGTACTTAATGAATACAAGGTTATGAGTGGTTTGCTTCCTCTACACAGGCCCTGGAACCTCTCTCTGATCCAGGAGACATGTGTCTGCTGCTCACTGAAGATGGCAGCCCCAGTCTGGCCTGCTATACAGGCCCTGAACCCCCATGGTTTACTTAAGCTTTGCCTTTGAAACCCAGAGGAACACATGAAAGGATGGGCTGCTAAGAAGGCCCTCATGGTGAAAGGGTGGTAGAGAGATTTTTAAATCTCAAACTGCAAAACCAAAGATTTTGTTCATAGCCAGGCTACTTGCTCAGATAGACAGGGTCTAGAAACCTGAGCCAGATTTCGGGTGTGTGCTACTATGTATTGGTGCTATCCCCTGTCTGGTGATGGGCAGAAGACAGAGGAATCTCCAAGTTTTGACTGAGGTCAAGGTATGTGTACTAAGGCCAGAAAGTGTGGATAGGGATCAGAGGCCCCTGTGAGTCCATGCTGGCACTATTTCCTAGACAGATGCAGAAAAAAATCAGTGAGCATTGGAACTGAGCACCCTGCTCAGTGCAGGAAGACAAGAAGGAAGTAATGAGGTAGGGCCAGGGCGGTGCTTCCCACTGACACACACATCTGACTGATGCTTTTATGTTTGATCTCTTCAACAGCTCAGGAAGGTGGGTATTCATTGTTCCCATCTCTCCACTCCCTTCTTCTCTTCTAGCTGTGCAGCTGAACTCAGGGCTCTAGCAACCACTGACTATGAAGCTACAGCCCAAGCTGTACTTCCCTTACAGGTAAGGCTGAGAGTAGCGATATGGCTTATCATCTGTCAAAGTTAGTGTCTGCTTCCCAGGCTTCTGAAGAGTTGCAGTCTTCAGAGGTCACTTTCCCCAGCACTGGGTAAACCAATCAAACAAGCAAGCAAGCAAACAAACAAACAAAACAACAACAAGAAAAGCTATCCTCACATGCCCCGAGATTGCCTACCTAATAACCATTTAAGGTCTGGCTTAGGAACTCTCCTTTCATTTTACTTAAGGTGGGCCGGGATACTGTATGTCTAGAATTGGGCCATCGGCATACCGAGCAAAGCTGAGGAGGGTCTGAGACACCTTTGGAAAGGTGTAGCACACCATTGGAAGGAACACTAACCCTGCCAAGTCCATCTATGTCACCCACAAAGTGCTCGCACACCCGCCCATTTCCCCAAGGTTTATAGCACAGGAGAAAACCCCACTTTCTGGGTGAAGAAACTTAGGTTAAGTAACTTGCCAAAGGTTATGTAACTACTGTGTGGCATAGCCAGGGCTCAAGTCCATAGTCGTGCCCAAACTCCCCCTTTACTTTTCCACAAAGTGCATTTGGCCAGCCAGGAGAGGACAAAGTGAGTTCACCGCCAGAAGTGTTTCAGACCAAAAACAACAAACCCCAACTCCCGGGGTGATGCGGAAGCCTTTCGATCTTTTCCATATGAACTGATCCGTGGAGGCAACCATGGGGCCTTTGAGAGGAAAGTAGAGAAACTAGCAGTTTCCAGAGTGGTCCCAGAACTGCTGGCTTTTGTGACTAGCTAGATGCCTCCTCAGCCAGAGCGACACCGAGGCTATGATGGCAGGTTTGGTGAAATCACAGGAATGGCTGTGTGATGGGAGAGGGGTGGGGAGTGGGAGGGGACTCTCTGTCTTCCTTTCTATCCTCTGAAATTGCAATTCACAATTGGGTATAGAGTTTTTTGTTTATTTGTTTGTTTTTTGTCCCTTCATTCCAAACATTAGGGACAGAACACCTCAAGGCTTTCAGCCATCATTTGGTTTGGTTATGACTGTTTCCAGGCTTGTTACTTACCTGCCCAGGCAGTCAGTCCTTCAGTCACTGCTCACTCAAGCCTTTAACAAACGTTCTCTAAGTACCAACTCTGTGCCAAACCCCTTCCTGAGCAAATGAATATTCTTTAAATAATTAGATGCAGTTTCTGCCCTCAGAAAATTCACTCTTAAGGGACAGAAAGATATATAGATACTAAGTTCAGTTTGCAATCACTGTTAATGTAGCCGAGCTTGGAATCATCAAGAAAGGGGATGGTTGGACTACAGAGATGGCTCAGTGGTTAAGATAGCTTACCACTTTCGTAGAAGATCAGGGTTCAGTTCCAGGCACCCATGTGGAACTGTAACTACAGTTTCAGAGGATCAGATACTCTCTTCTGGCCTCTGTGGGCTCCTGCACACATGTGCCCACATACTCACAAAAGCTCACAAACATACATGTAACTTTTAAAAAGAGACAATGACTTACACTGTCTGTAAGGGATACTAAAAAGATACATGAGACCAAACGAGATGCAATTAGACAGGGCAAATACTTCAGCATCCTTGTGCCTCAATTTCTTCACCTGTAAAATGGAATGATAGCAGCTCCTGCAGGGTTTCAGACACCTTGAAATTACCATGTAAATGCTTGTGGTATGAGAAGGAGGAAATCACGTGAACATTCCTGGGAAAGAAATGGGCACATGAAGTACATTGGGAGAGTTAACGAAGCCTTGTGTACTCTGGGAAGGCTGACCGGCTTGGCTATGTGAGCTTAGGCAGCACTTTGAATGGCAACCTTAGAAACATGGACTTATTCCTGTAGTTGGTGGGCAGCATTTCTGAAGCTAGGGTTTTGCATGAAGGGTGGCAGAGGACCTATTGTGGGACATGCCAGTGCTGTAACCATCAGACAACAGATGAGTGGCCTGAAATAGTTGCCAGATGTCAGTGTGATGTGAGTGATAAGCAGCTGAGTATGCCACCTAGCCCGGGGCTCAGCACTGATCTGAAGAAGGTTGGGGTAGGGAAAATAAACCACAGCTCTACCTTCATGGATCTGCCCACCTCAATGGAGTAAGTTTAACGCTTGTCAGTGAACAAATCAGTCGCCCATGGGAGGAGTGGCGGAGGGGTGGGGGTAGGGAAAATCTCTTGTGTGGCCTGAGAGTCACACATATTTAGTGTTTACTAGCCATAGTTGTGACGTTGGGCAAATTATGCAAGTTTGCCGTGCAGCTGTTTTCTCTTTTGAAAATGGAGGCAGGGGGATACTCTGACTTCTTCAGAGTTGATGATTAAATCATAAATAGAACCAGGTATGGAGGCTTACCTCTGTAAACTAAGCACTTGGGAAATTGAGGCAAGAGGGTTGCTGTGTGTTTGAAGTAAGCCTGGGTTACACAGTAAATTCCAGCCCAGCTTGGGCTAAAATGTGAGATCCTGTCTCAAAAACAAGCACGCAAACAAACGAATAAACAAGCATTATGTGAATTATAAAAATATGAAAAAAGTGCTCAGAATGTTGGCCCCTATCATATAAGCACTCCACAAATGTTAGCTATTCTGACTGATTGAGGGCCTACCCTACTCCAGGTGTCTGGAATTCCTGGGATGCAAGGCAGAGGTAAGGGAGCACGGGAATCCATGAGACCAAAGTTAGCCATCTTCCTCTGCTGCCAAACCAATTTAAAGGCTTAAAGAAGGAAACACCAATGGGGATCCACACAGGAGTCAACTGGAAAATTCAAAAGGATGTTTAAGATAAGAGCAGGGACTTCAAAGACATTCCCTGCTTAGAACCAAAGCTTCGGGTTACATCTTCAGCATTCTTCCCCTCAGCCCCTAGGGGGTAAATGAACGCAAAAGTTACAGCAACTCAGAAGTGTGAGCCTCACCATTATGTAGGTGAAAATAGCAATCCAGCTTAGGCATCTGCCATTGCTGCATATGGGCTGTGTGAGCTCAGCATGTAGCTCACCTTTGACATCCCTCCATGGGTTTCTTCATGGGTAAAGTGGGGGCAATGGTGAGGATAAATAATAAAATATCTACTTTAGAGTGTCTTTGGTAAACGTTAAATATTTTACACACACTCAAATGATGACTGACACAGAGCTAGTGCTGGATATACTCTGGCTTTTAGTAAACCTTTTCTTGCCAGGTATGCTAGTACCCACCTGTAATCCTAGCACTCAGGAGACTGAGGCAGGAGAATTTCCGTGAGTTCAAGGCCAGCCTAGGATTCATGTAAAGATCCTGTCTCAAAACAACAACAAAAATCATTTTTAAATTTATTTTTGCATACCCATTCACAGCAACATTGTTGGCTAGGTGTACATTTTGTGGCCATAGTTCTTTGCACTGTAAGGTAAGTAAGTAGGTAAGATACTCTCTTGCTCCAAGAGCTGGCAGTCCTTCAGTAGGGAGGCTATGGGAATATGTAACCTTTGTGGTCTTTCTAGCTCAAAGTTCTAGGTTTCAAAGCAATTTTTGGAGTCCTTTTCCTTTCACTGTTCTGTACTGTGGCAGCAGCAGAGCTCAGGAAGTAGAGGAGGGACAGACCCGGAGGGAGGTGCCTTTGCAGGATAGGAAATGGCTGCTGCCGCCCTTCCTCCTAAGTTGCTGCCACCCAGCGTCTGTGTTCCATACTCTTGCCCAAGCAGAGAGCAAAAAGGATCCTCCTGGGCTTGAAGGAAGTTAACTGGGGCCTCCTTTTCCTTAGGAAGATCTTGTCCTTTTGTCAGGGACAGGACCGGGGCTGTTGGAAACTCAGAAACCTAAGGGTCCAGTTGACAGTACCAAACTGGGCACAGAGAAGTCATTATAATGACTATCTGCCCTCATCCAGAAAATGTCTGATGATAGTCCAGAAGGTGGAGTGAGAAGGGAATGGGCTCCTCATTGATTTGTGATCATTTGGGAGAGGGACAAAAAGAATTCTGTGATGTAGAATGGCTGAGTAGAAGGTGGCCCAGAGTCAGATTTCTTAGTTTTTGAAATGGACTGTGTGACTTGAGCAAATTCTCACCTCCACATGTAGAATACACTGACTTGATCAGTAAATATTTTGTCAAGGCCTATTGTGTGTCTCCATCACCCCATGGAGAAGAGATCAAAATGTGACCCTCTCATTCTCTTCTAGTGCTGACAGTCTCCAAAAGAGATAACAGTGATCTCAGCAAACACCATCTGCAAACTCTTTCTCTGGCCAGTCTACACTCACAAATAGAATTGAATCTCCTAAATTAAAGGGACAAGGTGTGCACCTGGTGTGTGCATATGTGTGTGTGACCTGTGTTACAATGGGAATATGGAAGATGCTTTGTCAATGATAAGAAGTACAAACAATGCTCTATTTACAAGCTGTGTTGATTATTCCATTGTGTCATAAGATTATTCTTATTTTACAAGCAAGGAAGTTGAGGCTTGGAGGCATGGCCCAGGTTATGTGATGGTTCTCACAGAACCAGAATGAGAATCTTGGTCCCTCGACTGACCATAAGAGGGCTGGAGTAGAAATGACCAAGTCTGGCATTTTTGTTTCTTCACTTGAAAACAGCTGAGATGGGCCCACCGTGCTCTCTGAACAAGAAAGCAAGTTTGTTTGTTGTGACTGGAGACTATATACCTTACAGTAAGGCCCAAAAAGGCTACTCTTTCTTTATGTAGCCTGTACTCCATCCCAGATGCCATGTTCAAATCTTTGTAGTTCCTCAGATAGTCCTACAACACAGAGACAGTTGTCCCTGATTAAGGACGGCCAAATCATTTGTATTATTGGCCCTAGTTTTCCATTTGTAGCAGAAGGGGGTCTATAAGGATTGCCTCCACTGCAGGAGATTCTTGGTAGTAGGATTCCAAGATGTCTTTGTTGATATTAATATCTTCATTGCACACTGAGCAGCCAATGTAAAGTGGGGAGGAGAGAGTGTGGGTGGAGGAAGCTGAGTCAGAGAGTTTACCAAGATGTTGGGAATCACCACCATTCTTTTATTCGTCTGGCTGTTGCACAAAGTCTCCCTCCAAGCCACTCACTGGGCTGGTGAGATGTGAGACACATAGGAAGTGGAGGGGTTGATCTGTGACTAATGAGACTCTGCCACTGCCTCGCACAGGGTTATGACAGCCCGAGGGAGCAGGAGCAATATTTGTGAAACCCTTCTTATATAGGCGGTCAGATACAGAAGGACAAACAGGAGAGGTGACCAAACGGCTACGGACTTTTGAGTCCTCACCAGTGGGCCAGTGGGTGGGGCAGCCACATCCTGATTGTCTTTGCAGCCTTTCCCTCCCTGCTTTCCTCTCTCCAACTTCTCCTTCTCAGCTAGGAGCTCAGTCCAGTGCGAGCAACCACCAGCGCTCCAGAACTCCTCCCGAACTCTTGCAGAGCTGGGGAGCCCACTGACACATGGCCAAGGCGCAGAGCTGGGTGCCCCACTGGCGGCTCCCAAAGCCTAGGATGTGGATGCTCTGGGGTGTGAAGGGCACCAGGTGGGACTCGCTGCACTGGAAACCAGGTGAACAGAGGCCAGCAGACTCGGACAGGGAGGTCAGAGCCAGTTTTCCTCCCTACAGGCTTTGGAAGTTTGAGCTCTCCTCCAGTCCCAACTTAGGTTCTAGTTGCACTTTCATCTTTTAGCCCTGTGTCTCTTTGATCTAAGGCTCTATCCCTGGCTGAGAGTTCCTTTTTCAGGCCTTCCACTCTCCATGCCTGCTTCTTCCAATTCCTAACCAGCTCTTGCTTAGTCCCATAGATGCCCTTTCCTCTCATCTGGACTGTACATCAGGCTTGGTCCCTAGAGACTCTGCTGGCAGCTTCTACTCATCGATCTGGCTACAGATACACAGTTGACATTTGTAAAGAGTATGTCCTTTACCATTCCTTCCTCCAAGACCTTGTCTCTGGCACCAAGCTATCCACTTTCCTACTCGTCTTCCTGTCCCTCTATGTGACTAACCCTGGATGTTATTTTTACCTTACCATACCATTGTCAGTCTGTCCTTTTATCCCCCCTTTTCTCTTTTTGGACTCCCTATCTCTGGATCTTAGCATCTAGATAGTAGGTCCTTACATCCCTTGTAATTTCAAAGAGTGACCTCTCATCCTCTCATTCAGTGTTTCAGATGCATACCATGGCTTCCTCCACCCTGACAGCACTTTTTAGCTGGTATTTGTTGTTTGAAAACTCCATCCCAAGCTCTATTTGGAACCCCCAGGAGTATGCCAATGTGGCTGGAATTTCATCCCTTTAAAAGTTGAAAATTCTCTCTGTAGGGATTTAAAATTCAGTCACTACCTCCTATTTTTCCCCCTAGAATTTACTCTTGTTGCCATCTAAATTATAGGGAGGAAATAGGCAGCCATGTCAGGTTTTTTGCTGTCGATTTATCATGGAATTTGAAGTGCTGAATTATAGGGCTCTCTGAGCACCTCAGACAGACTTCAACTATACACACAGGAACACTAACATCCAAGGTCAGCAGGGCATTCTGTCAGGTCTCACAGCTTCTCCAAGAAGGAAGCAGGGTAAGGTCAGAGTTATGGTATCCTGGTCTCTGGTCCAGATGTCTTGGTGTGTGGGTGGATGTGTGTGTGATAGAAAGCAATCTCCTGGGGTGATCTGTTGATCTGGAGATATAAAGCCACCTCTAGGCCTCCTGCCCCTCCCTCTATTTCCTCTGGGACCTGGCCTCAGGTTACCTACCTATTTGGATTAGGCATTCTCTGTGTTGGGACTGGCCCTGCCTCTTCAAAGTGATATGGCAGCCCTAGAAAGGCAAGGTTGATGATAGTGTGGGGAAAGCCTGAGCCCTGGCTGAGGGCCAGATCAGGACTTTGATGGTGTGTGTGTGTGTGTGTGTGTGTGTGTGTGTGTGTGTGTGTGTGTGTGTGTGTTGAGAGGGCAGTGCTAGATGTGGGCCTGCCTTTGATCATCTTCCCTCTGTGACTTTCTCTGAAGGGCAGGAGTGGGTGTGATGTCTTGGTGGACATCATTCTCTACATACCTGTGCCAGATTCACAAAGCACCAAGAACTCTGTCCAGGGTGACTCATCTGTTAGTTTGGGGTAGGTGTTAGTTCCTTAGGAGACAGTAGTGCTTGTGTGCTCCATCTGCCCACAGCAGCAAGCCTCTGGCTCCCTTGAGATGGGCCAGCGAGCCCAGGCCAGGGTGCACCCTGGATGTAGAATGGGGCCTGTTCCACTGCTGTGGCATAGGGATCTGCTGGGTGGAATGCGGGGGAAGGGGTCGGGATCTCTGGTAGGCCAGGTATTTTTTGTGGGAATGAGAGCTCATGGGTATGTGAAAAGGGGCTGGGCCTTAGCTCTGGGCAGCCACAATCTGTTTGGCACTGGCAGTTTAGAAAATGAGGACTGTTGTGTCCTCCTTAAGTAAAGGGGAGGACCAGAGGCCCCTGACATCCCTCCTAACCTGAGATTACCAACTAGAGCCCTACCCTCATCCTCTGTCATTCCAGAATTCTTAGTCAGCATGGAGTTTCTTCCTTCAGGGTGCTCTGGGGTAGAAGGTGGTCACAGCCATACTGGTGCCCTGGGCTGTGGGCCTTTGTGCTCCCAGGATTCAGTTTTTTCTGTTTTATATTCCCAGTTGTCAGCACAAAAAATGAGGCATATATGTGCCATACAACCACCCACCCCCACCCCTACAGCTGCCTCTGCTCCCTCTAGTCTGCCATGATAGGGTGGTCCCTTTTAGTCTACACCCTTGACCTGAGCCTCCGAGATATTTTTCTATATGGACCATGACTATTTTATGTTGTGCAAGCCTGAGCAATAGGCCCCTTTGATGAGGCTTGGTGGAGGTCCCCAAGCCCACCAAGAACCAGTTATTTTTTTTGTGGGCTTGAATGAGGTTTTCAGGAATATATGGAAGCTCCTGTGTGAGACTTATGGGTGTAGTAAGTTGGGGTATAAAGCCATTTCTATCTCAAGGATCAATTTCCCTATTTTTACATTCCCATGATGAGTTCTCTGCAACCTTTTGACAGTCTGTTCTCGGAGACTTTGTGAAAAAAGATAGTGTACAGTTCTGTCTGGTGCCTTCCTCAGCCTTCCTCATGCCCATCTCAGCACATCTGGTGCAGAGTGGAACCATGAGTCTGCCTGCAATTGCCAGATGAACTCTGATTTCAGGTAGGGTGTGTGTGTGTGTGTGTGTGTGTGCGCGCGCGCGCGCACGCGTGCGTGCGCTTGTGAGAGAGAGAATTCTTATCTCAGCCCTTATTAGGGTCCAAGGGTCTTAGAGGAAGGCTCTGGGTAATTGGATCTGAGGTACTCTCTGCACAGCATGAAAGAAGAAATCTACTACCACTGGAGGTCAGGGGAATTTAGCTCCTTCAGAGCTTTTCTGTGGCCTGTGGCTAGCTTTTACAGGATATCTCACATCTATTGTCTCCACTTTGCCCACTGGCTATCACATAGTACTCATGCTTTATAGGTGAAAAGGCAGAAAACTTGCAATGTTACAATGCCTTGTTCTGGGTGACATTCCCAGAAAGTGGTAGAAGTAGCACCTCTCATACTTCCTGAGCCTGGATTCTCTCCACCATGGCTCATGACTTTGTCCATACCTAGGATTTAGTTCCAGTGACTGATTATCCAAGTGTTCATGATCCCAGTGCATCTGCTCAACAGTCATGTAAGGCAACAACACTGAGGTTTTCATTTGCATTTCAAAGGTGAGGGAAATTATGCATACCGTCATGCATCATGGTTAGAGTTGGGCTTTGTACACTGAACACCTGGCTTCAGAATTCATTACACTCCCTCTTATATGAAAAAGCTCACCTGTGGTAGTGGCAGAATAAAGGAAGCCTCATGCTTCAGACATAACGCACTCGCGTGCATACACACACACACACACACGCACCACTAATGGCTTAGTTTTGAATTTTGCTAGCCACCAACTTGTTTCATTGATCACCATTAGACTGGCATCTACTCTGGCATCAGAGTAGCAGAGAGGCCCTACAGAACACCCAGGTAAGAGTGGGTTTTGTGGGGGAAAAGGAATCTGGGACCTACAGGCTCTACTTATTTCCAGAGCCGATCAGGCTGCATTCCAGAAAGATTTCTGTGAAAAGGCACCATTTTCCCCATCCTTTCCAGGCATCATTATGGAATATTCATTCTGTGCAGGGTGCACTGAGGCTGGGAGAAGTGGCTGGTGCTGTGCAAGGTGCTGTTGAAGAGTTTGAACACTCTTGCACTTGTGAGTCTCTCAAGATAAAAGAGGGAGATATTTTTTAAAGACCCAAAGAAATAACTCTTGGACTATTTCAAATTATCCTGACTATGCAATATAAATGTTAGGACTGAAGTTCTTAATTACTGTGCATTCATAAAAACTTTTGTTTGTTTTCAAATCAAAGTTGGAGTTTAAGAAAAATATTTTAGCATATATTTAAGTGCAGGCAGTAGGGAAGAGAGAGGCACTTAAAGAAAAGGAAAGTACATACTGAATATGTGGGTGTGGGTTTCTCAAGAGAGAATGTGTTGCAACAAAACATGTTTTCCTTAACCACCTATTCTATGTCAGGCACTGTGGAATTGGCACTATAGTTATTTATAGCAGTTTCTAGGTTTTGTAGTTTTTCATGTTTTTTTACATTTTTGGTGCTTTTTGTACTTCGACCATTTGCACTTTCTGGTTATTGCTTTTAAAAAAAGAAGGAACTGGGGAGATGGCTTGGATAGTAACAAACATGAGCACCAGAGTTCTATTCTAGAACCCACACAAAAACTGCTGTGCATGGTAGTGGGTTTATAATCCCAACACTGGGGAAGCAGAGACAGATGGATCCCTGGGCCTTGCTGGTTAGGTGCTTGTCTAGACAATCAGCCCCAGGCCACTGAGAGACCCTGTCTGAAAAAAAGGCAGATAGGCAACAACTAAGGAATGATGCTGGAGGTTGTCCTCTAGTCTTCACAAACATATACACATTTGTATATGCCCTCTCACACATGTGTGCCTGCACACACACACACACACACACACACACACACACACACACACACTGGTTATTTCAGAACCCAAATTATTTTAATCCAGTAGAACAATCTACTGAATTACAGATGGTGGCACATACTTCTAATCCTAGCATATAGGAGACTGAGGCAAGAACAACATGACTCTGGGGGCAACCAGGGCTACATATAGACATCTTGTCTAAAAAGTAGTACCTACTGAATGTTAAATTGGATTTCCCATTATTCATATGCTTATAGCTTCTTCATGGTTACTCCTAAGTAGCTTTTAATATCTCTTCACCCATTGGTGACCAGTGGCTCACTTTGAAAAAATTGTCATAGGATATGAGTTGCTGCTTTTTTTTTTTTTGAGACAGGGTTTCTCTGTTGTAACTCTGGCTGTCCTGGAACTCACTCTGTAGGCCAGGCTGGCCTTGAACTCACAAAGATCTGCCTGCCTCTGTCTACTGAGTGCTGGGATTAAAGGCATGTGCCACCGCCTCTGGGCCTGAGTTGCTGCTGTTGAGAAGAACATAGAGTACACATCAGGGGTTGCCTTGCTTCACTGTCGCTCACCGCTTTGGTCTTCTGAGGGATAGGCAGGAAGGAAGGTGGGGAAATTTGTTTGGCTTAGTAGACTGGAGGCAGGATGCCTGGTTCTGTCATTGCCTCCAATGACCTTGAGCAAACTGCTATGTTGGATACTTTAGCAAAGTTGTGAGATGGATGCAATTCCTGTAGTCTAATGACCTTAGCTCCATTCCACTCATCTCTTAGGTATGGAGAAAATAACCACTGAGCAAGTATTGCCCTGCTGAATAGCCCAGAATAAGTCACCTCTCTTCAGTTTCTGTCATTGTAAACATAGTTGCAGTGCCCTGAGATCTTGGATCTCCTAGCCCTGGCTAAATCAAAGTCCTCTATTCAACAGTGAAAATTAAGGTTGCCAACTGTGAAGTTGGAAACTTCACAAGCAAGGCAAGGAAGAAGCCAATTCTTAACACTGTTTCTCACCAGGCTTTCCGGGGGTACTTCATTTCAGAACTCCAAATTCTGCCATAATTAACTTTGGTGCCTTAAGTTCTCCATGTGTTTCTATATAGAAGTAGAGTTTGGACTTGCAGGGGGCAGAGGGTGATATTGGGGAAGTTGCAGAATGCTGGTGCCCCAACAAGGTGGGAACGGCAACTTCCTGGTCATATATGGAGTTTCTTTCCTTCTCACTTGGTTGCCTCTAATTGTGTAACTCACTGGAATCAGTCTTCTGGACTTAACTATAAATTATCCTGGCCAAGTCGCTTAAACCCTCTCGTGCACATGGCATTTATACTTGAAGCCTATATGCAGTGCCAGACACATTCAGAACTCAATAAATATACATTTGTGTGCTTGGCCCACTGGTTCCTTCAAGCTCTACTCCTTCAAGCTCGGTCCAGGGCCCTGTGCTTGCGCCTCCTGGTTCCAGCGGTGTGACCTGAGGGAAAGGCAGGGGCTCCGTGCTTCGGAGAAGCTTGCTAACAGAACCCCGCCCACCCTATTTGGGCGGCTTTCTGGGGAGACTTGGAGGGCGGAGACAGGGGGAGGACTGTGTTCTCATTGGTCTAGGGACCCGTAGGTGGGCGGAGCACCTCCAGCCTTCTCGTGGAAGCTCGCTCCTTCCCTCCCCACCTGCGCAGCGAGCGGAGTTGACAACGGCTAAGCAGCTGCCGCAGCTGCCGTTCTGGCTGGCACCGTTACCCCTGGCTCCACACGTGTCCTCGTCGAGAAGTCCTGCCCGCTCTCGCCTCCCGTCCCTTTGCCGCTGTGTGGACACGGCCGCCAAGTAAGAGTTGGGGCGACGTCAGGGGGACACCCAGAGGGACAGGGGCCCTGGGCTCCGGTAACTCGCCTAGCTGTGGCACTCTGGCCCGGCCGGTCTCATGGCAATTCAGCTGGGCTGAGGACGCGGGAAGCAGGAAGGAAAGTAGCCCTGCTGCCTCCGCTCAAGGGCTGGGATTCAGAGTTAACGAGAGTGGGGGACCCCTGAGCGTCCTGGCTGCGTACTCCCATCGGAGCCTCGCAAACGGGCCGGTTTGGCGGCCCGAGGACCCCCGGGCCTGACTGGTGCCACAGCCTTCCTTGGGGACTCAGTTGGGGACTCACCCAGTCTGTCCTCTTTCGACTTTGGGGGCATTTCCAGGAAGGCCTCGGCCTCATGGACTTTCCCGTCAGCCCCCGCCTCACTGCCTTCCCACCTGGACAACGCCTGGGAGTGCGCTGTCCTCGAGGTAGCTGCCCAGAGCAAGTTAATAAATACTTCTGGATATGTCTCATCTTTCTGGACTCAGTTTTCCATGAATTCCCACATAGGTTTAGATTAGAAGAGTTCAGATGAAAGACTATTTCATGGTAGTTTGGGGGAATTCTAACTTAGGTAGTCTAGGATTCTCTCCCTGTCTCTTTTCCCAACACTTACTCAAGTTCAGCACTGAATTACCACGCAGGAAACCGGGGTTCCGCCAGTTCATGTGACCTCAGGCGAGTCATGCTTTCGTGAATGTCAAGTGTTTTCAATGGCACCTCAACTGGCAGCTAGATTTCAGTATCAGAAGGGCCCAGTCTGTTCTGCTCTGACATTGGCTAACTTGGTGCCTGGGCCCAGTCTTCTAACTGGCAAGTAAAGAAAAATGGTCTGAGACACTTGGGGCCACTGGAGCTAGACAGTTGGAGAGTCTTGGGATAATTAGGCAGTTAAACTAGCTGGAAAACTGCTTTGAAGGGAGACAACAATCAGACTGAATGTGAAGGGGGTACTTTTCTTCCAGACACTAGATTTCTCATGTTGGGGACCCCAGAGATTGTACTTGGACATGATATTCACCCAAAGTACTGGTGTCCTAGTTTGTTTGGGTCTCACTCAGAGCACCCAGTAATCCTGGGAGGAGAAGGTAATGAATCACCCAGGGCTATTTTCAAACCCTGACTCCTGCTGCACCACCAGCACCCACACCCACTCTAAGGGCTGCAATCCCTGCCTGTGCTATCTGTATCCTTGCTGTCTGAGTTTCCCCTCACTTTCACCTTCCTGGAATGAAAGGGGGCATTTCTTTTCTGGGGACGGGAGGTGGGCAACCTAGGGCATAGAGGGATCTTCAGGTGGTGTCTAGGTGAATGGTAGAATGGGAAGAGTGCGATGGGGAGGGGGATGTTTGTCTGGGAGGGGTGGGGGCAAGTTTTCATCCTGAAGTTGTAGCTGCCATTTTTGCCCAGTATCTGGTGTTGGTCCTTATTTCAGAGCTATGGTCTTACATCCGGGTTTTGGACTTGGAATTTCTGCTCCTTGAACCTCTAGAGTTAGGACTGAGAAACTGAACAGAGGCTGCTCTCCCCTGCTCGCTTGCCCTCCTTCCACATTGCAAACAGCTCCTTGAAGAATACCAAGCCTCTGTGTACCAGGAGGTGGTATCTGGAGATGTAAAGATGGCTATGTATCTTGTGTGACTGAAGAGGAGGGGGCAGTGAGTCTTGTAAAGATGATGGCCTTAATACTTCCAAAACTGGAGCAGAGAAGAAAAAGAAAGGGGTACCAAAAGGTCCAAACTTTGGTCTTCTGTTTTATCTTTATTAATTTTTAGTTAATGTACAAAATAATGGATGTCATTATAATATTTCCATGCATGCATGCTATTGTACTTTGTTCATATTCAACCACTCTACCATCTCTTACCATACATCTGTATTGAAATTTTAAAAATCTATTCTTGGGACTGCAGATTGTAATGGGAGCACCAGAACTCTGGAGCTAGGTATAAGGGTAGCAGCAGAGACATACAACAGCAAGAAAGTCACATGGGAAGAGGGATAATGTCAGGCTGAGATGTTTCTTTGCCTTTTGTTAGCTAACTTCTGGAGCTCCTTGTTCCAGCCATGGATAATGTGGGTTCCATAAATGGCAAGTTCTTGGGGAGGGATGGAAAAGAGGTCTTCAGCTGAAAGAAGGAGTTACTTTATTCTTGAGGAAAAAAAGAGAACTTTTTCTTTGAGCTCCCAATTTGTACAGAAACAAAACTTACAGCCTTGGGTCACTTAGCTGCTCAGGGTGGGAGTATCAAAGATTTGGGGGTTTGGAATAAGAGGCATGTGTTCCTCGGTGTCAGTGTCTTAAGGTCTGTGAGGATCTGGGAGTGGAGTTGTTTTATTCGGGTGCTGGGATATGGGAATGGAAGCCTGGGTCTTGTACACTCTAGGCAATCACTCCAGTGCTAGATATAAATCACTGATGAGTTTTCTGTTTTTTCCCACTCACAACCTCAGATGAAATGTTTGAGCACTGTGCTGGTCATGCAGTCGTTGATGTCAAGAATTTATTAATGCTTTATTCATTTGTGACTTGGGGGCCTGGCTTGTGTGTGTGCTTATGTACATAGGTCCTTATAGGTATGAGTCAGTGGATTAGAGGCCCTAAGTCTGGGCCATAGGCACAAGTCTGAAGTGCTGAGTTTGTGTATTGGGTTTCCTCTGGTATGGCCCTCCATGCTGGGGAGTTGCATGCTGAGCAGTTGCTGTTCCTGTTTGCCTCAGCCACATGCAGGGATTTGAGAACCCAATGTTAAGTTCCTTAGCAGGCCAGGGTGTCACAGAACAAAGAACAAGGGATTGGAGGGCTAGACACACGGAGGTCTAAATCCAGTCTCTGTGTTCTCCCAATGCCTCTAACCCTCAGTTTCTTCCTGTTTTCTACTTACCAGATTAAATGAGGGGACTCATGGCTAAGTGCTTTGTAAACTACAAACTGCTTTATAGATTATTAGTCACTAAAGTCAGGCTTAGTACTAGTTCTCATGGAGGAGCCATGGCTATAACC
The DNA here is from genome assembly GCA_026225945.1 of Cricetomys ansorgei. Lineage (NCBI taxonomy): Eukaryota > Metazoa > Chordata > Mammalia > Rodentia > Nesomyidae > Cricetomys > Cricetomys ansorgei. The sequence continues at coordinate 100,157 of JAMJFZ010003463.1, forward strand.
TCCACTTTTAGGAAATCTGCCATCCAGGTTAGGGGTTTAGTGGCCTGAGATGCTCCTCATTGAGGGTTTAAAAATATGAAGAATTTTGAACGTATTTTTGAAAGAGAAACAATTAGTGTAATTAGGTCTCAAGGGCCATACCCCCACTTACCTCACCCATTTCTTGTTCCTTTGAAACACATCTCAGACATGTTATCACTTCATCTAAAAAATATTTCAATATATCTTTCTAGGAGATAAGGACTCACAACCAAACAAGCAACAGTATCATTATCACACCAAATCCAGTCCCTTAGTGCCACCAAATGTTTGGTTAGTATTCACATTTACAGTTGTTTTGCCCTAAGTTCAGACCAGGGAAAATTGTTTTTGACTGAGGAGAAGGCGACTGACAAGTGGATGACATTTGATCTGAATGTAAAAGAGAGGCTAGACGGATTATAAAGTTTGGGCTCTTCATTTTACAGATGCCACATCGCCAGTAGCAGATGTTAGCTGCCTCCGGGGCTCCTGATCCCAAGGCTGACCTGCAGACGCTTCTTGTAGAAACTGCAGAAAGTCTGTGCCTTCATTCCTCTGATAGCAAAGAGGGATTTAATTCCCACTTGCCTCCTGCGCTGGGGGGCCACCCAAGACGTGGAGGTCAGCAGGCCTGGGAGAATTCCTGGGAGGCGGCTCTCTATCCAGCCCCTCCCCAGCTCTGGGACCCTGAGGCCAATCTGAAGCAAAACAGGATGCATTCAGGATGAGCGCCTTTCCCAGCTTGTCATCTAATCACCAGGGCCCAGCTTGGAGCTTCCTCTTTCATTTATGATAAAAACCCTTCACTGTCTCTCTTTTCCCTCCTTCACTGTTAAGGGTATGCTGACTTCCTCTATTTCTGGACCAGCCCCATGTGGGCAGGGAGACGCCTGGCCTCTGCCCTCACCTACCCCACTGAAGTCTGTCTTGCCAGGGAAAGAAAGACCCCAGGAATGTCCTGCCTGGCTCCAGCTTCTTGTTCTTGAGCTGTCCTTGGGAAATGAGTGGCCCTTTTCCAACAAGCCTGGGGTCCTGCTGCTGCTTGGTTAATGATTGAGCCACGTAATAACCACCTTGGAAAGTCACCTCTACAGGATGACTATTAACTAATGCCCTGTCCACCTCCCTGACCAACCAAACTCCACTCCAAGCCTTAAAGGGACCCCATCCTAAACCTTCACCAGAGTATCCCAGAAGGTTACTGACAAATAGCCAGTCATGAGAACTTCTGGAGCCAATTGAAGTTCTGCCCCTCTGACTTATGTTTGGACAAACAGAAGTAGTTGTTCCCACTATTTGAAGGACATATACTTGGATTAGATGTCATTGAGTTTTTGTAGGCATTAGAGTCAGAAAGGGATGGGGGGATTTCTAGGAGTCTAAAATAACAAGAAATGAGCCTGGTAGCACAAGCTTGTAATCCTAGCTACTCAGGAAGCCATGGCAGAAGGATCATAATTTAAAGGCCTGCCTGGACTACAGAATAAGTTCAAAAGCCATCCAGAGAACCTAGCAAAACCCTGCCTCAAAATACAAAAGAAAAAAAAAAAAGAACTAGAGATATGCCTTAGCTATCATATCTACCTAGCATGTGCGAGGCCCATTGTCCAGTCTCAAATGCTGCTGGGAGTGGGAGTGTCTGGAACCAATTAGCTGAGAGGCTGTGGGCCTCAGGGGTAGAAGAAAAAGGTTTTCACCGAGAACCTGTATCTAGACAGGCAGTGGGAGGTAGGAAGAATCAGACCAGAACCCACACACAATTTAGAAAGTTTTAGGCCACCAAGCACTTTCCTGTAGTTTCAGAAGGAACAGAAGAACCAAGATTTAATCAGCCCTGTATATCTAATAAAGTCAGGAACTTGGCCTCTGTTTCTGTCTCTGAGTGAATTCAGGAAAATGCATGTGTTACCCCAGGCCCTCAATTTCTACATCTGTAAATTGGGTGGGACAGGTACATGGACTCAGGGTTTCCCAGCTCCCTTCCAGCTGTGCAAGCATGTGTTTTCACTTAACACCTTTTGCTTATCCACAGAATGATATAGGGCTGATTACAAATTCAACCAGGGCCAGCCAGTAAATCTTCTCCACGGCCTTGATCAGGCTAGGCTTTCTGAGTCCTGTATTGCCACAGCTGGAGTTTTCTCAGGCTCTTTCTGCAATCTGCTCCTAGCTCCTCCCCATGTTTGCATCTGTCCTAGGAGGTCTCCCTCTGACCCATTCAGCCACAAGTTAATGAGTGACTTTTCCCTCTGGGATATATGAGCCCAAGGTGTTCCTGAGACCTCAGGACTCTGTGGGAATCAGAGAGGGCTTTGCCTGTTCCAGTCACCTTTATTTTTTCTCACAATCTCCCCTAGAGGTGGGTATGCAAACAGAGTCCAGGGAAGAAGGGCCTTTAGAGGACAGAGGCCCACACCTTCTGAAGCTAGACTTTCTCCCCCTGGGCTTATATTACTATTCACCCAGCTTCAGCACCCTGGAGCAATGGAAGTTGCAAGCTGTTGCTTCCCATTGGTGGGATGACTGCAAGTTTTGTCTCCTGTTGAACATGATAATATCTCCTTGAGACTTCTAACCCTGAGACACAGTTCTACCCCTTGGGACTACCTAGAACCTCCTTTTCTCTCTGACCTTCTGAAGCCTGAAGACTGAGCAGAGATCCCTCTGTTTTCTCTGAGCTAAACAGCCCAGCTCCTACAAATATTCCATTTGTGCCTGGGTCAGCACCCTCTTTAGCCTCATCATTGTCCCCTCTATAGGCTACTGTTTGTGGCCCTTTAACAACTGGATATGCCTCATGCTCATGTTTATTTTTACTCTGAACTTCTCAGGATGACCATCTCAATAATCCCTTTCTGATGATTCCAACAGGTAGATACAGAAAGCCCCAGAATCTTGAGGCGAGATACTTTATACAACCCTGTCCAGGTCATTTGTTGTTCAGGTCCAACCAGCTCTCAAAATTGGGAAACCCTTGGAAAGGAGGCCTTTCTCTTGGTGCCCTCTTCCTTGACAGATAACAAGGTTGGTGAGAGTAGGAATGCACCCATGTGCTCATTATAAAGTAGCCTGTGTTCAGGGCTTCCAACAAACTGTGGATTTTCTGCCAATTGCATCTCTGCAGCTGGTAGAGAGGGAGGAAACAGGGTATTTTAGGGAGTACTGAAGCCAGAAATGGGTGTGAGCCATGCCTACAGTGGGCCTGTAAGATTGAATCAGGCAGAGAGAAATACCAACTCAGTCATTCTTTCCTGGGGCAAGCAATGATGACAGCAATCAGTCACATTTCTTTAGTTTTAAGGATCCTTTCACTTCCAAGGTCCTTCTGTGTTCTCAGAGCAACTTGGCAAAGTAGCTGCCCTGATCCCCTCAGTGTGGTCCCTAGCAGTCTCCAGCTGAGGCTGAGGAGGGGGAAAACACGGTTTCCAATGAGACAAGATTTGGAACCCAGGTCTCCTGACAATCAGCTCTCCTTGTTTTCCTCAAACCACACCCAACAGCCAAGGCAGCTGGGGCTGAGTCGAAAGCTTCCTCACCACAGAGGAACCTCTGCCTGGGCTACAACTCTGTTCCTGTGGTAGAAGGAGCAACCCCCAGGGGAGGTGGCCTGGGATTTCCTGTCCTTTATCTTGGCCAGCCAAAGACTGGCCTGTCTGAGGTATATACTGGTAGCCCATCATTTCGCTCTAGGCTGAGGTCAAACCAGGCTGGGCAGGGTCAGGGATGTTATAGGAAGGGCTTGGCCCTAAACAACTGGTTCATGCAGCCTGTACTCTAGCAGGACCTTCTCAATGGGCAAAAAAAAAATAGAGAGACTGAGGATGTAGCTCCGTTGATAATGTACTTGCCTGCCATACACAGGACCTGGGTTCAATCCCCTGTACCATATAAACTGGATGTGGTGATGCACATCTGATGTAGCACTAGGGATGTAAAGCAGGGGCATCAGAAGTTGAAGGTTTGTCTTCAGCTACATAGCAAGTTTGATGCCAGCTTGGGATATATAGGCCCCTGCCTGTCAAAAAGAAATAAAGGAAAGAATGGAATATGGGGAAAGCCCCCAGAATACAGCAGAGCTTTGTGCACAGGGTATCCAGAGCAAGAGGGTGTTGTGAAGAACATGATTCCTGTTTCCATAGCCTTGCACAAAGTCTGGGGTGGCTTCACCTCTTTGAGCCTGCATTTGCCAACAGCAAGGAGACATGTACCTACCTCTCAGGGTTGTTGGGTATCCAGTCTGTCTATATAAATAAAATCTTTGTGCAACTGTCACTAAGTAGTGCAGCCATGTTAGCTTGCTGTTTTTCACTGAACTGGGGTTATTCAGGGCTCCAACATATCACCTCCATGCATTAGGTCTGAGCTTTCTTATGACATCAGATTCTATCACATCTAGGAAATTTCTTTTATATGGCTCCTTCCTTTGGCCATCTTTGGTGACATCTGTGACACTGCAACAGGCTGTGGTCATGATGATAATAGCAACAATAATGACTTTTTCTAAATCCTTGACACATTTTTACTTTACTTACCCCTGTGACAATTCTATAAGGTTGTTAGACCTATTATTTTCCCTACCTTACATATAAAGAAGATAAGGAGAGATTAAAGAAAGGACATGCCCAAGATCAGACAACTGAGGAGTGATAAAATAAGAACCCAGGTATTCTTACTATACCTACTATAACCTTAATGGCAGACCCTCTTTTTTGATGCTGGTGGTAAGTGCACTGGGTTGGGTCTCTCGTCTCCCTCCAAATGCTCATCGTATCCAAAAGAAACTCATCGTTCTGGGCAGCCAGTCCCCAGATCACTTGCCTACTTGCTTGCTCTGCCCACCCCACCTATCAGGTAGGAGGGAAAACATGAGGCTGTGGGATAGAGACTAAAATAGAGCCTCATTGGAATTGGGAAGGACCTGCAGGAGGGATTTGGGGGTGGTTTTGGCATCAGCACTAGGTCTGCTTTATTAGCAACTTCTAGCACTGAGAGTAGGGAGCAGGGTGCTGGGTGTCATCAGGGAAGAAGAGACACTTTAATGTGCTGTCTTGACAACCAGTTGCATTATTTAGAAAGTGTGGGTGGGTAGGGGAAGGCAGAAAACTGGTAGATTAACACTTGTGAGATCCTTCCAGCTCGTGTAGCCCATGCTTGTATTGGGATTATATGGGTGGGAGAGTTGTCCCAGAACATCTAGCCTCCCCACCCCCATCACAGTTTACCCATCTCAGATTCTTTGGGGGCTGCAAGCTTCCTTTCTTTGGCTGTACTAGCTGCCAGCTTCCCTGCTTTGGAGTTTGTTCCCTGTTATCTTGTCTCCAAAACAAGCTTAGGGTGCCTCAAAGGACAGTTTGTCTTAGTCTTTGCCTTCCTGAGTAGAATGGGCCAGACAACATCTCTGGCCAAATACACCATGAGAGCTCAGCTTTTGTTGTGTTTTCAGACCTTGGTACGCAGCATAGGGCTTGGTACTAAGTAGGTTCTTGTGTACAGTTACTTGAATACACCCACAGTTAATGAAGAATGATTTTGGAGGGGAAAGCCAAGAGAGAATGAAATGGGAGCCCATCAGCAGGAAGGGTCCTAGCATTTAGGCAGATTTCTGGCCCCATCTGTACTCCAGTAGAAAACACTTGATCTTTCACAAGCTCGTGTTTGTTTAATAGGCATTACTTGCTCTGGACAGGGTTGTTGTGACCACCAATAGAATGTGAGGTTATCCTGTGCTTTCCCCATGGATGGGAACTACTTCAGATTAAGGGTTCATATTGTGCGTCCGAGTACATGCATGTGTGTGGGGATGGGGTGTGTGTGTGGAGGTTGAAGCCAGTGAGATCAGTGGAGAGCCAGTGGTTAGCTCTGTCTGAGAGCCCCAAATACCCATGTACATACCCTCCACTACACACGGGATAAGTGGGCTGTTATCTCATTTGATCTTTGCAAAAACATCTTGTTGGTTCTGTGATTGCACCCCTGTTCTAGAGATAAGGACACTGAGGCACAGGGAAATGATGCAACCTGAGGAATACCATCCATGCAGTCCTTGGCCGGAAACACAGTAACTCTTTCAGTATCTATTACTGTCTGCTATTCATTGTTGTTAATAGTTAAATTTGATATCATACATATTGCCACTAATGAGCACAGTCCATTACAAGGAGCAAAACCAGGACCAAAAGCTGTATCTTCAGACTGTTCGCCTCTCTCTTCCTACCTTATCCTGCAATGCTGTTCCTGTAGGCCTTACACAGCTGATAGGTCACCATCTGGAGTTGTCTTTCCTATGGTTCTACCATGGCCCAAGCACTCACATTGTCAGTCCTACCCCTAGCCACATGCACACCACAGTCCTCTCTGGCTGGCTGGCTGTAGGGCTGTGGGAGGGGCTGCGTCTGCTTGCTTCTTGAAGAGGCCACTTCTTTCAGGCCCATTTCCTTTCTGTTAGGGACAATTTTTTTCCTGGATCCCAGGGTGGGGCCGGGCTTCTTTAAGGCATTTCCTGCCCGGGAGTTTATATTTGGCTTCAGCAAAAGGAAAGGGAAATAGGCAAGGGGAGTAGGACGAAGAGGTGGTGGCATGGGGTCAAAATAAGTGAACACTGAAGCTTTGCCGGTCAAGAGGGGGAAGTAGAAGGTAAGGAGTGCTCATGAACATCTCAGGTAAACTTCATGGCCAGTACTTAAACTCCAGTGGAGGAGCTAATAGCTCCCCCAGGGCTGAATGTGTCCACCCTTAGGCAAAGTTCATTTTCTGTTCTCATGCCTGGATATTCTTGATTCTTTGCTTTCTGCCCTGGGGCATGGCGTTCTGCCAAGCAGTGAAGCTGAAGTACAACAGCTGTGAGCCTCAGGTAGATGCTTGGTTCTGTTTCATACGTACTACGGAGATAACACAAAGGGGAGCTGGAGCCAGAAGTATGTACACTGTTAAGTTGGGAAGCAGAGCTTCCTGTCTGAGTGTCGCCAGAATGTTCAGTATCCCTTATCACACTGCATCGGGAGCACCAATACTAACAGGACCCAGTGCAATGGGAGCTACCAATCAAATGGGGAAGACAGCTTCACGCGCTGATGAATGTTGAGTGTTCGAGGAGACTTTTGGGGTTGGAATATTTGGTCTAGTCTGTAGTTTGGGCTCCTGTTTAGAAGTAGACCTATCTCTGCCCCAGGCTTTGGGCAATGAGGAGCTAATTAGGTTGCAGAATAGAAGAGTAACCAGAATAGATATTTGGGAGAAGGAGCTAGTAGGGTAGCCTGTTGACAGGCAAGACTGAAGACTAGACACATAGAAGGCCAAAGTACTTGAGGCATAAGAACCTAGAACATAGTTGTGTATGGAAAACCTGACCATTTAGTGGGAGAAATTGTTAGAAGCTGCTGACTCAATATGTAGGAGGAAAGAGGAGGACAAGGTGTTGGATGGTTTTTGAGGCAAGAACATCTGCAGAGCTCTTCCCTCCCATTGCCTCCTGAGGGACCTAAGAGTAAATGCATCTTCTTCTACAGTTCAGGTTAGTTGCTCTGATGAACCACCCATTGCCATTTACAGCTCTGACTCTGGAGGTTGGGAATAGGCACTAGAAGATGAGAAGCTAGGTTCAGACAGAGTTAATGGCTTCCCTAAGATTACGCACAAGTTGGTAAGGGAGCTAAGGCTATGAGGAGGTTTGTGTGACACTTAGCTCCAAAGTTTGGACCCATAAAGCAGTGAAGAGTAGTTACTGCTGGCCTAGCATCTGCCTTAGACTAGTTTGGTTGGCATCTCTTGTTTCTAGGCTGGAGGCTGGAATGGGCGGAATAATACATAGCTTATTAAAACAAATGTCTTTTCTTGTCTCTGGTGACCTTGTCAGGGCACCTGGGACTGAGTTGGGGACAGGAGCCCCTTGGGGCAAGAAAGCTAAAGGAGCAACTGCAGCAGAGCAGGTGACAGCTTTGACCTTCACTGTCACAGGGAAGCCCTGGGCCGGGTAGGAATGTCAGCTGTCTGCTTTGGCCCCACTGTATCAACTGCTAGCCTAGGAGACCACAGGCCTGGCTGCCTCTGGATCCAGATTCCCAAACAGCCCAGTGAGCCAGGATTCACTTAACCTCAGAGCTCATGTGAGTCTTCTTATTTACAGCTACTACAGGACTCAAGTCACTACTTTGAGGAGTGAGAGGAAAGCCACACTAGTGTGTCAGAGGGGTATATTTTTTGTATAATTTCCATATATGTAGTACTCCATACCAGACCTGCCACCTCTCTGGCTAACCCATAGAGTTAAGGGACCTCCATTAACAGAAGTATCTATTCTTTAGCTCATCACCAGAACATCTCCCATAATGGGTATAGCTGCCTGAGATATCTGAGCGCTCCTCCTCCCAGGGAAGATTGAAATTGACACCTTCAGACCCCACTACCCACACACCTAGCTGGGATGAACAAAAGTGTCTCCAGATGTGGTCAAATGGGAAGAGAATTTGTCCCCGGATGGGAAGTCACCCTTTCAGAAGGGACTCCAAGTTTTACCCTGTAAGCAGGTGCAGACACAAAGTGTTAGAAGAGAGGCACATTAGAGGGTCTGCACATACACAGCAGCTAGTCAAAATCTTCAGTGACTTGAGGACTTGCTATCACTGGGTCCCACACAGCCCTCCTAGGCTGTTTGCTTTGGAGGTGCTTCATTTGTGACAGGAAGAGTCCACAAGTATTGCTCACACGGGCCCAGGAGCTTGGCATCCAGCTGCAGTTCCGGCAGAGACTAGGGCTGGCATCTGAACAGGTGCAGGAGGGCCCCCAGTTCTGCCCTACGACCTAGCAAGCAGGAGGCCAGCCAGTGTCTAGTACTGCCAAAACAGGCCGGCTGAACAGCGGCCCTAGCTGTGGTGCCCCTCCAGTGAGGTTTGGAATGTGGGATGGGAGCTATTTTGGTCTTGTCTCCCTTCCTCCCTGTTCCTCCCTCCTCTGCCAGAATTGAGCTAGAGTGGCAATTCCAGCTAAGAGCAGCAAAAGCAGAAAGTGAATGTGTTGGGCCTTCCAGTAGGCAGAGGGAATTACCTACTCTCATCCACCTCGTGATCAAGAAGGGAAGTTGCAGTGGCCCCAGAACACCTGATAGCTCAGTGAAGACCCTTTTCTCTTTATCCCAGAATGGTAAGAAAACCAACCAGTCACCTGTCGCAGCATCTCTTTCAGGACTGCTGTAACCTGTGCAAACTGAAATGAGGCTACACCTCAAAAAGTCACATTCCTGTGCCAGGCTCAAAGGGTAGGTGGGTAAAGTGTGTCCACATGAAGGACATGGAAGAAGATTGTCATAAGTAATTGGGGCCAGTGCCAAGGATGGTAGATTCTGATCTAGAAAGCCTCCTCTCAAGGCCATTCTGTCTCGAAAAGGCTCTTTTCCAGGAGTAGAGAGTGAAAACAGGAAATGGACCTTGGATAAGCCAAGAAAAATGAGCTGAGGAATATTTAGGCAGAGCTTAGCATCCCCTACCTGCAGTGACAGGGCCTGTAGTGGTATGTAGCTCCAGTGCCTGTCCCCCTTCCCCAGTCCAACACAGGGTCTCAGCTGAGCTTCACAGAGCCTGCCTGGGAACTTACATTCTATCCCATAGACAGTGGGATACTAGCTTTTCTCCTGTTCACACTAAAAGTGGAAGAGACCAGTGTTGATACAAGACCCTGCTTATGAGGCATCCAATCTATGAGGAGGGTCATAGAGGAAATGCCTTTCCAAACAGGAAACTAATAAGTAAGGAAACGAAGACCACCATGTTTGCTGAAAGACAGGAACAGTCAGCTAACGGTTTGATTAAGTGACCCACAGACTCCTCCCCTTCTCCCCACCATGGGCTCTCATATTAGTGATGGTTCTATTCACTTGCCCATGCCCTCAAGGCCTGGAGCACACTTGGGCCAGTGGCTAGAATGGACCTGATTCTGGCCTCCAGAGAGCATCTTTCCAGGGCTCTATATGTGTGTGTGGCTATTTCATTGGCCGAGTGTTAAAGCAGTGATTCTCGATCTTCCCTGCACTTTAGAACAAGGAACTCAGAAACAAAGGAACAAATGAAAGCCAACTCCATCCCGAGAGATTCTAATTTAATTACTCAAAGCTAGGGCCAGGGCACTGGCATTTTTCAAATCTCTTCAGGAGCTAATGTGCACCAAGAGTAGAAGATGAGGGAGAAATGAGATGGCGTACCCAAGAGCAGTAATTAACAAGAGATATTTTCATGTCAGTTCTTGTGACATCTATTGATTCCCTGCCTTGGGCCCATTGTCTTGTCTGGTGCCCAGACCTGAGATGGACTTTTTTGTTGAAAAAGAGAAGGATGGGCCTAGAGCCTGGGCAGCTCTTTCACAGACCACTGAATTTGCAGATAAACATGTGAAGAGGGGTACCCATCCCTGGAATATAATAAGTATAATACAAAGTAAGGTTCATGCTGTTGGCTGAGTGATGCCTTTCGTACCTCCTGCAAAATAGTTGTCTAGAGCCTTAGCTCTTCCTCCTAGCTCTCTTTTCTCATCTCCCTGTAACTAACATGGGATCTCCATGTGCCTTAAAGTCTTAGGAGGTTACAAAGTTCAAGTAGGCTGCATCAAACTAGCCCTCAGTAATGATAACTTTCATTTGTTACATTTAAAACCAGCGAAGGAAGACTGTGGGTGTATGGCTCAGTTTCAGAGTGCTTGCCTAGCCTGGACAAATGAGGCCGTGGATTCTATCTCTAGCACAGAAACAAACAGGAAGAGGAGGGGAGGAAAGAGAGGAGGAGGAGGAGGAGGACCGCCACTGAAGGCTTGATCACACTTGTGTGGTAACCAAGGAAGTCAGTGGGAGAGTCTTTTCTTCCTTTTATTGAAAATGGATTCTTTTCTCATAGAACATGCAGCATGTTAGTTTTCCCTCCCTCTACTCCTCAGTTCGCCCCACCTCCCCTCCCCTCCTGATCCACTCCCTTTCTGTCTCTCATTAGAAAACAGTTTCTAAGTGATAACAACCAAACATGACAAAATAAAATATAATAAGATGAAGCAAAAACTATCCTATCGAAGTAGGACATGGCAACCCAACAGGAGGAAAGGAGTACTCAGAGCAGACACAACCATCAGAGAACCACTCATTCTCACAATCAGGATTCCCATAAAAATACTAAACTAATGGAATTAATATATATGCAGAGGACCTGGTGCAGACGCGTGTAGGCCCTGTGCTTGCTGCTTCAGTTTCTGTAAACTCATATGCACCATGCTTAGTTGACTCAGAGGGCCTTGTTCTAGCAGGAGAGTCTTTAATCCCCATTGTATAAATGTAGCAAACATAGTTTAGAGATGGAAGCAAGGTGCCCATGATGATTTAAGCAGTCAGCAGGGAAATTGGCTTGATTAGACTTTTCTTCCTCAAGTTAGTTGTTATCATTTGGCATTATCCTCTTAGATAGACATTGCAGCTTATTTTCCCTGACTCTGTGAAAATTTCTTGTGTTCATAGAATGTCAGCAACAGGACCCCTGCTTTTCACTTTGGTCCCTCCTCCACATAAAAATTCTCTGAGCTAAGAAGATCTATGGTATGTGACTTGTATACATGTAGGTGGCTATATTGTCATTGACTTCTGAAGTCTTGTACCATACTGCTCTGTAGTACCCTCACCTCTTTTTTCTATGGGAGACTTGTAGGTACAGATGAGAGGCCTGATTCCTGTCTGGAGCTTTCTATTTCCCTGTGCCCTGACTTTTAAGCTTGTACCAGTTAGGCACCTCCCCAGAGAGAGATTCTGAGCTTTAATACAGATGAAATTCAGTTTGTGACAGCTGAATGCTGTTACTGACCTGTCCTGGCTTTGGCCAGAACACCAGCTGTATAATACAGCAGTTGCAACTACTGGCAGTCATGCTCTGGAATGTGTACATCTGGACACAGAGGTTAGGGCCAGGGGCTACAGACATTCCTGCCTCATTCGCCTCAGCCTGCCAAATGTCATTTTTCATGCTGGGCACACAAGCCAGTTCTCAGTCTGGGATGTGCTGGTTCCAGCCCAGGTGAGTTGACTCTAGTGTAAGTGGGGGTGGGGTAACTTCTGGCCTTGCCTGACAGGCTGGGACATGTTAGATGGATGAAACAAAGTTCACCCCTTAATCACCAAGACATATGTCCCTGACTGCTCCATCTAAGAGGGAGCCTCAGGGCCTCTAGGCCTTCCTGAGATGGTATATTGTCAGAAGTCAGTGTCCCTGAAATCCTGCTCGTAATAACCCATCACATTCTCTGGATTCCTGCTACAGAGGGCTGCTGAGAAATTCAGTCCACCAAACTCCTTTTCTTTGTCTGCAGCCCCCTCTGAAGTCTCTGCTTCTTAACCTCACTCCCCTGAGCAATTTGACTCCAATTCTGAAATGGATGGGAGCAACACAGACACAGAAGCATATGTCAGCCAGGCTACTTTCTTCATCCCCCTTTTATTTGGGACTTTGAGAACAAGATCTGGAAGGTAACATAGTTATCTAGTGCTTGGCATAGTGTGCCAATGGTTTTTCTCTCCCCTGGTACTTCACTTAATTCACCTTTTAGTGGAGGCAATAGATTATATAACTTGCCCATTGTCAAAGAGTTGGTGACTGACAACATGAGGATTTGAACACAGGCTTGTGATTTCACTAAACAAGAAGAAGAAGAAAATTTTTTTCAGAACTTAGAATTGCTTGTCTAGAATCTGAGGGCTGATAGTGTAATTTTCGTGGAAAAGAACACCAAACACTGAATAAAATGATCAGGGTTGTAGCTTCAGTTATAATACTTACTTCTGAGTGACACACTGGATACTTACTGTTTTTATTTTGTGTGTGCTTATGTACTATAGCTTTAAAAAATATTGATACAGGGCTGCTGAGATCGTGAGACCACTTTGTACATGTATATGCACACATGAGTGCATACACACACACACACATACACACACACACACACACACACACAAATAAATAAATAAATGTATGTGTTCCTGGCATGCAGAGGATTAGTTGCCATACCAGACTTGTGACCTTTTAGAGGCCACTGTCTCCTGTTCATACCTCTCTGGAAAGTCTGACCTGGTCTATTCTTTGGATGTTTCTTTTTGTCCCAATGACAGGAAAACAAAGCTGGTTGCTGAGCAGGTGCTCAGATCCTAGAAGTGCCTTCTCTTGGGGCTATGGTAGAAAAAGAGCACAAAGAAGTGGTTGTGGTAGCCAGCTTGGTTGCCCTAGTAGCCAAGTCATTTGTCTCAGATGCTTTCTTACTTGGTGTGTAGTTCTGTCCTCATTCCCCTTCCTTTGGCCCTGAACCACTGGCCCAGGAATGTGAATCTTTTCTCAGACCTGCATCGCCCCCTGCCAGACAAGCCAAGGTATCACTAGTGGGTCTTTGAGCTTGAGAAACCTCAAAGAGGACCTGCTGCTAGGAAGTTGCAGTGTGAGTACACACACAGAGATGTGGGTTCACACATAGACCAAGACACCTGCATGCATAATATAGGTGCACAATCCTGGACTGACCCTTGTGGCTCATAGCCATGTGCAGATTTGTTTGCAACCGTGTGTAGAGACAGATGCTATCAGGGATGCTAAGTAGAGAAATACTCAGAAATGCATGGAGAAATACTTAGCTGCTCACCCCTTACCCTAGCCGTTTGCCCTGAAGCCTGCCAATACACTAAAGCTTGCCAAACATTCTCTTTTCCTCCCCACAGTTCTCACTACTGTGTGATCCTCGAGGAGCTTATAGCTATTTTTGATACCTTCTACCTCCCCTTGTTCTTCTCTCCCTTGTCTACTTGCTTTTCTGAAGGAGTATTATAAGAGACTTTTTTCTTTTCAATCCTGGTTGCCAGGGTCTCCTCCTAGATTTCCTTGTGAGTGAGCACTAGGATGATGTAGCTCTTTCTGTCTTAGGAAAAAAACCCAGAAGTCTCCTTAAAGTTCCTTGGCCAGCTGGGCCACCACAAACTCTAAAGAAAGGGAGGAGATGTTGAGGGCAAGACCACATAGTCAGAGCAGTTCTTCTGTGACCAGCAGCTTTCCCCTGCCAAGCCCACAATGTCATAGCCCAGGGTTACAGGGACCCCTAGGCAGAACCTTGGCAGTGCCTGCATGGGGAGCAAGTAGCTGCTGCTGCACAGTCTCAAAACATTGCTGCTAGTGTTTAGCCTCGCTGGTGGACAGGAGGGTCTCTTCTATGGCTTCTGTCTGGTGGCACATTGTGTCCAGCTCTGTTCCAGGTACTCCCAGAGCAGAAGAGACAGGCTTGCCCAGCTATTATCCTCCAAGACTCCCGCAGGGCAGCACTGTGGCAGCCTAAAGTTCAGCACTGGATTGTTCCACAAATAGGAAAGGTAGTGCTGTCCTTGGAAGGCCCCTAAAGAAGGAGGACTGGATTTAATGAGTAAGTGGGGAGGAAAAGAACTGGGGAAGCTGCCGTCACAAGGGCTGGAAGCCCAGAGAAGAGTCAGACTTAACTCGGACTCCAGTCCAGCATCACCACTTTGTCAGCTGGGGAACTGTAGGCAAGTCTCCTCTCCTATCCTTTCCACTGCCCTCTCCTCTCAGTGTCTCAAACCCATGTTGACCTTGAACTCACAATCCTCTTACCTCCACCCCCTATGTGCTGGGATTATAGGCATGTCCTGTGCCTGGTTTGAGTCATTTCCTTTAAGATTTTGTTTATGTGGCAGTAGAGACTTCGTTACAGGTAATTATTTGTTAAATGAGATTTGCCTATCAGCGGGCTGGGTGATGATAGGTATGATAGTGACAAAGGAAGTAGTAAGTATTGTTGGGTATTTCATATTTCTTAGCTGAAGTAGGATGCTCTGAAGAGGAATAGTCCTATGTGAAATCTAGGGTCTACATTCCAGGAGCTACATTTAGAGATCTATGTGGTCTGGATGGAGTATAGACACACCTAGTATACAGAAAGTGTTGTGGCAAACACCTTTAATCACAGCATTGAGAAAGCAGTGGTAGTCCACGACTTTAATTCCTAGAAAAAGCCAGTGAAAGCAGACACAGGAAGCAGAACTCAGAAGGAGTCAGCATCACACAGGAAGTGACATCTGAGATGAGTCAGAGTGAATGGCAGACAAAATGACTAATCAGAGGAAGAATTAGCAGAGTAAGGACATGCTCAACTCCCAGGAGAAAAGGTGGTCTATCAGCTCAGTTAAGGTGAGTTACATAGGAGTTAGAGTCATTCAGTTAACAGAGTCAGTTAAGAAGAGTCAGTTGAACAGTCAGAAGTCAGTTGAGATGCAAGCTGAAGAGTCAGTTGAGGAGCAGTTACAGAGTTAGTTATAGAGTCAGTTACAGAGAGGAATTACAGAAGCTGAGGCTGGAGTGAGTTACAGCACAGTCAGTTACGGAGGCAGGATGGAGCAGTGAGAGTTCAAGGGGAGACTCAGAGACACAGCAGAGCTCAGCAGAAGAAGCCTAGAACAGAGATGAATCGGAAGAGTCAGAATTCAGAAGGAGCTAGTCAGAGTGGTTCAGTCAGCAGTAGGTCTCAGAAAGCTAAGGCCGAATGAAGCTTCTAGGTCCAGGCTAGCAGGTTAAGTGTTCTAGATTATATGAAGGCTGAAGCCTTTGAGTTCAAGGATTAAGAGTAGATTGTAAAGAGACCAAAACACTCTAAGGCTCCAGGGCTCTAGACTAGAACTGGTGATGTAATTAGACAAAAGAATAAAAGTCTCTGCCTTGAACCAATGTGTACATATACATCCACATCAACCTCTACAATGTTCTACCTAGACCCTGGAAGATGGACAGTCCTAGAAGCTGCTGGTGGTGTTGTGTTTTGGTCTCGATCATAGGTTGAGAGAGTGAGGTGGGGCATGCAGGGGATGAGGTTCAGGAAAACTGTGGTTGACACGGGAAATGGAGCTCAGGGAGCAGAGGGTGCCCTCATTGGCCAGTTGCATTGTGCCTTCCTTTTGATTCCTGAATCACCAGAACCAGGCATGCTTGTCTACTGGGTGTGAGGCAGCATTCACCCAGCACTCTGCTCATCCTGTTTGTTTTCCTCTTTTCTGTTTTAGAAGCTGAGGCCAAAAAAGCATGTGAATGGCTTCGGGCAACAGGATTCCCTCAGTATGCTCAGCTTTTTGAAGGTAAAGCCATTAAATTGCTCCCCCTACCCTATTCCAAGCTGCTTTCTCCTGCAGCTTTTCATCTGCAAAATGGATAGAAAACATCCTCACTGCAGCCTCACAAAAGCTCCTGTGTATCCTGACCCTAATCAGCTTTGTGCAGGGACTTTACCCCTGAAGCCCAGAACTCTTCTCTATGAGATTGCTTTCATCAGCTTCCACCTCTGGTGTCAGTTGTGCTTTAAAGGACCCCTCATCTTTCTCATTGTGTTGTTTTTTGTCCCTCCTGAAGACAGTATGCAGGAGGAATTGTGTATCCAGGTGGCTCAGTTTGGACCTCATTTTGCTCACTGCGATGGCCTCATTTGTGTGTTCTGTCATTTCTCTTTGTTTTTCTGGACTTTGTTCTTACAGTTCTTGGTGTTCCTTTCCTCTTCCTATGTTTTTCACATACTGCTTCCTGTAACTGGCATCTAAACATTAGGGTATCCCAGGGCTCAGCCCAGACTCTTTACTCTCTCCACATTTCTTTGCTTATGAGGTCCACACTCATCTCTCCTGTGACAGCTTCTAAATGGGTCTATCCAGACCTCATTTGAAAACTTCGGATTCATCTAATCAGCCACCAACTCAGTGTCTTTACTGAGAGCTCCAACAGGCGCCTCTGAGATTTGCCAAGCTTAAAACAACTCCTAAGCAACTCCTAGAACAAGTCCTAAAGGCTCAGGTTCTGTATATTCAGGAATTATTCTGAATTCTCTTCTTCCCCATGGCTAAACGTCCTGCAAGTCTTTTCTTTTTCCAGAATGAATACATTTCTTGACACCTCCACTGTTGAGTCTGCTGTGATCACCCAGACTAGTGTACCAAGATCCTTCTTGACCCCATGCTTCTACTTCACTGCCCCAGGTCTGTCCACCACAGCAAGTGACCATGTGACTCGTGCTTTGATAAGTGGAATAAGTGCAAATACTGCACTCTGGCTGATCACTGTTCTCCTTTGTCCCCTACACCCTGGGCTCCTTTCTACTACCTGCTCTTCTCCAGGTCTCTCCCTCATTGGAAGCTTAGGTTTTGTGTTATTTCTGACTGAAACTCTGGTTTCTCTGCTTAGCCAGCTTTTTCTCAGCCTTCAGGACTTGTCTCTCTTAGAAATCTCCCCAGAAAGCTGGGCTAACTCCATCACATCAAGTAGCCATACTTCCACCAGCCTCTATTTGTCCTGTCACCCTGGCAGAGGTTTCC
This sequence comes from Cricetomys ansorgei, assembly GCA_026225945.1. NCBI lineage: Eukaryota > Metazoa > Chordata > Mammalia > Rodentia > Nesomyidae > Cricetomys > Cricetomys ansorgei. The sequence goes on from JAMJFZ010003463.1 coordinate 117,531, forward strand.
CATGGCATTTGTGTTATCTAGGTTTCGTGTATCATTTATTACCTGTTTCCTGTGAGAGTGGAATCTCACTGAAGGCAGAGACCTTAATTTTGTGCGTTACTCACTACTACCTTGCATGGTGCCCAGTATGAACTGGTTTCAGTATCAGTTGAATGAGTAAATGTGTGAATGGGTTTCTCTCTCTCCCCCTTTCTCTTCATGTCTTCCTTTTCCTCTCCTTTCCCTGAGTTCTGGAGAGATGGCTTCCACCGCCCTGGGTTGACATTGTCTGGCCATATGTTGTCCTCTTTGCCCTTGCTTCTCCCTACACCCTATAATTTGCCTTGGGCAGGCAGGAAGTCCCCTGTCTGAAAAGTCCGGAATTTAAGTGAAGGAGAACTCAAGTTGACACTTAGCAGCCATTAAGAGTCTTGGCCTGTTGTCTTTGGATCCAGACCTGCTTTACTTCATTCTTCGTTTTAGCTCAGGCATCCTAGGCATTCTCTGGCATTTTCCTCAACTACCAACCCTGACCTCCCTAGATCCCCTCAGGCTCATTAGCTTTCTTTCCCTGTGACACAGAACCTAAGATAAACAACTTGAAAGGAGGGACAGTGTGTTTGGCCTTGTTTCCATCCATAATTGCTTGGGCCTGTAGCTTTGGGCCTGTGCCCAGGCAGAACATCATGGTAGAAATGTGGAATGGAGGAAGATTCACTCTTCTTGGTGGGATAAGAAGGAAGGGTAGGGGGGGTGTATACACAGAGGCAAAAGCCTAATACTTGTTCAGTGACCCAACTCTACTGGGACCTACCTCCTAAAGGCTCCATCACCTTCTAGGCACCTACAGCTGGGAACTGAAGCCTTCAACCTATGCCTTAGAGGAACCCAAGGAGCCAAAACCCTACCACCCCTCTTGTATTCCTAACTTTTCCTTCTGCTGTGACCCCTGCCTTCTTGTTTCCTTTCTTCCTTGCCCCCACCCCTGCTGTTCAAGGGTAGCTGGGGCCACTTTTGACACCCTGCCAGATTCATCTTTGTTTCTTTCCACCACACAGAAGGTGTGTTCCCCCTGGATATTGGCTCTGTGAAGAAGGACTACAATTTTCTGGACCAGGACTCTCTGGGGGCCCTGTGCAGGTAGGGGCCTGAGGGTCAGGCCTAGAAGCCTTGAGCCCCGTTTTGTGTTTCTTCATGGAAAAGACAACCCTCCTATACCTTCTATTAGAAGGGAGTATAATTTATTAGTGAGGATCGTTTTCTGCAGTCATATCACTCATTGGAGTTACTGTGTCTATAACACTCTCCTCCACCTCCATCGCTGTAGCTAGAAGAGCCAGATCTGATTGCAATTAAAAGAATTACTCAAAGCATGCCTTGGCTTCAGTCTCTTTCTACTTAAACCTGTTCTGATATTTCCTAAGGCTAAAACATGATTTTTCCTTGGATCTATTAAAGTCACCTTACTGGTTAACCTCTGTATTCTGCCCCTCCTCTCTCACAAAGCCACCCTCTGTACAGCCACCAGAATCAGCTTTTTAAATCCCCAGATGGGTGGTCTCCTCTGTTTATAATCTGCCACTGCCTATATGCAAAACTACAAACCCTTTTCAGCATGACACATTTGCCCCCTTCTTTTGACCTCCCTAGCTTTGATCACTTCCTCTCCCACTAGTATCTTTGCTGACTGACTGTGCCCCTCTTCACCGTGTCACAGGCTCCCGTGTAATAGCTGTCTGTAATAGCTTTCCCTGCTTCTCTTAGCCTCAGAATCTCATCTCTCCTTTCCAGGAAGGTTTCTCTGACTTTACCCCATCTCTTCCTGAAAGTTCCTGGTCTCAGCCTCAGTGTGTCTGCTGTGCCTTCTGCATGTTCTGTTCTTGAACCTATCCTACTTGTAGTGGTTTATTCTTATGTTTGTCAGCACCTGGAGGACAGAGGTGCTTATCTTCCCAGCATCATACTTAGGACATCATGGACACTAAGCTTTGGGAGAATTTTGACCATTTGGCAATGGGAAACGGTAGATGGCATCTTGAAAGTGTCTTGGTAGGCTATGTCAGGTTCTGGGGAATTGGGAACTTTGGGTGAACACATACTTTGTGTTGCAGGAGGCTGATGACCTTGAACAATTGTGCTTCGATGAAGCTTGAGGTTCATTTTCAATGCAAGCAGGTGAATCCTGGCGAGGGGTGAGGTCTGTGGTCTCACGGTATCTGGGAAAATCCTGGGACGTGCACTTGTGAACAAGCTCCCTTATCCAAGGAATCCAGGGTCTCTAGCATAGGGGTGGAGACACAGGGACCTCCTACACTGTAGGCCCTATGATATCACTTAGGGTTTTGGTGAGCCTCATCTATAGGAGAATGTGAGAGCAAATACCCTGGCTCATGCCTAACTCTGCTCCCTACTCAAAGCACCTCTCCCTGATGTTTTTGTCAAATTTGTCAATAACTTGATTCAGAGACAGCCTTTCTCAGAGAAATCCATTTACCTTCACTACGTGGTTTGTCATAGCTAAAATTCCTTGAATAAGAGAAGGGACAGGGCAATGTGGCAGAAAGATCATGGCCTCTATGACCTTAGAAGTCAGGGTCACCACAGCCTTACTTCCATAAGATCTTACTGGCCTGGTCCCTAGCTTCATTTTCTCTATCACCACAATGAGTCAGGAGACTGGATGAAGAGCTTTCTAAGGCCTTTCCGACTTGTCCATTCCTTACAGAAGTCATAAGGCCTATTTGTCTGTATATAACCTTGAAAGTAAGCCTCATGACCCCATTGTGTCCTGTGGACAAATTTTGTTGATTTCTTCTTGCGCTTTCCCTACCAGAGGTCTGCAGTCAGGTAGGGTAGCCAAACTGACAAAGCACTGGCTTGGGGGCACTTCTGCCACTGACTACTAGGCTTCAACCCCTGTCCGGGTCTCAATTTCCTCATCTTGCCAGGGAGAAATGAATTAGAAAATCTAAAATCCCCCATCCAGTTCTAAGATACTATAATTTTCATCTAAGACCACAGTCTATAAACATTTAAGATTTAGTGTCACTGATATAACCATTTGGGCAAATAGCTTCTGATTTGTGTCTCTTTCCCTATCTGTGAAATAGAGGTAGTAGATTAATTAGATGACTGTCACCATATATCTAGGCTCCCTCTGTGATCCTTAGTTTCCTACCATACTCCCAGAGCCAGCTTTCCATTCCTAGGCCATGTCCTCTATCAGAAAGCAAAGCTCTTCACCCTGCCCCACCCCAAAAGCATTTGGAAGCAGAGTAGGGCACAAACTGGGCATGTGGGCATCTGTGCCCATCTTGTCTGGTGGGCATCTGTGACCCCTCTTTATGATGCCTCCCCAGGATGAAGACTCTGAAGAGGAAGAACAATGCACTATCAGCAGCCACTGGGCCTTTGAGCAGGAAAGCAAGTGTGGGTCTCCCACGGGCTCTTCTGCCCTGCTGGCCCCACCAAGCCCTAGCCTCCTGGGAACCTCAAGCTGTGAAAGTGTCCTCACTGAGCTTAGTGCTGCCTCCCTGCCAGCCATCTCTGTGAGCCTTTCACCAGAGTCAGCGGACCTGTCCTTATTAGGTCGTGTCCCTAGCCCAAGTAATCGGCCCTTTCATAGTCCCACCCAGAGCCAAGAGGGCTCCCAAGACAAAGTAAAGAAACATTATTCCCGAAGCTTCCTCAAGCACCTTGAATCTCTGAGGAGGAAGGAAAAGGGTGACAGTCAGCAAACAGAGCCTGCACAACGCCTGGCCACCTCAGAAAAGGCCTCTAAAGCACCATCTTTCCGCAGTTGCCGTGGCTTTCTCTCAACTGGATTTTATAGGGCCAAGAATAGGGCCACAACTTTAGCCAGGGGCAGACATGGGGAGACTCAGAAGGCCTGGGAGGCTTGGCCTGTAGCCACATTCCGGCATCCTCAGCCTGTACGCCGGCGTGACTGCCTGGTGCATGTGCCCAGGGACCATAAGCCAGGCACATTCCCTCGTTCTCTGTCCATTGAAAGTCTTTGTCCAGATGATGGACATCACCTGGCAGATTGGCAGCCAGGCAGGTGCTGGGCTATGAAGGGCGCCGGGGCTCCTGTGGTTCCACAGGCAGCCATGCCAGCACTTATGACAACTTGCCTGAGCTGTACCCAGCTGAGCCTATACAGGCTGAGGCTGAGGTTGAAGATGAGGAGGGTGAAGGCAGCTATGCCCATCTAGATGACATCCTGCAGCACGTGTGGGGGCTGCAGCAAAGGGTAGAGCTCTGGTCTCAGACCATGTACCCAGACCTGAGGCCTAGAGATAAGGAGGAAGAGGAGGAGGAAGAAGAGGAGGAAGTCACTTCGTCAGTGGAAATAGCCACAGCTGAAGTTGAAGACCAGGATGAAGATCCAGCCCAGGCAGAGTCTCAAGTCCACAGAGAGTTCCCAACCCAAGTCAAGGAGGAAGTCCCACCACTAGCCCTGGCTCAGGACCCAGCTGAACCGTTGGTACAGGCTGAGGCTCCAGCCCAGGCCCAGGGTCATGAGCAAGAAGCAAACTTGGCTGCAGAGCCTACGTCGGCCTCCAGCCTGTCTGTGGAAGAAGGACACTCCATTTCTGACACTGCTGCTTCCTCCCATGAACTCGATAGTAGTGGCAACTCCATGAATAAGGCTGAAGCTGCAGAAGCCCTGGCATCAGTGCCCCGTGAACGACGTGATTCAGGTGTTGGGGCCTCACTCACCAGACCTTGCAGGTGGGAGTTTGGGGTAGGGATGGGGTTGGGATCCCTTCTCAGTCTCCCTCTGCCTTCTCTCTACTCTGTTTTCCTAGTCATAAAGCCCAGGGGAAAGTTCTTGGGGCAGAGGTGGGTGGGGGTCAGGAGATCATTTCCAGGCAGCCAGTCCCAAGAGAAAGAAGAGCAAGCTCAAGAGTCTGGAGTTCTGAATGTTCGGTACAGAGTCTACCCCGCGTGGTGTGGCCTTGAGGAAATGGCTTCCTCATCTCTGCAGCAAAGCTGTTAGAGATGGCCTTTGCCTCAGTTTTGATGAGGAGAGTTTCTTGTCATGGTAGCCTTAGAATGGGTGGAGACTGGTACTGCCTTTTGGGATTAAATGGGTCTGAGCTTGGTGCTACTCTCCATGAGAGTTTCTTGAATCCTGGGTGACCTAAAAGCTGAAACCAAGCTTTTACTATCCTGGGGCCCCATAGGAGCGTTCCCACCTCCCTAGACTTCCTTTTCTTGGGGAGATAAAAAGAGACCAGATGGACATGACCTTTTCTAAGGGTTAGCAAACCCATCTCTCTGCTGCTCTCTGCCCCTCTCAACTCAGGAAACTCCGCTGGCACAGCTTCCAGAACTCCCACCGACCTAGCCTGAACTCAGAGTCACTGGAGATCAACCGGCAGTTTGCAGGCCAGATCAACCTGCTTCACAAAGGCTCACTGCTGCGGCTCACTGGCTTCATGGAGAAGTACACTGTGCCCCACAAGCAGGCCTGGGTATGGTGAGTGTCTCTTGAGCCATGCAGGACAGGAGCTACGGACTTTCCTGGATTCTATGTCCAGAGAGCACAACCCAGAGGCAGGACAGGCAGGCTGGGCCCACAGGCCACTGGAGTGGTGCTGCTGCAGGAGGCTTGGGGTGCGGGTGGGGATGGGGGTAAGGATAGATGTGGTCTGGAAATCCCCAGGCCCTCCAGCTGTCCTTTCTCCATCCCAACCTCCATGCTGCCATCAGTGCGATTGTCCTAAAGTACACTTTGGTGCTTGTGTGTGAGTAAATAAACAGTCTTGTGGCTTTCCATTGTCCAGATTCCTTTCTGTCATGATGTTCTCATGCTCCAGGGTGGCCCCATTCTTCTGGCTCTTTAGTCAGCCATCTGATGGCCTGTGGGACGAACTGCCCTTCTCTTCAAGCCTTTTTACTTTGGTTCATGCTGTCTTCTCTTCCTGGAGTGCTTTTGCTTTATTCCTCCTCTGGAACAACATGGCTCTGTCCTGCAGGAGTCTGCTGAGTTACTACGTCCTCTCTGTAAGACTCTCTGACCTGAGGTGAACTTCTCCTTCCTAGGCTCTTCCTCTACGTTCAAGACCTACTGCTGGCCACATGAATTACCGATGAGAGCTCCTACGTTCCGGTGGCTTCTGCAGTCTTAGGCTAAAACAGATGCTCACTGAATATGGTTTCTGAGGATATAATACGTTCTCTACTCCTCTCACTTCTAGACAATAGATAGCTTTCAAACCGAGTTCTCTCTTCATGATTGCTTGATAACCCCCAAACAGGTCAGTGCCCAAGTTCATGAAAAGGAACAAGACCCCAGACTACCGGGGACATCATGTGTTTGGAGTACCACCCCTCATCCATGTGCAGCGTACAGGCCAGCCTTTGCCTCAGAGCATTCAGCAAGCCATGAGATACCTACGGAGCCAGTGCCTAGACCAGGTGCGTCCTCCTCGGGAAGCCTGCAGAGAAGTGGTGCTGGGAGGTGAGATAGGCCAGGGCTGACTGTGCCACCCTTTCTCTTGGGTTGGGCTGCCTACCAGAAACCTTTCCTCCTCTTTGAAGGCTTAGCAGGGATGATTCGAAAGCTCCCTTCCTTTCTTATGACTGGAGCCTTCTGCTCACTTTGAGGGCAGCTTCTTTCTGTACCAGGCTTTGTAATCTCCCCAATCTCAGAGCCTGTCTTAGCCTAAGGCCACCTGTTTGCCCTCATCTCCATGACAGCCATCTTTGTCTTTGGCACCAGACTGTAAAAAGCTTTCTCTCTGGACTTGCTGAGCCCATCAGGAAGCCTGCTTGGCTTCTCAGTTTCCAAGGTGGTCTATGGTCCTGACACCCCATTCCTGGGCTGCCCTCACAGTCTCCCTTACCCTCTGCATATCACCTTATTTCTTCCTCTGAATGGATCAGGTGGGCATCTTCCGCAAGTCTGGAGTCAAGTCCAGGATCCAGAGCCTGCGCCAAATGAATGAGACCTCTCCTGACAATGTCTGTTATGAGGGCCAGTCGGCCTACGATGTGGCTGACCTACTAAAGCAGTATTTCCGGGACCTGCCTGAGCCCATTTTCACCAGCAAGCTCACTACCACTTTCCTGCAGATCTACCAACGTAAGTCACCTGTTATCCCTCTTTATTAATTTTCCCTACCCTCAGCCTGCCTGATCCTGAGGGCTTGTGGGAAATGAACCTGGCAGCTGGCCACATGAGCTCATGGAAACATTTACTCTCTAGATTTGAAAAAAGCACTTGGAGAGGGACCACATTCTACTACTCTCTCAAACCCATTTTTGGTAGGACAGACTGAGGCTCTGAGGAAAGGACTTTCCCAAAGGCTGTCCTATGTATCAGAGCAGTGATAGATCTAGCCATTAGAGACGTCCCAGAGCCAATCTGACCCTCTCCTTCGGAGACTGCCAGGCCTTGTGCATTCTGGAAAACAGGAAGCTGTTACTGCTGCTTCAGGAGAAATAAGAAGGCCTCTCTGCCCTTCCTGTCCTGCAGTCCTCCCCAAAGAACAGTGGTTGGCAGCAGCACAAGCTGCCACCTTGCTGCTCCCTGATGAGAACCGGGAAGTGCTACAGACCCTACTCTACTTCCTAAGTGACATTGCCTCTGCTGAGGAAAACCAGATGACAGCTGGCAACCTGGCAGTGTGCCTGGCACCCTCCATCTTCCACCTCAACGTCTCCAAGAAGGACAGCCCCTCACCCAGGTGAACCGGGTCGTGCCTGCTGGGGCCAGTCCAGGAGAATTTGACTCCATGTGACTTTTGGCCTTGGGGAGCTACCAGTACTGTCTGTCCCTGCCCTTACCCCGGGGAATTTTAGCCTCAGCCACAGTGTAGTGGGCCTTTCCTAAAAAACACTGGATGATTTTATGGTCAAGACTGGCAAACTGGCTTCCCAAAATCTAAGAGGCAGCTGACAGCCGTCTTGTCTTGTGCCTTGATGCCATCTTGTTTTGCCCCCATCTCTTTCCAGGATCAAGAGCAAACGCAGCCTGGTTGGCCGGCCAGGTCCTAGGGACCTGAGTGAGAACATGGCTGCCACTCAAGGCTTATCACACATGATCAGTGACTGCAAGAAACTTTTTCAGGTGAGTCAGGCAAGGCTGTGGTACTTTTGAAACCTGTATCAAGGTCTCTAGAGAAACAGAACTAATAGAATAATAGAATGAATGAATATATATATATATATATATATATATATATATATATATATATATGCTGTGATCTGACTCGTTCAACAATGGCTACCTCCTAACAGAAAGGCCAAGAATCCAGTACTTGTTCAATCCATGAGGCTGATCTTTGTTCTATGTTAGAATTCCAAAGTAGGTTCTAATGCCAGTGAAGGAATGTCTCAGCACCAGGAGGGATAAACTTGCCAGCAAGAGTGAGGGCAAGCAGGAGAAAAGCAAAAAGCTTCTTTCTAACATGTCCTTTTATGTGGGCTTCCACCAGAAGGTGTGCCTCAGATTAAGGGTGTGTCTTCTGACCTCAAATGACCCAGGTTTAGGGTGGGTCTTCCCAGCTCAAAGGATCCAATAAAGAAAATCCTCCACAAGTGTGCCCAGCTGCTTGTTTTTTAGTTGATTCCAGTTTTAGTCAAGTTGAAAACCAAGATTAGCCATCACAGAGCCCAAGTCAGGCAGGGAGCCCAGCTTAACACATATCCCTCAAGCTCTAATTTGTGACCCTTCTTCATCCATTTCTTATCCACCTCACTGCAATGCAGTGGCCATACCTCTCCACTTGCTCTTAACACTGGCACTTGTGGCACCCACTCATTATGTGTGTGTGTTCACTCTCCCAGGTGCCCCAGGATATGGTGGTACAGTTGTGTGGCTCGTACAGTGCAGCTGAGCTCAGTCCTCCTGGCCCAGCCCTGGCTGAGCTGAGGCAGGCACAGGCTGCTGGGGTGAGTCTGAGTCTCTACATGGAGGAGAGTGTGCAGGAACTGCTTCGGGATGCTGCAGAACGCTTCAAGGGCTGGACCAATGTGCCAGGGCCCCAGCACACAGAGCTGGCTTGTAGGAAGGTGAGCACCACACTCTTCATTTTGTTGTATGCTGGCAGAGAGCACTGGGCCTGCCCCATGTTTCTCTGGACAGCCTTACTGGGCCTGGGCCTGGTACTTGGGGGATGGCAGCCAGCTGAACAAGTATCTGAGGAAGTCACCCCTGGGGTCACCTTCCTGAATTCTTTACTTCAGACTCACTGACACGATGATAGCTCATTAAAATGCCTGCATGTCCTTTGGCCCTGGGCAGGCAAAGCCCCTTGCAATACCTACTCTGTATTTCTGTTTGTACTGTCCCACTACCTGGAGTGATCTGCCCCCAAGTAAGCCCTCTCCCAGGCCATTTTTAGTTGCCACATTATAGCATCCTCTATCCAGTGCCTTTAGGTAGGGCCAGAGCTGGAGGTGGCTCCTAGCAGTATCCCTCTGTTAGTAACCTTGCTGTTTCTTGGATGTTGATCTTGAGTGGCATTATGAGACAGACATTTTCTGTGTCTAAAATGGCCATGACTGAACTTTCTCCATGGGGTTAAAGTAAGCAACTGGCAAAGAGCCTGGCACATGCAAAATGCTTTGATAGTGAATCCATTAAGGATAATCACTCCCTTCTCTTCCCACATGCAGAAATACCACATGGTGTACCCATGTTGTCATAGGTCCAGTAAACATCCGAATGTGTGAGTTCCATCTTTGCCTTGTGCTCTAGGGCAGACTGAGAAGCAGGCATGTAAGAAGGACAGAGAAGCATTGGTACCTGCCAGTCTGTCTGGGTCTGGGTCTGGGTCTGGGTCTGGGCAGCAGAGGAGCCCAGTAGCTACTGGGATGAGCTCCAGGCCCTGCAGCCTGAGGTCTGGCCTGGCATGAATTTGCAGCATGCTCACCTTGATAGTGTTCCTGTCCGCACCCCTTTGACTTGTAGGCACCAGATGGGCACCCGCTGCGGATGTGGAAGGCATCCACAGAAGTAGCTGCCCCTCCAGCTGTGGTGCTGCATCGCGTCCTACGGGAGCGGGCCCTGTGGGATGAGGACCTACTGCGGGCCCAGGTGCTGGAAGCCCTGATGCCAGGGGTGGAGCTGTATCACTATGTCACCGACAGCATGGCACCCCATCCTTGCCGTGACTTTGTGGTGCTCAGGTGAGGGGCTCCTGCTACCACTCTATGCTTCAGGGACCAGAAAGATGGGGCAGGAGCCTGCAGCAGGGATCTGAACGTGGGCTCTTGCCCTCCATGTTCCAGGATGTGGCGCTCAGACCTGCCTCGTGGTGGGTGCCTCCTTGTCTCCCAGTCCCTGGATCCTGAGCAACCCGTACCAGAGTCTGGAGTGCGGGCTCTTATGCTTACTTCCCAGTACCTCATGGAGCCCTGTGGCCTGGGCCGCTCTCGCCTCACTCATATCTGCCGTGCTGACCTCAGGTACCAGACTTGGGATGCCTGCTTCACCCCCATGGCCCTGAGCCCCTCCCTTGCTCTACCCTATGTCAGTGATCCCCAGTGTGGGAGAGGGTTCCTTTCTTCCTTCTTCTCAAGAAGAGTCCCAGTGAAAACCCAATTTCTCATGTCTGCCTGCTTCTTCTTCTCTAGGGGCCGTTCTCCTGACTGGTATAACAAAGTCTTTGGTCACTTATGTGCCATGGAAGTGGCAAAGATACGGGACTCTTTTCCCACACTTCAGGCAGCTGGTCCCGAAACAAAGCTTTGAGCCTGAGGCTGGCACTGCCTGGGACCTTTCCACCAAAGAAATGAGTGGGAATAAGAACTGAGAAGCCCTGAGGGGCAGAGCCAGGCCTGCATGGCCTGAATGCCTGTCCTCTTCCATCCTAATGCTACTCTACACATACACAAGAGAAGAGGGTGTAGATGTCTTATCTCCACCCACCTTCACCCCCATACTGCATTCTATTCTCACAAGAGAAGAGGATTCTGTTTGTGGCAAGAAGACTTGCTGGCCACCTGACCAAGAAGACCCCACTGTATCTGGAGCCTCAGCAGCTACCTATTAACAAGGGGAAGAAAGTGGGGAGCATTTGCCATACAAAGAAGCCAGACCATCTTGTTTGGTGCTAGGATTCTTTTGAGTTTAGATAGGAGGTTCTGGTCCTGCTTTGGGAGTCAACATGAACCCTGAATACAGGTCTGGTGTAATGGATGGGGTATAGCACAAGGAAGCTCCGAACACCACAATCCATTTTCTTTTTGTAAACATGACGCTGACTTTTATGAGGCAGATTTAGAGTGGCCCTGTGGGCCCTTAGTAGGTAATATGACGAATTGGGATAGCTTGGGATATGAGGGTGGAGAACCTTTCTTCCCAAGCCCCAAGACACTAATTAACCAGCCTCCCCTGCCTTGGCCCAGCTTTATCTGTTACTCCCTATAGTTTGGGGCAGCCGTTGGCCTTCAATGGCCATAACTACAGGTAAATTAGCTCATTCCCACGACACAGGCCACACTAAAGCTGACAGTGGCAGCAAGATGTACAGATGTATCCGCATGTCTTTTACCCATGGTGGTGGTCTATAAGAATAGTCCTTTTCTAGAGTAGGCACTCTGGACAAAACACAGGGAAGGGCTTACCTTAATCATCCAGGCCTTGATCCCAGCCTAATCTGTCCTACCCAGTGGCTATGTTTCTTCAGATAGAAGTCTATCAACTATTCAGAGGCCAAGTGGTGCTTTCTTTGTCTTTGGCTGAGTAAACTGGATTGTGGTGAGTCGCAGCCATCATTGCAATGTTAAGCCTGTTTTCTCTATACCTATAAATACTGTACAGCCAGACTATATATGTGTATATGTATATATATACATATGTATATACCTATACATATACACACATATCTGTATGCACATACAACTACTTTGTCTTGAGTACATTATAATCTCTGGGTGGGAGCAAAGTCTGGAAGGCCTGGGCTAAAACACTTCTATTCTAATGAGAGAGGAGAGGTGAAGAGCAGGCCACAGCAGTTCCCTCTGCAGAACAATAAAGCATGGCTGAAGATGAACACTGGCTCTGAGGTTGTCTTTTTGCTGAGACAATTGGCTAGGGACTGGGGTTGCAACTCATACCCATGAGTCACAGGTTGTGAGCATTCACCTTGCTTTCTACTGAATTCCAGCATATGGTGTCAAGACTTGGGGTAACACCGTGGGAAAAACAGAAGACGTCTTGGGTACATAATTGGAAAGGCAGAAAGAATTTGTAGAATACAAGACCCAGAAAAAAACTTCAAACTCCATCTCATGACTAGGCCAGGGTCCTGAATTTGAGCAGTAGCCTGCACCTTGGCCCCAAGAGTCCATAACAGCCCTAACATGGGGTATGCCTGGATCAGGTCTCTTTCTTTCCACTCCTATGCAGCCTAAGCAAAGCAGAAGTAGTAGGGATGCAGCCCTCAGAAGTTTGGGAGGTCCTGTGCCACATACATGACACCCCAAAAGAAGGCTGGGTGCCTTGAGGCAGCAAAGCATGGGGGTATCTAAGCCAGGTTCCATTTGACCTCCTCAAAGGAAAGATAGTAAATCTGCCATTTTACTGTAGTCATAAAACTTTTAAGCTTTGAGCCATGGGCCTGACTCCTCAGAGCTGCTGTCATTTTGGACATCCAGGGTTTTTTTTTTGCTGCTATCAGGGGATGCCCAAAACTCAGAGGTACCCAGGGATGCTGCTGAGGGTCCCAGAGGTAATGGGATCTGCCTGGGAGACTGAAGATTAAGGAGCATGCAGTTGTTCCAGGGGGAAGCCTTAGGACTGGATCTCTGCAGCCCGAGTGCTGGTAGATGGAGAAGAGTGTTGATTTCCTTGAGGCAGGTGGGAGTTCTGTAGTTCATGACATTACATCTGGCTCTTATGTAATGGAAGTACAAGTTTGATCCTGCCCAAGTCGTTATCACTTCAAAAGGAAAAAAAAGAGCAAAATATGTGAATTTTATCAAAACAACAAAAGCGGCCACACTACTCTGTCTTCTCCAAATGAAATCTTCAGGTCTACTTTCTTACTTTATTAAGATGGAATCACAGGGCTGGACAGACTTTATGATGACCCTGCTAGTTATGATGATGGTTTTTCCATTCTTGGTATGTGTGCTTCTGCTGAAAGTGATCAACACAGGTGATCCTGACACTTCTTAACTTCTTAACACATTTTGTACTTGCTACAGAAGAAAACCCAGCTTTGATCTTTTGTCTATATGATGGCAATTCTGACATCACTGAAAATGGCATTAGCAAATAATCTGAAATACATAGGTTATGTATATTAAGATAAGTGTCAACACAGAAAAAAAAACCTTATTAGTTCCAAAGTACAGATCAAAAAAAGTATTCATATAACTTAGCTTTCTGAGCAGTATATGTATGGCCACTTATGCAAACATCATAGATTGTGTTAAGGGAAGTCAAAGGGAGCTATAATATTACTCATCGACAGAATCTAATGAGATGGTCAATCAGTATGCAGCCTATTCCTCAGATAAATGCTTCTTAAATGGCACACCAATATGTAGGCTTTGAAATCCTGAAAATATTTGCATCCACCCAGGAGTACTATTAGCCTGGGAACAAAAGTTTTGCTACCTCAGTTTCATCGGGGCTCCATGGGGACCTAGGAATCATACTTTGTCACATGCCTTGCTCCCCAAGTGTTCAGGTGGGACAACTTCATCCTGCACCACCACCAACCACAGCTAAAACAGGCTGAAATGCCCATCCAGTCTCTCTCTTCTATCACCTCCTTCCATTGTCCTTCTGTTTCTACACATTCATGGATGCCTTTGGCCTTTCCTGGCTGATAAAACAAGAAACTTTGGAAGGGGGCCAAGTGGGCAGAAAACCAGCCAGCCTCTGGCTTTTGATGGGACAAAAGGGTAGCTTTGGGCTGGGAGGTAGCATAAGCAGGGGTGGGCTTCCAGGATATTGTGCATTGCTGCAGACACAGGCATGATGGGTCTTCAGCACAGGAGTTTCCCTCCATGTCCTGGGGTGGGGTAATTGGTGATGGCCCAGGGGAAGGGGGTGAGCATGAGCAGCCAGTGGGCCAATGAGACAGACAAGGAGGATGAGGCCACACCTGGAAGGGCCAAACAACCCCCCCCAGCATTCTCCATGTGGTCTCTGCTGCCTTAAGCTAGCTGCCAGGCTAGGGGGAGCCCCAGGAAGGCTCTGTTGCCTCAGGAGTGTGGGTGTAAACTCCATGGAAGATGCCCAAGCCATTGCACACTGGCTCAGCCTCATCAATGCGAGCAGCTCAGTGTATTGAAGCAAGGGAAGTGATGTCACCGTATGTGGTGATAAGTCATTGGCTAGGGCAGTGACACCAGGAGAGCTCTACTTGCATGTGGGGGGCTCACAACCAGATATGGTGGTCCAGTGTTACTGGCCAGCGCAAAAAGTCTTGAGGAAGCCTGGTTGCTAAGCAGAGCTCTCTCTCAAAGAGTCAGGAAAAGAGATCTTACAAGGTCATATGGGGAGAGAGGAATTCCAGCCCAGGGTCCTCCAGCTGCAGTGGTCAGATAAACATTAACCAGGCCACATACCTTGGAGAGGCAGGATCTTATCAGATGCTATGTGCCAAAAGACATGGCAGCACTGGAGGAAGCTTTGCTAGCTAGCTGTTAGAGTGAGAAAACGGGGAGCAGCTGAATGCCTTCTACTCTCAGGGTGCAAAGCATGCTCCAACCCACTCTTAGTTAAAGGCCAGCCCCACACAAGAGAGCATGGGGCAGGGAGAGGGGCTAGGAGCTCAGGCTGCAGCTCCACATGGACACCCTCCCTATGTGGATTGAGGCCTTCTTCACAGATAGCCAGGGGCCAAGTAACCCAGCCATGTGTAGCATGACCGCATAGCAGCCTGCCTCATACCCACCTGTGTGCCTGTAATCCTTCCAGAGACTCACCCTTCCAGAGCACTAGCACCTCCCACAGGGCTTGTGACCACATGGAGCACTGAGCCTGAGACCTTGCATTTCTCAGCTGATACCAGGCTGCTGGTTCTCACATTCTCATTCATCTCACATTCTCATTCACCTATGGCTCCTGGAGGCCAATGCTAATGACACAAGTCCCCATTCAGGTGAATCCAAAGCAGGTGGCTGAACTCACTCTCAGGAAAACCTCACAAGTACTCAAGCAAGATTCCTATAGGGTTCTGCAGGGAGCATGGGGAAGCAGAGTCTGGGGAAGGCTGCTGGAGAGTGCATTCCCTCCCAGGCAGACAGAGTTCATTCCCTTGCCACCTCTCATGCTCAGCTAGGATTATGAGTCCAGATCGAGATAACCACGGCACTGAGGTTTACTGTGGAATCCAGACACCCAGTTATTGACATGAAACCTATCTATTATTACCGGTTCCATTAATTAGATAAGACATTTAGCCAGGTAGTGGTGGCACATGTCTTCAATCCCAGACATGGGTGACAGAGGTAGGCAGATCTCTGTGAGTTTGAGGTCAGCCTGGTCTACAGAGTGAGTTCTAGGAGAACCAGAGTTACAGCAGAGGAGCCCTGTCTTGAAAAACAGAAAAGAAAAAAGAATAAAAGAACTTTCAGTTCAGCACAACGGGTTGCATTCTCTCAGTCATTGGATCGTTGTTGCAAAATGGTGTGAACATCCTCTAGAGTCAAGGCCACGCTCCCTGTGCCTCTTGGGCCTGGGCCCTGCCTGATGTCAACAGCCATTCAGCGTCGCTCATAGTTACAGTACTCCACAAGCAGGCATTGGCCCCTGAGCTTGGACGACCACAAAGCAGCTGTGCGCATGCACCTTGGGAAGAGCCCTAGGTCACGGGTGGTACGCACACTGTGCAGACACTGATGGGACGCCACGTCCTCAGAAAGGGGCACATGCTCTCTGGGCTGCTCTTGCAGCTGCCCCTACTGAGAGAAGTACCTAAGCAGCTACCTGGACTAAGCAAGCTTGGGAGAAGTGGCCTGCTGGCTGCAGAGGAAGCTGCTGTTAGAGCCAGCCAGGCCTCGGGACATCCACAAGGGGGCAGTGCTACTCCGTGGGGAATGTGGGCCACAGGAGCCAGGAAGCTGCTGGAGGGAAAGCCCAACCACAGCTACTGCCTCCCAGGTTTTTCAGGGTCCTCTGGTTTCTATGCCTTTCCCTTCCCAGGGCAATCCCGAACTTGTGTCTTCCCCGTCCTCCCAGTTCTCCCTAAGCCTTTAAAACAAGTGGGTCCCCTTTCAAGGGGGCCATGACTGGTCCAACAAATATTCGCTGAGTGTTTAATATGTGACAGCCCCTGTTGTTACCACCGGACATAGAACAGGGTCTGAGGTCAGTCAGGAAGAACCCTGCACTCGCTGAGCAAGCATTCTAGACGCAGAACAAGTAGAGTAAGTCATCAGAATGAGTGCGTTTGAAAATGACCAGTGCTAGGCAAACAGCAAAGCACGAAAGAGGCAGGCAGCAGAGACTCTATTTTGCTTCCACTCATCCATCTGTCCATCTGTCCATCTGTCCGTCCATCCATTCACCCACCCATGCACTCAGTCTTCCAGCTACCCCGGCTTACATGCATCTTCGTGCCAGTTAATTGTCTGTCTGCCCATACATCCATCTACCTTCCTGTGCTGGCTAGTTTCATGTCAACTTGGCATAAGCTTGAGTTATCTGAAAGGGGGGAACCTCAACTGAGAAAATGCCTCCATCATATCAGGTTGTGGGCAAGCCTGTTGTGCATTTTGTTAATGATTGATGGAGAAGGGCCCAGGCCATCGTGGGTGGTGCCATCCGTTGGCTGGTGGTCCTGGGTTCTGTAAGAAAGCAGACTGAGCAAGCCACGATCAGTAAGCCACTAAGCAGCAGCCCTCCATGGCCTCTGCATCAGCTCCTGCCTCCAGGTTCCTGTCCTGTTTGAGTTCCTGTCTTGACTTCCTTCTATGATGGACAGGAATATGGAAGTGTAAGCCAAAGAAGCCATTGTCTCCACAACTTGATTGTTGATCATGGTGTTTCATCCCAGCAATAGGGCCCTAACTGGGATACCACCCATTCAATCATCCACCCATCCATCCACCCATCCATCACCCACTGACCCACCCACCCATTCCGTTGTTCATTTGTCCATCCATGCATCCACCCAAGCACTCAGTGATCCACCTATCTATCCACCTACCATCCACTTGTCTGTCCACCTAATCATCCATCCATCCACACATCCATCCACCCACCTGCCCATGCCTCCTTCTACCTACTAATCCGCCCACCAATCCATTCATTCACTTGTCCATCTGTTCACCCATGCTCCCACCCAAGTGTCTCACCTTGCTTGCATCAGCTTTCTAAAGGGTGGGTGGGTGGAGGAGGGGAGATAATGAACAAACAAATGCACAAGCTGCACGCAGCTATGCCAAGGTCTATGGTGGTGATTACCCGGTCCAGGTCCTCGTGTGTGGATGTCTACCTGAGTAGGGTGGTCAGTCAGAAAGTCTCCGAGGGGACTGAGCTCTGTGATAAGACTTCCAGGAAGGAAAAGGTGATCTCTCCAGAGAGATTTAGGTGGAGGAGTTCTGGGCAGAAGAAATAGCGAAGCATTGCAAAGGTCCTGGTGGGAACAGGTGGGCATTTTCAAGGACCGGCTGTCAGCAGGGCTGCTGTGCAGAGATCGAGGGGAGGGAGGGGAGGAGCAGGTTGGAGAGGACAGTGGGTCCCCTCATAAGATGGGCCCTCAGGAGGTACTGGCTCAGTCCTGTTTGCTCTTCTCCCATGGCCCCTCCTTTCCTCAGCCCTGTTCTCCTTGTCTGAGACTCCTTTGCCTCTGCTTTTCTGCTGTCCTTCTTGAATTGGGAGGGATTCGCCCTTCTGCTTTCTCCTCTGCCCACTTCCACACGCACCACTTCCACCGGAATCTCTTTGATTCTCAGAGTTGTCTCAGGCGTTTCTGCCTGCAAGCCATCACTTCCTCCACTGTCTTCTAACTGCCCACCAAACCGCCATCCGGAGCACACTGTGTGTCCCTCCCTGCCCACCACATCCCTCCTTTTCGTTCTCTTCTCTTCACTTGCCATGTAGTAGGCAGAGTCTGCCATGGGGACGGAGGTAGGGCCTATTTGGACCTAGAAGAACCAGTGCTCAAGATCCAGCTTGGTCATTTTGTAGCTACTGGGCTCTGGACAAATAAGTTAACCTTTCAGAGACTCACTTTCTCCACGCATTAAGGAAGACTCACAAGTAAGCTGAACAATATGTAGTATTTATTGCATAATGTTTTCAGCCTCTCCACAGAAATATAGAAATATAATATAAAAACATAGAAATATGTTTTTAAATGGTAATTTATACCTGTTTTAGTTTATTTTCTTTGAAATGAAGTCCTATATATCTCTGGCTTGTCTTGAACTGTGTATAAGGTGACTTTTAATATCTGATTGTTCTGCTTTCATCTTCCTGATGCAGTGATTATATACACGTAGCATAACACCCCTTGCTTCATGTGTGCAGGGGATCAAACCCAGACTCTAGTGCACAAATGACAAGCACTCTACCACTTAAGCCATACCCGAAATCCAGAGGTTGATGAATCTTAAGATCTCCTCAAACTGCACCCTTCTGGTGACACTAAGCTCAAACATTCCAACACCTTGAAGTTATCCTTTAAGCTTCAGAAAATGTGATTCCTCCTTTCTCTGAATAACCATAGTAGTCTTCATCTTTATACAGGTTTCCATCTTCTGTATGTCCTCATCTCCTTTTAGGATTCTTGAGGTACCCTTCCCTTGCTCACATGTACTTAATCTTCTTAACATATATCTTCCCTGGCATGCTGTACATTCACATGACAACTACTCTCTCTCTTTAATTTCAAAACTTTTTCTTTCCTTTTTTGTGTCTAAAGGTAAAAAATAAAAATGAACAAAAACAGAAACAAAAAAAATACACCCTTCTCCATTAAGGGATCTCTGCTCAGACCCTTTTTAATGGCAACTATTTATGAACTTTTAGTCTCCAAGATTTGCCTGTTCTAGATATTTCATGCCAGTGAATCAATATGAGTTTATGCCTGGCCTCTTTCACTGGGCTTAACATTTTTGTGCTCCACTCAAGTGAATAATGCTACCACGTACATTTGTGGCCTGCTATTTGAGTGAGTGCTTTAAGTTTTTAATGCAGAAGTAGAATACTGGGTCACAAATCATCTGTATTTAACATTTTAAGGAATCATCAAAGTGGCAAGGTGGAACACCAACATGTTTTGTGCAGTGGCTGCACCATTTTACATCCTCACCCGCAACGTGTAACTCTCCCATTTCTCCACATTTTCCATTTATACATCCATCAGACTGGCTATGAGGTTGCATCTCCTTATGTCTTTGAGTGTCTCCTTAATGATTAATTATGTTGAATATCTTTTCATGTATTTAGTAGCTACTTGTGTAATTTCTTTTAAGAAAGGTCTATTCAAGTCATTTGCCTAGGTTTGAATTGGGTTATTTGTTAAATTGTAAAAACTTTCTCCTTTGTTCTGATCATTAGGTCTTTATTAGATATATAAAGCACAAATATCTTTCCATTTTGTAAGTTGTTAATTTATGATACTGTCCTTTCAAGCACAAAAGTTAAAAATCATAATGAACTCTAATTTATATGTTTTTCCTTTGGTTGTTCATCCTTTCTAGCTTTAAATGTAAGATTTTTTTATATCAAGGCAGTTGTGGTGGTGCATGCCTGTAACCCCAGCACTTAGGAGACGGTGGCAGGAGGACACATTTTTCTAGGTCAACCTGGGCAGCTTATGTGGGAAGTCCCCATTTCAGAAGGAAAAAAAATGATTTTTTTACTAAACCTGAAGTCATGAAGATTTAATGTTGTTTGCTGCTAATAGTTTTAGCTCTGATAGTTAGATAATCAAGTTCATTTTGTTAGGCCCAAAGGAAACTCCAATTCCCCAAACTCAAAAAGGCAGTCCAAATATCCAGTAATGGGCTCAAGATGAACTAGAGGAGGATTTCTGGTGGTTAGATAAAGGCCAAGATTCCTCAGGAGCTTGTAAAGCTGATTCCCCTCTACCAAAAGGAGTCATTTCTCTTATCACAGGGACAAATGGCTACCTATTAGCATACCAAAGTACATGCTGGCCTCCAGGCTCCCTCAGAATCACAGGTACCTGTTACACATTTTGAAGTCCATCCTAGCCCTTCTCACCACTCTCCTATCCTAAACTCCCTCCAGCTCACCAGCTTTCCTCCCCGTTCAGCTACTCATTCTCCTTATAACCCTGCTATTTTCTCTATTCTCTCTCTCTCCCTCTCTCTCTCTCTCTTTCCTATGCCCTTGTTTCTCTTACTATGCTTTCTCTATTCTCTATGCACTGCAATTCTCTCTCACAGATAACCCTGGCCAGTCCAGTCTGCTCAGTCTACTTGTTTTTCTCTCTGTTCTGGACTATTCCAGATGCCTCTGGCTATCCCCTCTCTCCTGTATCCTTCCCCATAACCATAGCATGGAACGGTTGTGTCATCAGTTTATATCATTCGATGAAGAAACACTTGTGACTTATTAACTCACCAAGCCTGGTTGCTTTGTACACGTGTTGTTCGTATTTTAGCTGTGTGGCCTCAGTTAGAGCTTGTCACTTGTTTGAGAGTCAGTTGCCTCATCCGCAGAGTGGAGCTGCCAACGGTGTATCTACCAGGCCTGCCAGGTTAGAGAAACCCGGAAAAGGTCTCCTTCATCATTTTTGTTAACCATAAGCACATCATTTCATTTCTTATTTCTTGCAAAACCTAGGAACAAACTCAAGGGAGTATTAGCATGGTTATTTCTCGTATTCATTCTGTCTGTGACTCCCTACGTCCTGGAATTAAGGGAGCAAATTAGATGTACAGGCTATGTTCTGTCCCCTTTCTAAGTGTTAGAGGGATTGTTGGCAATGAAAATAGTTGTATCCTCTCAGAAATAAGACTTTCAGGTTGATCTGATGCTTCATTTAGACTTTTATGAGCCAGACTGTAGCTAAGGTGCTATTCAGAGTAAATGCTGGAACTCTTCAGGGCAGAATGCTATCAATTATCATCTTCCCAGTTCATGCACCATTGAACCTTTTATGACTTGAAGGCTTTACAGTGAGATGGCTCAGCAGATAAAGGCTCTTGCCACACAAGCCTGCAAATGTGAGTTGGATCTCCTGAATGCAGTAAAAGTGGAAGGAGAGAACTGACTCTAAAAACAAAATAAGAATTAAAAAAGTTTTTGAAAAAATAAGACTTGAAGGCTCTGACTGTTAGATGGATAGGATGAATCTAAGCCAGCTGCCACAGAGTTAGTTACTCCAATATATACCTGAGTATGTGTGTTTGAGTTATTCACAGTATAAAATATATAGAACCAGCAAAGATGTGGTGTGTGTGTGTGTGTGTGTGTGTGTGTGTGTGTGTGTGTGTGTTAGAGAGAGAGAGAGAGAGAGAGAGAGGGAGAGAGGGAGAGAGAAAGAGGGAGAGAGGAGAGAATTCAGTTCTAAAGAACAGAAGCCACTTTACAGGAAAAATAGATTTTAATATAAACAAATTACTCCAGATTTGTAAAGACAAATATCTCATGTTTTCTTTTATATGCAGAATCTAGGTTTTAAAGGGAGAAGTGAAAATACAAAGGAGACTATTTGGGAAGAGAAAGAAGATCAGTGAAAAGTGGTGGGGAGGGTAAAAGGGGTGATATGATCCGAGTGCATGTATGAAAATGGCACAATGAATCCCATAATGCTGCACAATTAATACAGGCTTTAAGAAAGACCAGATGGTTCTACAAAATGGAGGTGATATAGATAGGCTCATGGTACTAGCAGGTGGGAAATAAGACTGCAGATCAGTTGACTCTAAGATTCATGCAGCCTGCCTATGAAACTGCCTTCTCCAAGAGGCCTTCCACTCAGCTGCTGGTGCCCTCTCTTGCTCGTCAGCAGCAATCTCTATGTCTGGGAATTCAGGAGAGTGACTCTTAGTGCTGTCTGCATATTGGAATCACTTGGAACTTTTCCTCTCTTCCTCCTTCCTTTCCTCTCTCCCCTTCCTCCCTCCCTTCCTCCCTTTCTTCTTCCCTTCTTTCCTCCCTTCCTTCCTCCCTCTCTCTTTCCCTTCTTCCCTCCCTCTCTCTGTTCCTCCCTCCCTTCCTTTCTTCCTTCCTCCCTTCCTTTCTCTTTTCATTGTGTTTCTAAGAGAAGTCCTCACTACGTAGCTCAAGCTGGCCTTGAATGCAAGATTCTCTTGTTTTGACCTCTCCAGTGATGGATGAATCCTTTTTTAATCTATATTAAATCTATACATGTCTGGGTGTCACCCCCAGACATTGAGGTCATCGGGCACATGGAAGCTCCAGAGCTTTCAGGGTGACTGTGATATGGTGCCAGGCTTAGGGACCACTGATCCGGGGTTTCCCTGACATCACTGATGGTTACAATTACCTGTGTTCTGCTGCACGCTCACCAGCTCCCTGGCTTGGACAGCTGTGTATTCGCTAAACATCCGAAGGAGTATTTGAGATCAAAGGCCTTTCTCATATGCATCTTCTGTCAGCTCCACCATAACCTGGGAGGAAACGGGTCACAGCTTAGCCATTCCATTTGTCAGCCGAAGCTCTGGAAGTACAGCAATTTATCCACAGCTGTCCAGTGAATGGAAGAGCTAGGGCTAGATCCCAAAGCTCCTGACTCTGACACATCACAAGTGTCCTGAACTAGTCTTCATCGTGCCACTCTGGGTGTTGAAAGACAAACTTTGATTTCCACTCTTCCCTCAATCTTGCAAGCTGCATCTCAGAGAAACACTGACCTTTGAGGAAGCCCTGATTCTTTCATACTCCCTGACCCTCATAGCCTCAAATTCCCCCACCTCTTAGGACACACAGATGGCCTTCTGACAGACACAGGCAGAGAGCTCTTCCTTTCTTTCCCCTTTATTCTTCCTCTTTCTTTCCTGTCCTCTTTTCCTTTCTCTTTTTCCTTTTTTGTCATTTTTTTTCCTTCTCATTCCCTCACCATTTAAGTAGACTTAACTTAGGAAAGTTGAGGTTTGAGATGAGAAAGGCCTAATCAGGTAAAGATGATTTTCAGACAGCTTTGGGAAACTTGAATGATAAAATATTCAACTTAATTTACAAATACACGCCATGAGGCTGTCCATACTGCATAAAGTATCAACACAATCAAAACAGCACAGTCTATCCCACATATACAACAAAACACTAATATATACAGTGAAAATAAAGGTCATCGTTATCACTGTCAGCATATATCCTGCTTTGAAGAGCATCTCTAGCAACTTAACACGCTACTTATTTATTGGTTTATTGTCTGTCTCCCCAGATGAGACTACAAGCCATTAAGGCAGGGACTTTAGCTTACACTCAGTGGGAGTCCGTTCGTTTGTTGGAGTGTCCTTACTACACTGCACCAGTTGCCAGGTTTCTGATTTGGGAAAGCATTGAAGCAATGGTACTCTGCAACCATCATGTCTGGGTGCCTGTTCTGGTTCTACGGACCTGTAGCTGAAGGGCCTCTGGCAAATCTCTTCAGCTTTCTATATCTCAGTCTCTCCATCTAAAATGGACATAACTGCAATCCAGAGTATAGAGATAACATTGACTGCTACTTTCCTTAGACAGGGCCAGGGGTTTATATGACCTGAGACTTGTGTCTATAGGGCATCTTCTACTCCCCACACCTGCCACAGAGAAAGCCACTAGAGGCTATGAAAGGGACATGGAACAAGCTCTCCTCAGGACCTCAGGAGGGCTTGGGGCTCTGTCAACCCTCCCTCCCTTCCTTCCTTCCTTCCTTCCTTCCTTCCTTCCTTCTTTGACTTTATGACTTCCAGAGAAATTTTTGTTGAGTCCAGTGATCTAAGTGGATGTTACTTGTTGTAGCAACCTTGAGAAGCAAAAAATACCTCCCATCTTCCCATACTCTTTGCTTCCCTTAGACATATTTTAGAACCAGTAAGAATCTAAGGAACAGGGATGGGGCTCCTATCATGGACCACTGTTCCATGGACCAGTTTCCAAGCTGCAATGGTCAGAAGGACTTTGCCATTTGGGACTGATGAGAATTGTGGTGAATCTTACCTATCCATTCCTTATCACTGGCTGACCAAGCCACTCTAGGAGCTTCTGGTGACCACTCTGCTCCATACATACCAACATATCTAGCTCATGGCTTTAAAGCTGCAGCCCCTTGTTAGCTTTCTGGTACATGGCCTATGAACTGAAAACTCAATCCCTATTCTCTCTACTACAGGTGGGCTCCTCCATTCTCACTCCAGAAGCTGTCTCTGAAGGAACACATCTAAGCTGTGAGGCTCCAGATATTTGGTTAAGTGTTGTTCTAGGGTGGGGGTGAGGGTGATTTGGGATGAGATTAATATGTGTTAGTAAACTGAGTAACACAGACTACCCTCATCCAATCAGGAGGAAGCCTAAATAAGATACCAGGCTCCTGGGACAAAGGGAAAATTTCCATCTGGATTGTGGAGCTGGACCGTTAGTCTTCTCCAGGCTTTGAACTTGAACAGAAATATAAGCTCTTCTTGGGTCTTGAGCCTCTGGCTTTTAGAATGGAGTTCACATTGCTGACTCTCCTAGATCTCAATCCTTTGTTTTAGGATCAGAGCTTACCTAGTCTATGCTTCCAGATGGCAACCTCAGAGTGTGAATCATCTCAGCCTCTGTAACTACACAAGCCAATTACTTATAATAAATCTCCTTTCCCCCATCTGTTTATCCTATTTGTTCTGTTATTCTAAAGCTCCTCGTGAACATACTAGTCCACCCACTTCCTCAAAGACATATCTTTGCTGCTGTGGTAGATTCAGGATCTAGAATTGAGGGACCTAGACTCAGATCTTGATTCAATCACTACCTTGATATGCTTCCCCTGGCTTTAGTAGATGAGTCTATAAAGATATGATTAACAACACCTAACATCTTATCTTGGCTGGACTACTGCAACCAGACATATGACAATGGTGCACCATAGTAAATAAAAATTTCCACCTCTCTACCTCCGCCTTTTCATCAAAAGATGAAATCTTGTTCCCTTCCCCCTTTTTCCTTTTTATTTCTTGACAGATCAAAGAGGCCTTGAAGCTAGTGGGGCTCTGGAAAACTGAAATCTGGGCTCTCCTCGTGTCTTAGTAGGTGGCTATGAGCTGGGGCTATTTGTCCTCTGTGCCTCTTTCCTGTGATTACAATAAGGAGAATGGCCCAGCAGAATTGGAACAGAGAATCAGAGATAATCATCTCCCAGGGACTTGGGCCTAGATGTCTTCAAGCCTCAGCTCCCAGGAGTGGTTCAACTTTGAGTTTGGCAGGTGGTTCTGACCCTGTTATTCAAATCAAATCCAACTAGCACCCTTACCCCTTCAGAGAACAGATTTGTTCAGCTATGACTGTAGCAGCCAGTTCACTCAGAATCCTGTGTGTGGAAAATATTTCTAGACAGTCTATTTACTTAACCTTTAGAGGGATTGCCATTACCTTCTAAATGCCAAGATTTCTTTCATAGATGTTTCTTACTAAAAAGATATACTTTGTTTAATATACAGCATAGTATGTAGGTCCCCTTCATCTTCCTGTCCTCTTGTCCTAAGTTTTTTTTTCTTTTGCCCTTTGTAAAATACCAAAGTATATGTTTTCAACAATAGAGTCTTATCATCCAGTTCTATTGGGCAACCAAGAAGAATGGCAATTGTCTGTGTCATTTGGGGCCTGCCTCTGGGGCCTCCCTGACCAACAGTGCGTGAGTAGCTTTCGTAGTATAAATTATGTCAGATACTCCAGCTCTTACCTTAAAGCTACCCTCCTCATCTAAGGGCCCTCCCCAGTGATCTCATTTTTCATTCTGTGTTTGCTTAACCCTACAATCTCTCCTCAAGGTCCCACAAAAGGAGCTTGACTTAATTTGGACTGGCGTTGAGGGTGTCAGTGAGGAATACTTCACAGATGTGCACTTGATCACATGGCCACTTTGGTTAAGACATCTGGATGAATTTCCTGGCAGTAAGAGTTGTAAAAGATGAACAGAGGGAGCCAATCTGCATGATGGAGTGCCTTTTCTTCTCTCTTTCTCTCTCTCTCTCTCCTCTCTCTCTCTCTCTCTCTCTCTCTCTCTCTCCCTCTCCCTCTCCCTCTCTCTCTCTCTCCCTCTCTCTCTCTCTCTCTCTGTGTATTTTCTTTTTGTGGGAGCTCATTAATCAGAAGAACAGCAACTACCCTCAGATATGGCTCACTGGTAATTGGCAGCAGGGGCAGGGAGGAAGCCTGGGAGCTATCCTCTCGGACTTCTGCATCTGTGCTGTCCTGCAGCCTCACAGAGCTATGCTTCTCCCAATCTGGATGCAACTCTGGGGACATACCCCTGACTGCTCCATCCACTGCCCCAGAATTCTCCCTTAGGTTTCAGACAGTGAGGCAGTTCTGTGAGTACCCTGGCCCTGAGTGGTTCATGGGCACTGGTCGATGGCTGGATAGAAGGAGTTACCAACACCTCTGAGGAGTTGAAACTGAGAAGGCCAGTGGTCAATCACAAGTTGAAAAGTACCATCATCAAGGCATCAGGGGTAGTGATATACACCTCTGAGAATGAGACAAGGTTCCAGTTGGACCAGTACGATACCTCTATGTGTGTATCATGATGCAGAGAAGGTAGAGACAGCACACACTACTAGGCTCATTCTCCATCTGTAGGGCCAGCTTAGCCTGTGGGTGCTGGATACCTGTGAAGGAGATGGGGTGTGGAAGAGCTTGAGCTCAGGCAGGAGCAAACACACTCCCTACGTATCTAGTCAGCCTGTTCTGAATGAAGAGAGAATGTCTACACTCCTCCCCAGGCTCTGTATTCCTAGTTAGAAGGCAAGTTAGGATCATTACCTCATTACTGTCTGGGGATGACTGTCCTACTTCTGTCTCCTTCTGCTCTTGCTCCAGCAGCCAACATCCTGCAGATTTGAGCAAGTATCCCAGGAAAGACAGTCCTGGGGTCCTGCAACAGGTATGTGGAGCAGGACCACAACATATATGCCCATTTGCTCCTGTTCATGAAGCTGATAGCTCCTGGTCCAACACTGGATGAGGGCCACAGACAGATGAGTAGCTGCCCCCACAAGGTGCAGAACCAGCTCTCCTTCCTGCATCTGAGTCCTGAACTCAATCAACCCCAGCACCATGCAGGTGCGCTGTCCTTCCTGCTACATGTGGTTCTGCAAGATCTATGCCTCTGCCTTTCCCTCAGAACTCCTTTGTCCCGTTTCAGCTGGACTCCGGAAGAGGCTGAGTCTTCACAGTTCCCACAAGCCAAGGTCACTCCACCAGTCAAGCAGATGGTGAAGGGCTGTGGGCCTGTGTGTCCATGTGGGCACATGCTTGTCTCAGTGCCCAGGGTTTTTCTGTGCTGCTGTGTGGGCACATGCTAGTGTGGCCTTCATATCCTTGCATGGCCTTATTTTTATTGTCAGGTGATGTGCTCTTCTGGCAGCTGCAAATAGCCCTACTGATTCCCAAATTCCTCTACCAAGCCTCATTAGGACTAAGGTCATCAACAGAGTAAGGTTAAGTACAAAATGGAAACATCCTTTTCAAATAGTGCTGGATAATAATGCTCATTTTAAGCTGAATGTTTAATGGTTTAATTTTAGGCCTTATAAAAAATCTCTTTGTATGAAAGCCATCTTCATCAAAGCAGGACACAATGTTCCTTGTGTCTAGATGGATGTATCAAAACAGTCAGGTCAAAATACCATGCTTGCTTTTGTGTGTGTGTGTGTGTGTGTGTGTGTGTGTGTGTGTGTGTGTGTGTTTTACTGCATGTGCCTGCTTCCAAGCATAGGAGGGAGCATGGACTTTTATGAACATTTGGAACAGCCCAGGTCTCTGTAATCTGTGGGATCTGTTCAGCTTACACCGTGTGTATATGTGGAGAGTTATCTGCCAGCCTTGTCTATAGACTATCAGAGGGGTGTCGCCATATAACTTGACTTTGCATTTTATTGCAGCAAGGAAATGAGGCTAATGTGCTGGAACCAGTGTCACTATTTGCCTTTCATTCTAATCCTCCCATCTCATCATTTTAGTGCTGTCATGCAACCAGCCAGTCTTTCCAGCAAATTCCCCTCTAATGGGAAGTCATCAAACACCTCCTAAAAGAGGAGGCTTGAAGCCCCATTAGGAAGAAATTAATTGTCCACTGTGGGTTTCATGGGACCCCATCCTTTTAAGGTTTCAGGTTGGAGAGAGGCCAGAACCACAGCTTCCTCTAGTACCATCACACAGTTGTCTTAGGCGGCCTGGAGGGGATCAAGAGAGGAGACTAGAATAGGACTGGCTGACGCAGACACCAAGCCCAGGGTGGGACTTGGTGGGATAAGGAGAATGGGTAGTAGGATGTGGACAGGATAGATGGTATATCCTGACTGGACCTGTTTCAAAGATCAGGCAGGCCCTGACCCCACTGCCATCCCTCATGTACCATCGCTGTGAGTAGGACTTTTGTTTCTCTTGCCTGTTCACTGTAAGCCATCTCTCCCGATTCCCCTGTTGCTCTTTTTTTCCCTTCTCTGTCCCCATACCATATCGGTCCAGAGAGAGTCCACACTAGCTCACACTTATCACTCCCTACCTAAAAACCTTTGCTGGGTCCCTGGAGTAAAACTTCCTATGTGATCTGAGACAGTCACTGGGATCTAAAGGCAAAATGACAAATATATTAGGAAGCTTCTTGACTCTCCCTGTTCCCCCAAAAGTAAATCAAACATTTTGATTGCAGAACAGATCAACATCTTACCTGTGTTAAGATGTCCTGAGTCTCACCAAGAAGAGGGGTCTAAGGGAAGCCTGTAGCCTCACTTTTTTTGACACTGGTCTCCTTTCTAATCCATCATTCCCTTAGAACACAGCACCCAGGGGATGCAGTTTGAGAACCACATGTGCAAGACTCTCAAGCCCGTCGTGTTCTCTCATGCTTGCATCTGAAATTCTTTCCTTACTTCTCCCTATTGCCTCACTGAGAACTGGCAGGACTCTTAGGCTGTGCTTCTCCAGAGAAAGCCAGCGCTACTCACCCTCTACTCTCCAGGTAGCACTGCAGTATGTTCACTCATACCCTGCACTTGTCTCTGACTTGTAAATTACTTATGTAATTTAAACTCTTTCCATATTTGTCTGATGGACGTGACATAAAGTACTGTCTACATGTGCAAGGAAGCACAACAGGCCAGGGTACTCATTTAAGAGTGCTCACTAAACAACTCAGGGGGACCCACTCCCAGGAAGGTGGCCCCTATTTGGGCCTTAAGCATCGTGTGGAGTAACCAGGCCCTATCTTGGAGCTGTTGTCAGTGCCTCTTTGGAGGCAAACTGGAAAGAAAAGGCCTTGGGGCTCACTCACTCCCACATGAATCAGGGGTATGTCCGCGCCCCTGGCAGTGCCGCTCTCATCTCTGGGTATGTTACCTTCTCTTTCTAACTCAGAGTTAGAAAACAGAGAAAGGTCGGCCAGTGGTGGCATATGCCTTTAATCCCAGAACTCAGGAGGCAGAGGCAGGTGAATCTCTGTGAGTTCGAGGCCAGCCTGGTCTACAGAATGAGTTCCAGGACAGCCAGGGTTACAACAGAGAAATCCTATCTTGAAAAGAAAGAAAGAAAGAAAGAAAGAAAGAAAGAAAGAAAGAAAGAAAGAAAGAAAGAAAGAAAGAAAGAAAGAAAGAAAGAAAGAAAGAAAGAAAGAAGAGACAACAGAAGCTACAAAGGCCAAGGTACACTTTTGGATAAGTTTTCTTGAGGGAAGAGCCCCAGGTACTCAGGACAGAACCTAGCAAGTAGCAAGTGCTCAATAACTAAGTGTTGAGCAAATGAACTTGGACTAGAGGATACGAGCACGGAGGCTGGGTCGTGACTGCAAAGACTTTGGCTGTTTTAGAACAATGGTTCCTTGAGCCTGCCACAGGCCTTTGAAATACAAACATTTTACAAGTGGGAAAACTCAGCATTTGGTCCTCATGTGTGCTGACCAACTTGTCACCATGATCGGTCATTGAACAAACACTGGCACTCCTGATGCCCCGAGCACTGCATCCGTTGGGCGTAGTCCTTGGTCTGTTAGACTTTCAGCCCCTTGTTGGAGATCCTTCCACCTCAGCCCAGTGGCAGAGTTTCCTGGCCAGATAGATAGGAGAATTCATTTAGCATTTAGTCATTGAGTATGCAATGTATGTCAGTCACTGTGTTTTAGATGCTGAAGATACAGCAAAGACCAAAACTGTCAGAAATCCTTGTCCTCCTGGGACTTCAGCTGTAGCTGGGGAGAGACATAATAAGCATGAATACATAAATTAATCAGTATGTCAGATGGCAAAGTAGGGACATAACACAGTGGTACAATCATTGGGTCAGAAAGGGAATGCATGCTGCATTCACACAAGGCAGGCTACACTGGAGTATTAGAATCTCTAAGCAGTGAGGAAACAAGACTTGCTGATATTGGAAAACTGGGCAGAGTAATAACACTAAGCCAGAAATGCTGTTGGCATGCTCAAGAAACAGAGGAGAGGCCAGTGCAGTCAATGCAGATGCCATGAGAGGAGAGGCATGACAGTAGATATAGTCAGAGACAGGGCAAACGGCCAAGCTGGCAGTTCCTTGTAGACAGTGATAGGTACTTGAGGGAAATCAGAAGCCAATGGAGTTTTGAGCAATGGTCAAATCTAGATGTTTCTAAAGTCCATGTTCATAATGGATTATCAGAGGCTAGAGTGGAAGAACAAAGCCAGTCAATACGCTTCTGTAGTCATCCCAGTGAGGAATATTAATGAAGACGTAAGGACTGGTGAGATTCTGAATGTGTTTTGAATATGGATTATTTGAACTTGATGACTCCCAGGTTTTCCCCGAGCAACTAGAAAAGTGGAGCTGCCGTTCATTCATTGCTAGTCACAGTAGGAAAGACATCCAAGCTGCAAGCCAAGTGAAGGCTGATCAAGTTCCTGGAAAAGTCATTAACTCCCTACCTGCTCAATGCAGGCTCGCTGCCAGGGCAAGTCCTAGCTAATGTGGAGAAGCATACAGGTGAGCCACATTTCTGACAGGCCCCGGTAGAATCCAGAGAAAGCTGATGGTGCCATGTACCACTTTTGGGACCTTGGTTTTCTATGGACATGAGAGCACAGCATGTTTGTCTTCTTTCAGCTTTCTTTAGACAGCTCAATTTCACCCACTGCTCCTGAGGCTTCCAGAAGCCCATCAGAGCTGAGAAAGCTCTTTACTGTTAAAAGAAGCCGGGGTTTTCCAGCATTTTAAATGGTAAGGGCTTCATATGAGGACTATTTATCAAAGAACCAACAGCCACTGAGAGAAGGAACACCTGATTCAGACAGTAACTCACATTTGAAGGGGCCTTGGTGCTTCCTTAGGGAAAAAATCCTGCTGGTCACTGACTACCACCTCTGAATAGGGGATATTCAGCCCCTACTTATAAACTACACAGGGTGCAAAAATCTGTGATACTCAGGGTTCACTGGTCAGGCCCAGAGGGACATCTATTACATCCCTTGCCCCAGATATTATCAATACCTTCCTTAACAAAGATGACTAAAGCTTCAGTCCCAACTCTTGGTTTAAAGGACAGAACTGAGCTATGTCTCTAGCAAGTAAATGTGCTGCACAGAACACTACTCTGGCCAGTGGTGAGCTGGCTGCCCTCTTTGGAGGTGTTATTGTAAGAGGCAATGGGAACATTTATAGCAAGTGGAACCTTTAAGAAAACTCACATTCCACAGTAAAACTCATAGTAAAAAGAAATAGATTTGTGCCTTTTATTACAACTAAGAATTTTCCTTGTAGTTCTCCCTTTTTATTTATTTATGTATTAATTTATGTATTTATTTTTAATACTCTTATTAATAATTTGAGTTTCATACAATGTATCTCTATAAGAACTCTTCCCATTCCTTCCTGTTCCACCTTCCCATCCCTGTGCCCTCAAAATAAATAAATAAATAAATAAAAGAAAATTAAGTTCAGTTTCTATGGAAGGAGCATGGGAACATGGATCACAGGCATTACCATGGTCTTTGGAGGCAGCTGGCTGCTCTGATCATGGACTTTCTTCACCTGGCCCATACTAGCACAAGGCCAAGCATGATAAAGTTTGACCCAAAATTGGGCCTCATTTCCCAAACCCGCAGGCACTTGGGCCTCCAGAAGGCATCTGAACATCACTTAGGCACCTGGACACTGAGTAGGCATCCTAAAATCCTGCAAGCACCAGGGCATCCCTCAGGGACTAGGGCCTCCTTCAGGCACCAGGATGTTCCAGGAACTAGGACCTCCTGCAAGCACCAGGGTATCCCACAGGCACCCAGAGGCTATCCCACAGGCTCCAGGACATCTCACAGGTACCAGGGCAACCCACAGTATGCCTCAGCATCACTTGGGGACTGGAATAATCTACAGACAACTGGACATCACATAGGCAGCCAAACATCGCACATCCACACAAACATCCAACAAACACCAGGGCATCCTCCCTGTGCTTAGACATCTCATAGGCACCAGGGATGTATTTTCCCTTTTTAATTAATTTTTAAAATTGTGTGTACATGTATATGCATGTATATTTGTGTCTGTGTGTACATGGGTGAATACATATGCACATTTGTGCATACAGAGGTCGGGAGTTGGCCATCTGTGTCTTTCTTTATGGCTCCCCAACTTAGATTTTGAGACAGTGTCTTTCACTGAATCTGGAACCCACCTATTGGCTCTACTGGTTGGTGAGTGAGTTCTGGGGATCTGCCTGTCTTCACACCCTAGCATTGGGGTTGCAGACACTCTCCAGGATACCTGGTTTTTCCATTGGTGCTGACTAAGCTATCCTCCGAGTCCCCTTCCAATTATTCTTAAGTCAAGTTAATTCTTCAGAGGTTGATTTTCTACTCTCTCCAACTCTCCTGGTCTCTCTAGAGTGTCCTTGACCCAGGAAGTTGATTCTGCTTGGACCTTCTCACCCCACAGTTCTCCTAGGATTGTTTTCAGAAAGAGTTGGCTGTGGGTGGCTTCTCTCCTTGAAGACTGAGGGAAATGAAGACTCAGCATTCTATTTTTTTTTTTTTTGGTACAGGAAGCAACTCTGAAAGCTACCAGTAAAGAAAGGCAAACACCAACCCAGCCACAAATCCTTTATCTACAATGGTATACTGCCTGCAAGATATGCTAAGGCAATGGTGGCACAAAGCTTGTGAGAGTAACCAAGCAATATCTGATTTGACTTAAGACCAATTCCACAGGGTATAACCCATACCTGACACTGCTTGGGTGACCAAGAGCCTGGAACTAAATAGCCTAGGGACCTAGGGTAAAACCAAACACTACTGATCTAAAAAGAGTATCAATAAAATGACTCTTGATGACATTCTGCTGTACTCATACATCAGTGTCATGATTAGCTATCATCAAAGAAGCTTCCTTCTGCAGCAGATGGGAACAAATAAAGAAACCCACAGGCAGATGTTATGCAGAAAGTGAGAAACCTAAGAACACTCAGTCCTAAATAGGATGTCTCCATCGAATCCCTCCCCTCAGGGCTCAGGTAACCCTGCTTAAGAGGAGGCAGAAACAATATAACAGCCAAAGGAGATGGAGGACACCAAGGATACAAGGCCCTCTAAATCAACTGATCAACGCTCATATGAACTCACTGGGGCAGCATGTACAGGGACTGCACAGGTCTGCACCAGTTCCTCTGCATATATGTTATAGCTTCCAGTTCAGTGCTTCTGATGGGATTCCTGAGTGGGTAATGGAGTGGGTCTCTAATTCTTGTGCCTTCTCTTGGGCTCTTTCCTTTCTATTTGTTTGTCTTGTCCAACTTTGATGTGATCATTTTTGCTTTATCTTATTATATTATTATATATTATATATTTTATTATTTTATAATATATATTACATATTGTATTTTATATTATCACTTAGGAGTCTGTTTGTTTTCTAATGAGAAACAGAAAAGGAGTGGATCCAAATGGGAAAAGGAGGCATAGAGGGAGGAGAAATCATAATCATGATATATAATGTGAAAAACACTATTTTCAATGAAAGGAAAAAATAATAACAAAACTTTCTTAACATAATTATTTAAATTATGGATTCTAAAGTTTATCATTAAATTTAAATACCAAGAGTATAAATAATAATTTTTATTTTTCATAAAAAAGAAAGGGGCTCAGCAAGTATCTGTACTACTGTAACAAAATTCCACAGAGTGAATGATTCAAAAACAATAGAAATATATTTCTCACAATTCTGAAGGTTTGGAAGTTCAAGGTCAAGGTGTCAGCAGGGCCAGTAGCTGGTGAGAGCTGATCTCTACTTCCTAGAGAGCACTTTATTGCTTCATCCACCAGACCTGTGTGTTCAAGTAGCAGAAAGGATGGAGAGGCAAAATAACATGCCTTCCATATTTGAACCCCACCCATTTTTATAAAGATGTCAGTCCTGTTCATCCCTTAGGATGCTTAAGGCCTCACCCCCTTAGCATTTTTGCACTGAGGATGACATTTTAGTCTCAATTCTGGAAGGAACACTGCCTATTCAATCTACAGCAGTGAGCAGTGGGAAAGGCAGTCTCGTGAGTGTGATCTCAGGCATGGTAGAATGAATCTGTGATCTTGAAAAAAGTCTCTTTAGAGGGAGCAAACATACTCTTAGAGGGAAATACAGCATCCTTACAGTCTGAGCTAAGTTTGTCACCTGGTAAGGGAATATCTTTCCCCATCCCAGGCAACTATTTTGGTTAAGGATGTGTATCAATTGCCACAGCTTTCTGAATTTCAAACTCTGTGTGGCAAAGGGAAGTGCCTCAGACACATTCACTTTCTCCATCCTACGGCACACATGGCAGGAGTAGCCAAGGATTTCTCTCAAAATAACATGTAAAAATTCTCAATATAAGTAATAATTTTTGCATGTCTTTTTGAGAAATATCTGTTCAAATCATTTATCCATTTTAAAATTCAGGATATTTACTGATTCGCTATCGAGCAATGTAAGTTTCTTGTGTTTTTAAATACTAACTCATTAGACAATGTGTGTTCCATTTTATTTTGATCATTTGTGGTGCTACCATATGAATTTTAAGGTATTTGTTTTCAAAAATATTTGTAAAATATTCCACCTAGATCTTGATTGGGATATAATTGAATCTGTAGTTTGCTTTAAAAAGATTTATTTACTTATTTGCAAGTGTATACACATCATATGTGGGTACACATTTCCTGTGTGTGTGTGTGTGTGTGTGTGCGTGCGCACGCGTGTGCGCAGAGATCAGAAGAGGGTGGTAGGTGCCCTCTATCAATCTCTATTCCTCTGAGGCAAGATCTCTCCCTGAACCTGGAGTTCATGTTTCCTAGGGTAGGCTGGAAATCAACAAGCCCCGGTGATCCTCTTGTCTCATTCCTCCTCTGATCTTGGATTACAAGTATTTGTGCTGGTTGCTGGATTGTTACTTGGGTGTTGGGATCTAAACTCTGGCCCACATGATTGCACAGTAAATGCTTTTAACTGCTGAGACATCTCCAGACCCCAGTAGATTGCTTTGGCTAGCATGGACGATTTACCAGCATTAAGTCTTTCAATCCTTTGGCATGGAGTATATTTCCATTTGTGTCTTCTCTAATTTCCTTCATCAGTTTAGTGCAGTTTTCAGTGGGGAGAAGTAGTTTGGCTCCTTAGATATTTCTAAATGCTTTGTTATATTTGATTCTGCTTTAAATGAGATTTTCCTTATTTAATTTTTGATAGCTCATTGTTAGTCTACAGAAATACAACTGACTCCTGCATGTCAACATTTTCTTCTGAAAATTACTTTGTTTATCAATTTTAGCATTTTTTGTTTGAGGGAGTTTTTGAAGTTTTCTATATATAAGATGTGTGAGCATGTATGAGCAGAGATAATTTTACTTCTTCTTTTCCAATTTGAATGTCATTTCTTTTGCTTGCATGCCTAATTGTTCTGGCTATAGCTGCCAGTACTATGTTGACTAGAAGTCATGAGGGTGCAAATCTTTCCTCTGTTTCAGAATTTGGAGAAAGTTCTCAGTTTTCACTGAATGTGATGACAGCTGTGAGCTTGTTGTATGTGACCTTTATTATAATGAGGTATATTCTATTCCTAACTTTACAAGAATTTTTACAAGTTAAAGAAATTTAATTTTCCATTAAAATTATTTCTTTATTTTTTAAAACTATTTTTAAAAACTAAAATATAATTACACTACTTCTTCCCTTCCCTTCATTCTCTCTAACTCCCCCCAAGAACCCCCCTACTCCCATTCAAGGGCATGGCCCCTTTTTCTTTGTAAAAAAAAAAATATATATATATATATATATATATACACACACACACACACACACACACACACAAATATACATATATATACACATACAGATACATATATATATGTTGTTACATATATATTTATGCAAAAACATAAATACAACTTCCTTGGTATGTATAATGTTACTTATATGTATATGACTTCAGAGTTGATAAATTGCTATTGAGTAACCAACTCAGAGAAGCTCATTCCTGGGGTTGGCCATTTCTCTCACTCTCTGCACTCCTTAGTAGCCTGTAGTTCTTTGTGTAGGGTTGAGGAGAACCCTTGAGATTTCTCCCTTCCATGTTAGTATGTCTATTGGTGTTGTACTTCTTCAGTTTCATTGACCTTTTTGCTATTGTTTTTCTAATTGTGTGTGTGTGTGTGTGTGTGTGTGTGTGTGTGTGTGTGTGTTCCTGGGGATGAAATCTGGGGCCTAATGCATGCTAGACAAATAATCTCCAATAGACTTATGTGCCCATACATATATTAAGTCAGTCAATATGGCACAGTCATGTAATCCCAGCTACTTAGGAGGCTGAGACAGGAAGACCACAAGTTCAAAATCTGCTCCAGCCTGCAGAGTGATTTCAAATTAGTAAAACTGTCTCAATTTTGTTGTTGCTATTAAGGAGCTAGGGAAATAGTTCATTTGTAAATTCATTTGTAGCATACTTACCTAGCATGTGAGAGGTCCTGAGTTCAATCCCGAACATCACCTAAACAGAGAGGGGGGGGGGGAATTTTCTCACTACTACACTACTGCTTTTATTCTGTCCCATAGGTTTGGCACTTCGTATTTTATTTTATTTTAGTTTTCTATCTTTCTAATTTCTCTTTGGATTTTTCCCTTTGGTTCATTGGTTATTCAAGAGTATGGGGTTAGGCAAGCCAGACGGCTCAGCAATAGAGGCACTTGCTGCCTGATGATGTATGATTTGAGTTCAAGTCCCAGACCACACATGAAGGTGGGAGAAGAGAACTGACTCCACAAAGTTGTCTTCTGACCTCCATGGACACAGCGTCAGCATGTGTGCCACTGTCCCCTGTGGTGAGAGGCTAATTTGCATGTAATTAGGTTTTCTAGCTTTCTTTCTGCTGTTGATATCCAATTTCAGTCTATCATGGTTTAAAAAAAGCTATGTGGTATCACTAGTCTTCTTCAACTTGTTGACAGTTATCTTGTGACCTACCATGTAATCTATCATCTAGTGTGGTGGTCCATGGTTACTGGAGGGGAACAGTAATCTGTCGCTGAGCGAGATACTCTGAGTATGTCCGTTAAGGCCATTTATTCTATAGTATTGTAAAACAGAGTTCTCTTGCCGTTCTCTTTTTGTTACTGAAAGTGGCTGTTGGAATCCACTTGTATGTGCTGCTATTTCTCCCCTAAATCTGTCAAAGTTTGCTTCCTATATTTCAGTGCTTTGATGATAAGTGCGAACAATTATTATATGTGCTGGGAGAATTAACTCTTTTATCATCACATCATGCCCTTTCTCTCTTGTGGCTATTTTTTAACTTAAAGCTTATTTGATCCAATATAAACTTCCCCACCCCTGCTTTATTTATTGTTCATGAAGTAACTTATCCCATAATTTACTCTCAGATTGAATACATCATTAAAGCTAAAATGAATTCCTTGTTAGTAGCATATAGTTAGGTATTGATTTATTTAATCCATTACATTATTCCAAGATAGTTTATTAGGGAGTTTAATGCATGTACATTTAAGACAATGGCTGAGAGTAAAAGACTCACTATTGCCTGCTATTGCTTTCTGTTCTATAGTTCTTCCCTACTCTTTGCCACTTCTACTGTATTCTTATAGCATTGATGTCAGAATGTATATCCTCTGTACTGTGTACTCATTAATCCATGGTTATAGTCATGTATTTCGTATTATTTTTGTTTTTAAACTTTTGATCTATAGTTACGATGACTTACACAGCACCGTCACAGCCTCACAGTGTGCTTCCCTCATCTCCATTTTAATCTTTAAGCAGTTTGACAGTTCTATATACATGCTTTCATTTTGCTGGTTTAGCAATGTCTTGTTTTAACTTCAAGAACTCCCTTTAGCATTTCCTGTAAATCTGGCCAAATGGAGACAATCTCCCTCAGTTTTTGTTGATGAGGGAATATCTTTATCATTCATTTATTTTGAAAGAAGAGTTTTTCTGGCTCCAGAACCTTGGGTTGGCATTTTTTTCTCCCAGTACTTTGTATCACGCCATTCCTTTCCAGTCTGTGAGGTGTCTACCAAGAAATCTAAGCATGTGGACTTAACCAGGCTCCTTTGCACGTGAATAGACAGTCTTCTCTTACTGCTTTAAAATTTGTATTTGTCTTTGAACTTCGAAAACAAAATAAAAAGGACATGGAAGTGGTAGGTGCATTTGTTTGGGGTGGCAGGAAGGGCAAGGGCATTACAGAGTGTATGGGATGTGAACAGAATGTATTACATACATGCATGAAATTTCCAAAGAATAATTTTAAAACGTCTATCTACACAAAGAGATAATTTGATCCTAATGTGTCTAAATGTAGACTTTCTCTATTTCATCCTATTTGACTTCATCTGGGTACCTACTTTCCTATCCAAATTTGGCAAGTTTTGAGCATTACTTCTTCACATAATCTTTCTGCCCCCCTTTCTCTCTCCTTTTCTTTCTTAAATTTCTATGATGTGTACATTGGTTCATTTTATGGTATCCCATAAGTCCTACAGAACCCCCTCCATTCTGGATAATTTCAAATGAACTGTTCTCATTCTCTATTTTCTCTCTTCTGCTTGGTCAAGTTTGATTGTAAGCTCTGTATAACTTTCTTAGGTCAGTTATTCTTTAGCTCAAGAATTTGTTTTGTTTTGTAGTTTCAATCTCCTTGTTAATATTCACATTCTAGTCAGGCATCATTTCCTGTTTTAATTTAGGTGTAACTCATGTCATTTACTTCATATGATCATTTCAAATTCACTTTTATGAGATAATTCATAGATTTCCATTATTTTTTTCTCAGTGTTGGAGCTCAAACCCAGGGCTCCATGCACACTAGAAAGCATACTATCACTGAGGTAAGTTCCTTGACATCACTTTCTCTTCCATTGAAGATAGTTGCTAGAAATGCATTTTGTTTCCTTCGTGGAGCCATATTTTCTCTCTCTCCAATCCCTTTAAAGGCTTTCAGTGGCTCACTGGGGCTTAGGTCCTAAAGAACTAAATTCAAAATCTGAGCATGCAAGATCTCTGCTCAGACCCACTCTGTCTTTCTCTGTGTCTCCACTGCACTGTTTGGACATTCTGGTACCTGAAGGTCACCAGGTAGAATCTGTGCACTCCCAACTCTAGCTCATAGGCTTTTTATTTGTTTGTTTTTTAACAAACATCTCTCTCATCTCCACAAGACTGACTCTGCCTTTGCAGCTTCACTCACCCTTCTAGCTCTCTCTTAGTATTGCCTTGAAGTAATGCCTCCTCTGTATCAGCTCTCTAGGGTGAATTCCTGTCATCCTCTGAACTTGTCTGCCCCCTGATGCATCTACCATGCCTGGGTCATTAATGATACTTTTATGACTGTGCTCCATTTTCTGCTGGATTTTCCCACAGTTTCTAATGCTGACTGTGCTGTACAATCCTAGCCTTTCTTTGGGCTTTGGAGTTAACCAGACCAATCATGAAATCTGGCTTCCTCATTTGGTACCACTGTGACTGACCTAAAAGGCTTCTTTGCCTTCTCTGGGTTTCAGTTTTCTTGTCTACATAATGGGCTCTTTAGTAACAGAATTGCTATAAAAAAATAGATGATCCTATGCAAATTAGGTTCTTGGCATAGTGCCTAGCATCAAAAGATTTGTAAAATGTGTAGGCAATGTTTGGCATATTATATATAGGCTTAAATGTCAATTGCTCTGATGATACCCACCTTTTGGAACAAGTCAGGTGTATTTTTACAGAGTCAGATTGATTTGACTCCCAAGAAGGATGAAGACAAGAGAAAAGGCTCCTTTGTCTCATTTACACTCAGTCCTCCTGTTGCTGTGTTGGTGACTGATTTCCCACCTACGCAGTACTACGAAGTCATCCAGACATTATTTGTTCAAATACGGCTTTCTTATTAACTAAATATAACTAAGCATAAAGGGCAAGCTTTGCCTTCCCATAGTTTCTTGAGTCTGATTCTAACATGAGGATTTAAAGAGTTCCAGATGTCTAATGAGAAAACAGGTGGGTAAGTTGTGTTAGCCATACTGCAGAGTGTTGTTTATTTTCCTTTTTCAAGTTCGAGCTGCCTCCCTCTTTCCCTGAGCCCTGGAACGTCTGTCCCTAGCCAGGGCCTCACTCTCCTGACTTCTATCTCACACTCTCTGCCATCTTCCCTGCTTCCCCTTCTCATAAAGCTGTCACAGGCCAGGACACAGCCGCTTCCTGTACTTGTTTATGTTGCTGTTTTTCAATGACCTGGACAATGTGTCCCAGTCCATGGACAGCCTGAAACCGCCACTGATTCAGATGTCCCCTGGCCCTGGAGATGACTGGAAGGAGGCCAGTCTCAGGTTGGGTGCAGCTCCCCCCACCCATCAGAAGGAAGAATGCTGGGAGCCATAAGGTTCTCTCAAGCTTCCTCATGCCTTCCTTCAGCACTTCCCACCCAGGTGCCATAAATTGCTCACAGCTGACAGGGAGAAGCTTGTCCAAGATCATCAGAGCCAGTGAGAGGCCCTGACATGAATCTGCTTGCACAGACTCTGGACTAAAGTTGAGAAATGGGAAGACTACTCTGAACATGTCTGCTCTTGTCTGATCTTGGAACCAAAACACAGTGGGTTCTGGTTAAGACTTGGAAGGGAGAAATGAGGAGTGTCTCCACTCTAGTGAGGAATGGGAGGAATGCTGTGCGAGCCGTGTGCTTGCTGTCCCCAGGGTGTGGAGGCAGACATGCAGTTGCTCAGGTATAAGTATTCCCCCTGGGCACCAGTGTCCTATTCTTTCATATCTCTGGGTCGGCTTTGCCAGGTGAAGTCACCACTGAACACAGACCAGCAAAAAAAAAATGTTTTAGTGTTAATTTATTTGAGAAAAATTAATGTAGTAATAATCAGTATAGAATGATTAATACAGGCTGAATAACAAATTTGTGTCAATGCAGTTATAAAGTGCAATGCTAAAGACCTCTGGTAATGGGGCTCAGGAAGCCTAAACAGGCCATCTCCTGTAACAAGACAAGGCTTCCAGTGGTGTGACTTGGACACCATCCCAGTCACAAAAACTTTGACCTGTGGCCTATCCTCCCTGCAGGATCCGCTGGGACAATGGAAGGGCAGAACACCATGCTAAAGGAGGGAAACCATGACCTATACACCAGGGCAGGCCAGGATGTAGAGTCTAGACAGTCAAGAGAAGACTTCTAATGTTATTTTGCTCTCCTCATAGGTTAGTGTCTAGCTAAATCCTCATCAGAGAGGATCCCCACTGCAGCTAAAGGGAGACAATGCAGAGGCCCAGGGCCAAACAAAATGCAGAGCTCAGGAACCCCACAGAAGAGGTGGAAGAGGGATTGCTGGGATCAGAGGGCTGAGGGCACCAGGAAAACAAACCCCATGGAGTCAACTGACCAGCACTCTTACGGGCTCACAGAGCCTGAAGCAGCAGACATGGAACCTGCTGGGTCCCCCAAATATGTCTTGAGGTTGCTTGGCCTGGTGTTCTTGCCAAACTCATACAGACTGGAATTGGGATGTATGGCCCTGAACCTCTCACCTGCCCTTGAGTACCTTGTTCCCCCTTACTGGGCTGTCTAGTCCAGCCATGAAGTAGAAACTTGTCCCTGACCCTGTTCCATCTTGTGCCATGTTTGAGCAGTAACCCCAGAAAGACTGCTCTTTCTTGGGGAGAGGCAGGGTGGGGGTGGGAGGATGGAGACAGGGTGGGTCTGAGGGAAATGGAGGATAGGAAAATCTTGGAGGAATGAAGGGAGGAGTGGAAGGGTGCTGGAGTGCAATATATGAGAAAAGAAAAATTCTAATAAAAAATAAAGTGCAATGCTATATTATTGATAAAGGAAGGGGCCCATGAAAGTAAAATGACCTAGGGTCTGTGAAACGTCATCTGTGACCACTGGACTGCGTGGCAATCCCAGGTCCATTATTCTCTGCCTGTTTCTGGGGTGTTGCAAAAGTCTTACAACACCTTAGGGCCTTTTTTATAAGAGCTAGAAGAATCCTAGTGATAAGGTAGAGAAGGCCATCTCCAGGAAGCTATTGGGATGGCCTGGGAAGAAGGACAGCCAGCCTTTATGGAGTAAAGTAATGTGCATGCAGCATCCCTGTCCAGATTCTTGCTGTCTCTATTTCCCTCAGCCAGCTAGCTTCTGACACCCATGCTTAAATATAGCTCCTCACTGTTCAACAGCTTTCACGGATCACTTTTTGTTTGCTTGCTCCTACCTCCCAGTTCTGGAGTCTTCAGCAGGAGACCAGAAACCCACACCCTTTGTACTTGGCTGCTATGTCAAGAAAGCAGGCTTGAAAGGGTGAGTCCCAGAAGGGCGGTTATGTGTTGTGTGCAGTGTTTTCCCCACTATTGAAGATTCTTACCTAGAGGGAGAAAAGTGGCTCCATAAGATTCAGGAAATAAATGAAATTTACAAGGCTCAGTAAGTAAACTAACCACACAAGTCACAGGAAGTTCCAGGAAGTTTCAAAATTCACAAAGCTCCTCCAAAGTTTATATAAGTTAAAAGTAGTTGTCGGGGAGAGGCAATGGCTCTGACCAGCAAAGCTGCCTGCTAAGTAATAGAGGAAGCTGTTCCAGGGATGTGGCTTTTGAAGAATTGTTGATTCTTGGATGAGATTTTTGGTGATGCCCCTGCCTTTGAGTCATCCATGCTCCACTAACTGCAAGTCACCCATACTCCTATGTATACCCCAATAAGCTTACTGCTGACTAAGCCACACACGGATTTGTTTCTTTGTTGTCAGTGCTCCAACTGGACTGAAAAGATATTTGTTCAAGTCTTCCCAAGAAAAGTCACACATTATATTATTGGTATCTGAAGAACCATAAGTGTATGTGTGGAGGAGGAGGGCATAAGAAAGATGGAGCCCTAATGAAATATTAAAATAATTATGGCCATTCAGAGAAATCGGGATCATGTCATTCTGGAAGCCTCAGTAATGACATCAAGGCACAGAAATGTTTGAGCTCACTTTCATTAGATGGGTGTAGCTTCAGGAGGCCTTGAAATACATTAAGATCTGGACAGGTTTATAACACTGTACAATAAACAGCATACATTGCGAAGTAGCAGATGCTTATAGAAAGCTGCCTTTAATTCCTGGGAAAACTGACTCTCTGAAAAGTTAATTTGTTTAGAGACCCATAGATAAAAAATGATAAACATGGAGATCTCTGAGTCCAAATAGGCCCTACCTCCGTCCCCATGGCAGACTCTGCCTACTACATGGCAAGTGAAGAGAAGAGAACGAAAAGGAGGGATGTGGTGGGCAGGGAGGGACACACAGTGTGCTCCGGATGGCGGTTTGGTGGGCAGTTAGAAGACAGTGGAGGAAGTGATGGCTTGCAGGCAGACACGCCTGAGACAACTCTGAGAATCAAAGAGATTCCGGTGGAAGTGGTGCGTGTGGAAGTGGGCAGAGGAGAAAGCAGAA
Source organism: Cricetomys ansorgei (assembly GCA_026225945.1). Lineage (NCBI taxonomy): Eukaryota > Metazoa > Chordata > Mammalia > Rodentia > Nesomyidae > Cricetomys > Cricetomys ansorgei. Next base: position 161,539 of record JAMJFZ010003463.1, read on the forward strand.
GGGCGAATCCCTCCCAATTCAAGAAGGACAGCAGAAAAGCAGAGGCAAAGGAGTCTCAGACAAGGAGAACAGGGCTGAGGAAAGGAGGGGCCATGGGAGAAGAGCAAACAGGACTGAGCCAGTACCTCCTGAGGGCCCATCTTATGAGGGGACCCACTGTCCTCTCCAACCTGCTCCTCCCCTCCCTCCCCTCGATCTCTGCACAGCAGCAGCCCTGCTGACAGCCGGTCCTTGAAAACGCCCACCTGTTCCCACCAGGACCTTTGCGATGCTTCGCTATTTCCTCTGCCCAGAACTCCTCCACCTAAATCTCTCTGGAGAGATCACCTTTTCCTTCCTGGAAGTCTTATCACAGAGCTCAGTCCCCTCGGAGACTTTCTGACTGACCACCCTACTCAGGTAGACATCCACACACGAGGACCTGGACCCGGGTAATCACCACCATAGACCTTGGCATAGCTGCGTGCAGCCTGTGCATTTGTTTGTTCATTATCTCCCCTCCTCCACCCACCCACCCTTTAGAAAGCTGATGCAAGCAAGGTGAGACACTTGGGTGGGAGCATGGGTGAACAGATGGACAAGTGAATGAATGGATTGGTGGGCGGATTAGTAGGTAGAAGGAGGCATGGGCAGGTGGGTGGATGGATGTGTGGATGGATGGATGATTAGGTGGACAGACAAGTGGATGGTAGGTGGATAGATAGGTGGATCACTGAGTGCTTGGGTGGATGCATGGATGGACAAATGAACAACGGAATGGGTGGGTGGGTCAGTGGGTGATGGATGGGTGGATGGATGGGTGGATGATTGAATGGGTGGTATCCCAGTTAGGGCCCTATTGCTGGGATGAAACACCATGATCAACAATCAAGTTGTGGAGACAATGGCTTCTTTGGCTTACACTTCCATATTCCTGTCCATCATAGAAGGAAGTCAAGACAGGAACTCAAACAGGACAGGAACCTGGAGGCAGGAGCTGATGCAGAGGCCATGGAGGGCTGCTGCTTAGTGGCTTACTGATCGTGGCTTGCTCAGTCTGCTTTCTTACAGAACCCAGGACCACCAGCCAACGGATGGCACCACCCACGATGGCCTGGGCCCTTCTCCATCAATCATTAACAAAATGCACAACAGGCTTGCCCACAACCTGATATGATGGAGGCATTTTCTCAGTTGAGGTTCCCCCCTTTCAGATAACTCTAGCTTATGCCAAGTTGACATGAAACTAGCCAGCACAGGAAGGTAGATGGATGTATGGGCAGACAGACAATTAACTGGCACGAAGATGCATGTAAGCCGGGGTAGCTGGAAGACTGAGTGCATGGGTGGGTGAATGGATGGACGGACAGATGGACAGATGGATGAGTGGAAGCAAAATAGAGTCTCTGCTGCCTGCCTCTTTCGTGCTTTGCTGTTTGCCTAGCACTGGTCATTTTCAAATGCACTCATTCTGATGACTTACTCTACTTGTTCTGCGTCTAGAATGCTTGCTCAGCGAGTGCAGGGTTCTTCCTGACTGACGTCAGACCCTGTTCTATGTCCGGTGGTAACAACAGGGGCTGTCACATATTAAACACTCAGCGAATATTTGTTGGACCAGTCATGGCCCCCTTGAAAGGGGACCCACTTATTTTAAAGGCTTAGGGAGAACTGGGAGGACGGGGAAGACACAAGTTCGGGATTGCCCTGGGAAGGGAAAGGCATAGAAACCAGAGGACCCTGAAAAACCTGGGAGGCAGTAGCTGTGGTTGGGCTTTCCCTCCAGCAGCTTCCTGGCTCCTGTGGCCCACATTCCCCACGGAGTAGCACTGCCCCCTTGTGGATGTCCCGAGGCCTGGCTGGCTCTAACAGCAGCTTCCTCTGCAGCCAGCAGGCCACTTCTCCCAAGCTTGCTTAGTCCAGGTAGCTGCTTAGGTACTTCTCTCAGTAGGGGCAGCTGCAAGAGCAGCCCAGAGAGCATGTGCCCCTTTCTGAGGACGTGGCGTCCCATCAGTGTCTGCACAGTGTGCGTACCACCCGTGACCTAGGGCTCTTCCCAAGGTGCATGCGCACAGCTGCTTTGTGGTCGTCCAAGCTCAGGGGCCAATGCCTGCTTGTGGAGTACTGTAACTATGAGCGACGCTGAATGGCTGTTGACATCAGGCAGGGCCCAGGCCCAAGAGGCACAGGGAGCGTGGCCTTGACTCTAGAGGATGTTCACACCATTTTGCAACAACGATCCAATGACTGAGAGAATGCAACCCGTTGTGCTGAACTGAAAGTTCTTTTATTCTTTTTTCTTTTCTGTTTTTCAAGACAGGGCTCCTCTGCTGTAACTCTGGTTCTCCTAGAACTCACTCTGTAGACCAGGCTGACCTCAAACTCACAGAGATCTGCCTACCTCTGTCACCCATGTCTGGGATTGAAGACATGTGCCACCACTACCTGGCTAAATGTCTTATCTAATTAATGGAACCGGTAATAATAGATAGGTTTCATGTCAATAACTGGGTGTCTGGATTCCACAGTAAACCTCAGTGCCGTGGTTATCTCGATCTGGACTCATAATCCTAGCTGAGCATGAGAGGTGGCAAGGGAATGAACTCTGTCTGCCTGGGAGGGAATGCACTCTCCAGCAGCCTTCCCCAGACTCTGCTTCCCCATGCTCCCTGCAGAACCCTATAGGAATCTTGCTTGAGTACTTGTGAGGTTTTCCTGAGAGTGAGTTCAGCCACCTGCTTTGGATTCACCTGAATGGGGACTTGTGTCATTAGCATTGGCCTCCAGGAGCCATAGGTGAATGAGAATGTGAGATGAATGAGAATGTGAGAACCAGCAGCCTGGTATCAGCTGAGAAATGCAAGGTCTCAGGCTCAGTGCTCCATGTGGTCACAAGCCCTGTGGGAGGTGCTAGTGCTCTGGAAGGGTGAGTCTCTGGAAGGATTACAGGCACACAGGTGGGTATGAGGCAGGCTGCTATGCGGTCATGCTACACATGGCTGGGTTACTTGGCCCCTGGCTATCTGTGAAGAAGGCCTCAATCCACATAGGGAGGGTGTCCATGTGGAGCTGCAGCCTGAGCTCCTAGCCCCTCTCCCTGCCCCATGCTCTCTTGTGTGGGGCTGGCCTTTAACTAAGAGTGGGTTGGAGCATGCTTTGCACCCTGAGAGTAGAAGGCATTCAGCTGCTCCCCGTTTTCTCACTCTAACAGCTAGCTAGCAAAGCTTCCTCCAGTGCTGCCATGTCTTTTGGCACATAGCATCTGATAAGATCCTGCCTCTCCAAGGTATGTGGCCTGGTTAATGTTTATCTGACCACTGCAGCTGGAGGACCCTGGGCTGGAATTCCTCTCTCCCCATATGACCTTGTAAGATCTCTTTTCCTGACTCTTTGAGAGAGAGCTCTGCTTAGCAACCAGGCTTCCTCAAGACTTTTTGCGCTGGCCAGTAACACTGGACCACCATATCTGGTTGTGAGCCCCCCACATGCAAGTAGAGCTCTCCTGGTGTCACTGCCCTAGCCAATGACTTATCACCACATACGGTGACATCACTTCCCTTGCTTCAATACACTGAGCTGCTCGCATTGATGAGGCTGAGCCAGTGTGCAATGGCTTGGGCATCTTCCATGGAGTTTACACCCACACTCCTGAGGCAACAGAGCCTTCCTGGGGCTCCCCCTAGCCTGGCAGCTAGCTTAAGGCAGCAGAGACCACATGGAGAATGCTGGGGGGGGTTGTTTGGCCCTTCCAGGTGTGGCCTCATCCTCCTTGTCTGTCTCATTGGCCCACTGGCTGCTCATGCTCACCCCCTTCCCCTGGGCCATCACCAATTACCCCACCCCAGGACATGGAGGGAAACTCCTGTGCTGAAGACCCATCATGCCTGTGTCTGCAGCAATGCACAATATCCTGGAAGCCCACCCCTGCTTATGCTACCTCCCAGCCCAAAGCTACCCTTTTGTCCCACCAAAAGCCAGAGGCTGGCTGGTTTTCTGCCCACTAGGCCCCCTTCCAAAGTTCCTTGTTTTATCAGCCAGGAAAGGCCAAAGGCATCCATGAATGTGTAGAAACAGAAGGACATTGGAAGGAGGTGACAGAAGAGAGAGACTGGATGGGCATTTCAGCCTGTTTTAGCTGTGGTTGGTGTGCTGCAGGATGATGTTGTCCCACCTGAACACTCGGGGAGCCAGATTTGTGAGGAGTCATTACTCATCGGTCCCTGCTGGACCCTTGAAGAGACTATGGCTTGGAGTTACATACATCATGACATTTCCAACAGCTTGTTTGCTATATAAAGGAGCCTGCCCTGTGTTAGGGTAATTTGAAGCTGGACTCCAGGGAAACAGGATTGCCACGTGCAGCCCCTTAGGACATATGCGCGTCATCAGCATAAACAACTTATCAATGGATTGGTGTCACTGTGTTAGGAATAGCTTGTTTTAGAGAGAGTGGCATACAAAATTAGCCTGGTCTTTTCCATTCCCTCTCTCACTGTCTCATTCTCAGCCTTTCTCCTGCCACTTTGTGATTGGTTATTCCCATTCTGCCTTACTCCCTTTGATTTCTCAGCCTCCAGTGTCCTCAGCAAGTCAATCTCATTGTGTCAGACCCAGAGGAAAAAAAATTAACTAAGACCTCCTCACTTAAAGGTGAGGGTGTCTTGAGTTTCTGATGGTTAGGAAGTTGTAGCACGTTAGAAGATACCACCCCTGGCCGTCTGGCTCCTGTGACACCACATTCCAGAGCAGATGTTTTGGGTACTCAAGTTGTCATAGCTTTCACCCCATCCAGGTCACAAGTACAAAACGTTCCCATTGTATCCAGACATCAAAGAAATGTCCAAATTCTTTGACCTTTGTAGGAAAGTCTCCATTATGCCTCTGCTAATCTGATCTTTGTAGAACACAGCTGTGGCTTGAGACACTCCCAGGTTTTCAAATCATTGCCACTCTCTGTTCTCTTCAGGAAAAAAAAAATTCAGAGAGCAAACTGGGATTATGACCTATACCCTTGACTTGCTTCTCTGACCTCTGTGAAGGAATAAGGAATACTAATGGACAGAGAGTATTTGGAGAGCTGTACCTTAATTTTCTCATCAAATTCTCCTAACAACTCTGCAAGGGAATTTCTATAACCACCTCCATTTTGCAGATGTGAAAATTGAGGCCCAAGGAAGTAAGAAAAACTTTCCATAGTGACATATCTGTAATAAGGGTCAGAGCTGTAGCATTCATTCCTGAGTGGTGCTTCCCTTGGGGCTCTACTGACCACGGCACACATCTTTGGCTTGCCTTTTCTGCTCTGTTTCCAGTTGTCTTGCCTAATTGAAATTTCCTCCCTTCATCTTCAAAGGCAATCAGCCCCAGTGCCTTGCTGAATGTTGTCCTGATGGATCCTTTTCATACTGCTTTGAACAGAGTGGTTCCGTGAGCCTCAACTCTAGTGTGCCAGCCATGTGACGTCCTGGCTCAAGCCTGGCCTTTCAAGACACAAACTATTGTAAAAGCTGTGTCCACTACTACTTGCTGGCCATGTAACCATGGACTGGTTGCCTCACCTTGCTGATACTGATTTCTCATCCATGATGTTGGACTCAAGATAATGTCTTCCTCCAAGGCACGTGGAAACATTTAGTGAGGCAATGAATCCAATGGAGGCCTTCAACACTGGGAGCAGAATGGCTCTCCTGAGAGTTAACCTGGATTTGCTGGCGTCCTTACAACCACCACTCTGCCCTCTTCAAAGGCGTAGGCTGTGAGATGGCAAGGCCAAGGCCCTTGGGTGCTCTGCCTCTAAAGTTCTCTCTCTCTCTCTCCCTCTCTCTCTCTCTCTTTGTGTGTGTGTCTCTTCTCCCCCATCTTCTTTACCTCTTCTTCCCTCCTCCCTTTCCTCCTCCCTTCCCTTCTCCTCTCTCTTCTTTTCTTCCCTCTTCTCTCCTGTTCTTCACCATATTTCTTGTGACAGGGTCTCACAGCGTAATCTAGACTGACCTGAAACCCCCTAAATAGTCCAGACTTGCCAACAAGTTATGAAAATCCTCCTACCTCAGTCTCCCAAGTGCTGAGGTCACAGGCATAAGCTACCATACCCAACTAGACAGTTTCTACCGTGCCTGACTAAATAGCTTCTTGTTAGTGACTTGCCAGCTACCCTGTGGGACAGTGTCATTATCTCCATATCATAGCTGAGAACTCCAAAGCCTCATAATAGAAGAGAAAGTAGAAAACAGGGGTCAACCTGAGACTCAGCACCCTATATGCCTTGCATCCTAGAGAAAGGTCTCAGGGCATCATGGGAAAATTCTCTATTTCCACAAAGGAACCGGATACCTCTCACCTGTCCCAGTTTTGTTCTAGATGAGGCATTCATTCTCATAGTGGATGGCACTATGATGGTGGCATTTTTCAAAGCCTGCATGTACCTTTGAGTTTGGACACTTCCCACTGCTGGACAAGACCACCCATGATGTCACTGAAGTTCCTCATGCAGATAATACACGGAGCTATAAAGATGTTGCAAAGTGATTTATAGTGGAATAATACATCCTGCTCTGGAGAATTAGGGTTGACCCTGAATATAGGTGGAAGGTCTTATGGATAAATGACAGTGGAAATTGTCTTCTGGTATCTGTATACACATACATTTGTGCATCTGCACACATATAAACATGAACATGCATGCATACACACACACTTGGCATAGAAGCTAGCTAGGTCTGGTGGTACTTTATTGACTGTGCATTTATTTTTCTGGGCATATCTACATAATTCAATGGTAATTTACATATAGTTTATATCCTTACCCTTTTCCAGAACCTGTGGCAGCCACAACTATGAAAAGCTGAGACAAAAAGAAAAGAAGGAACCAAGTAAAGAAAAGAGATTCCTACCTGTTATCTGATTTCTTTCAGAACCTAGATGTATGGTCTTGTGCTTGTTTGCATATCTGGAATATTTTCTCACTGGCCTCCTCTCTCACCAGCTCCTCTTCCAGCACAGTGGATTCTTCAGTGTGTTTCTCTTATCTTCTGGAAAGCTTCATAGAGCCTGGGAACTTTGAAATCAAGCACAGTGATATATATGTATATATATTCTCTATCTCTACTGCCCCATCCAGAGAATCGAACAGTTAGAAGTGCTTTCCCATAACTTGTACCTGGTTCCCTACTCCAGAGTTCTTCAAAACTGTTCCAAATCTGCCTGCTTGCCAGATGAAGAGACAGACTTGGGTTCAGAGGTCGCACCAGACAGAGATGGAAGTAGCACACACACTGGATATGCATGTGGGAGTCTTGGGATTGAGGCCTGTTTCAGAGCCTGTGAGCAGCAGGACAATCCAGCTGCATAGTCTCATGAGGGTGCAGACCCCTGGCCTGCTTTGTGGAATCTGGCTACAAGAACATTGCCTGCTGCTCCTAGGAAGCTGGACCACCTAGGCAAGGCAGCTTCTTTCTGTTCTCTCTTCTCCCTCCCCTGTTCTGTTCTTTCTTGCCTTTCTTCTCCATGTTTATCTTTCCTTCTTGGAAAAAAAAAGTATACAATGAAAACTACAAACAAAATTTTTAGTGCATTCTCTCAGATTCTAAAAGCAACACATATTTTAAAAGTTAGATTCATTGTCATTTTTAAAATAGCAAATTTATTGAAATATAATTTGCATACCATACAATGTACCCTTTGTAAATTGAAATTATACACTTTAATGGATTTTATTATATTTGAAGAGTTCAATACACATCACAATTATCCTAGTTAGGTTTCTATTGCTGTGATAAAGGCCATCAAAAGCAACTTGGATAGGAAAAGGTTTACTTGGCTTATATATCCTGAGTAACAGTCCACTGAGGGAAGTCAGAGCAGGAACTCAAGGAGGCTAGGAACCTGAAGATAGGAACTAAAACAGAAGCCATGGGGAAATGGTGCTTACTGGCTTGCTCAGCTTGCTTTCTTATAGCACCCAAGACAACTAGCTCAGGGACAGCAATACCTCCAGAGGGCTGGGCCCTCTCACATCAATCATTAATCAAGAAAATGGCCAGAGACTTGTCTACAGGCCAATATTATGGGACATTGTTTTAGTTACTTACGTACTTTTCTATTGCCATGACAAAACACCACAACCAAGGCAATTCATAACTGAAAAGTTTAATTCGGGGCTAATGGTTGTAGATGTTTAAAGTCATGACCATCATGGTAGAGTGCGTGGTAGCAGACAGGCAGCGATGGCACTGGAGGAGCAACTGAGAGCTTATATCTGATTCATAAATATAAGGCAGAAAGAGAGAACTAGCTGGGAATGGGGTGGGCTTTTGAAACCTTAAAGTCTGCCCCCAGTTACACATTTCTTCCAAGAAGGTCACACCATGTAATCCTCTCCAAACAGTTCCACCAACTGTTGCAGAAGTTTATTTTTAGTTATATTTAAAATAATTGTTTTTTTGTGCACTGTTGGAAAAAGGGATGCATAGACCTTGGCATTTTGTATCGTCTGCAGGTGTTGGATTTCTGTGGAGGATGTTTGATTACTTATGATCTGCACCTGAGGAGTTCTGAATCAATAAAAACACCTGCACTCAGATGCTCAGGATTCCACTGTCCAGATTGGCCCTTGCCATAGTGGTGATTCCCTCTGCTGAGGTCTGGCAGAGCTTGCACCAATTAATATGCCTCCATGTCTTCCATGGTGAGCCCATACATCAGTGTACTACTACAACCAACTGAGGACCAAGTGTTCAAATATATGTACAAATGGGGGGGGGGAGGCATTCTCATTCAAACCAACACAGGCATTTTTATTAGTTAAGTTCCCTCTCCCTAGATATGTCCAGATTTGTGTCAAGTTGACAAAAACCAACCAGCACAACAGTAAAGAATGTTTTTATTTCCTCTCAAGGAACCCGCATTCCCCTGATCCAGGTGCTCCAGCCATCCGTACCTCTAGCTTTAGAAAATTCTGATCTATTTCCAACTACAGAACCCACTCAGGAAACTTTCTGTAAATGGTGTATTACAATATAGAGTTTTCTGTGACTAGTTTCTCCTACTAATTACAGTGTCACTAAGGTTCAGTCATAGTATATCCCAGGCCAATGCTTTCTTATTGCATGGATTTAATGTACAAAAGTCAACAAGTGTTGATGATTACAGAGAAGAAAAAAATTATACAATAACTCCACTACCCCCAATGTGACCATTGTTAATATTTTAGTGTATTTCATTTTTCATACTATATTAGATAGATAGATAGATAGATAGATAGATAGATAGATAGATAGATAGATAGATAGATAGATAGATAAATGATATGAGTCCTTCAACCTGTATGTCTTCTGACTAAGATGGGATCACTGATGGGCAGAACATTCTGTTGAACCACTGTCATCCCTTTGAGATGGGGTCTGAATTTTGGTAGCATAGTGCAGAGAGAAGGACTACCCAAATGACACAGAGAGGACTTATCTGTCTCTTTCTTTAGGAGTACCTGAGTTCCCTTGTCTGGGGCTACATAAGCAGAAACTCTGAGAATTGTTGCTAGGTATCCTATAAAGTGACTTGAGCATCAGAGGCCGATGACACAGAATGGAAGTAGACATTTTTCTGTGTTCTTTCCTGATTTAGAACTGGAACTTGGGGATTCTATCTAGTTGTTCTCCAGAGATTCCCTTCATGTGGTTTCCCTATGGATGCACAGTGGGGCTCTGTTCCCTGACAATTTTATCTAAGTTTCATTTAGGGCTAGTGAGTAACATCAGAGAAAGTTCTTGATATCCATTTTTTCTATACTTGCTTCATGGACTTAAATTCTCCACCCTGGCCCTGGATGCACGGTGAGTTATGGGTCTTGCACACTTAAGGCAGACCTACTGTAGTTTGGCATCCACCAACACTTACAGGCAGGAGTTCCTGGAAAATTGATTAGAGGTGGAAAGGGGGAGAAGCAGCAAGTGGGGATGGAGGGTGAAAGATGAAGGATAGGCAGGTGAGAGGGAGAGAAGAAACTAAATTTTTTATTGAGCTCTACCTGGTGCCAGGTGCAATATTCAGCATGAAAGCACAATGAGCTAGTGGACAGAAAAAGAAATTAGATTTAGGTCTTCATTCTTTTAATCATCATTTTTTCCTTTATTTAATAAACATTTATTGACCCTGCTATGTGCCAAGCATTGTGTTAAAGACTGGGTGTTTAACATTCTGCCTCATGGAACGTTGACACTCTAGGAGAGACAGAATTGGGCAAGCAATTCTTCAGAATGATCTCTAAATATAAACTGTGATAAATGCTCTAACACATACACACACACACAACATACAAGAGAGGGAAGTAGGTTTTGAGGGAGACTAATAAGAGGAATCATGTTCAGACCATGTCATGTCAAGGAAATTTTCTATAATGAAATGGATCTGAAATAAAACATCCAGCATACAGGGGAACTTGCCCAAATCAAGGATGAAGAGCACTGCTGATATGTTCCACGCTAGAGTGTCAGGGTGGAAAGTTATTGAGTGTCTAAAGAAATGAAAGGAGTGTGGTCAAGGTTACCGGATTGAGGCACCCTACGGGACCTGTTCCTTCTTAAGCTCTTTCTAGGACACCAGAGGTCAGCATCTTGACAGTCTACTCGAAGCAGGTCAGTGCGCAGTTCCCTGAGGAAAGCACACAGTTCAAAGCTTCTCCATGCTGGACCGCAGCTTTCCCAGTCATTGAACATCCCGTGACATGGGAGTGCTGTGGTCAGTGGAGATTCTTTTTTTCCTGGTTTTCTGAGACAAGGTTTGTCTGCTGTAACTCTGGCTGTCCTGGAAACTCTCTCTGTAGACCAGGCTGGCCTCGAACTCACAGAGATCCACCTGCCTCTGCCTCCTGAGTGCTGGGATTAAAAAATGTGCGCCATCACCACCCAGCTGCAGTAGGGATTCTTAAAGCTTCAGAGGATTCAGTCAGCCTGGTTCCCCCTGCCTTCTTAGAAACCTGTTGTAGCTTCCTCACTACCTCCAGATGGCTTCGTGCCTGCTCTGTGCCTCCCTTGTGTTAGGTGCTGCGGTCAGAGATGTGGATTCCACAACCTCTTTCTCAGTGAACACACAGTCCAGTGAAACACAAAGACATAAAGATAACACACGTTTTTTTCCAGAGAAGATGGAAAAATTGCAAATAAGTTCATGAAAAGATGTTCAACATCATTAATCCTTGGGGAAAGTTCAAACAATAGCTAAAGAGCTATCATTTCACCTCCTCTAAGTTGGTCATAATTTTAAAACCAAAACCAACAGAAGCTGGACTGGGAAGTATTTGCCTTGCAAGCATGAGGACCTGGGTTTGATCCCTAGAATGCATGTGAGGAAATGCCATGTGTGATGAAGCACCAGTGCAAGGGATGTGGAGATAAGCAGATCCTTGGGGCTTGCTGGCCCCATAGCCAAACTTACTTGATGAATTCCAGGCCAGTGAAAGACTCTGTCTCCAAAACTAAATAAACAAGTAAAGTGGATGGCTTTATACAGAAATGACCCTTGGAGTTGTCCTGATCCTTTGCATACACATAGTCATCTGCAAATGTACAAATATGTACATATGCATGTCTGTATGTACACACAAGTGTGCATGCATGTATGTACACAGAGAGAGAGACACACACACAAGCTGGTGAAGATGTGGAAGTACTGGGACCTATGTAGTCACTACAGTGCAAAACGATGGCAGCCAGTGTGGAAGTAATTGGCAGCTACTTAGGAAGTTAAAACATAGAATTATTATTTGCCTTAGAAATCCCACTTCTTATGTACCTCAAGGAAATAAAATCTATGTTCAAATGTTTGTATGCAAATGTTTATAACACTTATTCTTACTAGCAAAAAAAAAAAAATAGAAATGGCCAGCATGTCCATTAGTGAACGGATGAGTGGATAAACAAAATATTGCATATCCATATAAAATAATGCTGTCCAAACATGATCACTGTGGTGGTGCATGCCTCTAATCCCAGCACATGAAAGCTGGTTTAGAAAGGTCTTAAACTAGAGGCCAGCCTGAACCACATTGAGAAATTCCAGGCCAGTCTGGACTGTATACTGAGACCATCTCAAAAAAATCAAAGCATCAAATGACAACAAAAAGGCAGTTGACACAGTACATTTTTAATGAAAAGAAAGAAAACTCTAGGAAAATGAAAGACTGTGTAAGAAATGGTTAAATAATTATATAGCTGGGCTGTGAAAGGGCCACAGTATATAGCTTCAGTCATGCAGGTACTGTTTATTTTCAATTTTTTAACGATTTATTAATTTTATTTTATGCTTATAAATGTTTTCCCTGAATGCATGTATGTGCACCACGTGTGTTCCTGGTGCCCACAGAAATTAGAAGACAGTGTCGGATCCCCTGGAACTGGAGTTGCAGGTAGTTGTGAGCTACAGCGTGGGTGTGGGAATAGAGCCCCAGTCCTCCGGACCCCTGCAAAAACAGCAAGTGCTTTTAACATGAGCCATATATCCATCTCTCTTTTTTTTTTCAACTTTTAAACTCAACTGCAGAAAGGTCATGGGTGACTTAACTATGCTTGCAAAAACAGTGTCAACAATGTGAAATTAAAAGCACATGTAATTGAAGGTAAGATGCAGAAAAGCAGAATAGAGCTGAGGGGGAAGCTAGACTGCCTAGTATTCTTACCTTGCAGAATGGGGGAATCAAGAGATACTGTCTAGGGTTGACAGAACAAGAAATATAGGCCTAAGTATACTATCTAAAGTCACACATGAAAGCAATGAATGAACTAAGGATAAGGCGTGCACTGAGAAGACAGCAGGCATGGGGGTTATATCTTCAGTTGACACATTAGGAAACATAGCCAAAGCATATTAGTAGGAGTAAATAAAGGAACTCATTACCAAGAGAAGCAGCTGAAGAAAGGAAGGTTTGGCACGAGAAATGATAGGACAAAAGAGACTGCTGATTGCCATCATAAACACATTTGCTCTTTGATGTTTAACCATACACACATTATTTTTATTTTACAAGATGCCATAAATTTTGCAAAGCCAACCATGTCACTCCTGGCCATATTCTCTCTAAAGCTAACTAGATTATGCTGTGCATTCTTCATGTATCACTTTGATCCCTTTCCAATTTCATCTCAACTTACATTGTCAACGTCATAACTGGCTCTTTCTGAAAGTACTTGGGACTCTGGTCATGCCAATCTATTTGCAGCAACTTGGGAAACATTCTCTTCAGTCTTCCATGTGTTTACAAGTCTTTATTGTTATTGATGCTGTTTTTTATTTGAGACAAAAGCTTATCGTGTAGCTTTGACTGACCTGGAACTCACTATGTAAACCAGGCTACTCTTAAACTCATAGAGATCCACCTGCCTCTGTCTCCAGATGCTGGAATTAAAGGTGTGGTCCACCGCATGCAGCTTGTACATCTTCTTGCCTCTACCTGACGCATATCTCCTCTCCATCTCTTCAATAAGCCTACGCTCATCTTGGCAGGCTAGGCCTGTGTTATCTCCCTTCAGAAGCTCCCCTTAGCACTCCACAGCAAATTGGGTTCTCTTTTCCCTTTGTACTTTCTCAGCATTTGTCCTACCTCTCTGTGAGAGCTCAGGTCACATGGAATTTAACCCATTGTGTATATTTTCGTTCTGTATTGTATGACACACTTTTATTCTGGTTTCTATACTCAAGGCTTAGAACATGTGTTATTGAACTGAATATAGTTTTGGGAGGATGGTTATAAAATAGTTCTCACCAAAAAACTGGGGGAAAACAAGAAAGTTTTGGGGAGCTAGTGCAGAGGACTGTATTGCAGCATCACCAGAACCATGAAGAAAGAAATAGAGGCTGTCTGCCTGCCCTTCAAAATATTAAACACAGCTAGCACATGACCTTGAAATTCCACTCCTAAGAGAAATGAAAATATGTATTGACACAAAAACTTATACACAAATGTTCACAGCAGGATGATTAATAATAACTAGAAGAGAACAATCCAAATGTCTGTCTTCTGAAAATGAGTTAGCCTAATGTGGTATATCCACACAACAGGATATTATATCGGACCACAAGAAAAACTGAAATGCTGATATATGCCACAACACGGACAAGCCTTGAACTCATTCTAAATGAAGCCAGGCACAAAAAGGCCACACACTGTATGACTCCATTTATATTCAATATTCAGAATAGGCAAACTGATCCAGGCAGAAAGCAGATGGCCATGGTTATGCAGGGCTGAAGCTAGAACAGAGGTAAGTGCCAATGGCTGCTAATGGATACAAGGTTTCCTTTTAGGGTGATAGAATAGTGCAAAACTACATAGTGATGATGATCATACATCTTTGTGAATGGCGTAATCTACCACCTCATTGCACACTTTATAAGATGAACTTTATGGTATTTAAAGTATGCTTTTTCAGGGGAAAAACAGAAAAGAAAAACATAGGAAAAAGCCTGGCAGGAAATACACAAAAGGGTGGAGACACGGTTGACTTGTGCCTGCAGGAGTTAGTGAGGGTGATTGTTATTCAACTTCACGGTGCATTCCGTATATCCTAGATGGATGTATATCATCAAAACAAACCAAAAAGTTGCTAGTGTTTTTAAATATCAGTAAGAGCAGGAAAGAAGAGAATTGCATGTTCTTAGTACCTAGTGTACACTAGCAAGGTATCATGATCTGCTTTTGGCTACAGTAACAGAATACCCCATACTGGAACAAATTATTAACAATAGAAGTTCTTTTTGTTCATAGTTATGGAGGTTGAAAAGGTCTATTGATTGAAGGCTTATGTACCTGTAATTCCAGCACTTGGGAGATGGAGGTAGGCGGATCAAGAGTTGGTCAGCACTAGGGAGCCTGCAGCAGAAAGATTGCTGTGAGTTTAAGGCCAGTTTGGGTTCTAGTGAGTGTTCATAGGCATCTGTATGGTGTAGGTAAACTGCATTTATGGTGCAGGACTCCTTTTTAGTGTCTGATCTCAGCTCACTCGAGGACCCCCCAAGGCCACCACTATGCCTGCCTCTGAAGGGACCCCACCCACCAGCTCCAGTCTTCTCTGTTCCCTACTCCTGTCTTATCCTCATTAGACTGTTGATGACTCTCTATGAATGTCTTGGTCCCCACCTCTTCCCTTGTTTTCTCCTCTCACTGGAGTATAAGGACCAACTAATCACTAGAGCATCTCTGGTGTGTTCACTGCTGTGCTGAGGGCTGAGAAGCAAGTTTGACAGCATGATGACGTTGCTGTGTTCATTCATCTGCTCCCCTTGCTTACTGCCCTTTCTCAAATAATAGCATTGCCCAAGACTCAGTAGGTCCTCGAAGTCTCACATCTTGACTGAAACTTTGACACAAGCACTCTTGACTGCTCCCATGCCCAACTCACCCCTCCAGTTGGCTGACAGCTCACTAGAGACTCCATATGCCATTTACACTGTGACTCTGGAGACACATGGAGGTTTGCGTCTTTGTTTTTTCATGATCTTTGAGTACAAAGGTCTTGTATGACCCAAGGTATTTCTGGCGGGACTTTCCCATACTTGACTCAAGCTATCTTTTTCAACTCTCTAAACACACACACACACACACACACACACACACACACACACACATACGTCTTCCTTTTTTTAGAGAATATAATACATGTTAGAGAGCTGTGTATATTAGCCTTAGTCTGTACTTAAGGTAGGAGTTCATAAGGGTCAAAAGTGGAGTTGAAACCCACATCAACTTGACCTCAGAGTCCAAGCTCTCAACAGCTATATTAAGATGCAAATGAAATCTCTGCAGCACCATGATACCCAGTTCCTACCCTCATCTGAGGGAGAAACTGAGGACTGTAGTTAGGAGCAGTGGATTTGAGGTCAGACAGCTAGTAACCAGACACTATCACTTCCCAGCTGTGAGAATGTGGATGAGTTACTGCATCTTTTCATATTATCACTTTCTCGGTGACAAATGGCAGCAAAAACAGTGAGAACTTAGAGGACTGAGCCACTTTAATGGTGTAATGCATATAAGGGGATTAGCATGGAGCTAGGCTCAATGAATGCCTAGGAGTTGGTGGCAGGGCCTGAGACAAACACATCATGACATCACTGTCTTTGTCCCTGCTCTTCACCTCACCCTCTTTGTCCCATTATCTACCCCAGAGAGTAAATGATGTGTACCAAAAGTTATGCCCACATCCTAAATCCTGGGCCTGTGGTTTTATCATATTTGGAAAAGCATTTTTGGTAGACATGATTAAGTTAATGATCTTGGAATGAAGAGATCTTTCTGGGTTGTCTTAGTAAATAGCCCATTGACAAATGTCCTCATGAGAGAGAGGCAGAGAGCTATTTGATTTTATCACCACAGTGTCTGAGTAGTGTTGCCTTTATAATACATTTAAGTTACAAGATGTCTGTAGAAGATAGCATCATTCAAAGACCTTCCCTTATTTTCTGGAGAAGGGGCTCGCGTATTTTTGGCTGTACACAGGATAGTTGTATCATGCTGGGTGGCATTATGACTTTTTTAATTTGTCTTTGAAGGTTAAACATAGTTTAAAGGGATGTGTATTGGTGCCAAGTTAAAAAAGAGGTGGTCTTAGCCGGATGATAGTGGAGGAGGCAGAGGCAGGTGGATCTCTGTGAGTTCGAGGCCAGCCTGGTCTACAGAGTGAGTTCAGGAAAGTCAGAATTACAACAGAGAAACTCTGTCTCAGAAAAACAAAACAAAACAACAAAAAACAAAAAACAAACAAAAAAAACCCCAAAATGGCCTTTTAGTGGTGAGTTTTACATATTAACTTGACTAAGCCATGTAGTGTACAGATGCTTGATCCAACATTATTCTTGGAGGTGGGTATGGTGGTGCCTGTCTATAATCCAAGCATTCAAGAGACTGAGCTGAAAGATCAAGAGTTCAAGGCCAACCTGGCTACATAGAAATGCCTTTTTTAAAAAGACACATACTATTTCCTCTTGGCTAGGCTACACTATTCCTAGATCTCAAACACTGAATCTCCAAGTTTCCAGGGACTCCTTTCTTTTCCTGGTCCTTTGTTGGAATCTTCATATCTTTTTTCGCTTGTTTTCTCCTCTGCCACATGAGCTAGGAGCTCTCACTCTGTCCTCCATACCTCAAGCATGCTCTTTTCCCACTGGCTTTGCCCCTAGATGTAGAGTTCTTCTCTCCATCATCTGGTTATGCAGATGCATCTCCTGAAGGTTTTCATGGTTGTCTTTGACAGAAAAGGTACAGGCATCCAAAGAAAGACATAGACATTGCGTTCACCAAGAAATGAAGAGCAAGAAATCACCAGAAGAGTGGAGACGTTTAGTGAAGGGATTTAAGAAGGAAAACAACAAAGTTAGTGGCAAATTCTAGTATAATTTTCAACATCTATGCAAAAGTAAATTCTGTTACTAATGGTATCTATGTAAAAGAAATGAAAACTCAAGACTTTTTGTGATTATTTTGTCTTCAAAAATCCACATGGAGACAGGTGGTGGTAGCACATGCCTTTCATCCAGCAATTGGGAGGCAGAGGCAGGCAATCTCTGTGAGTTCAAGGTCAGCCTGGTCTATAGAGTGAGTTGCAGGACTCACAGAGTTACAACAGAGAAATCCTGTTTCGAAAAACCAAAAAAATTAAAAATACATAAAAAACAAAAACATAAATACATAAATCCATGAGGAAAGCATGAGAGGTTGCCAAGTTAAAATTTTGGGAGTAGGTAGACAAAGGCATGGCCCTTCCCTCTGTGTACAATAAAGCCCTGAAATTCACTGCCAGAAGAAAAAATAACAATAATACCACCAAACCCAAATGATAATTCTGAATATTTCTATAAGAGGGATTTTGGATGATATTAGCATTAATTTTTTATATGTACAAGTGTTTGCATGTGTGTCTGTACCATGTGCATGCCATGTGCTCAAGGAGGCCAGAAGAGGGCATTGGATCCCCTGGAACTGGAGTTACAGATGGCCATGAGCCAACATGTTGGTCTGGTAACCCAACCGTGATCCTTTGTAAGAAAGAGCAGCAAGAGCTCTTAACCACTGAGCATCAATTTGAACATTCAAGTGGGTGGAGTAAGTACAGCAGGTTGCCTTTCCTACTGTGGATGAGATTTATCCAATCACTTGAAGGTCTGCTGAGGAGAGCAAAGGACTGGCTGGTCCTGGCCTAAGTGAACAGCAGCTTCCTGGAGGTCCTTCAGTGGGAACATTGGCTCTTTCTGATTCGGGACTCAAACTGAGATGTTAGCAATGCAGATTTTTGATGGGTTCTTTTCTCATGTTTCTGATGGTTTTATTTGGAAGATAAAATCATTCCCCACAAACCATTGACTTCATGAATCTTTTCTCATCTGTCCTTGAATGTTCATCCTTGGTGGAGCTCTCAGGCCTCATCAAGGTGTGCAAGGTGTGTGTGTGTGTGTGTGTGTGTGTGTGTGTGTGTGTCCATTCAGAAGATGGCATTGCACTTCCTGGCACTGGAGTTACAGATGGTTGCTAGCCACCATTCAGGTGTTAGAGTCGATCCCAGGACCTCTGCAATAGCACCCCAGTGTTTCTAACCACTGGGCAATCTCTCCAGCCATACAAAGTGATTCTTAATAGTTAGAAATGGAAACAATCTAAATGTTCTTGAAGTGGTGAAGGGGTAAAGTTGTATTATTGATCCATACAGTAGAATATCATGTAGAAATACCATCTAACATGGATAAACCTCTAAAATAAATACTGCATAAAAAGCAAGTCACTGGGGATGAAGAGATATCACAAGGGTTAAAAGCACTGATTGCTCTTCCAGAGGACCTGGGTTCAATTCCCCAGCCCCCAGACAGCAGCTCACAACTGTCTATAACTCCAGGCCTAGGGAATCCAACACACACGTGGTGTATTGACACACATGTAGTCATAACACCCACTCACATAAAATTATAATAAAGGTTAAAAAACATTAAAAAAAATTTAAAGCCAGTCACCACAGACCACATATTGTATAATTGCATTTATAGGAAGTACTCAGGATAGGCAAATCTACTGAGAAAAAAAAAAAGATTAGTCTTCACCAGGAGTTGGAAAGAGGAATGAGATGGGTAGTGCCTGCTAATGGATACAGGTTTATGGAGGTGGTAGTGAAATCTTTTGAGATTTGTCTATGAAGATGTTTATACAGCATTCTGAATGCATTAAAATGTTCTGATCTAGCTGGGTGGTGGTGGCTCATGTCTTTAATCCCAGCACTTGGAAGGCGGAGGCAGGTAGATAGATCTCTGTGAGTTCGAGGTCAGCCTGGTCTACAGAGTGAGTTCCAGGACAGCCAGAGTTACAACAGAGAAATCCTGTCTTGAAAAAAAAGTTCTGATCTAAGAACTACTGATTGATTGGTTGACTGACTGATTTTTGTGGTGCTGGGAGTGGAACCCAGTGTCTTCAACATGGCAGGCAAGCACTCAGTTGGTGAGCCATGCCCTAGCCCTTGGACTTGTATACTTTAAAGGAGCAGATTTTATGGCTTACAGATTCTATCTCTGTAAAGTTGTCTTAAAATGAGCAATAACCTGAAAAACAGTAAACCAACAAAAGTAATGTAGACCCCAAGCCCCAGTCCCAATAAAAATGAAAAACAAGAATGAGATATAAACGGTGAGCAAATATTTGAAGAGGTCAAAGAAAGCTAGGAAGGTCAAGCCCTTCCATGGCATTTTCTAGAGAAATACGTCTCACAGATCACTCAACCCCTGCCACGACTGTGAGGTGGGCTCCTGGGCCCTCACAGCGAAGCCTGGGTGACAACCCTGCCTTCTCCAGGACCCCTGTTGAGTTGTACCAGGTAACATGTGCTCCCACAATAATGCCCACCCGGGTCCCACTGACTCCAGTGACCTGGTTTCATCAGGGGCATGGATAAGTGTGTCAGGAAGGCTTGCTGACCTGCATGCCTTTGGGGCCGGCTGCTAGCTATGTTTTCTCTAGAGGTTCTGTTACGTGCTATGCAGCAGCATGTAATCCCATCTTCTCTAGTGACGACCCAGAGAACTTGATTTTCTGAGTGGCAGGCAAGTGCCTTCATTCAGTCTCAGCAATGAGGCAGGCTGGAGCAGATCCTGTCAGCCACTGGTGGCTGAGTTGGGTTGCCAATGCTGGCCTGTCCCTTCCTAGAGCGTGACCACCATGCTCTTGTTTAGCAGTGGCTTCTGGGAGGCTCTGGGGGGCAGAGTCGAGATTCTCTGCAGTAAGAAGTCTATTGTTCAGCAAAAAAGGGGAAGGGGGCTCACAGTTACCAATAACCAGGCCATATTGCCTGACTGTGGCCAAGAGAAGCAGAGAAAAGGGGTGTGTGCCTACCGTCACCCCTCATAGTTGGCTCAAGCCAAAGCAGCTGCTCTTCTTGCCTAGGTCCACTAAAAACTGCACTCCTGAAGGAAGCGTCACGGAGCAGCTTCCTTGGTGAAAAGTAACCTGTTTTGGCTTCCTCCAGGGTCATCAGGCTGTACACAGATAAAATTTCTTAAGCAAGGCCAAAGAGTAAAGTTCAGGAGCCTGGAAAGATGGTTCATCAGTTAAGGAAACTGGCTGCTTTTGCAGCGTCCCCGGGTGTGCTTGTCAGCACCCACATGGTGGCTTGCAGCCATCCCTAATCCCAGTTCTAGGGAATCTCAGTGGGCATCAGGCATACATGTGTTACACAGAAATACTTATAGTCCAAACACCCATACACATACACAAAACAAAGATGTAAAAAGAGTAAAGGTCGGATAGGTGGGGTCTTTTCTGTAAGGGACCTGCTGGCTTGAGAATGTTATCTAGCAGCATAACATCAAGGAAGGGAAGCCACACGACTCTCTGTGTGTCTGTCTCTGTGTGTGTCTCTCTGCCTCTCTGCCTCTCTGCCTCCCCCCTCTCTCCAACACCTCATGTAGCTTAGACTAGCCTTGGACCTCTGATTCTCCTGTTTTCATATCTCAACTGTTGTAATCAGCATGTATTACCAAATCTGTTCTCTTCTGTCTCACTAGGTTTCAGGCCTCTGAACATGGTGGGCTCCTGGGGAAGACCAGCACTGTTAGTGAAATGGACTGGCCCATTGATCCATGGGAGGTTTGAACATATTTCTGAGGGAATTACTCTCCTTGTCCCCGGAGTCTTGACATCTTTCTGGATCCACTGACTGCAGGAGCCTTTTGCTTGGCCACAGCCTCCTTGCTTGACAGCATCTGGGAAACTGAGCATCTAAGCTGAGATTTGTCCATCTGCCAGTTGTCAAAGTAGAGCAGAGTTGTCCTGGGATGGGAAACGGAGGAAGTGATGTACAGCAAATTCCTCCATGTACTTGGCAGCACACAAGCCTTGCTAGGGATCACATGAGGTCCATTGTTAGGAGCTCCTCACACCTCTTCCAAGGATAAAGGAAGGATCTGCCTCATAGAAGTGGAGATGCCTGTAGCTAAGAGCCAGAGAGACCTGTGACAAGTTTCAGGTCTCTGTTCCTTCTTGGACAGGAGATGCTGTTTAAGTTGCTTGACTTCTAAGATCCCCGACTTCCTTGTCTGTATATGAAATAAATTTTATGTGAGAAGACGTATACAAAGCACCTGGAGCATAACAGGTGCTCGGTACATTGTGGCTCTCGCCGTCAGCACTACTAGCAATTGTTGGGTGTCTTCTGTATGCCAGTTTTTGTACTTAACCTTGGCACAACAGATAAAGGAGAAACAGTCAGAGGATTCTGCTTCAGGTTAGTGTTTAAATGGAGTAACTAAGATGTGTATAAATAACTTGAGTCTAAATGGCAATTTCAGGCAGGACTGTGAGGTGTGGCCAGAGGCTTCTAAGAAGGCCACTAAGAAATGAATGCTTAAAGATAGACTTGATAGTTTAATTTTCCATCTTGGGGCATAAGGTATGGAGAAAGAAGAATGTATTCCTGGCTTCTTTCAGACCCAGCCAGCCCTGCAAATTGACAAGACTCCTGAACTCCTGTTGTTGGATTCTTGGACATCAGGCTCACTGCTAGGGCAGCTTTGAGACTGCGATTCCCAACATAGCCACTAGAGGGAGACAGAGTTTGAAGAATAGGGAAGCTACTAGGGCAAGGAAACTATTCCCTCAAGAACTCCATGTTTTTGATTTCCTGACCTGCCAAAACCCTCCTTTTCCCATCTTTGAGGCCCACCTCTTCCATCTCTCATCTTTGGAACTCTAAACTCCTTAGGCACTCTCCTGAAGTTCCCAATCTTCCTACCTTCACACCTCTGCCTAGAACAAATCTCTGGAAGAAAGTTCACATGCTCTTGTCACAAGGCAAAGGCCATCCATCATACAATTTGCTGTGTGTCCTAAAGAAGGGCTCGGAAAGGGAAGGCAGGCCTGGTTCTGTAGGGGAAGATCCTAGGTGGTTTGTTTGGTTTGTGAATTGAGATCAGTCAGCACCCTGGCCTCACCTCCTGGGGCAGCTTTGGGGAGGTAGAGGCTTGGGTGTTGGGGCTTAGTGGGGAGAGTAAAGGTCTACGGAGAAATTGAGGTCTTATGGGAAGTAGGTGGAGGTAGGAATTGGGCACAATGCCCACCTGGGCTAAGTTGTGAGTAGGGAGAGTAGGAGGTTTCTGTGTCAGCCATGTTGTCTGAATTGACTCAAGGACAGTGGGCGGGCCATGGGCCTAAGTGCCATATATCTGCCAGTAGTTATCTGGCAATGTGGGCTCAGACTTTTATCTGTCCAAGGATGTCCCCTGGAGCTCATGACCTGTCTCCCTCAGGCCTGAGGTTATCAATGAAGAAAACTTAGAATCTGATCCTTTAGTCTGTTTGCTGGGGTATGAGGCAAGAAGTTAGCACACAGGCTTATGGGGGCTTAGATCTTCCAGGCAGCTGCAGCTCCTCGGACTGCCCCATCGCTTGCTCAATCTGGATTGTTCATCCATGGCGACG
This sequence comes from Cricetomys ansorgei, assembly GCA_026225945.1. NCBI lineage: Eukaryota > Metazoa > Chordata > Mammalia > Rodentia > Nesomyidae > Cricetomys > Cricetomys ansorgei. The sequence goes on from JAMJFZ010003463.1 coordinate 184,451, forward strand.
TTACTCTCTGTAAACACAGAGCCTAGTGTGTCCGGTGTTTTCTCCGGTCTGGGCAAAGGTGATGTTTCTCCAGGCATCATTGCCTTCCTCCTGCCCCCTCCCTTCCACCAAAATGGGGAGCCAGGCTGGGGTCGGTGACAAGTGGGCACAGCTGCTGTTGCTTTCCCCTGAATTCCCGAGCCCTAGACAGTGACGAATGGCCTCGCCCCTCCTTGTACATTCCCCAGGTGACCAGAGTGAGAGAGCGACAGGTGCCTGGGCCACAGTGCTACAGGCTTCCCAAACCTGGGCCACCTCTTGCTGCACCAGAGAGCAGTTAAGATGGAGGACCTTGTAGAGAAAGCTGAGACCAGCTCAGTAAAACACAGGAGGACTAGGATGCCAGAGGTGATGCCAGAGAAATCCAGGCCCCTAGCTGCAGGCCAGAGCCTAGTCAGGCCGCTTGGCACTGGTTCTCCTATGCCCTTTCCAAGCTCTTTCCAAGCTCTTTTGGGTACAAGGCCTGGCCATATGCCTGAACGGGGCCTGAAGACTTGAGGCAGATGTGTAGGAGTCCAGAATGGAACCAAAGGAGCACAAGGGATAGGATCCAGAGACACAGGGAGGGAGAGGAACCTGGCCTGATGGGGGCCCTTCTCATTCCGGTGTCATCCTGCTATCAGCCTGACCAGAGTCCAGCTGTCACCTGACAGATCAAGGTGATCTCAAATGCAAACACCATAAACCAGGCTTGCAGCTGGAGTGGGGACAGGGAGGGGCTACGGGTAGAGAGTGGTTCACCCTTTGGCCTCTGGGATCACCCCCACATTCCCTGGCCACTGTTGTGAAACACATTCCCTGAGCAGGTAGCTTAGGGCTCTGTGTGGCCTAGCTTTAGGGTCCCGGAAGAGATAGAAGGAAGAGGAAGGGTGGGATGGTTTGGCCCCACCCTGTGCTCGCCTTGAGACAGATCCAGAGATAGATCCTTACTTGAGAAAAGCCAAGAAGTTCACTGGAGGAGAGGTATTAGCTTTAGCCCAACCTGGAGATCAGCTGCCCACTGGTAGGAAGCAAGTGAGGCAGCTGTTAAGCAGAAGGCGTGGGGATAACCAGGTGGAAAAATAGAGGCCCTTGCAAACTCAAGATGGCAGAACAGAGGACAGGGTGCAACCACATCAAACTCAAAGCCTTGGGCTTTTTATGTTTAAAACAGGGCAATGCACAATGTCAGGGATGTTCCAAGGACTAAACAAAGGGAAGAAATGTCAGCACCAGGTGAGAGCAATCACCTGCTCTTTCTGGCCTAGGGACCTAACAAAAGTGGCTCTACCTTGCCTGGAGGGAGTGTAGGAAGAGAAACGCAGAAGCAGTATTTTTTTTTTTTTTAGGAGACAGACAAAGGCACATTGTTGCCAGAGATGACCGTTAAGAGATCAGAGGTGGCCAGCCTGGTGACTGGAGGGTTCACCAGTTGACGGGGGAATCTAGTGTCAGGATACTTGCTCCTTGAGCCTTCAGTTGCTTTTCCAGGTGTTGCCTCTGGTTGGTCCTGGTGGCTCAGCAAAACAGCAATCCTTGGCCCAGAGCCCGAGGCACCAACAGAGAGCTGTGATTAGGAAAGTCAAGGTGTTTGTCCAGATGGCCCCTCTTCGCTATTTTCTGGTGGTGTGACTGTGAATGAATAGCTTCACTGCTCTGTGTCTCAAGTATAAGGCAGGCTGAGAGGGGGGTCAAGGACAAGGTCCACAGAAATAGAAAGGGGGTGATCTTTGCATCTCTATAGGTACAGTGAATGTGAGAAACTGAGGATTGTACTCTATGTTCCATAAGAGCAGAACCTCACCTTGCCAGCTGGTGCTCAGTAAAGAGGGAGAGTTGGTATGTGAGCGTGGACATGTGTGTGAGACTAGAGGGGAAATGGAAAATATGCGTGTGGCACACACAGCATGTGTGAACTGGTGCAAACGTGTGTCACTAAGGGTAAGAGTGTTTCCATGGGAGGCTCTGTGGAAGAATGGGAGTTTCCATTTAGTAAGCCCTGTGGTAGGCCAGGTAGGATGCTAAGGCTTGCATGCACATTATCACATTCAGTACTGGCGGGGGGGGGGGGGGCTGTGAAGGAGGAATGACCTCCAGGCCACACTGGCCCACAGAGCTGAGGTGAATTGTCCAAAGGGTTAGGGCTGAAAGTTAGCTCCCCTTCATTCCTATGGGTATGGGCAGCTGGGCCCAGAAGGCACAGCTCCAAGGTGTGTGTGTGCGCTTGCGTACTCACATGCTGGCTAGTGCTTGAGGCTTCCTGCAGCTGCCATATGTTCTTTTACACATCCGGGCCTGAGGCCCCACAATGCGGGGCACTCCCATGGACAAGGCTTTTTTAAATCACTCGAAATGGCCCAGCTTGGTGGAGAGCACAGTGCCAGGAAACACAGGATGTCTTGAATCCTGATGTGCGTGTGCGGACACACCTGGGAGTCTTGAGCTGTGACAGTCTGTGGACTAGTAAGGACCTGGATAAGAGATTAGCATCCCCCACAGATCCTCCTCTCAGACTCCCCTATGGAATAATATTTTCCCTTAGTTGGGGACCTGGATCACGATGACTGAGAAGCTGCCAGGGTTGGGCAGGGCTGGGAACTTCCAGTTGCAGGCTCTGGCTGAGGCAGAGGGTGGGTCTATCCATGTTCCTGAGGTTCCTATAGCGGGATCCCATGGGCAAGCTGAGGCAGAGGGCCTACATGACCAGAGCAGAATGTGCAGCAGGTCTGAACATAAGAGTTCTCTCCTCATTTCCTCCACTGTCCCCTCTGCCAGAAGTAGACATTTGACACACTCAGAAACTACTGTCTTCTTAGGTTTCCCAAGTCTAATAGCAAAACCCCACCCCACCCCACCCCACCCCCGCTTCCACTTAGTTTGGGACTGTCTCTGGAGGGGCACAGGATATGTTGGCCATGAAGAGGAAGACTCTGAGGCCAATTTGGGCTCAGCACGAGTGATCCTGTCTGAGAAGAACTCTGGCCTAGGGACAAAATAAATGACCTTGAACAGGAAATGCCTAGGACTGTTGAGACCTGTAAGTGAAGAGCTGTGGTCTGGCCATCCTGGGGGCAGTTGATAACTCTAGATGAACCAAGGGAGCAAGTAAGCATGGAGAAGCTGCAAGTGGGTCCATTTGTGTTGTACAGGAGAGCGGTCTTAGGCCTGGGGACAGAGACACCAAGAACTGAGTCCTATTCCCCCAGAGAGAAGACACTTCTTCAACCCTGAGCCTTAGTTTCCCTCTTAAGTAAAAACAGGGACACCTGGAACTGATTTCAAAAGGTGGTGGAAGAAAAACTCCTAATGTGGTTCTTGACGCTGGGCAGGCACATTGGAAGCAGTTGGCTGCTCTCTCCATCCATATCCTGATGTCCTCTTAGTGACATGGCTCTGAGGGTGCCTGCTGGTGTGTCTTTCTCTTAATCTCTCCTTGCTCTGCCTTTATCACAGTGCCAGAGTCCAGCTGGGAACATGGAGACCCTAGACTGTGTAGTCAGAGCCACCTGGTGTCTCTGAAGGTCAGAGGGACTCAGCTTCTTCCTTCCTACCCTCCCCCACATAGTTGTCCCCACTACCACTATAGAGATCATTAGATGATGCAGTGAAAGACTCAGTAGCTCAATCTCCCATCAAGTGAGATGGTTGACTCTAAATGACAGAGCACTTAAAAAATGGTGGTCGGCCAATTATCTCCATAGAGAAGCAGAAAAAAGAAATTGGAATTTCGTTTCTTATAGAGCCTTTGCCTAGTAAGCCTGGGACCCTAAGTTAAAACCCCAATTCATTTAAAGGAGAAAGAAAAGAGGGGAGGAAGACGAGAACGCAGGTGAGGAGGAGAAAAAGGAGGAGCATGAGTAAGAAGTCTTTCTATCCTTGGAAATCCCCAAACCCAGATCTTTCCTCTGGTTCTTTCCTACCTTTCTACTCTTGCTAATGCCACACCTGTCCCTGTTTGTGTGCTCAAATTCTAGTGCTAGGCTTCCAAGCCAGGCTCCGGGTAGGAGGGCTCGGCTTGTCCCTGGAACCCGCAAGTCTACAGACGACCAGCAGGGGGAGACATTAGCACGTGGGTAAATCCGCTGGGACCTGAGGAAGGCGAGTAGGTCAGACCGGGAGGGTCTGGGCTGTGGGATTGAGCCAAATTATAAGCAAAGAGACAAGGAGGGGCGGAGAGAATGGGCCAGGGCTGGGAAACAAAGACCCAGATGGTGAGGCCGAGGCCAGGAAAAGCTGGAGTCCGGAATCTCAGGGCCCAGACGCCTGCTTTTGCTCTTTCAAAAGGCTTCTACTCTGCTCCTTTTCTCCTTGCTGCCCTTGAGCTTTCTGTATAGCCATGACCTCTTGTCCCTACTTGCCTACCCCAGGCCCTTTTCGTGTGCCTCCAGACAGGACTGACTCTAAATTGGTGTGTTCTGGGTGACGGAGTGGGGGGGGAGGTCCCACAGGGCTCACTCTCAATGATGAGATTCTTAAAGGCTTGGTCTCTACATGCAAATAAATTCGCTTTGCCCTCTTGGACACAGCACTTTTTCTGAGTCTCCACCACCCATAGCTACCACTTTTGTTGTGGTCAATGCAAGGAATGCGTTTCAAAGACAGAAAAAAGGCCCAACAAAGTGTGGATACTAGACTAAGAGCAGGCAAGCTGACCACTGAAGTGGGCATAGAGTGGAATGGGATTCTGGAACTGGTGCATAATGCATATATGGTGTGTTGTGGAGTGCTGTGTGTGTGTGTGTGTGTGTGTGTGTGTGTGTGTGTAAATGTAGTAACTGTGTTTTCTGGAGGTACTTGGGCCAGGGCTTGTCTGGTCTAGGTCAGAGGGCCAGGTGTTGGCCAGGTGGGCGTAAAGGAAAGCAGGCCAGCAGCTTTTGAGAAGCGCCAACTTCCCAAGAACACCCTGGGAACCAGACTAAGCGGGACACAACCATAACCGCAAGAGCCGCACATTCAGATTAGTGCCATCGAAAGCGAAGCGTCCTTAAGAGCTCCCCGAAGCCCCGCCCCTTCCTGCTCTGTGGGCGTGGTATGGGGCAAGGACCCCGTCACAGAGCTTTCTATTGGTTCGAAGGAGCAGGGTTGGCCTTGCGCTCGCCTGAGCAGGAGAGTAGAAAGCTCAGCCGCGGTGGAGGGAGTCTATGCGCGCTGGACCGCAGTGGGGGGTGTGTGAGATCCGTACTGACTGCCGACACTCGGGCTCAATCGCTGGGGATTAAGGACTTGGCGACGGGGCTGCCGGGCTGCCCGGCCGAGGCTTCAGAGGCGCAAATTGATGGGACTGGTTCGCTCAGCGGGATCGCTCTAGTCTTTTAAGTACACTGAGAGGGGCCGGTGGTGAAGTAGAAGCTGTCGTGGGACGCGCGGTGCGGAGTCCCACTGTGGCCCGGAGGAACGGAGTCCGTTCTAGGGGGACCCAGTCGGGAGCCTGGGGACCAAGCTCGCGTTGTTGGGAGACAACCCCCCTCTTCTTCCCAGAGGCGTCAAATCCAGGACGATCCAGGCGTCGGGACAACCACTGAGCGCTCTGCGGGGAGACCCAGTCAGGGAGAGGACTCGCAGTCTCAAACAGTCTGGGGGAGCCGAGCGGAATCCGGCGGGATCTCTCGGGGGCGGCGAGCCCCCGTCGCGCCTCGTGCGGCGGAGAGGCCAGGGGAGAGAGTCCTCGGAGGCCGCAGCTCATGCCCGGGTTGGGGACGACTGCCCAGTGAGTCCTCCTGGCCAGCCGGGCGCAGGAGAGCGAATCCAAGGCCGGCGGGAGGGGAGTACTTCAAGGCCGGCGGCTGCGGAGGATGGGCGCCTGAGTGGCTCCGAGCGCTGCGTGGCACCCGCAGGCAAGGCGAGCTTTGCTGAGGAGGCGCCAGGGGATCCTGAAGTGCATCCTGCCCCCGGAAAAATGGCCCGGCCTGGGCAGCGTTGGCTCAGCAAGTGGCTTGTGGCGATGGTCGTGCTGACGCTGTGCCGGCTTGCCACGCCGCTGGCCAAGAACCTGGAGCCGGTGTCCTGGAGCTCTCTTAACCCTAAGTGAGTAACTTATCTGCTCTGGTCTCTGGGGGGTGGGAGGCACTCCTTCAGATGAGGTCGTGCACCCCTAAGTGTGTGTGGGGTGTCTGTAAGGAGGTGCGGCGCTCTATTTTATATCTGGGATTTTCTAATGTTTTCTTAAGGGCAGTCGGAGCAGGGTGTAGAAGGGTGGGGTGGGGCACTTGGCTGAGTTGTGACCCTTTGGTTTGGCCCTAGCCTCCTTAAGTCCCAGATCGAGTCGCGATGGTCACACCAGGCAGATAGGATATCTTGGTGCTCGAGAGCGCACCCGAGAGCTAGGTGGGGGCGAGAAAACAGCCTACTCTGGGGCCCCTGGGAACGTGGTGATTTTCGCTCACGGCCACTCCAGGGGTGTGATCGACCCGAGCGAGGGACCAGGCCAGAACACAGGTTCCTCCTTTGCTTAGGTGTCGGGAAACGCGGTTTGGGACCTAGCGCCCGCCCGGGGCGAGTGGCAGCATCTGTATCCCTTCTCCTTCTTCTCCCATTTTCATTTGTCTTTCTTCCCTGTCTGTTTGCCTCCCTGTCTTTCTCTTTGCCAGTCTCTTCTTGCAACCCCCCCCATTTCTCCCCGCTGGGGAGGTAGAAAGGCGGGCGCTGCTTCTAGGCTCACAAAGGCTGTGGGTGGAGAAGGGCGGAGTGGAAGAGGGTTTGTTTGAGGAGGGGTTCGATCCAGCGCCCGTCGGGGGTCCAATTGAGCCAGGCAGCAGAGCTTCTTCGAGAGCCAGCCAGGGCTGAGAATGGTAGCGGAGCCAGCGAAGGAGGTGGGTGGGGAACGTGTGATTCCTGTCCAGGCAGGTCCTAGTGCCCCCCCAACACACACACACACACACACACACACACACACACACACATACATACACACATTGAAAGCCGTGCTTAGATTTCTCCAATGGTTTGGGGGGGCAATGATATAAAGGAGGTCCTTTTCTTTCTTCTCCTTTCCCTTCCTAACTCTGCCCCCACCCATCGCTAAACAACACACACCTTTCAGGGCGGTGGCTCAGTGGTTTCTGGGCTGTTGGTGGGGAGTAGCCTGGGCTGTTGTGACCTCTGGACCTTTTTCTCTTGGCATCTAGGACTCTGATTGGAACTCAGGGTCATAATCGCTCTTCCCGTTTTCTGGCAGATCGGGCAGTGTGTTAACAACACAGTTAGTGGAAAACGGGTGTGGGGGGCTCTTGACCTGTTCCTTCCATGTTCCCAGATTCCTGTTTCTAGAATTTCCTCCTGTCCATTTTTGTGGGCTCTCTGTTAACTTCCTAGGCTCTTGCCCGCCTGGGCCCCTTGGGTCCCAGGGATGATGCATCTCTCACCCCTAAAGTGAGAGAAGAGGGTTTGTTTTCTCCCTGGGTTAAGGTAGGGTCCCATTACCTGTGGGTAGCTAAAGTGTGTTGGAGGGGGGGGGGGGGGGGGGGGGGTCAGGGTGGAGAATTCGAGGATTCTGCCTCCATACTAGGAAAGGGACTCACAAGGATTTCTACTCTACCTAGAAGCTAGTTTGGCGGCTGTGTCTTAACTGCTGGGGCCCAAATTGTTCTGGGGACCCTCTAGACTGTTAAGCCCAAGGGGAAAGCTTGTGAAGTGCCCAGTTCTCCACTGTAAGGGTGGAGGCTGGAAATGCTCCTTAGCTAGAAGAATTGCAATTCCCCTAGGGTAGCCCATCCTAGGGGCTCATGGGAGTGACCTAATTGCTCTCTTGGGTTGAGATACCGTGCAACTCTACAGCTGGAGAAGAGCCCTCCTGCAGAGTTGAGGTTGCTGGGAGAAACAAGATCTATGGGAGCGTCCCTCTTTATGTGTTCTGTGCCTTTTAGAGCTCTGGAGCAGTTTAGACGCTTGAGAAGGTTGTGTCCCCTCTGCTCTCACTCCCCCCCCCCAGTCCACCTCAAGCTGAAGACAGGCATCCTGGGGTGGGGATGGGACTGACTTTTGACTCAGTAGAACCTGCCTGGATTCTATCCTGTAATTGAGCAGATTCTGGGAACAGTTTGGACTGATCCTGGTGGTCCCCCCCCCATTTCATCTATGCTCAGGGGTCTGGAATGCAGTCTGTTTCTGCGTTTGTTGGCACCGGGTGTAGGGCAGGAGGACAGGACCAAGGCACTGCCCTCAGCTCTGGGGGCTGCCTGTGCCACCGCACCCAACCCTCGGGCTGCCACAGCTTTTCTAATAAACACTGTCTGCCTCTCTGCTTTCATGTCCGGCCTGAGTTCTCCCTCTCAGGCCAGCATTGTTGCCCTCTCACACCCTCTGAGAGCGAGCTCACCTTCCTCTCCAGCTAGGCTGGCCTGCTCTCCCTCTTTCTCACACTCCCTCTCACTCTTAGTCACTCTCTGCCTCTTTTTCTCAAGTCCTTTTGTTTCTCGCACATGCCCGTGCTCTCCCTCACAGGCTCATTTTCTCTTATCCCTCCCCTCTTCCTCTCCTGGCTTTTGGTCCCTCTCCTCAGCCCTGTCAGGAGCTGGCACCCCTCCCTCTAAAAATCTCCCAGTGCCTATAAACCCTGCTTAATTGCTTCCTCCTTGGGAAAAAAAATCAAAATAAAGACGTGATGGGGTCTGCTTCTAGGTTCCAGGGCACATGCAGCCCCAGCCCTGGGGATCTAGAGAGGCTGGCTTAAGACTCCCAGCCTATCTGTCTCCCAAACTGCTGCTAAGGGCTGTCTGGGTGGTAGTCCCCAGGTGATAGAAGCTTCTGCTTCCTGAGCCCCTCCTGTCAGATTTGCCCAAGAATACAGGGTGGGAAGATGGATTTGGTCCCTCTTGGGGGTTGGTGGAACCCAGAGCAAGCATGTTTGGGGCTCAGGGGTGGCGTTGCCTAAATGGTCCCAGGGCAGCCACCTCCCCCAGTTGCTTCCCCTCGGGAACTTGGGGCAGCCGGTAAGCCTCACACTTGAGTCCTCAGCCAAGTCCAGCTGCTGCAGTTCAGTCTCTCAGTACTATTCTGACCCTGTACTGCCCCCCACTCAGGTTCCCCCACCTCCAAGGAGTGGGAATGTGTTTGAGCTCACATTACAAACCTTCCCTATGGTAGGGATGGGCTGGGGGCTCAGTTTGGCATCTAGGACCCTTGACTCTATTGTATGGGTGGGGCAGCTGCAGACCCCAGCCCATGCTTGCCTGCTACAAACTAAAGTGATGGTCCCAGCCCCCTCACAGCTGTTCTAGATCACAGTCCTGGGGAGACCAGTCCAAAGGACTCCTTTCTAGAGTGGCTAGGGACCCGACTTTATTTTATTTTATGTTGGATTGGCCACAGGTAAGAGCCTGAGAGTCCTGGGAACCCAGCAGTCCCTAAAGGTTCCTGTCCCTGACCCCACCCAGGGAAGCTAGGCAGGGGCCAGAAGAGCCTGTAAGGAAGCAGGGGGGTGGGGACTGAGTTAGGGGTTCCCTTTCTTCCCTCAGGTTCTAGGGGGCCCCCAGTTGCCTTACTAGTTTGGGTACATGGGGCTGGTTGGGCCCTGGATACTGCTGGCTGTGCAGCACTATATTCTGGGGCTAGTGCTATATATGGGGTCGGTGGACCAACCAGGAGGCTGCTGGTTGTCATGGGAACGCAGGTTTGGGGGATAGTTCACTCTGTGATTATAAAGGGATCTGAAGTGGGGGCTGCTCACTAGCAGCATTTTGAGACTATGAAAGTCCCTTCTCCCTGGTATGTTTTTGTGGTAGTGGTTTGGGATTTGGGTGCCAGCAAGCCAGAAGTATATGCATTTTCAGCTTGCTACTTCTAAATGATACTGTGTTTGGCATGCCAGGTAATCGGCAGGTAGTACCTTGCTAGTTACAATGCATTCTCATATATGATCTCATCGGGTGCTCCCAACAGCCCTGGGAAGTAGGCATTGGCCCCATTTTCCAGAGATGAGGGCATATACCCAGGAAGGGGAAATGACTTGTCTGAGGTCAACCAGTGACTTGTTGAGTCGGGCAGAGCCGTGTGCCACTCTTTCCATACCATCTTGCTTCAGGGAACAGCAATTCAAAGTGGGGTTTGAAACAGACCTCTGCTGCCCCTGGGTTCTCCCCTCTCGCCTCCCAGGCACGCCTGCATCTGCTTTATGACTCAGGCCCTGCCTGTGTGGGGTAAGTAGTGCTTCAGCTTCTTCATTTAACTTTCCTAGGCTTAGCTCTCAGGGCACCCTGCACAGGTGACCTAGCCCAACTCACTGGCACTCTGCCCCTCCCAGCTCTGAATAGCTCCTTTGGTTCCTCTCTGGGCTAGGAATCTCTTCCTCTTAGGAACTCCAGGGAAACATGGGGTAGGGGGGTTGTTAAACCCCAGTTGACTAGCTTCAGTCAGGTGGGATGAAGAGGTGAAGAGGCGGGCATAGTCCGTGTAGGTGGGGAGAGTGACTTCCTCTAGGACTCTTCTGGCTTCCCTGCCTCCAACGACAGAGTTGTGTGTGTGCCAGGGCCCAGCTGTTGTTCCTGCCCACCCACGCCTGGGCGGGCACTGCTGGGACACGCCAGGCCTGCTCCTGCTGCCTCGGGGGCTGGGTGGAGCTGGGGGAGTGAAAGAGGAGCCTTTAATTTGGGGGCTCCCCACCCTAACTGGGATGAGAGCAGACTTGAGTTCTGGCTTGGGGTCTGTCCCTCACCAGTATTGCCATCCTGGGGTGAGAGTAGGCCTGGTAGTGGTGGGGTCACCAAAGCAAAATTGCGGCTAGAATCTTCTACCACATTTAGACTTGCGTGGCTGGGAGTCAGGCTCCCCCTTAAACCTCTCTGGTGGAGCCTGAGGTAAAGGTTGGAGGGAAGAAGTATAGGCCCAGTGGGACAAGAATAGCTTTCTGGGCAGAAGTGTCCCAGCTGCAAGCCCTTTTCCTGTAGGTGGCATACAGAAAGGTAAGAGAGAAGCTCATCTGGACTAAAGATGCAGGTGTGAGGACTATTGGTTTTTCATTTTCTCAGGGCCTTGGAAGCTACTGTCTCCAGACCCTATGGTCTTTACCTAACTCAGGCTTCTTTGGAGCAGTTTACAGTGGCCCTTCTAATCAGAAAGGTTGAAGGAAGACTTGGGCTAGGGAAGAGAGGAGAGGGCAGGCCACAAGACTGGAGCTGAAATAGTTCCAGCTGCCTTCCTAAAGTCCTTTTACTCCCTGGGGTGGCTCCCTGGGGTCCCAGGGCTATCAGAGGCTAGGGAGGGAAGGCCTCGGGTTGCCATGGAGACCTTCTTTAGGCTTCCTGCAGGGCCATGTCAATCCCCTTATTTTCTAGAAAAGGGCTTTGTCTGGGGGTGGCCCCAGGCAGGAAAGCTTGGCTTGATGATTTGGGGGGGGGGTAAATAGATTTTCTGAATGGCGGTGCCTAAAGAGTTTAAGTTAGAGGCTTTTTCCTCTTCCTCTATTCCAACTCATAACTTAGTGAGAAAAGAGGGAGATAGATAGGGTACCTCTATAAAGTATCGCTAACACTGTGCCTGGTTTTGGGCTTTACTTTCACTGGCTATACACCCCACCCACTCATTGTGATCCCATGTACTTTTTTGGACTTCGCATGGGCCTAAGTGAAACTTGTCCAGTTAGGGGAAGGTGCTAAGAAAGCGTGGGATTGGGGTCAGGGATGCAAGCCTCATTAGACTCCTTTCCCTTCCACACTTTAGGAGAAGGTGAGTTTCCTTCTGCCGGCTGCTATGCAAATGAACTGATGAATATTTATGAGGTCTGTTCACTGAGGTTGGAGACACTCTGAGGGGTGTTGGGGGCAATAGTCCTTTCTTCTCCCCCTCCCCCTACCATGCAGACATCTGTTTCCTCAATGTGTCTGGGTTCAAAGTAGAACCCCAAGTAGCTAAAAGCCCTGTTCAGTCCCGGGGCTCTGGAGGCTGGGTGGGTGGCAAAGGAAGAGTGTACCAGAGCAGACACAGTTCTCTCCTGAGAAAGCTGAGGCCGAGTGGTTAGAAAGGGAACTTTTCTGTCTCCCATGTTCATGTCACCGGGTGTAGCTGCACTTGTATCATGCTGAGGAGCAACTGTACAAGGATCAGACACTGTTGGGGTCTTGTTAGAGCCTGAGGGATTTGAGCAACTTTCTTCAATGGGAACATTTCTCCAATTGTTCATTTCTTCATATTAGAGGCCTGGGCTTGGTCTCTAGGGTTCCTTTGAGCTCTGAGATGTTAGAAATGATCTATTCTTGCCACCTGGGGGGAACCAGAGGAAAGTGAAGAATGCCTTGAGAACTACAGAAGCTTTAGTGCAACCTGTGGATTTTGTATGGCACTTGGGATGGGGCATTCCGTCCTAAATGTTTTCTTGGGCCTCCATGCCCTTTGTGCTTGCTTTCTGTCCTCTGCAGAGCTAGAGACCAAAGGACTAAGCATCTCATTCTGGCTTTGACCCTCCTGTACATCAAGACGGCACCTCTTAACTCAGTGCAATATCACATGACCTGGAAATAGGCTGTTTTTGTTTTTCATCTACTTCAGCCACTTAGTCAAATCCCCTCCTTGCCTAGCAAGTTGTCAGAAAAAGGACACGTGTTTGACAATGTAAAGGCATCTGCCCAGAGCTTGCAATACATCTTCCTTACTAGTCCCCACAGTGTTGTGGCCCTCAGCAAATGGGACCACTCTGTAGTAGCCTGTGAACTGGGGTTCTGGACCAACACACCGAATGACACTCTTCATACTGTCCTTTGTATGTTGCCTTTAGCCCTCCATTGTTCTTTTACAGGGTCTGTCACCAAGGGGATGAAACCCATACTGCCTGTCATGGCCATTGGGGAATTTCCAGTCTAGCCCTAGATATCTTTTCTGCCTCTTTTGATACTTTCTATTCTTTCCTGAGCAGGCTGAGTCATCAGCAAGCCTGGAGTTTGTCTCACCCATTGCTGTCCACTGTTGCTATGTACTGACTTTTTAACATTTACCTAGTACCCACCTTCATCCTGATAATTGTAGGAAACCATGTCAGAGCAACACAATAGTATGGTGAGATGAGCCATCTTCGTCTTGGTGCCTCTGACTCTGGCTATATGAAGCACCATCTTCACATGTAACCTACAGATAGCCTGGAGCTGTCTATGGCTAGAGTGTGGGCTGTTTACTTTTTTGGACCAAACCAGACCATCAAGTCCATGACAGTCAAGTTGTATCTTCTCTTCCTAGATCTTGCCTAAGAAACCACAGTACTTAATGTTGGTATCTGATCTCTTGCCTCTTGGCGGACTATTTCAAAGAAGGATTCAATCTCATTGAGTACCTACTGTATTCTAGGTGCTCATCCTACCCCCTAATCCTAGGAGTTATGGGCTCTAGTTTATCAGTTCAAAGAGACTGTGTAGCTCGTCCAAGACTAAGGAGCTAGTAAGGGCCTACCTTTGGAATTTGATCCCAACATGAGCTCTTTCTCCTTTCTCTCAGCTTCTGCCTGCACATGCTGAGAAATGGCCAACAGGACTTCATTTCTTTACTGTGCTTTCCAAATTAGACAGTAATGGTTGGAGGCATTTAGTCATCTCCACTTGGATCTGTGGTAGTTGCAGTATAGAAGTAAGAGGTTAGATTCCAAGTATGTGGTATTCCTGAGCCTTATATTATTCCTGCTATCCTTGGTAGGGATGCACTTTCTTTCCTTCCCTTCCCTTAGCCATTTTAGGAGTAAAAGACTGGTCAAGTTTGGGGATTTAGACTCTTGCACTGGGGGTAGAGGTGGGGGCATAACCAGAATAATAATGTGGAGATGCTCCTAACCAGATATGGTGGCCATCAGATACTAGGTCCATTCCTATCTCTCCATCATGCCCAAGATTAGCAAGATGCGGGCAGCAGAGGGTGGGGGGGCAGGTTCCAGGCAGGTTGAGCTCCCCTAGCCTTTGGCTGGGAGCTGCGGGGGTGGTGGCTAAGACATGTGTGGGCTTGCTCTCTCGCTTTCTTCCTCTCTCCCTCTCTCCCTCTCTCTCTCTTTCTCTTTCTCTGTGTGTGTGTGTGTATGTGTGTATGTGTGTGTATTAGTAGTAGCAGTAGACTTTGAAGGAATGTGTGTTGAGAAGTATGGGGGGCAGGGCACCACCTCCAGGCAGCCTGGGCCTGACATCTTTGTACTTGGCCTATTTGGCCACGTCAGCCCCCCCTGCGGAAATGCCCCATTAGGACAAAGGGCTCCCCTAGCCAGGCGTTGCCCCACCCTGCACACCCTCCTGGCAATACTGTTCTCTCTCCCCACACCCACACCCACCCCCAGCCCAAGGATAGAGGAAGGGCAGAAGGCTGATTTGATATCTCTACCCAGTAGGACTGGCCGGGCCTTCATTGTCATATTGCCTGGTTCTGTGATAGCCAGGGCTCCCAACCTTAAGGTTGACCATCTTCTTTCTTCTGAGCAGGTTCCTAAGTGGGAAGGGCTTGGTGATCTACCCGAAGATTGGAGACAAGCTGGACATCATCTGCCCCCGAGCAGAAGCAGGGAGGCCCTACGAGTACTACAAGCTGTACCTGGTGCGGCCAGAGCAGGCAGCTGCTTGCAGCACTGTGCTGGATCCCAATGTACTGGTCACTTGCAACAAGCCACAGCAGGAAATCCGCTTTACCATCAAGTTCCAGGAGTTCAGCCCCAACTACATGGGCCTGGAGTTCAAGAAGTACCAGGATTACTACATTACCTGTGAGTGCCTGACCACTCATCACTGGCTCTCTCACTAGGCTTAGCTCTACCTTCCTGCAGCCTCCTTGCCTATGGGCATCAGTGGCAGCTTTTCCAAGTACAGCGATACCACCTGTGCACATTCACAGCACTTCCTGATCTGATCCCCTTTGAAGACTAGCATGCTCTCCTCCCAGCCTAGCCTTGGAATTCTGGCCTCAACATTCAGCACAAGGCAGCTTGCCTCAGCTCCAGGGCATGGGTGGAAAAGACTTCCTATCCATGTTGCTTTCTTGTTCTTTCTTGGGAATGGCAGGGTTGGCAGGATCCTTTGAGATTTGCCAGCTGTTCTGCCCTTTTGGGGAGTGTCTAGGGCCCCATGAAGTGAATAGGGTTGGAGATGTAACTCAGTGGTAGTGTATAACTAGTATGTGTGAGGCCCTGGCTCAGTCTTTAGCCAGTGCCGTCTTCCTCAAAGAGAGGCATGGGGACCTTGCCTCAGGTCACACAAGGAGTTGATGGGATAAGATGGAGACTTTAGCATGGCTCTCCCCACACTCATCTAGGGTTCCTTCCAATCTCAGAAGAAGCCCCTCTATTGGTACCATTTGTTTTGGTCTGAGTAGCATCTCATAGTGAGAAGGAGTTCCTTAGTGTTGCGCCTAAGGACCAAGGCCTGGCCACAAGGAGTGGTGCCCTTAAGCAGAGGGGCTCATCATGGATGGGCCTTGCAGGGCTGAGTTACTTCCAATTGGGAGGGAAGTAGACGGTAGGTAGGTAGGAGATGTTTGCCATTCTCCACTTCCAATGGCTGTTCTTCGTTCTCTCTTGATGATTTTGTTTTTTTGTTTTTTTGTTTTTAAAAAAGGTATGCTGGAAACACCAGTTGATTTCTTTGGTCTTTTCCTACAGCAACATCCAATGGGAGCCTAGAAGGACTGGAGAACCGGGAGGGAGGTGTGTGCCGTACACGCACTATGAAGATTGTTATGAAGGTTGGGCAAGGTGAGTGCCCAGTTAGGCCTTTGGGACATCCATGTTGGGCAGCTGGTTGGGGTGCGTTGGTAGTGGGGAAGTGGTCAGAGGGTTAGAGGGGCAGAGATCTAATATTCAGGTCATTCTTAATCTACCCATGATAACTGAGGGTGCCCACACTAGCAGAGTCCTCCCTCTCATCTGTCTTCTCTCTGCCCTCAGATCCAAATGCTGTGATGCCTGAGCAGCTGACTACCAGCCGGCCAAGCAAGGAGTCAGACAACACTGTCAAGACAGCCACACAGGCCCCTGGTCGGGGACCCCAGGGTGACTCTGATGGCAAGCATGGTAAGTATGTATAGGTATTCTGCAGAGGGCATTGCTCAGGCACACTCTCAGTCCTATATCTGAAGGCCTGCCTGTGCACCCCCCCCCATTTGCTGTTTATGTCTGGTGAATGTGGGTGGCAGCTGGGACTCAGTTTCTTCGGCTCCGTGGTGGTACTGTTGGCTGCCATTATGTTGACTGCATCATCTTCTCCAGGCTGATCATTGATTCCTTTCCCCTTCCTCAGAGACTGTGAACCAGGAAGAGAAGAGTGGCCCAGGTGCAGGTGGTGGTGGCAGCGGGGACTCCGACAGCTTCTTTAACTCCAAGGTAGCATTGTTCGCAGCTGTGGGTGCTGGCTGTGTCATCTTCCTGCTCATCATCATCTTCCTGACAGTCCTACTACTCAAGCTACGCAAGCGACATCGCAAGCATACACAGCAGCGGGCGGCTGCCCTCTCGCTCAGTACCCTAGCCAGCCCCAAAGGGGGTAGTGGTACAGCAGGCACTGAGCCCAGCGACATCATCATCCCCTTACGGACTACAGAGAACAACTACTGCCCCCACTATGAGAAGGTGAGTGGGGACTACGGGCATCCTGTCTACATCGTCCAAGAGATGCCACCTCAGAGCCCGGCGAACATCTACTACAAGGTCTGAAGGCCCCCAGCATGGCCTCAGGCTCCACAGGACACATGGCCTGGACCGGCCTCTCTTTTCTCCCCCACACCCCTCCCCTTGCCAGCTGTGCCCACCTTTGTATTTAGTTTTGTAGTTTCTTGGCTTTTATAATCCCCCATTTTTCCTGCCCCCTGGGCTTCGGAGGGGGGTGCTTGTGCCCCCAATCCCCATGCTCTTGTGCCTTCCCCCTCTGGCCAGGCCTCTGGGCTCTGTGGGGCGCCCTTTATTGGAGGGCAGGGTTGGACACTGATGGACTGCAGGCAGGGAGACAGCCCCTGGCCCTGCCCCCTCCTCATCCCCTTTACCCGTTCCCAGGACTGCTCGTCCACTATCATCACTGTTTTTAATGCTTTTGTGTTCATTTTGTTTTTAGCTGTCAACTCGTTTTCCTCTTTTTTTGGGGGGGGGAAATGGAAAAATGTACAAGGCAGCCCCTCCCCAGGCTTTCTGAGTCTGGCCTGACCCACTATAAGAGGGCCTGGGGCAGGATGTGGCCAGCCAGGAAGCATAGGATGGCATTTCTTTTATAGACTCCTCAGTATTTCAGTGGAGTGGGGGAGGGCAGGCCAGAGCTATTTCGGCCATGAGGGAAGAGGAGAGTGCCCCTAAGCAAGGTGTCCCACCCTTCTTTTCTGACCCTCTGAAATACAATGCCGCAGTTCCTAGCAGTGGGATAGTGACTGCCACCCTTCTACCAAAAAGGAAAAAAAAATCCCTTCCTTGTGGGATTCTTGGGCATCTCCTGCCTCCTTCACTCTCACGGTAATTAATGTCTTAATTGGCTGTTGCCTGGGGAACAGGAGAGCTGCTGCAGGCAGATGACCTCATGGGGGGTGGAGGGAGGTGAGGTGCCCAGGTGGCTATTTGCCCTGCAGAGCTGGGAGTTTCCCCCACCACCCTGTTCTCTCCTTACCTTTGGCATCTTTGGTTTGGTAGGGAAACAGAAGTCCAAGATGGAGAGCTAAGTAGATGTAAGGCCAGGTGGCCTGCTCCTTTTCTGGGCCCTAGTACAAGTAAGCACACCCCCCTCACTCAATTTGGCTCCCACTGCCCCTCCTAGTTTTGAGCTGGGGCCTGGAAAGAGGAAGAGGCTGCTTGGGGCTGGGCCAGCCTGCAGTGCACTTTGACCTCAGCTCCTTGCCAGCAGGGCTGCTAACAGACTGCCACTCAAGTGCTCCTTGCAGCACTCCCAGGGCTGCCATGGAAGGAGCTGGGCCTTACACCACCCACCTCCACACTGCTGCCTGGCTAGCTGCCCACCCCAGTGCCAGGTGGGAAAGGGAGCAAAACAGCCAGCCCCTTCCAGGTGGCAGTCGGAAGGGATTTTTTTTTATTTTTGTTTCTGTTGCCATTTGTGTAAATACTAGTCTTTTTGGAAGAAATAATGTAAAGATGTTTTGTATAAACTCCGAATTATTTTCTTGTTGCTTTTTTCTTAGAAAAAAAATGAGAACTAAAAAAAAAAAAAAAAAATTAACCACATTGAGAAATGAGTGTAAACTAGTGTCATGATGTCGGGGAATGAAGTGTGATAGTGTGTGTCTGTCTCTGTGTGCTTGCACTTGTGTGTGAGAGATTTCTTTGCCTAACTAACCACAGATGATCAGGGCAGGTGGCTGTCCTGTGAAGCAAGATGTTTCAGATGTCCGTGCCCTCCCTACTGCTTTCCACCTCCCAAGTGCCTCAGCCTCCTTGTTCTGCTGCCATGGAGCCTGAGTCCATCTCTCCACCCTGCCCAGACTGGCACCAGGCTCAGCCAGAAAGGGTTGCTGGGGAGGGGGTGTTCCCGTGGGGAACCTGGGTGTGTCTGCAGGTACTGTCACCATCTATCTGCTTGGGGCTAAATGTGAAAGCTGCTGGCAGGCCCAGCCCTGCCCTCCCCCAGGATGGCTGGAGCTGGGAGAAACATCAGAAGACGGTCCACTGGGCACCAGGGTAACTTTAGACTGCCCAGCTCACCTCTCAGCCAAAACAACCTTCTTTTTCCTGTCTTCACAATGGGGCCACACCAGAGGTGCCACCATGGCAAATGTGGTAGCTTCTGGCTGGCAATGGAGGCTAGAGCAGCCCTGAGTGCCTAGGCTCCCTTCCACCAGGCAGATGAGTTCAGGTCTTGTTCAGGTCAGACTGTGCTGAGTGCCCCAAATAGGGTGCAGACTGGTAGGGTAGAAAGCAGCCTGCAGGCCTTGTCGAGGGACAGCCTCTGGCAATGGCTATGACAGCTATCAGGGGAGGTGACAAGTGAGATCCCACTAGCTAAAAATGGGAAAGAAGGTGATAGAGGAAAGGAGGAGGAGGAGGAAGGAAGGGGAGGGTGAGGAAGGGATCCAGAGCAGGAAGCCCAGTGGAGCAGGGGAGGAGCAGGCCTAGCTCCTAGGGAAGTGGGGAGCACATAGAGAAGGAAGGGGGAGGAGGGTTTCAAGACTGTGGAACTTGCGGGGTGGGGGGTGGAAACGGGGCGGGGGGTGCTGGGCTAGAATAGGGCTGGGCCAGCCTGGGGTGCTGCTGGAGCCAGCTGGGGCAGAGTCTGTTTATTTGGTTTCTCATTAACCAAAGGAAGTGCTTGGATCAGATTGGGCCTCTGCTATTTGACTGCTTGCCCAGAGTGAGGCCCAGCCTGGACCAGAGGTCTCTGACAAGGGCTAGCTCTGGACAGATTAGTGTCTCTGACTGACCTCAGGTCAGGTGAGTCTTACCTATACTCCCCAAATAGACTGTCCTTTAGCAGTCCGCTAACCTGGCCCAGGGTGTCAATTGCCTTTGCCCAAGTGGTTCTGGGGTAGGGCAGGGGATGGGGGCTAGGGATGGGGGCTAGGATCCTGGAAGTAAAATGTGGGGATTTAAAGAAAAATTAGTAAGAAAAGACCAAGGGAATTCTGGGCAGTACCCAAGCTCAGAAAGCTTCTGTTTCCTGGCATGAACGCTGTGGCTGGTACTCCTTCATATACTGTGGTATAGTGTCCTTCACCAGGGCCCCACCTGTCACTTCTGTCAAACATGTAGCATAGTCCATTTCTCTGAGCTGCCAAAGATGGCCTGTGAAGATGGCAGGTAGAGAAATTACTTGCCTCGTATTTGAATGAGGAGACTGGAACCCTGCAAGGAGCTGCAACTCACCCCAAAATGTATGCCGGGTGAAGAGGGGCACGAGGCCTCAAATAGTTCCTAGAGAGTGAAGCATGTGACTCCACTACTCCCCGCTCTCCTACTTGCCTCTTGTCTTGAGGAACTTGAGGAACAGGAGTCCTTCTCACCTAGTTCCCTTACACTCCTGTCTGGACCAGCAAAAGAGCAGGCCTAGCAATCTGGAGGCAGGAGGGGTGGTCCTCCGGTGGTAGAACTCCAGAGCAGCCCCACCCTCTACTCTCCTGTCCCAGCTGGGCCCAAGCTTCTGGTGAGTCAGGGATAGAGGATGCTTCCCAGGTGAGGGTGGGGCTGCCTGGCTTCCTCTGCAAGCAGAACCCAATTGACCTATGAAACCAAACTGTGCAGGTGCTACCCAGGCCTCAGTTCCCCTGCAAGGAACAGGCTTTGTAGAACTTGAAGGCCAACACTCCCTTGGGCTTGTTGATACCCAGTCAATTTTAAGGTCCTAGGATGCATTCCCAGTGTTTGTGGGATGTGGATGACCTGGGACCCTCTAAGCAGGGGTATAAAAATGGGTTCAGAAATCAAAGGAGGGTTTTGACCCAACTAGCTGTCCTAGGTTGGACCCTGCTAAGCAAGTGACCCACTGGCCAGCTGGCATCAATCACTCTAGGAAATCTAGCCCACCCACCTGCATGCCTGGTCTCCTGTCCTGCCTGGACACGTCACAATCCTAGTGACACCTCAGCTCAGTCAGCCTGGGGACTCTCCTTGTCCTTCTGCTTTTGGTGTCCTGTACAGCTGGCCATCAGATCTGGAAAACCGGTGCCCCAGCTGGTACTTATGTTGGCTCTCCCTTTGGGAAACAGCTGAGAGAGAAAGCAGCACCTGCCCTAGATAGGGGTCACAGAGCCCCAAATGAAAGCAATCGGAGGGCATGGGGGAGAAAATAATTGTAGGTTCTGTTTCCAATGGTTGATTACTCAGCTGGCAAAGAAAAGGGAAGCAGAAATGCTGGTGGTTATGGGGAACAAGGAATTTATGAAGGTCTATGGGAAGGTAAGAGGACTTTGCCATGGGGCCCTTCGATCCAGAGGAAGGAACTCCAGGCTGGTGAGCCACTGAGCACCCAAGGGCCCGTCCCTGCTCTGCCATAAGTCTTCTTGAGCAGACTTTTTTGTGATCATTTTCCTCTCTGATAATATAGAGGTAGTATTAGATTTGTTCATTTTCTTAAAACAGTTACAGCAATAAACAGCATAGACGAGATTCCTAAGTTCCCCATGTTCTAGAAAGTCTTTTAGTGCTTGGCTAAATTATTTCAGCTTATGTGGTGACTAGGTGGTAGAAATGTGAGAGGCAGATTAAACATATACAGATTCAAAACTGGGGTTCTAAAGTCAGTCTTTCATTCATGCACTGCCCACCCCCTCCCAACAAATGTTGAATACATGGCACACTGCAGCTTCTCCACTGAACTGTATAGTGGGTAGTTTGGCTTACCTTGGCTCTGCATGCTGTTTCTATCATAACTGACCAAAGTTGGCCATTTGCAAGGTTCCTAGCAGGTTATCCTGCAGCCCTTAAACTAGTCTGTTTCTTTCAGGGCATCCCTCAAAATAGCCCCAAACACTTTCATGGCTGATAGAAAAGAGCTGCCCAGCCTGCCTGCCCTTACAGTCACATGGCTGAAGGTGATAGAGAGGAGCTGGCTTCTGAGGAATTTCCCATTCTCTGACCAGATTCCTATGGAAAGGGTCCATGCGACAATTCCAGGTTCCAGGAGAAACAAGGGGGGACCACATTGGCTGAATTTTATAGGTCTTCCTCTCAGGGAGAAGTCAGGAGCCAGAAATGGGTAGAGCTAGCATTTTCCTGTTATCTCCTTTCCGGATCAAGCCTCTCAGGAAGAAACTGAGGCTTAGAAACTAGAAGACTCTTCCCCAGAGGCACACAGGAGGGCATTTCTTAGGTACTTTTGGAGGCGGAGACAGAGAGGGGTGGGAGGGGAAAAGGGAGGGGAGGGGAGGGAAGGAGACCAGAGGGGGGGGGCAGGAGTACATACATATCAAGGGACTGCAGGGGGTTAAGCCAAACACATCTACATATGTGCAATGTTTCTTTTAATACGCTGGGCAAGTTTAAGGGATGCACGGAAAGAAGCAGACTAAGATGAGGGCTGCAGGATAACGTGCTAGGAACCTTGCAAGAACCAGAACAACTGAGGAAACCGTGGCCCTGGGAGATTTTAAGCCTGGTTCAAAGCTGACTTAGAGAATGCACTAACAATGTGCATTTCTCCCCGGGGACCACTCTTCTGGGGCACCTCACACAGCTCTGAAGCCACTCATCAGCATAACAGCTTGACAACATCTGTAAGGGCCCTTAGATCCGCTGGTTTGAGGCACAGACTAAATTGGGCAATCCAAGGCTAGCGACTTGAAGATCCAGTCGCCTTCCCTTTCCCTGGATGCTGAGCACGACTGTCCAGCCTCCCGGGGCACACCTCAGGGCAGGCTCCCTCCATCCCCCTACCAGGCTGCCAGGGCTCTTCTGGCCAGCCTGACAGTTAGCTGTCCCTACCCTGTCTTCAGTCCCCCTGCACACACTAATAGCCATGGCAGTAACATGCTTTCACATGCAAATTGCTATGGAATTCTCAGCCCCTGCCAGTGCCCCAGCCCCCAAGGCCTCCCCCTGGGCAGATTCAGAGAAGAGAATGGAATCTTTCAAGCTGTTAGGGCGTTTTGAGACCTTGGAGTCCAGCCCCCTTGTTAGATGGATGGGAAAACTGAGGCCCGGAGAGGGGAGGCAGGAACTGCCCAAGTCACGCAGAGAGTTCACCGGACTGGCCCACACCCAGGTCTCCTGACTTCCAGTCCATTGCCTCGTCAACACCCACCAGTCGCCCTCCCATCTGGCTTGCTTACCATGGGCCCAGGGATCCCTCTCTCTTGTGCTCTAATTTCTCCTAGGCACCCCTCCACGGGGCCTGGGAGTGTGAAATCTGGAAAGAAAAGGCCAGAGGTGTCTGTGACTTAGGGCATTGCCCAGGGAAGGGAGCCAATCTCCTTTGAAACAGGCAGTAGGAGGGTTTGCTAGCTGGTCTCTGCCTCCCATCTCCTGATCCAGGCCAAATTACTCCTCCTCTAGCCGGCAGGCTCGCTGAGCCCCAACAAGCCTGCTCCAGCCCAAGGCCTCCGTGGCCTACCCAGGTGTGTGCACTCTCACTGCTCCAGTGACTTCCACCTGCAAAGCCCTGGCCCTGGGAGGTCCTGGTTGGGGTATGGAAAAAAGGAAAAAAAAAAAAAAACTCCCTTTCCTTCATTTTAGCTGAACAAGGTGGAGGGATTTTCTGAAATGAACTTTACAAGGAAACAAAAATAAACACTAAAGGAGGAAAAGACGGGGGTCCTTGTCTATCTCTGCTTAACTTCCAAATTGTCAGTCATCTCTCCACTCCTCAGGGTGGTTTACAGGGCCCTGTGTGACCCAGACCTTTCCATGTCTTTAGCATCTCATCTCTACCCTCCATGCCTCCCTATCATACACAGCTGTTACAGCTACGTACCCCACACCACCAACCTACTCATGGCACCCAACTAGGGAAGATAGCCTTAAGCCTCCTGGCTTTCCACATGTAGGTCCATCAGCCAGAAATCCCTGACCATTGGCCTGGCAGGTTCCTACTGATTTTTCATGGACAAGTCTGACCCTCTTGGAAACAAGGCCGGTTCTCTTCTCAGCTCTTGCAGTACTCTGCTTTATACCATCTGTACCTGTATCTACTTCTACTAGATGGTGAGCTTCTGGAGGGCAGGAACCTGTTTCCAACTGCTTCTCACCTCCAGGGCTACTCAGCATACAGCTTAACACAAAGGCAATGTCAATAAACCTTTGAAATATTGATTCAATTGAAAGGGCTGGGCTGGGCTGGGACAGTCATCCCTGGGCTCTGTTCCTGCCCTCCACTGCTCACATTACTGTCCAGCCAATCCAGGGATGCAATGTCCCATTATATTGCCCTGCAATAAACACTAAAATTTATTGAATACTTATTATGGGCCAGGCACCTTGCTCAACACTGCATGTGTATTCCTTCATTGACACCTCCTGTTGTACTGATATCTCATTGAGGTCCCTATCTGAGACAGGGTTGTGATTAGCCTGTTTTATGGTTGAGGAAATGGAGGATCAAGAAGGAAAGTACATCTCTCAGGTACTTTCTCTCAGCTCATGCTCTCAGGAACATGGATAGAAAGTTATAGAGCATGGGTTTGAACCCAAAAGACCTGAATCCAGAGTCCAAATTTTAGACTAGGGAAGCAAAGTGCTGTTAGCTGGAGGCTAGGCTGTAAGGCCTATTCTTTTGTTTGTGGCCATGTGGCTACAGAAGCAGTATAGTGTGGTGGTTAAGAGTCCAGTGTCTGGATTAGGCTGCCGTGCTTCACACACCAGCTTTGCCAAGTTCTAGTGAGGAACTGTCAGTCAGGTTCCTTAAACCCCATTGCAATTTTGATTTTACATCCAGCAGATGGGACTGAGAGAAGTTGCTACCTCAGACTACAGGGAGAATTAAGGACAGAGCAGAAGTGGTAGGCTACAAGCTCTTTTGGGCCCCAGCCCCTGGGGCTTAGCAAGATTGGATGTGACTCCCAGGTTACTGTGCTCCTTGTAAGAGCTTGGAGTCAGGATCCAGAGACTTGCTTCTAGATGTGACTCTGCCGCAGAAACCCAAATGTCATCTCTTCTCTCAGGCCTGCATTTTTAACATCTTCTGAATACAAATAGGATAACTCAGCAGAACTCCTTTGTAACAAGCAGCAAGTGTGCTTCAGTGCAAGGAGCCACCATTTCCAACTGGAGTGTATATACCTCTGGAGCACTGGGGCTTGGGCCTCAGAAAAGATCTGGCCAATAGTGAATAAGCCAATATGGTCTCCACCTATATCTACTCCCTGCCTAGCCAGCCTCTTACAGCCAGAATGCCAATTCTGAAGAAGGCACATTCGCTCCCAGAGTGGCCTAGAATTCTTCTGGGAAGGCAAAAAGGATGTTTTGTTGCATTCAGGACTCAGAGACTGTTTCCTTCCCATCCTTTGTACGGTCACTGGAATTCTGTTTGATATGGGATGTCATCCAGTAGCTAGCTCCTTTCTGTACTGTCACACTGATGAAGTTTGAACTGATAAGGCCTTTCTGGAGGCTACTTAGATAATGAGTCTTCCCATCACCAGGGAAGACCATGTATATGGGGATGCTAGTCACAACTGTGTGCATTTGAAAGTGGCATTCTAATATCAAAACGTTGGTACACACTTTGAAAGACACCTCCCTTGTGTCATTCCAAATGCTTTTAGTAATCAAGATATACACAAAAACACACATACCAACATGGTCTAGGGTACACACATGTGCATGTGCATATACACATACAGCACATATATGTGCTTGTGCATGTACACATACCTCTAGTAACATTTTTTATTTAAAAAAATCAGTACAGAATACAGCAAATGCCACCTATAAAAGGCCTCTCTGGTCCCCCTCAGGAGTTTTGCATGTGTACCACCTGACTCACATTCTATTGCAAACAGAAGATCCTCTCAGTAACTCAGCTTCCTCATCTGTGATATGGAGATGCTAGAAGATGCCAGGAGATAACACATGTCAAACACTTACGGAGTGCTGGGCACATCATAACTTCCGTTTTATTATTGCAACTACAGACTCAACTCGTGATGGATGGTCATGCGCCTGTTTTTCGTCATTAAACCACGCTCTCCTCAGAAGTAGAAGCCACACTCTATTTTTCTTGTTTGATGTTCCACTGCCCAATACAGAGCCTGACACATGATGGGTGCTGAGCAAAGGTGTTGGTCCAAGAATAAACTTTATCTGATGCCTTCAATATAGAGAAGAAGCCACCGAGGTTCAAGAGGGAAGAGGAGCTGGGACTGGAATTCAGGTCTCTCTCCTTCCACTGTGATCTCCTGGGGCAACAGGTGTCAGGTATTGAGCAACCTACTAGATTCCTGGAGCTGGACTTCCTTGACTCTCACCTTTAGTCTGGGTTCCCTGTGATAAGAAAGTGTCTGAGGCTGGGCCAATTGGGCTGCACCCTCCCCATTTTTGCCCTCATTCTCACTATCCTGGGCTCTAGCCTAGCCCAGATAAACAGGAAGATTCATTAACTGTCTAAATATATAGAACCTGGGGGCCATGTGCAGCCTGCAACAGAGCTGGGGTCCCAGTAGGGCCCGAGCTTGAGGCAGCAGTACCGGCAGAGGGCTGGCTGGGAAGGGGCCTGGAGAGGGAAAGACCAGAGAACAACTAATGTGATGATTGATGGGGAGGTGAGTGGAGCCAGGCCAGCCCCAGGCCCTCAGAACTCCAGTGCAGTCTGACTTGTAGCCAACTATCCCTGAAGCCCCCATCATTCCCATTCAATCTGGTCCCCACACCAGCAACGGGGCCATGCCCTTCTCTGCATTCTGACTATAGTCTGAGGCCCTAGGCTTCAAAAGCATGAGGCCTAAGAGGTGGGCAGTCAAGGGTGGGGTGGCTTTCCCCAGACTCCTGCCTGCTTATTATTGTAAGGGCTAGTTCTCTAATCAAAACTCCCCAATTACCCAAGGGCCCCTCTGATTAATATTCCATGATAACAGGAACAGGTCACATCTGGCTGCAGGAGCTAGAATTCGACACTCCTGAAGCCCTGTGATTGGTCTGCAAGAAGAATAATAAACTTCCTTTTTCCTATTCCCCTTTCCCTTCCTTTCCATTCCAAGGTCCCCTTTCCTCTACCTCCCCTTCCTCAGGCCTGTGTCCAAGTCTCTCCACTTGCATCTGAGGTCCCCACTATATCCTTCGTCTTCTGTTGAGGTGGAGGTCCTGGAGGTCCTGCTGCAGTCACTGTTGTCCCCTTCTGTGCCAAGTTTGCTCTTTGATGTGGCAGCATCCCCAGCTCATGGAAATGGGGGCGAACAGGGGATGATTTAGGGTCCTTTAAACACACTGTCTTATCAAATCTCCCTAAGCCTACAAAGAGGGTAGTATTGTCCCTGGCTATTGAGAAAGGCCCTCCATGGCTGAGAAGGCACAGAATTTGCACAGGGTCATACAGTCATTTAGTGACAGAGCTGGAGTTTCCAACTCAGGGCGTTTTGCTTCTAAAGCCCACCCTGGGTTGCTGAGGATGGCTTTTGTCTGTGGATACTCAGATAAAGACGGGACCCATGGACATTGCACAGAGCCAGGGTCCAGGTCAGCCATTCTCCCAAGCTTCCAGTGCATTCTAGCTGGGACCCCGGGGAAAGAGTGAGCCAACAACTTTTAGTAGAAATCCCACATCTTAGAGAGGACAAAAGATTCGCCAGTATCCACACTAGAAGGTAGCGGCCAAGAGAGACTCAGTCCTAGATCTGCTGCAGTTTAGATAAACTCCTTCCATTTGCTGTTACATGGATGGTGACATGTGGAAGAGGTTTACCATCACACCTACATGCAAGGACCTGCCAGCACGCCCTCCTTTGGCCTACCCCAAACACCAGACAGGGCCAAGCTACCTGCATTTGTTCAGTCTACACTGGGGAGCCTGCCTGTGTGAGAGTGGGAATAGCAAGCAAGAATGTGGCTGCTGCTGGTGGCTAGAAAGGATTCTCCTTCAGCCAGCCCTACCCTCTGGTACTCAGTCCTCTGACCAAGCTTACTCCAGACACAGCAGGGATCTTTGTAGGAAAGAGGAAGGCAGTCCCTTGTGATCTGGGGGCAGGGGCAGACAACACTGTGTAGGCTGTATTATTAAAGAATTATTATTATTAAGATGACGATATATTAATAACGAGCCATGAGAACTTTCAGAAATGCAAAACCGAAGCAGCTTAGGCATAAGTCCATCTTACATCCTCTCTCATGGCCTCCTCACATGGCTCTGCCTTCCCCCTGCCTCAGCCCCTAGGTGCTTTATTCATTCAAAAACTCCCTCCTATCCTGGCTGGCGGGGTGTCCAAGCTGGGGATGAGTCAGAGTCTTCTCTGATCACCTGACTGCAGACCATTGATGGTGATAGGGATCCTTCATCTGCATTAACATGAACAAATGACCTGTTTATGTGGAGATCTGGGGGGCTACTCCATTGTTTTTAGCACAGAGATGTTAACAGGTATAGGAAGCAAGTCCTTTACAAGCTGCAAGGCATCAGGAAGCGCCCTTCACCCATACAGCACGTACATGGAGTATGATCCCGTAATAACTGTAAAATATCTAATTCAAGCACCCTACAACACTGTATGTGTGGCAGGCAATCAGATAGAAGTTTGCTTGGCTAAGGACATCTCCCTCTGCCTGGCACTTTCAGCTTGCTTTTGCTTTCCCTTACCGGGCTTTCATATTCAACTCCGGTCAGAAACACCAGAGAGCTATCTCTTCAACTCACCGCAACATAAACTGAGGGCTGAGGCCGAGGGGGCTAAGGCTAGACTAAGTCAGTGGCCCTTGGCTCCAATCATGTCGTTTCTGTGCTTCATCTCCTGAAACGTAGAGCTACTTAGTCCCCGTTTCTGTCTAGCTTCTTGACAAGTCCCAAGTCCCATGCTTGCTGTTGTTTGCTGGGTCACATTCTTATTGTATAGCCTAAGCTGGGCTGGAACTCCAAATCTCTTGCCTCTGTCTCTCTGTGTTCACAAGAAGGGTCTTGTTTCCTTTCATTGCTAGCAATCAAACCCAGGTCCTTGTGTCTGCTTAACAGAGAGCGCGCTCTTTACCTTGAGGGAGGCCCAAGTAGGCCTTTAAGAGCTCCAGTTCTGCCTAAAGGAACAGAGCCCAGGCCAAGCCCGTTCCTCCTATTTTTCTTTCTCGCTGCTGTTGCTCTTTGTCCAGCTCCCTGCAGCCTCTCACTCCACCCCTTGCCTCTGCTCTGCCTGCCACCTAGGCTCACCCTACTCCTAGTTACCTCTCAAATTTAATTTCCACAGACTGAAATTCGGCTTCATTTCTGCTACTCCACATCCCAGTGAGTTGCTTAATGTTCCTTGAGCCTCAGTTTGCAAATCTATGGAGTGGGAGAAAAGTTACGCGCAGCTCACGGATTTGTGAGGATGAGCAGAGGGCATGCCCACAGCTGTGCTTAGAGCCAGGCCTGAAGTAGCACAACTGCTCAGTGTCACGGAGTAGCATGCTTATCAGGAAACAGGCTAACGCTGAGTAAGGGAGCAGTGACTGCACCAGGTACTCTTCTAAGCACGTCATGTGGGTCCATTACATAAGCTCGCCAACAATCTTACATCATATCACCGCTGTCGTCTCATAGATGACTATCTAAGGTACAGAGATATTATGCAACTTGCCACTGTTTGCCTTGCTAGCAACCTGCAGAGCAAGCATCAGAGCCATACTGTGACTCTACCTCTCAACTGCGCTGTCATTTTAAACCTTCCCTGGAAGTCTCCTGCTCCTCAGTAGTTACAGCATAAAGTCTAAATTCCCTAAACTTCCACTCAAGGGTCCCCTTCCCCACTTGTTCCTCATGCTGCAGTGCACTGCAGGACTGGGGGCTTCCAGGGACACCCAAGTGGTTTGTCTGCTTTTAACTCACTTTCCTGTAGCTCCCAGCACATGGAATGACCTCCTGTCCAAGACAACACTTGTCCACCAGACTGTTTCTACAAGGGCTTACATCTTCAAGTGGATGGGGTCAAGTCATCATGGAGAGAGGCAGGCCCAGTGTGGCCAGTCTCTGGGGTAGCTTATAGAGAGTCATTAAAGTGTAACCATCCTTGTGAAAGCTGGATGGGACCTTAGAGCTGGCCTTAGACAGAGACCCTTAACCATTGGGTACCTAGTCCTGCCCTTTGGAATTACTCCTCTCAGCTCTTCTTCCCTGACCCAGAGGCCAGGGCTCTACAAGAGCTTGTGTACCAAACACTCTGCATTTAAAAATATAAATCAGGGCTAGCAGGAAAGGCTGGTCTCCTGGGAAATCAGATACCACATTTAAGAGGTATATAGATTTTGCCACCCCGCTTCTCCTGAACTTGAGTTTGAATGACTCCATGTGACTTCTGGGCATTTTGCTGGGCCCCCTGCAAGGGAGAAGAGAAAGATCAGTATTTTCCTCTCTGCTGTTGATATGGCTTTATTGTCATGCTCTAGGATTGACTGTAACAGACAATTGATCCTACTGCCCAATTATTGTCAGAAAGCACGACTTAAGATCAACTACCCGAAACCCGAGATCATCAGTGTTGGCAGACGGCCCCCAGCATTCAATTGGTTTTTTTCCAACAATTTAATACAGCAGGTCAAATCATTCAGTTACCTGCGGGTGCAATTTGCAACTAATTCATCTTGGAGGGTTCACCGGGAAGCTATATTGCCTAAATTAGATGTTCTAGGGGTGTTTTATTGAGAGTTTTTAAATGGCCACAGTGGCAATTGGTAACGCCTGCTTTGAAAGCATTCCAGACAGAAATAGCTGCAGGCCTGGCTCGATAGTGGGGAATTTAGCACATTGGAGTGTTTGTAGACTATTTTCATGGGGAAATGCCCTGTCTGGAGTTACCCTCTGGGTTCTCTGTGAGCATCCCACTCCTACAACTTCTTCACCTGTCTAAGCCTCCTTTCCCTTCTGCCTAACTCAGAAGGGTGCCCAGGACTCTGCTGCACATGAACGGCTTATAACTATCAAGGTGCAGGATTGTTTCAGAGAACTCAGTCCCGAAATGCCTGATACCTGGCCTGATTGCTGGCCCACCTGGAAGAAATAGTATTGAGTGCATGAAATACTATGTGCCTACGAGGCAGACTGTGGAGTCTCTGACCTCAAGTCTGCTATCCTTAACATAATGCATCTTAACAGAGCGTTGCACATTGAACATATTGTATTACATGTAACCTTTGAGGAGGCAGGAGAAGATGGTAACTATCAATCTGGGCTCTACTAGCAGGGAGATTTGGGTTTGCCTCCTACCACTTCCTGCCTGTGTGTCCTTGGGCAGGTGATTTTCCCAGACCTCAGTTTCCTCATCTGTATGGCAAAGGTAACAGTAGTGCTTGCCTCCTGCATTTATTTGGGAGATTTAATGCTTAGCACATAGTAAGTGGTGGATATCATTATTTGTCATTTTTCTTGGACAGTTGCCACGGTCCTTATAGGAGGTGGATTGGAGGGAACATCTTGAGATGAGTCAGTGTGGTACTTGGATGTGTGATGGTGTCTCGTGGGGTCCTTTGCATGAAGGACCAAGACAGGCATGCTCTGGAATCTTTGGTTTATGTCCATTTCCCAAATGTCTTGAAGCTTGTGACTGATGGTATTTCCTTTGCTTATGTGACTTTCAGGCAAGCCAAGGGCCAAATGCAGACTCTCGTGGTTATAGAACCTTGCAGAAGGATCTTGTATATGTGTATGTCATGCCTCTGGGTTTATTATTTTCCTAGCCTCATTTTTCTTTATCTTGACTCCTTTTCAAATACATATTTGATCATTTTCAATTTTATGGCATTTGTTCAGCTGTTCAAATCTTTTCATGAATAACATGCTATGAATGACTGTTGTAAGAAGTGCCATCATGTAACAAATGTTCACTGTCACCAGTGCTTACTGAGAATCAGTTGATTTAATCCCACAACTCTGTGAGGAAGGGATCATTGTCACCACAACCTTTTACAGACGAGAACATTGAGGTTCAGCAGAGCTAAGTTCCTACATCAATCCTTCTGGCTTGTGGGTCTGGGAATATACCTGTGCTGACCAAGTCTATCCCTTTCTGAGCTGTCTCAGAGTC
Organism: Cricetomys ansorgei; assembly: GCA_026225945.1. Classification (NCBI taxonomy): domain Eukaryota; kingdom Metazoa; phylum Chordata; class Mammalia; order Rodentia; family Nesomyidae; genus Cricetomys; species Cricetomys ansorgei. The sequence continues at coordinate 215,957 of JAMJFZ010003463.1, forward strand.
ACAGAAGACAGGTATGGAGGCAGTAACTAGGGGGTGCATGCATACAGGTGACAGATTAGATAGATATGCACAGGTACAATGGGTCTGGTCTGGAAGGCAGGCAGCAAGGTGTAGATGTGATAGGGTTTCTATATGATAATGAGAGTGGTCTCATCCAGCGATAGAATTCTAGCCCAAGGCAAAAGAAACTGATGTCCTAACACACACAATATTGCCGTACAGAAACACTTTCTCCCATAGGGCATTTGCTAATATAGATGAGATGATAGTGCCTATGAATTGAAGCCTTTATGAGCATCTAGCCCTTAATCCATTGCTCTGTCATGAAATTACACCATGGATGGGCACTGGAGACATAAAGATTACTAAAACACGGTGGGTCCCAACCCTCAAAGGGCCTCTGACTCTCTGACGAAGAATACAAAGATTGCAAGTACCCTGAACCAGATACGTCAGGTAACCGGAACCACAGCCTCTTTAGGGAGTTTGGGAAGCACTGAGGTTTTCAAGGGTCAGGGTGGATCAGAGAGAGGCAGGGAATGCTTGAAGTCATCATCTCCTTGGAAAAGGCTTCCAAGAGAGGAGGTGAGCAGGGGAGGGGGGTGATTAAAGGGTTGTGAGGATTCAGAGATGCTGGAGATCAGAAAGAGCTGAGCTACAACAGCAAAGGCAGGAGCATGAGGGAAGCTTCCTAGAGGGCAGGTGCATGTTAGTGGCCGAAGAGATGAAGCCACAGGAGTGATGACTGAGGAGGTCCAGGCATTTGGAGTGTATTATGTAGCTTACTGGGAAAGGCTTGGCAGGGCTGGGGTGTGGTCAACTTGCATTTTAGACTCTTTCATATACTCAAAGCAATGTGCAGAAGCAAGGAAAGTTTGTGCCATGCCCCAACCTATTCATATGTGTTGATATTTTAAATAAACAACATGGAATGTGTTTCCTGCTCACAGAGAGCTTACTTTCCTATATAGAAAAAGATACATACGTAATAGACAATGAACATAGTAGTAACTTATATACCATGGTAGAAGGTGATAAGAACTATGAAGAGAAAAGAAAATTGGGAACATAGGAGAGTTAAGACTGAGAGGCAAGGCTGGCTTGAGGTATTATAGAGATGATGACACTGAAGCAAAAACTTGAAGAAAGTAGAGGCCCTGTGTGGACTCTTTTCATGTTTGATTCCCAGACGGACACAGCCCCTGGCAGGTAACATGGTGCTTGCTGTCCTAGGTTCATGTTCTGGTACCTCAGGTGAGAAATACCTCTGGGAGCCTCCGTACTCTCTTGTGTCCACCACTGCCCAGGGCTGTGTTGAGAAGCTGCTCCGTGCTCCGTAGACAGTCAGGGCCAAGGACTAACGTGCTCAATTGTGAATCTTCTCCATTATCTCTTCCAAGACCTTCAACAGCCCTGGGGCTTTTTGAGGCGCTATAGGAGAGTAGGCAGGTCTCTAACATCTGACAGTCTCACACCGAGAGGGGATGAACAGTGTCTATAGCTCCAGGGAGGGTGGAATTGGGCTACAAACTGGATCTATGGCACTGTTGATATTGCTTCCACCTTGCACCACTGGGCATGAACCCATGGTGTGGCAGTGCTTGAAGGAAGCCCTGATAAATGTTATTCTCTATAGGATTGATATGGACAGTGAGACATGGGCAGCCCAAGGACCACACAGTGGCACACAGTGAGGGAGTCAGAAGCATATCTGCCATTAGAGTCTAGGTCTTGTACCCATCAAGTGGGTCTTTGTTGAACTAGAACACTCAATGGGCCCAGCTCACTCTTTCCCTTACCAAAGCTTGGGAGTTTGCCATGCAGTGCTCGCTCGAAACCACAGTTACCATTGACCTCTGCGTTTCAAGGCTTTCCCTTTGTTATCTTCAGCAACTCTGAGAGGTGTTGTTATTGCCTCTAATTTCCTTGATGAGGAAACCAAAGGTCAGAGGGGTTAGGCGACCTGTCCAAGGCCACACACATCAGGAACTTGGGCAGCTGGCCATTCTCGGCAGTTTAGCTCCCGTGTCTTTGTATTTATGCACTACATTATACAGGTGTGAGATGGGCGTGTTTGTGAGAGTGTGCTGTGGTTGTGTGTGTGAGCATGGCTGAATGTTGGGGGAAGAGCATTCCTGGCTTACTTTCAGCTCCTGTTTCATGCTCTGCCAGGGGACAGGGCAAATTCTCCGTGGCATGCCTCTGTGGGGACTTGGGTGGCCTGTGTTTAAGAGTAGCTAAAGCTCCTATCTAGATCCCTTTATCCCTCTGTTATATGCAGAACAGCATGCTGAGCTAGAACATGAACAGATGCATGAAGCAGAGGCTGTTAAGCCAGTGGTTCCTAACTGTGTGGGCCAGGCTAGCAGCACCAGGCCCCGGGAACTTGTTGTTGAAAATGCAGCACTTTTGAACACTCTTGAGTCCCAGTCCAGTACTGCTGAGTCAGGCATGTGGGTGGGGCCCAGTATCTGTGTTTTAGCAAGTCTGTCAAGGCTTCTGAAGCCTGCTCAAAGGTGAACATGAAATAGGTACACAGCACAGTGGGAGTTTGTGCTTCCATGTGCTCATGCTCAGGACACATGGCTTTTTAGTTTTTTGTTCTTTTTTCTTTTTGTTTGTTTGGTTTGGTTTGGTTTTTTGAGACAGGGTTTCTCTGCTGTAACTCTGGCTGTCCGGGAAATCACTCTGTAGACCAAGCTGGCCTCGAAATCACAGTTATCCCCCTGCCCCTGCCTCCCTAGTGCTGGGACTAAAGGCGTGCACCACCACCACCTGACTTGCCTTTTAGTTTCCAAAGGACCTCTTTACTTGTAAGCTTCACCAAGTTTATCAGCAACAGGGATCCTGCTGACTTCTCGACAAGTAAGCTGACATGCTGGCAGTGAGGTCATAGGCAGCCAGTCCCTGACTGAGGCTGAGCAGGGCAGTCTCCTCTGACAAACTCAGTGCCTCCCTTAGAGCCTCACTGCAAACCCCCTCCCCCGCCCAGTTAGGCCAGAGCTCCCCCAGAAAGAGAGAAAAGAGGGATGGGCAACCTTATCTGCCCCCTCAAACCCTCCCATCAGCAGCATTCGCAGAACAAGTTCCCTTTTCTCCAGGTGAACTCACCTGGCATAGACAGGGACAGGTGATTCAGGAAGGAGGAGGGTCCCTGGAGCCCAGTGGCCACTTTCTAGAAGATACCCAGTGGGGCAGCAGAAGGTTTAGCCACAGAGGCCCCTCTCTCTTCTCCGCAGAATATGGAAACTCTACTGGAACTGGTCCAGGACACAAGACCCTGGCCCCAGTGGGAGGTGAGAAGTGGGGCTTTAGGCTGACTCCTACTCAGAAATAGCTTCAACCCTAGCCACAGGCCTGCTCAGGGGTCCCTGGTAGAGAAATTGGGGGGGGGTCTTGTCTAGCTTGCCAGAAGGGCTGGGAGTAACAGAATGGGACATGAAGAGGGGGACTAACTAGGCCCCCCAGATATAAATATACACATATCTAACAGATTGTGAGAATGGGCTTCTGTCCAAAGCATATTGGCAAGTACTTGGTCCGCTGATTCTCTATGGTTTGTGGCATATTGGGGGTTCTACTTCTTTATTACTAGGAGCCACAAACTCTTTCCTTTCCTTTTCCTTCCTCCCCCCACCCCTGAATCTCTTCCTCCATACTCCTCCGTCTTTTTGTTTATTTGGTTTTGCTTTTGAGATAAGGTCTTCCATATAGCCTAGACTGGCTTTGAACCTGTTATGTAGTCCATACTGAGCTTGAACATATAGTCCTCCTGCTCAGTCTTGTGAATGCTGAGATTACAGACCTGTGCCACCATGACTGGGCACAGGTTCTTTGAGGATGAGATTATGTTTATGCTTTTATTTCCGTAGTAAATGTAATTGTTCTTATACAAGCAACTACAGTTTACAATTGAAAGGCATTTTCATAGCTGGCATTAAGTTGGAGAGTGTTTCTCAAGTGGAGTATACAGATCTGTGCTGGATTGTAATTGACAATAGATATATATTTAGAAGGCAGCTCCCCTGGAATTTCCATCCTACAACCTGTAGATTACAAGCTTGAGAAGGACTGATGTCGTCCAGCACCACCTGGCTTCACCAGAGGACACTAAGACCCAGAAACAGTCAGGTACTTAGCAGAGGTTTTCAAACACATCCAGAGAAGAATGGCCAACGCAAGACCAGACTCCTGTGGGTCAGCCTACAACTCATCTTGTCCCAGTCTGCAGGCTCCTCTTGGTCTGTTCTCTGCCGCTATAACAGGGCACTTAATGCTGGATTATTTTAAATGAACAGAAATTAGCTGCTCTGTGATTCTGAATGTCTGAGAAGGATAAAAGCAGAATGCTAGCATATGGAGAGGGCTTTCAACATGGTGTCGTCTTGCCATAAAGTCAGAAGGGCAAGAAAGGGCAGGAATGAGAGAGCGAGAGGAGGCCACGCTCACTTTTATAACAAACTAATCTAAACACACCTCCTCCTGTGATAAAGCCACAAAATCCACTCAGGAGGACCAACTGCAAATGACCTAATGACTTCTTATTAGTGTTTATCTCCCAGCACTGTTGAATTGAGGGTTACATTCCAACACATGAACTCTTGGTGCTATGAAAATTTGCAAGGGGCAGGTTAAATCTGGGCAGGACACAGTATGGGTGGCAGAGGTGTGTACCCATGATATCCCTACCACAGATTTCTCTCTCCTTTCCCTACTTACCAAGACTGTGTATCAGTTGGACTATTGTTAATGTGAAAAAATACCTGACAATAAATCATCTAGTAAGAGAGGAAGGATTTAATTTGGCTCATAGTATTAGAGGGGTCTTGGCTTCATTGATTCTGGGTACACAAGAGGCAGAGAAGCTCATGGTGGTGGGAGTAAGTACTGAGGCTGCTTACTCTATGGAAGACAGGAAGCAGAGAGACAGGAAAGGGTCAAAAACAAAATACCCCCAAGGATTCACCCGTAGTGACCCAATTCCATTAGCATGTCCTCACTTAAGTTTTTAGAATCTGTTAAAACAGTGCCACCAGCTAGGGTCCAAGTCTTCAAATACTTGAGTCTCTTATGCAACTCTTTACATCCAAACTATAACAGAACGCACATGGTACAGGGATATCTTGGACTCATTTTGACCTTCTAAAGAGATTCAGCTAGGCAGAGGATGAACTCAGGAGATGGGAATAAAAGTTTTTTCATGGTGACCACTGTGTTTCTGTTCTATGACAGCTACGTGGATAGTACTTTTTTGGGTAGGGTTTGGAGGATAGCTTTCCTTTCAGTTCTTAATGAATGAGTTTATTACACATATAGTAAGCAGAAATAAAAGAGCAAACATCAAATAGGAGGTAGACAGACAGACAGATATCACCATCAAATTAAGTGCGAACAACTGTTGTAGCTCAATTGAGAGAACAACCTAGCAGAAACTGATTGGGGAAGAAGCAGTCATGAAGAAGTGCAGTGGAATGGGAGTTCTTCCATTGGTTGGCTTTTGGCTTCCAGTTCCACTGCAGGCATATTTATACGGTGGGATAAATAGTAGTAACCTGGATTGGTAATGGTTTAACCTCTAGCCGTTCTCAAGGGTGTGGTGATATTACCCATAGGCTGCTTTGATGTCCTTTCTCCCTGTTACAGAATTAGGGGGCCAGCTTGCCTCGGGGCAGGGAGTTTGGGAAGACACTGAAAATAAGCATGCTGGAGTTTGGGACAAGTGACCCCTATTTGCTTCTAGAGTCTGCTTTCAACAAACTTAAACAGCGCATGACACTTTACCAGTATTGTATATTCCATCCCATCTCTGACTTGTTCCAGCTGGACCGTGAGTGATGATGAGGAGCAAACCTTAAAAACAATGGCATGTCTCACAATTCTCCAAAGTGGACTTTTGCACCTATAATGACATCAAACGTATATTTATTTACTGAATGCCAGGTGTTTCACAATTGGGATGTCTAGATGTGGCTACATTTTATAGATTGCAAAAGTAGAGGAAAAGGTCAAGTACACTGGTCATAGATGGCAGAGTGCAGCATATTGATTCTTGAGCTCACTTTCTTTACATTCCTTGTTTTCCTGTGATCATCACATTAGCCCTGGAAAGGAGCCAGAATGTGTCATCTTGTCCCCAGTGCACAGGAAAGAAAGCTGTTGCTCAGAGAGGGGAGCAATGAGATCACAGGGTCTGTCCAGTTCCCAATTTCTTCACAGTCCCCCACACCATCCCATCAAAGACCCAAGACTGGGAGATCTTTGAGGATTTGGTGTACGTCAGGCTCAGGTTTGTCAAAGGTGAGTGACAGTGGAAAGTTTGTGGAACTCACAAACTGATGGAGAATTAATATTTCCAGTTGGTGGTTTCTTGTGTAGTGGTCATCTCCACACACTTCCTGCAGTCCCTGGGCACGTTCATCTGTTTGCTAGGTTTGAAATCATCTGTTTTGGGAAGAATAATTTGGTAAGCTATTTCCAACTCATTCTGCCCACTATGTTTATTCAGCAATGTTGTTATGACCTTTGAAATTTTACCTGTAGTTCTAAATAAATTGCTCCCCCCACCCCAAAGCAAGCAAATTGAAATGGAAATGTTTCCATTTGCTAGCTTTGGCTTCTGGAAGTTTGGGAAACCTTTCAATGCAATGCCATCTGCTCTTCCACTGTGTTGCCTTTACATTTTTTAAATGAAGCTTTGCTAGTGCTGCCAACTTCAACTTTAGCCCACATGCTTGTCGGTGTCAATATATACCCTATCTCAGTGTAAGCCTCCTTTGCTTAGCGTCTCCTCCCGATATCAGGGGCCATCCCTGGAGATGCTACTTGCTGGCAGAACCGAGGTGATATGTGGTTTCAGAGACAAGCTTAGGCTGAGTACTGTGCTTGAAAATGTTGCTGAGGCAAATTTCATGCAGAGGGCATGATGACTGTACATCAGAGAGCATGAAAACATATACTCAACAGGCAGGACCAAGGACTGGGCAGATGGCCCAATCAGTAAAGTTTTGCTGTACAAGTATTGGGACTCAAGTTCAAATCCCTAGAACTTAAAAGAAAAATAAATCCAGAAATGGTGGTACATGCTTGTAAGCCCAGCACTGGGAAGATGGAGATGAGAGGGTTCTTGGGGCTTCCTGGTCATCCAGTCTAGTAGAATCAGCAAGCTTCAGGTTGTCCCAAAAACAAGATGGATCAATAATAAGATGGTTCATGGTAAAGGTGCTTGCCACCAATCCTTATGACCCAAATTCAATTCCCACAACCCTTATCATTCACCTAACTCCTCCACACACAGTTACAGAGGCATGAATGTATACACACACACACACACACACACACACACACACACACACAGAGCGAGAGCGAGAGAGAGAGAGAGAGAGAGAGAGAACCAATTTAGCTACCTAATATTGTTGAAGGGCACTTTGGAGTTGGGTTGTAGATCCTGTCATGAATCCTTGGGGTTATTCTCTAAAGAAGTACGTAACTGAGTCCCCATGCCTACCCTTCCTACAGTCACTCTGTTTGCCAAGAAGCCCAGGGAGGGATAGGAGGGACTCTAGTCTCCATCAACAGAAAAGTAGTTAAAGTTGCAGATGATAAACTGAGACCAACCTGGGGACTAGACTGCAAAACTTAGAGAGTAGAAACAATTGTTCAACACCTATTTCGTGCATGTTAATTACAGACAAGCTGCAAGAGATGTTCAATAAGGCAGAATTCCATCACTTGACAGGCAGTAAGTAGACAGACAGGCATGAGCCAAAAAGAGTGAGTCCAAATTCTGGCTCCACTGTTTGGTGGCCCTGTGACTTTTAGCCTCAGCCTTTAACTTTCAGGAGGCACAGCTGTGTTACCTACAAAGTATAACATTGATTATTACAGCATTGCCATCACCATCCTGAGGACATACTGTGTCAGATGTCAGTGTGTACTTGACACTTATATGGTCTTATCACCTATTCTTTTAATTTAAACAAAGCCTCAACATTTTCTGCCCCGACTTCCCAAGCACTAGGATTTATAGGTATATGCCCCCACATCTTACTTCTCATTTCATCTTCATATAGCAACCTCATAAGCGGGTACCTACACCCATTTGACAGATGGGAAAACTGAATAGAGAGATTATATCAGGTACCCAGTATCCCACAGAAAACAAACAACGAGGTCAGAATTTGAGCATGGGCATGTTGGACCCAGAGTCTTTGCTTCTTGCTCCTATATTGAAGGGCCTCTCACCAGTGAGATGGTCATCTGAGTCAGTGGTAAATCTGTGTATCAAATACCTAGCCAGCACCCAGCCTCATAATACAGTAGCTATCAAGCACCAGCTGGTCCACTTCAGGAGGTCTTACAGATGAAGCAGGAGAATAGAAAGAGAAAGGAGAGTGTCCAGCACCCCACCCCAGGGGTTCTACCCATCCACCCCCAACAACATAATTCTCTGGTGGTATATCTTTTTTTTAGATCTCCACTCTTTTTATTCTCCCTTTATCTGCCCCCTGTTCCAACTCAGGGCAGACCTTTTCTGCCCCTCCATACGGCCTGTCTGGGCCAATGTGCCTCCCCAGCCCTGGTGAAACATTAAAAATTGAAACCTCCTTTGGAGAGAAAACAGTTTAATAAATGCTCCATCCATTTTTCATGAGAGGAACAGGGCAGAGATCAGGGAGAGAAGAGAGACAGGGTGGGGACAAGCAGTAGGGCAGGCAGTGGGAGTCTTGGGGTTTCCTGATGGGGCTAGTCTTTTCTTCTTTCCCCTCCCCACCTCTCAGCTGGTTAGTAGGATCTCTTCTGGGCTTATTGGTGTAAGGCAGGGAAGGCTGGTTTTCTCTTCTGAGGAGATCTGGGCTGCACTTCCGCAGAGGAAGGGGAGTACTAGGTGACCTCTGGCCTATAGGACCTGCCTCCACACCAGAGTAAGATGAGGCCTGTCACTTGTCACCTCAGTCCTGGCCACTCATGATGCAGCATAGGGCTAAAAACCCTAGGTTAGACACTCACTGGGTAGGTGCTACGCCTCTTGAAGAAGCCCAGCAGAGAAAGTTGGAGCAAGAGGGAGTCAAAGCGAGTCAGTTCCAAACCTGGGATCCCATTCTTTGGACCCAGGGCCTATCTAACCATGAGAGACACAATATACTTTACCCTTTCTACCCACCCCTGCCATGGCAGATCCATCCATGAAAGAGATCCTTCAGCCTGACCCTAACAGGAAATACGTTACGTGTACCCAGATCTGATGGAAAGGGTTATCTTCCATAGAGCTGTCTGTCGGCAGGCTATCTGTGTGTATGTTCATGTTCATGTGTGTGTGTGTGTGTGTGTGTGTGTGTGTGTGAGTGAAGTGGGGGTCTCTGGGATGTGGGTAGGTGCCCTTATTTGAGCACAAATGTTCCTATTGCTCCATGCTGTGAGCAAGCACAAGCTGTTCATGTGCATGCTAAGGGCAGATGGGATGGGCAGGGTGTATGAGAGGGGATGGGAAGAGAGGAAAGGAGAACAGGCACCAAAGAACTGACCAAGCCCAAGGGCCGGAAAGGCTGGCAGCCTTGACTAGGCCAGCTTCAACCACATGGCTGTTCCATTTGGGATCTGGGAAGAGAGAAATGATTTGCTTCCAGTTCCTGAGGCAGTCAGCAGGGCATGTGAGTGTGTGTTGGCATGCAGGTAGGACTCCTACTTCATCCGCATGAGCAAGAGAGCTCTTGGGGGACTTCTTAGAAAATAGTCCTATATGAAGAAGCTGAGAAGCTTACTAATAGAGGTTGTTTGACTTGGGAGACCAACTTCCAATTAAAGCCCCTGGTCAGTGTCAGCAGAACAATACTCCCACCTCTCTTTTACAAGAAACCCAGGGTCCAGCCTTCAGCCTCCAGACAGTTGGAATGTGGACAGTAGGTCATGGACCTGGGAGAGGATTTGGGACCCTGTGGGGGATCTTGTTCAGACTCCAAGCTGTTTACTTCATCCTTCAGCTATTCTTCTGTCCATCTATCCAACACACATTTCCTGATCCCCAGTTTCGTATCACCAACAGACAGATATGGCCTCGGTTCCCCAAGTCTACTGAGCCTAGTGCATTCTTGGTTCCTCTTCCTCCTCTTTATCTTTTTTTTTTTCAGTACTGAGGATTGAGCCCAGGGCCTGCTGCATGCATGCTAGTCAAGTACTCTACCACTGACCTAGAGCCCCCCCTTCATCCTTGATTTGTTTTTAATACAGGCTATGATATATATCCAAGGCTGACCTTGAACTCATGATCCTTCTACTTTAGCCTCCATAGAGTTCCAAGCATGTGCCACCACACTCACTGGTTTTGACTCTTCTTCACAAGTTTATAGATCCTGCCTCCTCCATGCCCCCCTAAGTCAGAACCACAGGCCAGGAAGTCAAAAGGCATGAATCCTGATTCTCCTTCACCTGTGACTTCAGGAAACTCATTGTTTATGTAAGGCTTTCCATTTTCCCAGTTATATAGCAAGGAGTAGAACTAAGACAGGCTCAAGGGGTGATTGCTGTTGCTTTGGAACCCACAAAGGAAGACTTACAGATGATCATTTCTGAAGAGACTTTTCCCTGGTCAGTGGCTCTGGGTAGCCTTGGGCAACTTGTGACACGGCTCTAAGCTCAGGTTATCCAATTGTAAAAAAAAGCATAAGAAAACTGCCTCGCTCATAAGGTCTTGGAAGGCACTGATAGTGGGCGCTTACATAGGTGCAAACCCTGGCTTGGTGCATATGGGCCTTGGGTGGCATGAGGCCTTTCTTTGTCCATTTGTGCTGTTGTAGCAGAACACTAGACTGAGAGCTTGTAAAGAAATGAGAGATCTACTTCTTACAGTTGTAGAGGCTGAGAAGTCCAGGTCCACGCCTATATCCAATGCAGGCCTTCCAGCTGCATCGTCTCATAGCAGACTGACAAAGGACAAGAGAGCATGTGAAAGAGGCTGCTGAACTTCTACAGTCAGGAATCTACCACTATGATAACCCACTCTTGTGAGTAATCCAGGTAGAGAGACCATACTAGGTGTGAGCTCTAATAGTCTCCTCCCTGCCACCTGAACCCAACATGGGACCCTTCCAGAGGCTCCAAGGCAGGGGAAATGGTGTTTGTGGCACTGTACCTGAATGTCCTAGGTGAGTGTTCGAGGGACAGTTGGAAAGGGAGGGGTATCATGAGAGCAGGATAGTCTCTCTTTTCTGCTTTCCCTTCTCAACTGTTCTCCTACTCCCTCCTCAGAGGAAGGAGTGGCCTTCTCTTCCCAAGTCCAACTAGCTCATCCCCCAGGGACCATACTCCAGTCAGTAATCATCTCCCCTCTGCTGGCTCCTTGCCCTCAGCCTACAAATCCATTCTAGCTTCTTCCATCTGAAAGAATCTTTTCCTCCACGGCTAAGCTGCCTGTTGAGCGCCTTCCCTCCTCCTGCTTGCCTATCACGCTCACAGCCAAGCCTCCCCAGCCAGTGTCTACACTCCCTGCCTCCTGCCTGGCTTGCCTCCCACACCCTGCTGTCACTGTGAGAAGCAGCCATGTCTGGAGGACTGAAGGTCATGTCCTCCCCTCCAGTCCTGGGTCTTGACAACCACCACCTGGTGTTGGGACATGTGTGCATGGCCATCATCTCCTTGCAGAGCTCATTCCTGGGTCTCTTCAGTTCTGGGTCCCCTGGCCCTCCTGTTTCTTTGCTAGTGTGTCCTAGGCATCTTCATACCTGCCCTCTAATTCCTACTGTTCCCTTTCCTGGATTGCTTGTTGGTGAACTTTCTTCTTCTAGTGTCTTGGGCTCCCTCTCAGAATACAGGAAGAATGGGCATGTGTGCTGGGTCAGGAGGGGACATTGTATGTCTTCCTTCCATGGGAAGAGGTAAGGGCTAAATGAAGAGGCCAAGAGGCAAGAATGGTGGGGGGGGGATGGAAGGGAGGATGGGGATCAGGATGTATTATATGAGAGAAGAAAAAATAAATCACACACAGACATATATATATATATAAAGAGACTGTCTAAAAAAACAAAATAGATAGGTAGATCAATGATAGATGGACAGACAGAGAGACAATAGGTAGCTATACATGGCAGCTTCAACCAACCATCTGGTCAGAGTTCCTAAAGTCCCTCCTCTCAACCTGGCCTCCTTACGTTCTCCTTGGTTGTTATTCTTCATCTGACATCATCTGGGTGCTTACTATCTGCCAAGAACTATGTTGTGTTGGAGCATACAGCAAGGAGGAGGTGGGTGGGATTGATGCTGAGCAATAGGCATGTTATGGGTGAGCAGGAATAACAGGCAACACCAGACCACTCTTGGTCCTGGAAGCCATGGGCAGGACTTGGAGTTTTATTAAGAGTTAAACAAGGGGGATGGAGAGATGTCTCAGAGGTTAATAGCACTGGATGTTCTTCCAGAGGACCCAGGTTCAATTCCCAGCACCCACATGACATCTCACAATTCTCTGCAACTCCAGTTCCAGGGGATCCAATGTCCTCACACCAATGCACATAAAAATAAAATAATAAGTTGCTTAAAATATAGTTAAACAAGAGGTTTTGGTTATTTTTTTAAGGCAAGTCTGTGACTAGAATCCAATTTGCCTTGTTTGTTACAGCTCTCACAGCCCAGACTGACCTTGAACTTGCTCTGTAGTTGAAACTGGCCTTGAGCGCCTGATTCTTATACCTTTGCTAGGATTACAGGCATGCTGATTCATGTTTTCAAATGAAAAAATCACTGAGGTCTCCAGGATGGGGACAAACTGTGGCAGGGAAGTCAATGAGGGGAGGCTGTCCTGTAGCCCCTTTGCTTGTCTGGAGGATTAAGGCTAGAGGCTTGAATTGGGGTGCCTGAGGAGATATAAGTGGATTCAGAAATGCACTGAAGTAGAACTGCTGGACTTGTTTGATGGATTGGATGTTGGGTGTAGAAAGTGGGCAAAACTCAAAGGTATTTCCTTAGGCTGGAGCAATTAAGTAGATAGTGGTGTCATTTGCTGAGATGAAGAACACTGCAGGAAGAAAGGCCTGATGGGAAATGGAGAGCTCTGTTTTGACCATGGTAAGTTCAAGATCTCATTAGATATTTAACCAGAGGTGTCAGGTTGCCCAGAGCTCAGCTGAATAGCCAGGGCAAGAGATATGAAGTGGAAGGTATCCAAGTTCTCACCTTGGGGCCTTGAACTTGCTCTTCCCTCTGATTTGTACACATCATGTGTCAGGCTCATTGTCTTCATGTAGTTCACAGCTCAAACTTCTCTCTCCCTTCTCTTCTTTCTCTCTGCACATGTGTGTTCTTGTGAGTGCAGGTACATGTGCACATGTGCACACTAAGTGTGGAGACCAGAGGACAACCTTGGGTGTCATCCTCAGAAATACAGTCCCTCTTCTTTAAGAGATGCTCTCTCACCTGGACCTGAGGCTGATCAATTAAGCTAGATTGGCTGTCCAGTAAGCCCCAGGCTATTTCTGCCTCCACCTCCGAATAGAAGGGATTACAGGCCTATACCACCACACCTGGTACTCTTACATGGTTTCTGGTCTTCATGCTTTCCAGGCACACACTTTGCTGATTGAGCTATCTCCTGATATATCATCACAATCTAAAGTCACCTCCTGGATTTAGTGGTGCATGCCTGTAATCACAGCACTTGGGAGACTGAGGCAGGAGGATTACAAGCTCCAAGTCAGCCTGTGCTGCATAGCAAGGCCTTGTTTCAATAAGAAAAACCAAAAAAAAAAAAAAAGGAATAAAAACAAGCACACAAACCAGAAGTCACCTCCTGCCTGGTCATACACTTACACTCCCAGATTTCCTCTCCTTCCCATTATTCACAAGCTAAAGATACCTTGGTGGATGTGCTTCTTCACTGTACTACATTGTGAGCTCCATGAAGGCAGGATCTGGTCTTGGTTTAACAGAATAGTGCCTGGGACATAGTAGGTGCTCTCTGAATCATTACAATTTGAACAGAGGAGCACATTCCAGTACATCATCCATCAGAGTAGTAGTTGTTTCCTTGGTTTACACAACAGGAAACGGAGGCATAAGCTTTCTGCACATGGTTAAGGAGAGGTGTAACTAGACCAATCCCAGCCGTATTTGTCTCCAAAGCCCATGCAGTTAAGTACTCTGTCCTGCTTGGAAGTACCTTGGAAGAGAGGGCTGGTCTTGAAATCCACTCCATCACATCCTCGTTGAGAGTTAGAAAGTTCTTAAGCAATCTCTACACCCCCAAAACTGAGCATAATAATCATAGCTTGCTTGCAGGATTGTTCTGAGGATTCCCTATGGGAATACATGCTGAAGCTTTTTATCTACACTGTCACTGTGCACTTATATAAGGGATTAATAACGTCTTAAGACCTCAGCCTCCTTATCTGAATGATGGGCAGGGGCTGAGAGGGTGTAGTGGGATACTCTGATTTCTGAAGATGTTTCTGGACTGTCTTTCTAGCTCAGCAATTCCAAGATTCTTTGGTCTTCAACATTGGTAAGAATAAGTTGAGTTTAAATGTTCTAAATTATAAACATTGTAAACCCAGGGGCCTTGACTCTGGCCATCAGAGCTCCGGCTCTGTGGATGTGGGAGGCCTCTTTGAAGTTTGAGGGTGGTAAATTGAGGACAAATCAAAGGAAGTCCTTCTTCACCCCAACTTAATGAGCTTATGGCTTTCATTACACACAGGAGTGGTCCAGGCAGGAAACAGGAATGACTTTGGATGGAATGATAAATGCCAGAGACACGGATGGCTCAGAGCAGGAGCTGGCAATGCTGACCTCTAAGGTCAATGGCAGGGAAGTGGCCTCTTAGGGCCCAAGACCATGTACCTGTACTTTCTCACCCCCAGTTTCATCAGTGTCACCCCTGGCTGAGTGGAGGGAGGCTCAGAAAAAACATGCACGCTCACCAGAGCTGCAGTAAAGGGGGTGGGGGCAGGGATCTTAGCTCATGACTGCCACCCACTGCTGGCTGTGCCAACCCTCCTCAGCTTCTGAGGCACATCTGGTGCAAGAGCTCTCTTTCTGACTTAACCCAACCACACCTGGTGACAGCAGCTGGAAGGAAAGGTGTTCTCTTGCACACAGTTAAGGGAAACAGGCGGTTGGTAACCTTGAGAAGTTACTAGGGTTTCCACCCTGTATCCTGATTCCTTCCTTTGGACCCCATTGAAACCCCTCTATTTCTACTATTCCTGTCCTCCTTCTTCCGAAAGCCAGTCCTGCAGGGTCTTGCTCTCAGCTGGCTGTCAACTAAGGTGTTAGCTGTCAACTGAGGTGTTAGCTGTCAACTAAGGTGTTAACTGATATCTAAGGTGTTAGCTGATAACTAAGGTGTTAGCTGACAACTAAGGTGTTAGCTGATAAGGCTTAACACCCCCAAGGGGGATGTGCATTTTAATAGGGGGATTGTAGAAAAGGAATGGTCTTCAAGACTCAAATCATATATGCCATATTGGTGGAATTTGAGGCAATCATGCCATTTATGGGTGGAGGTGTGGGCATCTCCTCTAAATCATACCATTTAGATAATCACTTATTCATAAGATCACCCCCACCTGCAGCATACACAAGGGAATGCATACACATCTATCACTTTTGCAAAAGGGTTATGAATTGTGTATATATAGGTATACATTTTTATGACTTGTGAAAATAACAACAAACACCTCCATAGCTCTCACCCTCATGACAGGCACTATTCTAAATGCTTTACATGTATCACCTTACTTCATCTTCCCATCAGCCTATGAAGTAGGTCGTATTACCATTCCTATTTTACAGTTGAGGAATGCAAGGCTCTGAGAGGTGAGGTAAGTTGCAGCCAGGCCACCCAGCTAGGAAGTGCCGGAGCCAGGCCATATAAAGAGCCAGGGTGGCACCCGTGTCCACACTGTTCACAACCACACCACCCTCCTCTCGCCCAGCTATACTCAGAGCAGGCTCCATTCCCCGTACTGTGGCCTTATCCTGGGAGTCGAGGGTGTTTGTTTTCAAGCCTCTGTTACAGGTCCCGGCAGAGGCCTCTCTGCAGGTGAAAAGATGTACGAGGGCTGGCACATCCTGGAATGCGATATGCATTTCACTGCTGAGTGGAGGGTCTGTGGACTGAGGGAGATAGTGTTGTCTACTGTGTGGGCTGATGCAGACACTACACGGGTGGATGCAGATACTGTGGTGTGCTGGGGATGCTGGGAGTGGTTACTTGTGTCACTCTGGGAGCTTACCAGTCACATAACAAGGTCCAACTGTTCCTGCTACTTTAGGACTCACCGTGATGCCTTTCATGGCTGCTCATATTAGAACTCTATAATCTACTCCCAAACCACAAAAGTTAATCTCTGGCCACTAGAGGAGAATTCAAAACCAACTCCAAGAGAGGATAGATAGGGAGAAATAGACTGGTGTTAGTGAGGACAGATGTGTGAGGATGGGGGCATGAGAGGCATCTTCACAGCTAGGACTTCAGCCAAATAGGAGCAAAAGTGGTGTGTTTTGTGTGTGGGGGGGGGGGTATGTGTGTTCCTCCTCTTTATAGGAGAGGAACCAGGGAAATGAGGTTTATAAAGAGACTCTAAAGCCTAACCGTCTTTTCCTATGGGTACCTAGGATCTATCAACTTGCTTTGCAGGCCAGAGACACATGATTGGATGGAACTTGTCAGAAAAGTGGCTCAGCTTGCAAAATGTGGAAAGTGAGGGAAGGTTAGGTAGGGGAGAGACCCATGGGCAGGCTACTGGGCCCTGGACCCAGATCATACTATAGTCTGGTCTGGGCCATGGCTCTCGAGGAAAAGAGAAAGGCCTGCAATTCAGAGACACAGTGGACTTTAGTTCTCAGGGGTCATGGGGGCAGGAAAAGCCTGTGGCCCCATTTTTTGGCTCTGTGCCCAGCTTCCTGGTTAGGAGGAGTAGCTAATGGTGAAGTTTAGTGCATGGAAGTCAGGAGAAAAGCTGAAGCTGGGGATATGAACTTTCTTCCACTTTCACCCATAACTTTTTACTGCTTTTTCTTGTTACAAAAGCTATCCATGGTTTATTGGACAAAAATATCGAAGATGTTGACATGCAGAAGATGACACAGCCAACCATTTGCATAATCTGGCTAGGGATAATGGCAACATTTTGGCATATTTCCACTTCTTTCTCCCCCTCTATATGTGTTTGTAATTTTGGCTTTATAAACTGGTCTTTAAGGTAGATTGTAATCATTTTCTGACATGAAATAGGATCCATAAGTTCTTTTTGTTACAAAGTACTTGACACTATGCAGAAACTGGAATTTCTATATTCGATTTCTTATTATTAAAATTTCCCTGCTATGGGTTGGGGAGATGGCTTAGAGGGCAAAGCACTTGCTGCAGAAACATGGGGCTATAAGTTTGTGTACCCAGAACCTGCATAAACCCAGACCCAGTAGCCCATATCTGTAACTCTAGTGTTCTTACAGCAAGATGGGAAGCAAGAGACAGGAGCATCCCTGGAAGTGTATGACTCAGCTAGCCTGGCATACACAGCAGCGAATGAGAGACCCCACGTCAAACAAAGTAGAAGGTAAGAACCAACCCCCAAGTTTGTATTCCGACTCCACACATCTATCATAGCACACACACACATGCACTTCCTGATATAATTACTGTAATGGGTATCTTTTTGGCCACTGAGATAGAAGTTTGGAAGTTGTCATTTTATTTCTCCTGTCCTCTCCTTCTCCCGTGCCAAGGTGGCTCCTGAGCCAAGATGTTGGGTACCCTGCTAGAGTAGGGCAGTGGTGTCCAGGGCAAGCTCTTCCTCTTCTGGAGCCTCAGTCTTCCTGTGTACAGTGGAGGAGATGAGACCTGGAGCCAACCGGGCTGCCTAGCAGTATAAGCTCTCTCCTAGCTTAGTGTGCTCCCCTTCCATCTGCTACAGCATACTTCCGTAGCCTCCATCTTCCCACTTGCCTGCTTCCTTTTGCCATTTTCTCCCCCCACGTGCCTCCTCATCCCTGATTGATTCCCTTTGTGGGTCAGCCAACCAGGGCCATGGGCACTTCTCAGTTGGCCCAATGAGCTTGAAAAAACCATGGATGCCAGAGTCCTGGGCAGTTATAGCTCTCGCGGCCACAGTGACACTGGTTTCCTTAGCACCGGTTTTCAGGCAACTGGGCAAGCAAGCAAGACAGTCACAGCATGAAAACTAAGGCTCTGGGAAAACAAAGAGAAAGTGGAGGTTTTCAGGGTGTCATACTGAATAGGTGAATTTTCTCCAGAGGGATGGCATCAGGCCTAGAAAAGCCATGGGATCAGAGGTTCTGAATTCAAGTTCATAGCCAGTATCTCCAGACAGCTCCCATGTGTCAGAGGACCAGTTCTTCAAAATGAATTGTTTTCACAGTCCCTTCCCTCTTCAAGGTAATTAAAGCTCATGAGTACAAAGAAAACAAAGGTTTGCTCAGAGTATATTTTGTCTCTTCCCCTTCTCTTTTACACAGATATGCACACACATGAATATGCCTCAACTCTGGCGATTGATTCAAGGTGGGCACAGCCCTGGGAAGTTCACACTGGTGTCATGCGGGACTGAGCCACACTGTCCATGCATTCTTCTCAAGTCTTGGCACCTTCTGCTCACTGCACAGTTCTGTAGGATAAGTAGTTGCTTGGACTGGAAACAGGCTGAGGCTTCTGCAGGAGAGTCAGGAAGGGCTGCAGCATCTGCTGCCTGCAGCTCCTGGAAGTGCTGAAGGACTCTGTGTGTGGAGCAATGCAGGCAGCTTTGGAGAGGGCTAGATAATTGACCTCATAATTGACCTAATTAGTGAGTGGCTGTGTGGAGGGCCCTTGGGGATGCTGGGCCTGCAGGTGGCATAAAGGCCAGGCAGAAATGCACAGAGGCCTGGGGAGCTGAAGCCTGAGCAATTGCCAGCAAGTGGGATAAGGAGAGGGACACACATGGGGGGGCAGTAAGGAGAAAGGGTGCAATGGGGGTGTCACCAACATGGTGGAGCAGGGTGTGGTAGAGACCTTAAGTGCAGGGTGACAGCAGCTAAAGGTCTGTGAAAGGAAAGATTGGAGGAAAGAAGCAGGGACTAGCAGCCTGAGGAAAGATGACAGGGCCTATGAGCGCTGGAGGGAGGCTCAAGAGGACAGTGAAGACCTTGTGGGCAGAGAGGCAGAGGCTGTGTGCCCAGACAGAAAGGGATCACTTAGAGAGATTAGGAATCAGTGGAGGGAACTCAGGAGTGAAAGGACAGAGCTTGGAGCTGTGGGCCAGTAACAGAGCCAAAATGTAAGTTCTGAGTAGTGTAGGTGCCATACATGTGTGAGTACACACACAGAGTATACACTTGTGCACAGATGTGCACTGCTCGTCTGTATTTATCTGCAGCTGTGAGGAGCCCAACAGGAACCTGGGAGGACATGTGGTTGGGTAGCATCAGGAATAGAGACCAGAGCATCTGTATCCCAAACTTTGTGGAAAGCTTACTCCTGTATCCTAAAAGTCTTTGGCTCTTGGGGCTTCTGCCTTAGCCTGCGTTCTTTCAACAAGCTAGGCATAGCAGTGATTAGGTCCAACAGACCCTCATGGAGCTGCATTCCGTGCAGGGAAACAGACATGAGAACTGCTCTGTGGAGAAAGAGGATGGAAGAACAGGGAGTGCCTCAGCAGAGCAGGTAGTGTTCTCCAATTTTAATTAGAGTGGTCCCTGGGAGCCTCTTTGAGAGCATGATAGGAGATATGAAGGGTGTGAGGGTCAAGAGAAAGTAAGTCCAATGTCGATCTCCAGGAAGAGCCCTGCGTGCAGGAGGTGAAGCAAGTACAAAGAGCCCCATGAGGTAGGAGAGTGCCTGGTGAACTAGAGGTTAGCAAGGAGAGATACATGACTGTAGGGCAATGAACCCAGGGAGGATGGTAGGAGGGAGCGGTCTGAAGAGCAATTGTTGGGAATGGCATAGAATGGAGGGCTCCTCCTATGGAACTACAGTAAGGCTTGTGGAAAAGACTGGCTTTTACTGTAAATGAGGATGGGAGCCACTGCAGGTGCAACGATGGAATCTGGCTTTAAGATCTCCCTCACTGTTACATGAAGAATAGGCTCTGATGAGGCCAGAATGGAAGCAGAGACCAGTGGGTTGGCCATGCAGTAATCTGAGTGAGACAGGCTAGAGACAAGCAGGGTGAGAGGAAAGAGGTGGCTAGGAGGACCAGTGTCACTAGTCTACCACAGTTGCCTGGCTCTGGCAAGGGTTCACTGGGGTAGAGTGAAGGGCCCTGACAATGAAGGAACTACATCCGGTTCCAGGAATTGACACCCATCAGGGAATCCAGTCTGTTTGACTGAGAACTGTGTACAGGATGTTTTGTTGGAAGCTGTGTCTAGAGTGTGGTCCTTGGTAGTTTGGGACCAGGCTATATACAAGAGAAATGGCAACCCTGATCCTCCTTTTGGGGTACTGGCAGTATGGTTGAAGGGATCAAATGCAGACAGGGCCATGCCAGCTAGAGAAAAAGAAAAAATACTGTCACCAGCTCCAGTGTCTGCTGGAATAGAGAAGGCATGGAGGCCCAGGATTTTTAGAGGCGGTACAGGAAAACTCAGGGGATCTTTCTGTAGAAGCAAGTTTGGTACCCATTGGCCAAGCCACGGACACCCTCGAGCACATGTACTGGTCCTAGTGCCCATCAGAAGTGGCCATCACTGCCTCTGCACACAAGTTCATATATGTGACCATATCTATAAGCACATGTACATCCTGACTCTCACATGTTCCTCACGTGATCAAGGCACTTCAAAGCAGAACCTGTCACATGCTCCCAGCCTCATCATCTCATCCCTTCATGGGGACCAAGTCTCTATTCGCATTGTATCCCTTTATATCTGCACATGCTGTATTGTAGGCCTGAGAACACATGTGACTTCTGCATCCATCCTCCTCCCTGCATTAAGAACTCCCTTGGGCCTTTCCTGACTTGGGAATCACTAGACTTCAGATCAGAGTCAGGTATGTACTAAAAGTGCTCCATAAATTGTTGAGTAAATGAAGACTTTTAAGGAATAGAGAGCCCAAGGACTGCTAGGAAGATAGAGCTAAGGTAAGGCAGCCAGACCAAACCGAGTCCCTTTCTCCGAAGGATGGCAAGGGCAAGCACCCCAGGGAGCTGTCTGGAGCCTTGCTGCAGCACTAGGAGACCCAAGGGCTGCCATCATCCTCCTAAAGCCTAGGGCATTTCATGGGGCTGGGCTGGGAGAAGTTGGAGGAAGCAGACACAGAAAAAGACCAGATTAGTCTGGGGACTAATTGAGGACTATAGTGGCCCAACAGCACCTGCCTGGTGCAGCAGCTCCACTGGCATAATATGGTCTCAGGCTCGCAACAGCAGCTCAGTTCCAGTGTTCTCTGGAGCCCATATAGAGGAGTTGGGACCCAGGCTGAAGCCTGGCCCCTGAGCCTCCACTGCGGGTACCTGCTGCCTCTCCAGACTAGCGAGGCCCAGTCCGGGAAATGGGATTCCTAGGAGGGTAGCAGGTATGATGTGGTCACCCAAGTAAGGTTCAGGGTAAAACTCCTTGTCTTCCTTAGCTGTGTGGCCACAGGCAAGTCAATTAATTTCTCAAAGCCTTAGCTTTTGCATTCGCAAAAGGGACAAGGGTAATGCCTTTGAAGTGGTGATATGAGGAGATAGAAACCAGATCTGTTGAGCTGGAGGTGTATCTCTGTGGTAGAGCACTTATCTAGCTTGTGTGAGACCCTGGGTGTAGCCCCCACACCACAAAAAGTATGTGAAAATACCTTGCAAGTATCCCTGGGTGGATTTAGTCAACTGTTAGATCTGAAATTGCTCAAGTAGACACTGAGAGATATGTATGACCATACAAAAACAGTTTATTCTTGTGGAACACAGACCATCATGCTGGGATCTACCACTCAAAAAAAATGGTGACCACAAAATGCGGGTGCACGGGCCTTTTGAGTGAAACAGGCAGTTATTAGGGGATCTCTATAATTGGTCAGGACCTGCACATGGGTCCTTATTGGATCGGCAAGTTACATCTCCCGGGAAAGCGTGAGAGATATATGGAACGTTCTGATTGGCCGGCAGCTGCTTTCAGGACTCTCTGAGAACTAAGGCTGGAGCTAGGTCAGCACACAGGGATGAAGATGGAGTTGGAAAACAAAACAGAGTTACCCTGTTCCTCTCATCAATCTTTTCTTTCTGCTGAGGTCAGAGGTTAAGAATTCAGAAGGAAAAATTTGTAGCAACAGCAATGAGCAGCCTTCCCAGCAACCACCCTGTTGGGACACTTTAAAATCAGGGAACCATTTTTCTCTTCCATGAGCTGATTTGACACAGAGGGCAGCCCTAGGGGACAAGCATGTGGAGGATGAGTATCTTCCATGAAGACAGGTATTGGGGCAGACAGCAGAACTGATTGGCTTCAGCCAATGATCACAGATGTGTCCACACAGGGAATGAGTACTGAGTAAGTTGGTGTCTCCTTATGGAGCTAGCAGGCCAAAAAAGTGCCCTGGGGACAGTACCAATTCCTATCCCCATCCTTCCAGCATGGAGCCATTCCAGGCAGAACAGGGTTGCTGTCTTGGGCTGCAGGGAGGCTAAAGATCTCTTAGAACCAGACATACCTGTGGTTCTGAGGCCAGAGTGCCTCTTCCAGGGCTAGGCTAGTAAGGCCGAAAGATGTTCTTCCTAGAGGTCTCCCTGCAGAGAAACCTAGGCTCTTGGGAGCCTGAGGGTAGGCAGATAGCAAAGGGAGCCCCCAATGCCTCAGGATATACAGGGAGGTGCTCTGGGAGCAGGCTGGCTTCCAGGCTCCCCTCCTACTACGCCTAGTAGTTTATTAAGAGTAATTTATTAAGCTGTTCCAACCTGTCAGCAGCCACTTCAATGCCTTTCCCTCCTGCTTGTTTTTTTTTTTTTTTTGCGGGGGGGAGGGTTGCTTCAAAAATGTCAAAAGTTGAGAGGTGAGCTAGAAGACGGCTAGAAATGGGCCTCTGGGGGAAGAGGGTACAGGCCTCACTTCACCTTGAAGTCTTGTCTCAGAAGGATGCTGTGTCTGTGGGAAGAGGGTTGGAACCATGAAGTTCCTGCTTTTCCATTCAGCTCTGGCTCTATCCTCAGGCAAAAGAGAGGGGCAGGAGATAGTGATTGCTGCTGTGGGCACAGGTAGGTGGGGCGGCAGATGAGAACTGAACCTGAAATGGAGGTGAAGATGACTGCCGGTGGTGTGGTCATGGGATACTTGGATGCCCTTACTGTTCTTTGGAGCACATGTACAGATGTGTTCTTGAGTGACTGTGGGTGGGTGTCATACTGGGTCAGGCACTCAGGCCCAGGACTTCATTGCCATTAGCTCATTCGTCCTCTTGACCATGTCATTTGACAAGCGGGGGGAAAAAGACTCAGAGAAGTAAAGTGACTTGTTAGAAATCACACACCTTGAAAATGGAAGGGTTGAATTGGAAGCCAGAGTTGGCCACCCCAAGACTTTCACAGCACCTAGGACATTTTGAGTGAAGCCCTGAAAAGCTCCACAGAATTGATGACAGGGTGAGTGAGATTGGCTGGCTAGGAACCCAGGCCTCTGGCCCTTATCTGGCCCTTGACTTCTTGTCCACACGGGAACTAAGAGCTGGGCTGTAGGATTATCAAGTATCCTATCAGTTTAGATGACCCAAGATTTCTCAGATCTATTTTCTCCTTGCCATGGACAGAAGAAGGTATGCTAGCCAGTCAGGGCCAGGGGCAGGAGACAAGCCTAGGAGAACCGAAGCCACCCTGGGGTGAGGGATATGTTGAGGGGGGGGGTTGTTCCTGAGAGGGCCAGGCCCATGATACCAGACCAGGTGCGGCTTTGAGCAAGACTTGGCAAGAGGAGACAGGTCTGAGGCGAGCCTTGGCTCTTAATCACTGCTCCCTCCCTCATGCACACCCTGCCACCCTCCCTGGAGTTGGGCGCCATGGGGGGCTGGGAATGGGAAGGGCCTGCCTGCCACATCCCCTCTTGGCCCTGGCCCTGCCCCATGGACTCTGGGGGAAGCTCATTAGCTCGAGGGGCGCCCTGGCCCTCCCCTCACAGCTTGTCACACAATTAGCCACCCTCTCTGTACAAGTTGCTGTGTAATTATTGGGTCTTGGCGGGCCATGTAATTAGCCTGCCCCAGCCTCCAACCAACTCTCAGGGTCATTAGTGGGCCCACTGGGGGTGGGGGTAGTGGGTAGAGCATCTGCATGACAATGTACACATTGTGATGCCTCTGCCTACATCCAGGGCAGAGGGGCAGCTGGTTCCATTGTAGAGCCTGTTCCTGGGCACATCTGCCCCTGCCCCAACCCATGCTCAGAAGCACCTTCACCCTGACCAGCCACTCATAGGTTCCAAACCCTTTCTTTCCTCTCCCTTGAACCTCAAAAGCCTCCCAAGATTTCACAAGGTGGGTACTCTGCTCATCCCCACTTCAGAGGTGAGGCAATGAGACTTGCAGAGAAGTCTGGACTCCCCAAAGATTGCTCAGTGCAGAGGTCATTCAGCAGGGATTGGAAGGGCAGATCTGTCTCATTCAGTCCTTGCTACTACCACCTGCCCCCTTCCCACCAAGGGTGTCTTTCCTGCCCTGGGGGTGCTCTTCCAGCCTACTCCTCTAGCTACCACCTCATCTCAGCCTGTTCTTTCAGGGTTCCTCTGGCCAGCAATCTGGCCCACCACCCTAAGTTTCTGGACTTCGAGGCAAGAACTGTCAAGACCCCCATGGAAAGTGTAACTGCTTGGAAACTGTCCCTTCTATCTAGACAGCTGTGACCTTGGAGAGCTTGAAGAATTCCTGGTGACCATCCTTAGGAAAACACTGTCTCCCCTATCCTACCCCTTCAGTCTACCTTCTTAAGAAGTCTGCACTGTGCTCTGCTATTAGGACACTCTGTTGGGGTGGTGGCTATGAGGAGGTATGAGAAAAGGGTCCCTGGATGCTAAAGCCAGATGTCAAGGTGTCACAGGACCTTGGTCTGTGTGGTAGAGCATGCCCAGCCATTTTGAGCCAAATGATCTTGATCATGCTCTCTATAATGTCTGAAGGGCCCAGGAGTTGCTGTGAAGGTTAAATGACCTAGCTCTGGCCAGTGCCTGGTTTGGCTAGTGCAGGGCAGAATGTAAGAAAGCTTTAGTTCCCATCATCTCCTGGCTTCTGAATCCAATACTATCTTCCATTTCTTCCAGGGTTTCAAACCAAGTCCCTCTAGAGGATTGCTTTTCTGCAACTCATACCTTCCCGCCTGCCCCTGGGGGACCCACCCACCTTCCAGCTCCCCCAGAACCTTCTCCCCATTTTGAAGGCCGCATTATTGGAGGCTGCAGGGAAATTAGTTGTTCCCTTGAAACCCCCTGCCCCGCCCTCCCCCCCTCCCCCAGGGCTGGTGACAAGTATGTGGGACTTAATTGGCTGGCATGAAAGGCCTCACTGACATTAATTGGCTACATTTGGCAGGCAGGCCCCCAATCTCCCCCTCCTTTCTCCAAACCCCTACCGCTTCCCAGGAACCTTATCAATCCCACTGTGGGGACCAAGGGCTTCCAGGCCCCTGCCAATTAGGCACTTTTTGCTCCTTTTCTTCCCCTGATGGGGTTTCGTTAGAATTTATGACACTCTATAGGGCTGGGGGCAAGGGGGTGGGAGGCAGGAGATGGGGAGGCTGGGAGAGGCCCATTCCTATGAAGAACAGGCCGGGGGGAGGGGAGGGTGCGGATGTGAAAAGGACACTTGGGATTAGGCACCAAGCAGGAGGGAGGGAGGTCAGTCACAGGATGGAGGATTGTGGGGGAAGGGGAGGAGGACTTTGGCCAGGCCAAGAAGACTAATTTAATAGGTGCTGTGTGCATACTTGTAAAAGTTTGTGGTGATCTGGCACAGTGGCTCCAGGCTAGAGCTAGGAGGCTATCTTTCCTTGTATGCCCTTGGGTAAGTCCCTGGCCCTCTCTGGGACAGGAAGGGTTTGGCAGGATGGATGGTTCCCACACCAGCAGAGTCCGGGAAGAAAACTGGAGAGGCATGTGAGGGACAGCTCTAGCACTTTAGAAAGCCCGTGGCCACTGCGTCAGTGGTGGTGAGTGTGGTCTTGGCCAGCTTCACGGTGACCCGACTTTCCATTCTAAGCCTTGGTTTCTTTATCTGTAAAAGGAAGACAACAGGCAGCCTGGGGGATGTGTGCACCAAAGCTGAGGGGACAATGACTTGTTACTCCATTGGATTCTGTGTGTTTGGGAGAATAATGTTCTTTGAGACAGAGTTGGCCTGGAACTCACAATCCTCCCGCCTTAGCCTCCCTAGAGGCTAAATCTTTCCGAGCTTGAGGAAGCTAGTTTAAAGCTATGCTAACTGGGACCCACTGGCCTAGATGGGCCAGGATATGTATAGAGGAGGCAGGGATGAGGGACCATCTCTTTTCACCCTGTGAAGTCAGCTTGCAGCCATTGTGCCTGGTCAATGGACGATGTCCAACAAATACAGGACTACTGGATTTATACAGTACCTTCTGTGCGTGAGTCACCCTGGGTATCTCCAGTCTATACTAGCATTTGAGTGTTACAGGGAGGATCAGACCTGATCTGTTCATCCCTACAAGCCAGTTGCTGCTTTCACATGTGTCCATGTATCTCTTCTTCTATGCCCTTTGATATATGACAGATTTCATTTCTGTTCACCCCTTTCAGGCTGCATGTGAGCCTTCCATTCTAAGAATCTCAGAGTCACCTCTCCTCAAGTGCCACTGTTCTCCAGTCTTCACTCTGGCTTCCCTTGGCTCTCTGCACCCAGTGTTCGGGAATATGCCAGGTTGGATGATCATGTCCAGCCCTCCATCTTAGTGAAGAGTAGCCTGCTTGCTTCTTTTTAGGGTGCCCAGCACTGCCTTCTCCCAACCATGGGCCAGAATTAGTTTTGGAGAAGACATTGGCCTCCTTTGTTATCTGTCCTTTGACAGAATCATGGTCACAGAAGGACACCAAGGGTGCAACACCAAGGATGTTCCCTTTCTAGCAGAGTCCTGATGCCCGTTGTGATCTAGAGAGGGACTGTCCACCCCTACCCCTTGCTGTTATTTGTTTTCACAAGGAAAGATGCAAACAGCACCTGTGTCACCAAGGCAAACCATCTCATCACCGGGTGTGCTGATCACTCAAAACTCATTCTGTTTGTGTCTTGATGACACATTAGCTCCCACATGGCCTAAAAGGAATGGACAGTGGCAGCTGGCACCAAGAAGCTGTGGTTTCTCTCAAATGTGTCTTAAGCACAATTCACCTGTGCCCCTTTGCCTCCTTCAACAGATATTTACCAAGCCTCAGCTCATTTCTTTTTCTAGTTTTGAGGCTCTGCAATGGTCTGTGCACTGTTATAAACATTTGATTTATATTAACCAGACTAGTTATTACAACAAATCTGTGAGGTGTGGACAGTCATCTTCCTTTTACAGAGAGGGAAACCAAGGCTTAGAACAGAAAATCCTTGTTCTGAGCCATATAGCTAAGAAGGAAGACACCGATATTGAATGCAGGCAGATCTATGTAACATAGAGTTCTGTAGCTTTTGCCTTTGGAAGCAGCTGGGAGTCTTCCTCATCTGATGGCTTTTCCCACAATATACTCATGAAGGGCACTATGGTGAGTGGTGAGGACTTGCCCTTCCTTTCTTCTTGGATCCCACAGGCATTCATATTAATGCCCTTCCAGCTCGTTGGACCCTCTGTTTTTGAGACAGGCTCTCACTCTTTACCCCAGGGTGTCCTTGAACTCATTATTTTTCTACCCCAGCCTCCTGAGTGCTCAAATTATAGCTGTGTACCACCATGCCTGGACTTTTGGACCCTCCAAAGTCCTACATGACATCTTACATCCTAAGAACCATGGACCCCTTAGATAATGGCTTACATTCCACCCGAGAACATGGACTCTTTGAAGATTCTGGGGATGGAGGAGGGTGAGAACAAACTATTGGCTACAACCTTTAGCCCCAAATCTCAGGGACAGAGATACAAGTTGTCACCAGGGCTGGGTTTTAACACTTTTAGAGACCCTGACCTGTAAGTAGACTGTGTAGTCCACATACTTCTCACCACACTGGCCATGTATAACTAAAATTAAATACGTTACTAACTCATAAAATGTGTGTAGACAACTCTAACAAAGCTTTGATTTTTTTCTCCAAGATATTACTTTGATACTTGAAAGCATTTTTTCAAATCTTCTCTCCTTCCATCCCTCTCTCTGTCCTTCCCTCCGCCCCTCCCTCCCTTATTCCCTCCCTCCCTCCCTCACTCACTCCATCCATCCTGTCCCCATGCACATATGTACCACTGCTAAACTACTGCCTCATGTGGAGCTACCTTTGTTTATCATGGTTTTCCTTTTGTTAACCAAGCACCTACCTCCTCTATGATACTACCTTTTTGTCTAAGTTGTGCCTCCTGAGCCTTGTGCTCCACCCTGCAGATCTGTTTGCCCACTAACTTACCAGCCTGTTAGGAAGAACTGGTAATGAACTGTGTGTCTGCCTCTCCTGCAAGCCTTGGTATGCGTGGGATGGTTAGACTAGCAGCACTGCCTTGTTTGCAGGACCTCTGGCCTCACTTTGGCCATGCTTCCTCAGAATCCACTGCCCAACAACTTCCCTGGGTATTGGGTGCCTCTTTGTGGTACTGGGGAGTCAAACTCAGGCTCTCCTGTATGCTAGGCACGCATGCTACCTCTGAACTACATCTCTAGCCTCCCAGAAGTTTGGGATACACATTAAAGTTGGTTGCTGCTTTGAGGCAGTACATCTCAAAATGTAGTCCTAGGACCAGCAGCTACAGCAGCTTCATAGAACTGGTTAAAATGCACATTTTCAGCCCCCATCTTGTTCCCTTACTGAATCTGAAACGCCAAGAGTGTGGTCCAGGAGTCTATATTTTAAGAAGCCGTCCAGCAGATCTTAATGGACTAGAGAGTTTGAAAAATGTAGCTATTACAAGCTGTACTAAGCAGGATGTTCTCCCAGAAAAGTTTTCAGCTGCAACCTACTTCTATGAAAATGGGCACCAAGCTGACGGAAGGGACCCAGTGATCTTGGGCTGTATGCTGTTTCGATTGAGCATCTTCAGCCATCTCTAGGAAATATAGCCAGGTACTTGGCAGGATTGGTGGCAGGCTGTTATTTATTGAGCAGCTAGAATGTAGTAGAGTAGCCATACATACCCATAGATATTTCATCTTCTAACCTAAGGCCACCTATGTGCTGAGTTAATCACCGGCTACTGTAAAAGTGAGGAATTGGAGGCTCAGAGAGGTCAGGAGCAATGGAGACGTTATACTCACACCTGTCAGAGTTCATTCAACCTAATGCTTAATGCCTGCTGCCTAGGCTAGCACTCCAGGAGCAATGAGTACTTACTACAGAGCAGGCGGCATTCTAATAGCTTTATCAAAGTCTAGTCACTGAGTCCATCCAGGACTCTGCTTTATAAAGGACAATATTGAGGTGCATGAGGTACTCAAGGTCTCATCACTAGTGAGTGCATACCTGGGAATCTCAGTCAGGGCAGTGGGGCCCCAGCAGCTTCACTTACAAACTGCATTCATTTGTTGTCCTTTTGGAAGCCAAGCACAGGCAACATAGTGGGAACAGGATGGAGAGCCTGCTGGCCCAGGCGGTCCTAGTCAGGTGGGCTGTGTTTGAGTGGAGCGGCTCTCGGCTCCGCAGATCATCCCTTCACTCCCAGATAGCTTCACCTGGCTGGGGCCTACTGCTTCTCTCATCCACTCTTCAATCCCACGGGCAGTCACCTCCAGTCTAGGCTTATCCTCCGGTGTTCCCCTTCAACTTCTAGCTAGCCAGCAGTTGAGGAGACATGGACTAGGAGTCACAGGTCTTAGAGGCCCAAGGGGTTGGAATCCCAGCAGTTGGTTTTCCTGCTCGTCTCTACAGCAGTCCCACCTGCCTGGGAGCCTGCACAGTCCCAGCCCAGCATGAGTGGTTGGTGTCAGCTTCCCATTCTGACAGGTGGAAAGATGAGCTGCCAGACAGTTGGACAAGCCAATGTGTCTGCTGGCCTTCATCAGAGTGCCAGAAGTCATACCATGTTCCTAGGTGGCAGGCCTGTGCCACACATGTGCTCTAAGAACCAGCACCCCCAGTCAGCAAGGAGGTGTTCTCCAATAATTTCTTTAGGCTCTCAAGAGGCAAAGCCCCCCCTCCCCCCCAGAACACATCCATACATCCATGCTTGTTTTCACTGCCCTATGCCAGGAGGGTGTTTTTTTTTCCCTCTCCTGAAGAAGCACCCTCCTTCTGATCCCTTATCAGAACTGAAATCTGGGGGCTCCCTTTAGCAACTCCCAATGCATATTTTGGTTTTGCTTATCTCCAGCTGGGCTCTTATGCCCATGGATGACAATGCCCCCTCCTCCACAAAATAAATAAATGAATAAATAAATTAATTAATTAAAAAAAACCTTACTTGCCAGCTCCTACTGCCCCCCAGAACATTCACTAATTGCACTCAGTGCCCAAGCTTTTTGCACCTTCTGCTGGCCCTATCGTCTGTCGCCCCTGTCCCCAATCCTGAACAGTTAGCCTATAGCACCATTCTGTGTTTCTACTCTTCTTACATCCCAGCCCCACACACATAGTCTTTATGCTTGGCTTCCAGCTCCGCTAAAGATTCAGGCTGTACACCTCACCTCTGTATCTCTGATTGTGTCCTCCCTCCCTCTCTCTCCTCTCCATCTCTTTTTTGCCTCCTGAGAAGGCGTGTCTAGCCTCCCCCCCATCCTCGCCCTGTAATGCCATCAATTATACCCTTCCCTTTGTATTTTCATCTCTCTCCCTTCTTTGAGTGCTATTTCCTCCCCAGCCTATGAGGATTTTCAGCTCTCCCCTATCCTTCAAAGAGACCCTCCATTGACCCTGCCTCCCCCTCAGGCTGGGCCTTCTCTCTTCTCTTCCTTTCTCAGTTAGACACTTTGGAAGGGCTGTTTTCCTCTGTGTCTGCTCCAGGCCTCCCACTCTCGCCTCAGTCTACAGCAGCATGCACCCCCTCTTTGCTGGAAAGTGTTCTTTCATAAGTCATCAGTGACTCCCTTTGTCACCAGATGGAGTGGACATCCTCACGACTGTCCCTTTCTGCTTGCCCTTCTCTGCCCCACCTTGGCTTTGGCTTTGTTGAATGTTCTCTTGCCTTCCTTACCGTCTCCCCTGACTCTTTTACTCTTCTCTTTTGCCATACAAGTGCCATCTTTGCTCTAATGGGGGCCTGTGGCCATCTTTTTCTCTTTTCAGAGCAATAATGTCCACTCTATAGCTTCCAGGTTTTTTTTGAAATTTTCTCTCCAACCTGCCCCCTTCTTTCCAAGCCCTATTTTCTTTGGTTCATTCAACAAATGGCAATTGAGTTCTTTGTAACAGTCATTGTGCTATACTCTGGGGCAAGCACAGTGAGCTAGACAGTCAACATGTCTGCCTAATTATACATCCATTCTAGTGAGGACAATAGAGAAGAAACAAATAAATGTACAAGGAGACAAAGAAGGACTGAGTGGATCGCTACTACAGAGAGTAAAGGAGAAACCTATCTTACCTATGATGTTGACAGAAGGCCTGTTTAGGGGGATGCTATATAAACTAGCTGTAGGCTAATAAAGTGTCACCAAAGGGACTGGATGAGGAAAGCACCTTTCTAGCAAAGAGAATAGCCACTGCAAAGATCTTATGCTGAGGACTGGAACAGATGCCAGTGCAGATGAAGAAGGGAGAAGGGACTCATGGGACCCATGTGGTCAGAAGGAAGTGGGTACCACACATCTTGGAAAAGAGTCTCATCTTTGATTTAAAGCTCAAGCAGAAACCACAAGGCTTGAAGTTATGGAGAGGGTGTCTGATATGCATTCTGGCCATTGCTAGGAGACTAGGCAGCACAGGCTGGGGAGACATGGACGGATGGCGTCTATTGGAGGAAGAATGATAGAACCTGTACTCAGTTGAAGGTGGAAATGAGCAGAAGAAAGAATCTAGAATAGCTCACGGGGTCTTTGTTCCAGCACCTATTGAGTACTGTTTCCTAAGATGGGAATCCCTGGGGGGAAATTGGGCTTCAGGGTAAAACAACACACTTTTCTCTGGACATATCCAGTTTGGATTGTTCTTGAAATGTTCAAGTCAAAATATCAAAGTAGATGGTTGGTTAAATGAGCCTGGAGATGATGGAGGCTTGGGAGGGCAATGGAAATTTGGGGAGGCAAGATAATCAGTGACATTCAAGATCCTGAGACTGTCTGAGTTCACTGAGGGAGCGAACCCAGTGCCGGTGTCTAAGGGGATTCTAGCTACACAGATGTTGCAGAGAAATGAGCCGAGTGGCTAGGGAGGTTGAAGAGAAATGGTGTGTTGTCACAGGAGTGTGGAAGGAATTGGACAACTTTGGGAGATCTGCTGGGATGTCAAGTGAGAGCTGTGGATGAAGCTAGCTCATATAGAGCACCTGCTTCTGATAGGAGCTGGGATGGGGGCGGATAAAGGGCTTAGATTAAGGCCTTAAATCCTTACACCAGTGCTACCAAGGTAGGTACTGTTATCAGGCCCACTTTACAGATTAGGATGTGGAGTCTCAGAGATCTTAAGTAGCTTTTGTGGTTACCCAGTTGTTTCAGACTAGGGTGAGAGGTCAGACCCAGACAGTCTCCCTTCAGAAGCCCTGCTCAGGCTCCTACAATGGCATGCTTCTCACAGTAGCTGCTCTTAGAAAGTCCTGCTATCTGGCAGTCTGGCAGTTGTTGAAGATCTAGACAAGGGCAGCTTTAGTGAAAGGGCGAAGAGTGAAGGCGGAACACAGCAGTTGGTAGATTAACAGGTGAGAAGCAGAGAGAGAGTGTAGACAGTTTTTTGAGAACTTACCTTGTTTAGGAAAGAAACGTAGGCTGTAGGTAGAGGGAAACACTCCAGAAGGAAGACTTGTCTGAGACAAGGTCTTTTTATGTAGCCCATGCTGGCTTGGATTTTGAAATCCTCCTGCCTCGTTCTCCTGCATTCTGGGATTATAGGCCTTACTTCCCCATTCTCTCTCCTCTCTTCCGTGTCTCTCCTTCTCTTTCTTCCTACTCCCTTATCTATCTTCCTCTTCTCTTCTCCTCACTTTCATGTCCTTTCCTTTTTTGCCCTTTCTTTTCCTGTCTTGAGAGGGAAGATAGCAAACGTTCATTTTGCTAAAGGGACAAAGTCAACAACAAGAAGGAGCTATGGGAAAGAGCCTGGGGAAGGTGCATGGCTTTTCTGTTCACACCAGAGAGGGTAACCACTGACCAAAGAACCATTCCACCCGAAGTTGACCTTGGTGAACCAATTTTATTGAAATTGCTTCCAGGAGCATGGACAACCTGTACCCCCAAAGGAGTAGCTCCCAGCAATTATTAACAGCCTTATATCCTCAGGGAGGGGCCGGAGCTCAAGAGGTTCTATAAGCCCTTGAATGTTAGTAGGTCTGATCTTGACAGTAGCAGACTGTTGCCTACGTCCAAAGCCTCAGGATAATGTGGGGGGTGCCTTTTAACCCACATGTCATCCTCTGCCTGCCTCAGCCTCTCCAGCTGCTTATAACAGCCACATCTGTGGCACGTTTTCAGTGGCGTGTATGTGATTCCACTTAATGGCTCTAAAGCCTGGGCTCTGCAGATGAGGAAGCTGAGGCTTGGAGAGCACAGGTACTCTGCTCCATGCACAGAAGAGGCAGAGACTGCATTCTAATGGACCCACATCTAGATCTCTGCTGGGCTGCTGCTCACTAACAATGCCACTGGCTGAATGCACATGAGACTCAGTCCTGGAGAGCTTGACTCAATTGCTCTGGTGTATGGCTTGGTCCTTTGGAGGGAGAGAGAGGGAGAGAGGGAAGGAGAAAAAGAGAGAGGGAGAGAGAGGGAGAGAGAGAGAGAGCTTGCCAAGGATAGGACCCAGGGCCTTGCACCTGCTAGCCAAGCACTCTGTACTATGTCCCCAGCTGTTTGTGATTTTTGTCAGAGCCCTTTCCTAGATTCCATGATGCAGGCAGGATTGAAGTCCACTGGCCTAGGGATCCAAACCCCAGCTCTTCAGGGAAAGGCGGTTAGTGAAGCTGAGGCTGAGGCAGCATGGAGGAGGGCACAATAGAAGGCTATTCAGAATCATTCTTGTTCTACGGGTGTTGATACCATGGGGCTTCCAGGAATCACTCTGCCCAGCTCATGTCTATTGACGTCCTTGCTACTCTTAGCCATACATGGGTCCAAATGGTTTGACTCATTATTCAGTAGAGTGTATGTCTTCCCTGTGGGCTTGATCCTCAGTTCAAAGGCCCCAGCCAGAGCCTTGCTGACTCTCTTCTTAGGTTAGGATGCAGTTTCCTTAATGCTCAGGCCATGGATTATAACACTGTAGTCAAGCTCAGAGTATCTACACACATATACTGCTCTGGTGCCAAAGGATCATGCATGCACTGGCTGCTTATTACTGAACCTGCTCCAACACCAAGCTTGACCACGGCAGGGGCTACACTTAGTTGGACCAGCTTTCCTGCCCTGGAATCAGGTTCTGGTTTCCTAAGATTTCCTAAGGTCTGGCTTCCTCTTTCCTCATCAGCCCTGGTATCTGAGGCCACAGTCTACTTTGTGCATATATCCCTGATGTATGACATGATAGAATCAAGCAATCTCTTCCTAGAGAATCAGAATTCTCTACTGAGGGCTGTACTAGATTAGGGCAGTCCTGTGCCCCTGAGCACTGGCCTTCACATGCTTGTGTACCAGGGTGGGTGCCTCTGAGGTGCTGAGGGCCAGGACAGGGAGGAAGGTTGTGTGCTACTGGGTGGGCCAGGTGGGTGTGGAGGAATTCTCTGTCCAGCTGCATATCTTTATTCATAATGCTTGAGTGTTCCTGGCTAGAGAGCTGGGTATGCTGTTTGTGTACGCATGCACGTGTACGCATGCACATGGTGGTGGTGGGGGTGGGCAGGCGGTGGGCTTTCTCTTTTTCCTTCTTCTTGTAACTGCAGTGGGAGTGGGGGCGGCCATGAGCCTGGGGCTGTCAGGCTGCTCACAGCTGGTCCCGATTTGCGGACAATGGGAACTCGACTGAGCTCGCAGTGCATCCCATCCCAGCCCCAGCTCCGTTCTGGGACTGCTTGGAGGCTTGCACAGGAATGTGGGGTGGAAAGGCTCGCTGCTGTAGAAGATGCTGTGAGAAACAACTCTGCTACAGAGGAGAGAAGTGTGGGGGAGGCCTGCCAGCTGACCTCACCCAGCTGGATGGGGATGGGAGGTGGGCTCAGCACTGACCTTCAGGCTTGCATCTTGAAGCCTTTGCAGCCTTGCCACTGGGGGAGGGGTGTTGGCTGACATCCCTATTGGGGCAAAGACTCAGACAGCTAAGGGCCCATAGAGTCTCTGGAAAATCTGGGACTCATAGTCAGCCTCCCAACACCAGGTCTTGTCCTTCCCGCTCCTGTAGCTCACTATTCTCTGACCTCAACTCCTGAATCAGCTTGAATTCCTGTGATTCTAGACCCGGAAGATCCTGAGGCCCCACAGAGGGTATCTTCCCTTCAGTTCCTCTTCTCTGCCAGGCACGGGGGCATCTGCACTGTCCAGAGGGCATTTGGATATGGGCTGAGCTCACTAGGACATGAAGAAGGAGAAGGGAAAAGTACATATGAACTGAATATCTACTATGTGACAGTCTCAGCACTAAGCACTTTTTAGACTAACAGGCACTCTATGAGGCAGGCACAGCCACACTACTTTAAATTAAGAAACTAAGGATTCAAAGGGAGAGTTGGCTGCTAAAGGTCACTTGGCCAGTGATTTCCAGAGCCTAAATTTGAATGCAGGATGGTGATCATTTCTGCAACAAAGCTTTTTTGGGGGTGACTTGAGCTGGAGGGCTTGGGCAAGGGCTCTGAACCAAAGTCTCTGGATCCATTTTCTGAGCCTGAGCAGGAGGGTAAATGATAATTACAAGGCCCAGCCTGAATTTCCATCTTTGAAAGACTCAGGTGGAGCTGGAGATCGTATTCCTTGTAGGAAGGAGCATGAAACACTGTTGGGCCTGGACACAGTGAGCCTGACATGGGGTAGGCAGGGAGAGCAGAGTGAATTCTCCTTACAGACAAAGAGGGCTGGTGCAGGCATCCCATGCCTAGGTCTTCTCATCTACCCAGGGTCTGGCTGAGTGCTATGAAAAGCAAGCTTGGCATTGAGCTAGGCTCCATTGGAAGACGTGAGTTACTAAGAAACAAGAATTCTGAGAGAAAGAGAGCTGAGTTAGTTCATTAGGGCGACTGGGGACCTTTGTGGCGATGCAGAGGCTCCCTACCCCTGGGCAGCTTTGTCTGTTGCCCAAGCAATAGTCCATGAAAGCAGCCCGGGCTGGTGGTGGCGGGGCACAGGCCAACGGTGGCAGGAGGCGAGGGAGCCCAGCAGGGCCCAGGCCCCGAGGCTGTCCCATCCCCCAGCTCTGTGAACTGCCCGGAGGTGCCTGCCTAGCTAGGCCCGACCCCTGAGGGCACTGTGTGAGGAGGCTGGCTGCTGGGGCTAGACACCTCTGAGCAGACTCTGGTCCCCTCCTCCAACCAGCTTTGCAAGGGGGAGCTGGGGGCTCTCCTGTGACAAATGTTGGAAACTGAGGTCCTGAGAGGGGATTAGCCCAAGGCCTCGAACTACTGAGTAAACCTGGCCGGATTGGAATCCTGCTTGAACTGGACACTGGAAGAAAGCACAGGTCTTGAGCGGTAGTCTGGGGCCAAACTGGCGGTCCGAGGCTCACAGGACAGAGCGGGCACTGGCTGCCGGAGGCAGAGCTGTGTGTGTTTGCCTGTCTTTTTTGTGGGCGTGTGTGTGCTTGCACGCTTCTGTGTGCGTCTCTCTC
The DNA here is from genome assembly GCA_026225945.1 of Cricetomys ansorgei. Classification (NCBI taxonomy): domain Eukaryota; kingdom Metazoa; phylum Chordata; class Mammalia; order Rodentia; family Nesomyidae; genus Cricetomys; species Cricetomys ansorgei. Next base: position 252,867 of record JAMJFZ010003463.1, read on the forward strand.
CCGTGGCTGTTCTGCTTCCTCAGCAAGCTCTCACTCCCCCCTCCACTCCTTTTTTTTCCCTTTCTTCTTCGCCTTATTCCTCATTGTCGTCTTCTTTTTAATGAGACTTAATTAGCATCGAGTTCCTCCTCCCGCTCCCTCTCCGCCCAGTCTCCGCCCCTGCCCTCCCCTCCCTCCTCTTCCCTCCTCCCGAGGTACAGGCCAAGCGATCTGACGAATGCACTTGAGAACAAAGCGCCAGGCTAATTCGGGGCCTGCTCAGGAAGCTGGGGCTGAGCTGAGATAATGGGTCTGAAATAGCCCGGCACAATTATGTTTCCTCAGCCTGTGGCCAGGCGGGTCCAGGCTCAGGCACTAGGGCGGACGACTGGGCGCCTGGCGCAGGGCACCAGATGTGGCTTGCTCATGGTGGTGAGGGCCACGCTTCAGCACCCAAAAGCCATCTTCTGCTGGCATTCTTTGCAGCGTCTCTCCTTCTGGGAGGCCTCCAGTCTTCAGCAGGGAGAATCCAAGGGTCACTGAGGATCACACACTCAACCGCAGTCACCAGAGAAGTTAATGGAAAAGCTGAGTCCAGAATCCCAGAAGCCAGGCTCACTGATATCACTTCCCTTTGCTTGACCATGCTGTTCCGTGAAAGGTATGGAACAGGGCTTGGGGCCACCAGTGAGGCTTCTCTGGGAAAACAGAGCCTTCTGGCCAGAGAAGGGGCAACTGGGGCTGTTCCAGCCTGCCAATCAAAACAGGACATTGGCACAGTGCCCATCCGAGGAACGGCTTACATGTCACTTAGGTATCCTCTGCATGTGTTTCCTGAATCCCATCCAGAGCTTGATGCCTGACTGTGATGAGTGAAGAGAACAGCCCAGAAGGAGCAGTGATCTCCTGCCACAGGGATCTGCCCCATCTCGCCTCTCTGCCCTGCCATCGCGCTTTCACCTTCACCAGACACAGCTTGGGGGCTGACAATGAGAAGAGTCGTATACTTTTACACCCTGAGTTGACTGTCAAGGTCTCTGGCCTTCCCAGACCCAGAATTGGTGGCCTATTTGTAAACATGTGTCCATTTTGCATCCATGCAGTAGCCAGGCTCAATGCCAGGCTTGGAGAAACAAAGATACGGCACAGTGGGGCTATGTGATGACTGATAGAAGCCAAGAAGCCCTGCAGGGATGCCAGGGATGGGCATCAAGGAAAGCCTCTCCAAGAAGGTGGCATTTGAGCTAGCAGTGGAAGATACACAGAGCTCTCCCAGAGAAAGCACAGGGGCATAATACAAAAGCACTGAGCTGATTGATGCTTATATGCTAAATGCTACCTTCCAACTTTGTCTTCTGGGGCTAGACGGAAGCAGTGGTAAAGGACCTACCAGGCAAGTGGGCTGGGTTTGCTCGAAGACCTGACTGCTCCATGGGTGACCTGTCAGCCCTGTAAGGGTCACCTCGTGATTCTTATCAGTCCTCAGCCTTAACCATACTGAGTCAACCTGAACCTCAGTCCTAGACTGCTGTTCTCCAAACAGAACCCAGGACTTCCTGCTTGAGTTTCCATTGTGAACTCCATCTCTCCTCCTGTTGCTTTAGCCTGCCCTCAGTTCTGGCCCTACTCTTTGACTGTGGCAATCTCAAAGGTGAATGGGTGACCCTTGCTGTATGCACATGGACTCAGATGCAGCCTGTCACAGTAGCTCACCTTCCTTCAGTGCTTGCCTATGTCTGGAGCTGATGGGGGCTTCATAAACCTAACCTTTCTTACAACAGGCCCTCAGATAAGAGCCCAGTCTAAGCATTCTGATCATGCCTTCTGAAGATTAATCTGTGTCTCCCAAAGCCACCATGGGAAGTTGTCCATGTTGTGAACTACACAAGGGTATCTGGCCAAGAGTGTGAGTCGGGACTGATAAGTCAGCCAGCACTATGCTCATCGACATTGTGCACACTGGTATAGATTACCTCCACATAATGAGCCCTCTACTAATGGCACTAAGGTGCTGAGTGGGTAGGTAGGCCCTGACCATCCTCCTCCAGAGCCTGGAGGAAGGGGACTTGAAATGATGAACTCTACAAGGCCTTCCCAACTGGGAAACCTGGGTCCATAAGCTGCAACACATATCTGGTGAGTGGAGCCAGCTCCGGGACAGAGGCTGTTCCGGGCTGTGCAAAGGGACTGCATGTGAGGATTAGTGAGAGGAAATGAAAATTGGGGATGGCCCTCAGGGGAATTGACTACAGATGATGTCAGAGAGGAGGCTGCCTCCTGGAGAGTAAGGGACCCGACTTAGCTGCTGGGGGAGGGAGGCTATCTGCTTTGTCCTCAGCAGACTAGTCAGCCCACCTGGTCCTTCCACCCCCAGCTGCCTGCTAACTCTCTCTGCGGCCAGGGAGCTGAGGAGGCACATTCTGGGAGTGACTGAGGGCCTGCCCATGGGAAGGCAAAAGGACGAAGCTCCAGGGTGGGCTCTGACTCATAGCACCCTTCTGCTCTTGCAAAAATTCAGCTCAGAGTATAAAAGAAGCTGAAACTCTGGAAGATAGACGATGGCAAAGTCCACATTTGAGCCCCATTCTGCTTATCTCTGAAGCCCAGGCTTCTCCAGGTCCAGTGAACAGGAGGTCAGGGCCAGGCATGACTGGAAATGACTCGATAGCTCAAAGCCTTCTGTTTAGAATGACCAGTTCCATTTCCCAGACTAGGAAAAGCAAAGCCATACACAGCTAATAAGTGGCAGAGTGGCCAATAAATAGCCTTGGGAGTGTGGAAGGGATGGGAGATGTTGAGAGAACAGGAAAATGTGAGTGTGTGCACAAATGTGCATGCATGTGCAGCAGACACACGAAGTACCCATGCCTGCTGGGTAGAGAAAAGGAGATGTGGGGGCCCAGCCAAAAGTAGCTAAGGGGTGGGTGGGGAGAGGGGTGGCAAGTGTGTGGGCCCAGTGGTATGGCTAGAAGTTGGTGCTACTGAGAAGGGAGGGCTCCATTGGGAGAGATTTTTTTCCCCTGAGTTAGAAAATAGCCCTTTCTTCTTTCACAGGGAGGCTGGGCTTTCCTCTTCATGACTCTGCTTGATCCACTATGGGGGCTCTGCCTTCTCACAGGTCTCCAGCTGGAGCCCCCAGCCCCACTCACTAATTCCGGCAAAGCAGGCAGCGTGCCCGCATGCCCAATTGATTCTCCCAGCACACACAGGTAATTCATCTCAGCTTCCTTTCCAGGCCCCCACCCCAGATGTGCAGCCGTCCCGGCAACCAGAGGCCAGCTCACCCCACCCAGATCGCCGGCCAGCTGCAGCCCCATGCTTCCCAGGGAAGAGAACTAATAAAGGACAGTCTTGAGCCACAGCCTCCCCAGTTAGTTCTTGCCACAGCCGCCCCATAAAACTGGGGGGAGAGATATAAAGGGAACAAGTATGAGTGAAGACAGAGTTTCCATCTGACGAGGGGAGTGGAGATGTGGGGCCAAGCAGACAGCAGGCAAGAGTGATTGGCCTCTGGGGCCCAGAGAAAGGCAGAATGTCCCCATTTGCAGCCACTTAGGCCCCTGTGGAAGCTTCTCAAGGAGGAACAGGATACAATGGGTGGGAAACAGGGTGGTGGAATGTGGTGGTTAGGAACAGCTTTGAAGCTGCATGGCTAGGAGGATTGTGAGTTCAGGGCCAACCTAGGCTACATTACCAGAGCCTCGTGTCAGCAAAACAAAAGAAGGAAGAAGAGGAAGGAAGGAACGAAAGAAGGGAGGAAGGAAGGAAGCAAGAAAGCTGGGACTGTGTGTGGTGATGCACACCTTTAATCCTAGCACCCAGGAAGCAGAAATGGGTAGATCTCAGTGACTTTGAGGCTAGCCTGGTCCACATAGTAAGTTCCAGGCCAGCTAGGGCTACATGGTGAGACTTTGAGAGAGAGAGAGAAAGAGAGAAGAAGAGAACAAGTTGGGTGTGATGGCTCATGCCTGTAACCACAGTACTCAACTCAAGAGGTGAAAGTAGGAACATCCCACAAGTTCAAGGCCAGCCTGGACTTCATAGCGAGTTTCAGGCCTGCCAGGGCCAGAGCTATATAGCAAAATCCTGCCTCAAAAATTAAAAAAGTCAGGTATGGTGTTTTACACCGGTAATCCCAGCACTTGGGAGGCAGACATCCACCCACAAGTTCAAGGAAGGCCAGCTCAGGCAATATAGCAAGTTGTAGACCAGCCACAGCTCCATAGTGAAACCTTGTCTCAAAATTAAAAAGAGGAGAAGGAGGAAGTGGGGAGAAGAGGAGGGGAGAAAGAGAAGGAAGATAGAGAATGCCAGGTAGATCAAGATGATGGACTTGGTGTGGACATTTAAGGTTGGGCAGGCCTGAGGACATCCTTTCTGGCTTTCCTGTCCCTGTCCTGGTTCCTCAAGAGCCAGCAGGCGATCAGGAGCCTGGCATTGAGCCTAGCTTAGCTATTACCCTGCTGAGTGGCCTTGCTCTGGCTCCCTACTCTTCTCTTGTGCCTCATTTCCTCTGCTCTGCAACAGGCTCCAAGCAGTCTGGCCACCAGCCTGCTGCTGTATGACCGAGGACCAGGCTGTGCTGTTGACAGGATTCTTCTATGGGGCATCCACAGGAAGCTATCTTGTTCCTTACCCACTGAGCCTGGCAGAACCCTCAGGAGAAGCCTGAGTCCACTGAGGTATGTGCCTAGGGTGAGCAGGAAGTCTGAGGTCTTCTGATGTATGTCCTTGTCTATTCTGTCCAGGAAAAGTGAAGTGGGCAACTCTTAAGCCATAACACTTTCTTCCTCTCCCTGTGGATAGAGCAGTGAGCAGAAGGCAAGCACGCCTGCCCTCCTAGCATTGACATGTACCAAGGAGGAAGAGGAGCTCCCCTGCAAGGCATCAGGGCCCGAGGGCAGGAAGTGAGGCCCCGGACTGTGGCCACATCAGTGGCTCTTCTCCCAGGCACCATTGCAGAGAGAAGTCCAAAGCCCTTCTCTTACAAAGCACTGGGGCCAGGACTAGGGCAATTGTAGTTGGACCCAGAATTGAATGGGAGGGGGCAGTAGCCACTGTCTGCATCTAGGTCCTGGAGGGAAGGATGTCCACTTCCTGGTCTGTGTTTGCTTGGAATAGAGACTCTGCTCTCTACACATAGCCTATGCTGACCTTGACTTAGGCACCACAGCCAATCCCAACCTTGCTTAACACAGACTGCCTGACCTGTGAGGGCCTCCTTTGTCAAAGGCATGTGGCAAGAAGGGCTGTGAATCTGGGGCTGGTTGGTACAACTGAAATCTCCCATGAAATCTGCCACAAGCTTCCTAGAGACATCAGTAGGTCACCATATCCCTGGGCTGTCTGGGAGAAAGTACTTGGGAGAAGGCCAAGCTGTCTTTGTGTTTCCCACACATGCTCACAGTGACTTCTTTGTAGGTGTCAGACACTGAGACCCTACATTAGGGTGCACCCTTCTTGCTCCTTCAGTCATTGCAACCCTGGTTGTGAAGGGGCAGCTGGGGGTGGGATAGGATGGACACTGCTAAAGTTCTTGACTCCCTCAACTTAGAAGAGTCCCTGGGACTCATCCCAGCCCCCTGCTGCTTCAAAGATAGTGGGCTGACAGGGTTAGCCCTCGGGAGCTTGTCCCCAGCAAGGGACACTGTTGGATGACCACACAGACCTTGTCCTGGATCTCCACCCCTTACCAGTTCCATGCTATGTCTAAGGGTCTAAACTATACAACATTCCCATTTTCCAGGTTGAGAAACTGAGGCCACAAAAAGATGGCAGACACAAGTTTTGCTTTCTATGAACTGGACAGGCAAAAGTGGTTCTAGTGGACCTGAGACTGATAGGACACAGCATATCCTGGTTCTTTCTCTCCTTTGATCTCTCATTCCTTTGAGGGACCAAGAGAACATGTCAGCTGGCTCCATCACAAAGACAAAGCCACGTGAATGCTACACCCATCTCTCAGCTGAGGGATTTGCACTCACAGGGTCTGGGTGGCTTGTCCATGGCCACAAAGTAGATAGGTAGTACAGGCAGGTGGAATGTCTGTTTATCTCTAAATCTGACACTTCTGAAATGGTTTCTTTTTCTCTTTCTCTTTTCTGTCTCCTCTCCTCCCCAGATTTCTAGGGGGAGAGGGGAAATGATGAACGTGATCCTCTCTGTAGAGATTAGGAACCAATTACCAAGAAAAACAACCCTGTCCTCTCATAAGCAGAGAAAACCCTGGTGATGCTTTGCTAAACTTCTTCTCAGCCTCCATTCTCTCTCTTTCTCATCTCTCTCTGTCTCTGTCTCTCTCTGTTTCTGCCTCTGTCCCTCTCCACACATATTCCTCCCTTACACATGAGATCATAGTGGTCGTTCTGTTGTTGTTTCAAACTGTGATGAAAAAGAAAACATATAACAAGGGATATATTTCTACAAGAACATTTAATGTCTATAGAACAATACTGTTAATTGTAAGAGCAGTGTGGTTCAACAGGTCTCTAGAATTTTCCATCTTGTACGTCTGAAACTCTATAGCCATCATACAGTAGGTCTCCACCACTCAATCCCCAGCAATCACCATTCTGCTCTCTGTTTTCTGTGTTTGGCTTTCTGCCACTTCACATAAGTGGGCCTGCAGTTTTTGTCCCATGCATGAGTCAGTTCACATAGCATAATATCCATGACAGGCTCTCCCATTCTTTCAAAATGAATACCCTCTTCTCTCTGTCCGCACACCTTTCCCATCCATTGGGTGGTATACGCTGCACAATCCCAGCCCTCAGCCGCTGTGTCGGGTACACAGTGCATTTAGCTTCAAATTCGTCTCTTCGAGATCCTCATTGGGATTCCTTTGGCTGCTTACCTAGAAGTGGGACTACAGGATTATCTGGTAGTGTTCCTTTCAGTACCCTGAGGATCCTCCCTCCTGTTTGGCTATGCTATTGACTTTGCCACAACAGTGGAGAGGGGTGCCCTTTTCTCTACGTATCCCATTGCTTGCTATCCCCAGAGGTATGAGCTAACATCTCATAGTGATTCTGATTTGCCATCACCTGCTGAAGAGTGGCATTAGGCACCTCACTCAAGAGTGGGCTATCTGGTTGTCTGGTGCCTCATCTCTTTTGTCTCCCATATTTCCCATGTGTCAGTGTACTGTAAACATTTCTCCATGCCATTCATTATTCTTTTATCCTCCTTCACCCTGAAGACAAGGATCAGAACTTTGAGAGCCTCAAAGCCCTTCCAGGCCCACTTGTGGGACTTAGCACAGGAACAGCATACAAGCAGCAGGACAGAGGCGAAAAGAAACCTAGGATGGACCCAGGAGCAGAGAAGCTTAGAGGAGAGACTTTGGTGGAAGATGGCTTTAGTTTCAAAGTTGAGAGTTTTACTGTATCCAGGCTGCCAGCTTTGGGAAGTCTCCTGAACTCTGAGCCCTGTCTGCCTGTCTTAGTTGGGGTTATTACTGCCGTGGTGAAACACCATTACTGAAGCAACTTAGGGAAGAAAGGGACTTTTTGGCTTACATTTCCACATTGTAGTCCATCATTGAAGGAAGATGAGCTCAAACAGGGCAGGAATCCAGAAGCAGGAGCTGATGCAGAGGCCATGGGGCAGTGCTACTCACTGGGTTGCTCTCTATGGCTTGCTCAGCCTGCTTTCTTATTGAACCCAGGAGCATCAGCCTAGGGATGGAACCACCCACAATGGGCTGGGCCACTCCACCCTCAATTACTAATTAAGAAAATGCCTTATAGCGGGATCTTATGGAGGCATTTTCTCAATTGAGGTTCCCTCCTCCCCGATAACCCTAGCTCCTTTCACGTTGACATAAAACCAGCCAGCTCACTTCCCATCTAGAAAGTGGAGATGACGGGAGAATGTGTTTCAGTTTCATCACTTTTTTGTGTGTTTAAGCTCAGCTAATGTGTGCAAGGAGTCTCCTGTGAATGCCAGGGGCTCTTGCAGCAGTGTAAGGGAGCTACCTGCTCCTCCTCGCTCCTTGTCTCAGTTTCTTCTTCTGAACTATGGAGAATTTCACTTTTCAGCTTGGATTTTCCTGGATCTCAAGGAATAGAGGTGGAAAGAGGTGCGTGTGGTGGACTGAACATTTTTATACACCTCCCAAGTCTCTATGTAGAAACCTGAACTCTCAGTGTAATGGTATTTGGAGGTGGGGCCTTTGAAAGGTGAAAACTTGATTGACTTGAGAAGCACTTAGGTCAGTAAAGCAAAAATTAATTATGGGGGGGGCACCCTGAATACTAGCAGTGGCTGCCCTTGGCAGGGGGTTCAGGTGAAATACAAGGGGAAGAGGAGAATAACCCCACCACGGGCATCCTCTGCCTCTGCATCGTGTCTGTGATGATGTGAACTTCCTGTTTCTAATGCCCTCCTTACCACAATGGACTGAAACTTGTAGAACCATGAGCCAAAATAAATCCTATCCTCCTCTTAAATTGCTTCCTTTGGTGTTTTGTCATAGCAATGAAAAGTCTGACTAACACAGAAAATAGGAAGTGGTTTGTGGGAGGGATTTGGAAAAGTCAGGAGATGTAGACTAGAGGAGAGCTAGAATGCTTTGAGCAGAATTTAGTGGTTGATTACGTAGGAGTTCAGTAGAGTGGGATATTGGTAAAACCTGAAATGTAGAGACTGAGTGCCTCAGTCTTCAAATGGGAGCAAGGGCTCTGTCAGAGATTGGATTATCAGTCATGTGTGTTACATTTTGGTAATGAACTTGTGCACATTTTGTCCCTGTCCTGATTCTTTGTATAGTTTTAGTTTCAAGTCCAGATTTTTGCCATTTCAGGGCTGCCAGGCTTTTAGCAGTCCACTTAACTCCCATCTAGAAAGGGGATATAATGGGGAAATATCTGAATTTAAAGGCAATGGACTAATTAATATAGTGGAGGAAACCTTAAGAGAGCTCAGCACCCAGACTGTGGAGTGGTAATTGCTAGCTGCTTTTATCCAGGCTTAATCAGAAGCAAGAAGAAAAGAAGAAGGATGGAGAGATGTATAGTTTGTTCAGAAAAGCCCCTGGAGACTTGGATCTAAGGATGTTTTGAGTCCTCAGGAAGTTTCAGGAATTGGCCTGACCCCACTCATCATAGGTTCAAGAGTATAAAGGAGTAAACTCATTTGAAAGACTTCTTAGGGAAGAGAGTTTTAGGATGTCTGTTACCACAGGGCTTCTTAGTTGTCTCCTGAGGTTCTCAGAGACTACTGAAGCTGTAATCCTAAGGGGCCCAACTACCTTTCACACTGGCTACAGACTCTGCCATCATCCATATGATTCTGGGGCTTCAGGAATATAAAATGTAAGAGTCATGGAGGTCCTAAAGGCTTGCACCCAGATTTTAGAGCAAAGCCTGGTAGGCAAAGCAGTGCTTAAAGGGTCAGGTTTTCTGTAGAGAGCTCCTGAGAAGGTGACGTGTGAAGCTACTTGAGTGAAGCACAGAATGTACAAGATATCCCAGGCAAGGATATCCATGCAGTGCTATGCGGCCCACATTCCCATAGAGATGCTGGAAACGGGGAATGCTTGCTGAGGCTAGAGCTGCAGTAACAGTAGAGCCAGTCCAAGAGACAGCCCATGTGGCTGTAGATGGCAAGGATAGAGGCTTGAGCTGCTCAGACCTCTGAAGCCCACATCTGGTTACTGTAGTGCTCCTCAGATGCTGGACATGGAGCTACAGAACTTACTGCTTGCCTTGACAGTTTCAGGCTTGCTTTTTTGTCTAATCTCGCCTTTCCATTTTCCCATTCTCTTTTGGAATGGGAGTGTTTAATCTATGCCACTGTGTCTTGGAAGTATGAAACTTACTTTAAAAATCATATAGGTGCTCACAAACTAAATGTTTGCCTTGGGAGACTTTGACTTTTGAGCAATGCCAAAACTGTTAAGACCATGTGTACCCTTGGAGATGGACTGAATATAGGTTCATGGCCATTGCCATGAGTCTTTTGGGGACTAGAGGTGGAATTTTATGATTTAAGGAGATGTGTTTGGGTGTCACATTGATTAGGAATGGACTTATGATAGACTTGTGATGGACTTATATACAATCTTAATTGTTGACTTGACTGAATTATGGAGAATCCAACATTTTTAGTGTAAAATTCTAGTTACCAAACAAACAAAAAACATGTCTTAACCTATTGCTGAAACACAGCACACTTTGATTGCAGGACATAGAGAAATCAAGCTGGAACTGACCTGAAAATTTTCTCTCTGCTGCTTAGCTTTCATAATGCTGAAAGGTACTATGCAGGCCACAGGGGAGAAAAACTATGGATGGTATTACCCAGTGGTAAACCCTGCATGCTATAATGCTAACCTGGCAGACAAAATATGTCAACTGGTATAATAGCGCATGAAGGTTATGGGGATAACTGTTTTTGGATTGGATTTAAGGCTCATTCCACAGGAGGGATTTTATGCCTGATAGTGTAAAGCTAGTCAAATCCCATGGCTCAGAAGTCATAGGCCTGTGGGTGAGATGGGCAGCTATTGGTATTGTGTTGCTAATGAACATGTTGTCAAACGGTCTTCCAAATATTTATGTTTATATCCATAGATTAATGCTGCTCTCAACTTTAGCCAAAGAAGCTTCTCTGTAGTAGGCAACAGTTAATGGAGGGACTTATAACCGAGAATAAATGACTATAGAGTATTCAGCTGTAAGTAGCACATTGATATCCAGCCCCTGAAGGCTCAGTGAACATTGTGGAAGAGGGGGCAGAAAGAATGGAAGAGCTGGAAGATGGAAGGAGTTCTCTTGATGTGACATTGCATTCATGGGCTCACTGCAGCTACCCAAGACCAAGCTAATCAGATCGTCCAACATTCCAGCAGGCCCCATTAACTGAATGCAGTGGAGTTACAAAACACAGAGAAGATGTGAAGGAGAGACACATGTTGTGGGTTATCTGGAAGAGTGGGGAGGATTTAGAGGTACATATGATCAAGATACATAGTCTACCTGTAGGTATTGTCAAAGAACAAATAAAAGATATCTTACTAAAAAAGGGAGGAGGGAGGTTGTCCAGAGACTTTGCTGTTTACCATACATGGAGAGAAAAGGACTACCAGCAAACCAAGAACCAGGTTCTCATCAAATACTCATCTGCCAGCACTATGATCTTGGACTTCCTGGCTGCCAGAGCTCTAAAGAGCCAGTGTGTGCTGTTGAAGCCAGCAGATATGGAGTCCTTTGCCAGCAGTTCCAATAGACTGAGGTAGCAGGTGTTTGGTACCACCATCCCCTCGTTTGGCCTCCCTTCTTTTGTGATATAATTTCCCTTTAGGGGATCTATCTCACTGTCCTGGAGACTCACATATGACCTACTTCTGCTCTAGGCTGACCCACACTGCTACAGAGAACCCTGTGATGGGCCTAGGTGATACCCATCAACACTGAGGTAGTGTGAGAATTTCCTCCTGGCACCTGTTGGAAGAGTTACAGGGAGAAGGAGGCAAGGCCTTGGAAGTTGGGGCTGAGCAAAAACTGCGCTCAACCTGCTCAGAACCAGCTACACACTTTATAAAGACAGAGAGAACATCTAATGTAGCATTCCTGCTAACTCTGTGCCCATGTTATAGACGGTGAGACTGAGCTCAGAGGAAGACAACATTACCTAAGACCATAGAGTTGATTGGTAAGCCATAGCCAAAGCCTCCATGAAATCAGGGTCACAATCCTTGCCCTCACCTTCCAGGAGATATTTTCTATTGTAATCCTACTCACTAAGATCAATCTTGGAGACTGATTCTCCTCTGTCTTACAGAAGGACCTTAACCTTGAAAGGGCTTTTGGAAAATGGTGAATCCAACCCTTTCCATTGTCTTAGTGGACACTGAGGCTGGGGGAGGGGCGGGGAGAAAAGAGCAGAGCTTGCGAGCTCTCCCTTCCCCAGCACTAGGAAGGATGTGAGGATGCTGCTGCTCTAGCCTTGCTGGATAGTATGTGAACACAGAGCCAGAGGACTGATGGGATTCAGGACAGACAGGCTTACTGGTAAGGTCCTAAGCGCACAGAATATCAGTATGTCAGAGCAGAAATGCACCATTAGAGCAGGCTCAACTTCAGGTTGGACAAAGATTTCTAAGTTTTCAGAACCATAGCCTAGATCAGTGGTTCTCAACCTTCCTAATGCTTTAATACAGTTCCTTATGTTGTGGTGATCTCCAACCATAAAATTATTTTTTGTTGCTACTTCATAGCTGTAAATTGGCTACAGTTATGAACTGTAATGTAAATATCTGATATGCAGATGGTCTTAGGCATCCCTGTGAAAGGGTCATTTGACTCACAAAGGGCTCGTAAACCCACAGATTGAGAACCACTGGCCTAGGAGGAGCACAATGCCCTAAGCATAATCAGCTGTTTCTACCACTCTGCTATTGTGGTCCTGGCTCGAGGTCCTACCAAGAATTGCAGGTTTCTCTGGGATACCTCTGAGGATGTACTTCCTAGACTACATATTGCTTCCCCCTGCTCACATGCCAGCCTTCTGGAAAACTTTATTTCCAGTTTCTTTTCTTTTTTTTAAAAATTAATTTAGCGTGTGTGTGTGTGTGTGTGTGTGTGTGTGTGTGTGTGTGTGTGTGCATGTGCATACACCGGTGCACATGTGCTTTGGAGTGCATGCAGTGGTCACAGGACAGCCTGTGGGAGTCAATTCTCTCTTTTCACCATGTGGGGCCCAAGGATCCAGCTCATGTTGTGAGGCCTGATGGCAGGTGCCTTTACCTGCTGAGCCACCTCACCAGTCCAGATTTCAGTTTTCTTTAGTTTCTTCCCACTCTCTCCATGCTGCAGCTCTGTATAGGTTGCCTGAGTCTGTGTAGGGCTGGAGAGCTATGAACAGAGATGGAGGGACAAGGGCAAAGCAGCTGGCAGAGCCATGGCCTAGGGCCCTGACAGCTAGGGCCCTCTACATGCAGACACCAGGATAGTTCTGACTCCAGGAGCACTGGCATGGTGTCCTTTCTTGCACAGTCACAAGTTGCATGCAGGCTGGCCCTCTGTCCTTAGACCACTCAACACTCTAGGAGAGGACAGGTCCATCTATGTAGTGCCTGGTTCTGCCCCTTATGAGTCATAGGCAGGGAGTAGTAGAACCTGCTGACATTAGCAGCTTGCCCTGGTAATGAAGAACCTGCAGCCCACTAGGCTCACAAGCCCATAGTGTTTTGTTTGTGGTGCTGAGACTGGAATCCAGGGCCTTGAGCAGGCGGGCAAGTCCTGTAGCACTGAGCCATGCCCTAGATCTCCCAGCTTGCCCTGACCATTTTCATCAGCCCTTCTTTATTTAGGTTTTTATTTTTTATTTTATATTATTATTATTATTATTATTATTATTTTGAGACAGGGTTTCTCTGTTGTAACCCTGACTGATCTGGAACTCACTCTGTAGATCAGGCTGTCCTTGAACTTACAGAGATCCCCCTGCCTCTGCCTCCCAAATTCTGGGATTTAAAGGTATGTGCTACCACCACTCAGCTATCAGTCCTTCTTAAACCTGAACCCTGCTCCCCATAAGATGGGAGGAAGAGGAGACAGTGAGCTAGGCAGTGAGCTTAGGCACCTCTCCTTTGTGCTTTTATTTTCTTCAACTCCATAAGGCAAGTGGGATTGGCCCCTTGTACAGATGAAAATGCATCATAGCCCCAGAGGGGGTGGCCACAGCTGTCCAAGCTCCATATCTCACTGGCTTCTCTAAGCTCTGAGACCTGGCAGGCTACATGCAGTAGAGGGGACTAGGAGGGGCAAGCTGGAGGATCCCAGAAGCTGCCCCTGCGCCAGGCCCCTGAAGCTCCATGCTTGGCCACCTGCCAGGGGGTGTGGCTCTAGAGAGACTCCTTGATAGAAAAACTCATTAGCCTATGTGAAGTCCCAAACCGATTAGTGATTTATACTTGGCTCACGCGGCAGGTGGTTTAGGGTTATTATCTGACTTAACCCAAAGGCCACCCTGGCCTGGCCCTCCCTCCTTTCCCTTTCCTCTTTCTGTCTTCCATCCTCAGCCCTGCTCAGCCAGCCTGCTCCTAGACTTTTCCTCTAATCCTCTCAGCTTGGGCCACTTCTCAGGAGGGAAACTGGCAGGGCTGGCAGTGGCAGGCAATGGAGGTGGCAGGGTGCTGTGGTGCCTCCTAAACCACAGCCTCATTTTAAAATTCAAGCTTTGTTCCCTTTCAGAGACAAAGAGGACTTCATTTCCACACCGGGGCAAGGTTAAAGGAAAAATGAGAGAGATCCCGCAGTAGGAAGGATGGAGGACTGATATCAAGAGGAACTTCCAATATGAGCAAGCTTGGGTTCCTGGGCTGGGATAAACACACTGCTCAGCTGTGGGGAAAAGGTTGCTCTGTGTTGAAATGACACAGGTTGGGCCTGCAGCCAGGGGGAATTTCCCATAGAAAATGCGACTTAGAAGTGTTAGTGTACTTCAGGACTATTAAAGAAGTGGAGGGGGTGTGTGGATTAACTCAGAATTCCCTTTAAAGTGATATGGAGCTTCCCCAAGAGAAGTCCATATCTCTGCCTGTAGAGTGAGGGCCTGGCCCTGCTTGCCTCAGCAAGGTCCCAACTCTGGGTGGCTTCTGGACAGAGGCCATGGCAGACATGAGCTTCCACCTCAAGCCAGCTGCCCTCACCCTGGTAGGGGGTGTGTAAGGTCGTCGACTTCTGTTACCAGTAAACTGGTAGACAAGAAACTGGGTGGGTTGTTACTGCCTGAATCCTGGGAACCCTATCTCCCACATGCCAAGTTCTGGGCCTAGGATTGGTAGAAATGTCACCCAGCCTGTCCCCTGTCCAACTCTGATGCTATTATACTTCCCTACTCCTCATGGGGCTTTCAGTTCTTTAGTCTTCAGGAGACTCCAAAGTCCACCTGTCTTCCTGCCTCTGCAGCAACTTCCAGCTTCAGGAAGTCCTTCTTAGTATCTGGCTTTGGATCCTCTGGCTGAAACCAGATTATTTTTCCCTACTTTTTCCAAATGGTGAGGAAGAAGGTTTCTCATGTATTATCTCTTCAAGAGTGTTGTTCGGATGATTGTGTAGCATAGACTACACTAGGCATATGAAGAGGCTCAGAAGCTTCTAGAGCAGAAGCCCCAGGACCCTGATTTGAATGTTTTTGGGGTCCACTGACCCAGGGTCATGGAAGGATGGGTACCTCAGGTGATGTGAAAGATACAGTGTAGCCTATTCACAACTAGAATTCTTGAGTAGGGCTCAGCCTGGAGCCCTGGCCTCTTGCTTCCTGGCCTAACACTCACAAGTCTCTCCTGCTACCAGCAGCCCTGCACTACCAGCAGCCCTGCCTGATATTCAGCCAAGAACTGTATGTCCATCCCAAAGCTAGACCCTGTGGGGCTGGGGGGAGGGGTCGCTGAAAGGAATGTGACCTGCATGGTCAGGGCTTACCCTTCAGAGAAGCTCCAGGCCTACCAGCCCTTTCCAGGCCTTGCCTCCTTCAGCACTTGAGCTAGAGCTGAGGGAATGAGGTGCTTCCAAGCCAGCTGAATTAGGCAATTAAAATCTCTCTTCTACCCTGGCAGATGACCTCCAAGGTTCGTTCCAGCCTTATGATTCTATGATTCCAGCCGGGGGTATCCAATTAACCCTTGTCATGCTTGGCTGGTCTTCGTTTGGGCTGTGGAGTGGGAAGGACTGGGGACTGGGAGGTCTCAGGGAAGGCCCTTTCTCAGCACACATCAAGATCTTCTGCCCCCTTCCTCCCCTCTTCGCCTCCCACCATGTCAGGGTGGTGGCCCAGGAATTCCAGTATCAGCATACAAAGAGAGCTGTAGGGTGATTTGCCTCTGGGGCACTGTCTCTTTTAGTCCATGTAATAGTCAGGGACAGGCCATCACTGGATGTGATAAGTGTAGAATCTACTGTATGGTCCCCGGCTCAGGAAGACCTTAGAGAGTCTTTCTCTTTCTCTCTCTCTCTCTCTCTCTCTCTCTTTCTCTGTGTGTGTGTGTGTGTGTGTGTGTGTGTGTGTGTATAGGGGGTGCTTCAGATACAAGATGGGGGTGACAGTGAATCTCACCAGCTGGGGAAGGCCATTAATAAGTCTGGCACCTTGAACCAGGTGTTCTCAGGGACCCAATGCCAGGGCAAGGCAAGCCTCCTCCTGGTGGCTCTGGGAGGGCGTGGGTACATTTGGAGGGTGAGGTTTGGATTCCAGTGGTGGTGTAAGCTACACGTGTGGCCATTGTCAGAGCCCACGTGGGCCTTAGAGACCACCATAAAACAATCACCTTATGGGCCACTTAAAACCTTCAAAGTGTTTTCTTTGGCTCACAGGGTGCCTACATGATGAAGAAATTAGCTCTCATCATTTAAAATTCAGGAGATTTTTTACATAAACATGCAGATTTATAACTTGTTAAAAAAAAAAAAACTCTGAAGATCTAGTAATCCGTACTCTCCTTCAGAGGCTACAGACAGCTGGAGCTGAGTGACAGCTGCTGTCCTGTGCAGGGAGGAGGGAGCACATACTCTTGGCTTCTCGCGGTCTCACCTTCCAGAGTTTGCTCTTCCTGGGACAACTGGAGAAATGCAGGCCAAGGAAAAAAGGAGGGCCCTTACCCAGGTCAGACCCCCACAGGGTGGGGGCATTGTGAGGACTGGGGCTAGGCGCTCGGTGGGCGTTCGCCCTTTATTCTTCTTCCTGAGCTCTGCTTCAAGCGCAAAGCCCTTCTGTCACCACCGTCCCCTCCGCTCTGCGGGCTTTGTCTGGCGCCTCTGCTCCGGCCCCTGCCGAGCAGCGCGTCGGGCCTCTGCAGCGGCGGCCACCGCACTCTCAACCAGAAGCGCTTCAGGGCCTAGCGGCCACCGCAGAGCACCGCGTCTTTCTGCGAGGGCCGGCGCTCCCCGCATCGGCCCCACCGCCTGGCCTCCGGGGCTGAGCGTCCCTTGTGTCGCCGCGGCGAGCCTCGGCCTTGAGCTGAGCCGCAATGGAACGCTGGCGGGCGGCAGGGTAAACACAGCCCACAGCGGGGCGCGCGGAATTCTGCTGACTTCGCTCTCCTCAGGCCTGGGAGGGGCGGCGCTAGCCCGCGGCGGAGGCCCTAAGGCCAGGGCAGTGTCCCCTCCATGCCCGCGACCCCCAGCCGGCTGTGGTGCCTCCCCAGCGGCGAAAGACCCAGGGCGGGGTTGTTGGCGGCTGAGGTCTCCGCAAGCCCCCCCACCAACACACACACTGGACCCTCAGACTCCCCTTGTGTAGCTCCTCTTCAGCCTGCAGCCCACAAGCAAGGGGTCTAGGCGGCCCGTGTCTCCTTCTGCTTAAGGGCAGAGGCTGGGAGGGAGGAAAGTAGCCAAGAGGCCCTGGAAGCCAAGTGCTACATGGCCCAGGACCCCACTGCTCCCAGACAGCACCAGCCATTGCAAACCCTCTACGTTTCCCTGTCACCTAGTCTGAGACTCTGTCCAATTGTGATTTCTAAGTGACACCGAATCCTGAGGTTTGGATTCTTCATAGGGTGTGGTGGCCCAGGGAGGTACAGGGTTGCATGGCAAGATGTCCCTAGACAGAGGGAGAAGGCATACACTTGTGAAGTGTATGATGTGGGTAGCAAGCTCAGAAAAGACATGATGGATCCATTGGTAAAAGGGCTGGACAGGGAGAAGGCATGAAATGGCAGGAGAAGCTGTGGGTTCAAATCTGAAGGAAACCGGACACACAAGGTGCTAAGTGACATGAGTCCAGGAGGCTTCCTGCAGAAGAGTCTGGCAGATCTGTGGGAAAAGCATTTTTTTTTAAGTTAGGAGGAGAGTGAACTATGCAGTCAAGTAGAGATTTAGGGAATCTTCAGAATTGTGCATGGAGGTGAGCCCCAGGAACAAATGTTCATTGAACACTTCTTAGTGTTACCACCTCATCCCAGGAAAACCAGGAAATTAGGATACAGTCTACCGTCTTTCCGTTTTCCCAGTAGTATATGCTCATTGGCTCATTCAACCTCACAAATGTTTGTTACAGTGCATTAGCCTATTTTACGGGGGGAGTAAATGTAAGCCAAGAACATGTTAAAGATGTTGCTTTGATGTCAAACATGGAGTGGCCAGTTTGAACCCAAGGTCCATTGTTTCGTTATATTGGGTTTTCATTCTAGTCTCAGAGAGACTAGTGCTATTTGGACATACTGCTTGAGTTCCACTGGCCTGCAGCTGGTAGTAGGATGGCCTAAAGGGAAGGGGGATCTTGGTCTCCTTCAGCTCAAGGTTATCAGGGCTTCACTATGGACTGCCACCTGTTGAGTTTTTTGCCCCTCCCCTCAGCTGAGGGCAGGACCAGCTGTCTGGGGGTGGAGGTGGGAGGCGGAAGCTGAGAGAAGGGTTGAAAAGGGTGTCTCCAGGGTTTCACTGGGTTCCTGGGCTCCAGATGGTAGGTTCTGGGAGGGCTGGCCCAACATCTGAGAACTGGCTGGGGGCTGGGCCCCAGGAGCCCACACTGCTGGGGAGCGCCTCCGCCTTGCCTCCCGTGTGCTGGGGTGTGAGGAAGCTGCTGCAGAGCAAAACAAACAGAGCCTGTGAGGACAGGAAGCAATTAAGGACCACCCGGCCAAGGTTGCTGAGGAGCTGGGGAGGCAGGCAGAGGCCAGGCCACGCCAGTCACAGCGGCCAGCTAGGTGTGGCCTGGGGCAAGGCCAGAGAAGGCCATGGGAGGCTGACAAAGAGGCTATAAGCTGTGGAGATTCTGGGAGAAATCTCTCTTCCATTTACAAGCAATTCCAGAGAAGGAGCACTTTGTAGGCGGCGGTCTTGCGGTGGTGGGGAGTAGTGGGTTGTCAGAAGGCCTCAGTCCTACCTAGGCCTGGCTGCTGTTGAGCATCATGAGCTTTGCTTAGAGGGTCTGGTCTGTTTCCTGAGCCTTAATTTGTTCATCTGCATAATGAGGTGGTTGAAGAAACATTCTTCAGAGTCCCTCCAGGTTTGACCATCCAAGACCTTGGGGTTGCTGAGAGCTAAAGTATACTAAGTTATACTGGGTGTCAGCTGTTCATGGTAGGGTTAGGAAGTGGACTTTGGAAGTTTAAACATCTGAGTTCTCTCCTTAAGGGCTACTATTCTCTTGTAACAATACTGTGTCTTGATTATTACATAGGCTGAAAAGTTCACTGAAGTGGAATTTCTTTCCATATCCTGTGAAGTCAGCGCGACTGCTATCCCCATTTTATGGATGAGAAATCTAAGACAGAGTGTTAAGTGACTTGCTCCACTTGATCTGCTTTGGAAGTGGAGAAGCAGAGTGGTACCTGGATTAGACCCACTATCAAGGCTGTACTTGGAACCATAACTCTGCTTCTGTTGCAGATGAGGTGCCAAGATGTTCCTAACATTATGTAAAGTGGACTTTTTGAGATTGTCCCCATTGCCCAGAGAAGGATTCCTGCACAGGATGTGCTCGAGGTGCAGCCATACTCCCCTCCTTCCTATTCTGCTTGCCTGGCTCCAACAAAAACCAACAACACTCCAGTAGTTCCTGTTAGCTCCCAGGAGGCAGACAGGCAGGAGCCCTTGGTCCTTGCATTCCTTTCTGTCCTCACAGGTTAACTGAATTCCTGTTCTGCTCAGACAGTTGTTTAATGCTTTCCAAGCTTCACCCCATGACTTCGCAGTTACTTGAGGTGGGGGCACCCCTAGTATTCTGGTCTCTTGTCTTTCAAGGTCCCAGCATGGGGATGCATTGACTGTGGGAGGCAGTACTTAAGCTCACCCTTCAAGGAAACTCTATCCAGGAATAGCCTGGTCTCAGCCAGACTTTCCTTTGGATCTGGAAATACCAGGGCATGGGTCAAGCCTCTCCTAGCAGCCTCTCCTCCCTTCCTTCCATTCTGGCACCAACTTGACTTGCCTGGGACTGGGCCTAGGTCTGAATGACCCTTTGTATCTCTCCCTGATCTTACATGTTCTTGTACCGGTGGAGCTACCGATCCTAGCTGTTGTCACAAGCCCTTTGCCCAGATTGCCTTGTTCACTGAGCACTCCCATGCAACTAGATGGATCCTGTCACCATGGTCTTAATTTCCATTCTCCAAATAAAGAAAACAGAGAGGTAGCAGCATGGCCTGAGGTGGCTGCTTGCCCCAGGCCATACAGCTGGTATGTGCAGAGACAAGAACAAATCCTATGTGCCTACCCATGTACTTTGTTGTTCCTGATGACAGATGAAAGTAGTGATGTGCCATCCTTAAGGAATATGCCCCTTGACACTGGTACAGGAGAAAGTCATTGGGGCACCTAGTCTAGGAGGACTATAATCTATTTGTCCACGACAACAATCCATCTGGCAAGAGTTGTTAGAAGGAAGGACCTTGCAGGGTCTCTGGTGGGAAGGCTGACACAGCCTGACTGAAGACTGTGCAAAGACAAAGAGACAAGACATCCTGATATGTCAGCAGGGCCGCACGTCCCTCCCTGTGCTGCCTTACATAGAAGAAGCATGTGCCTTTGAAAAGCTTGCCTTCTGCTAACCTGCCTGCCCAGGAAGTGGACACCTTCCCAACTGGCACCAAGCACCTCCTGAGGTTGGTGGACCTGGATTGGAGAGCTGCCCTGTGTTAGGTCTCCAACTGCTGGCTGAGATACCTATTTAACACACCCAAGTGAACCTGGCCACCAGTTCTCCCAGCATTCCTCAGTACCTAGCTGTTACAGGGTCCTCCTAGTTGGCATACCCACCCCTACTCTGAACTCTCCAACCCAAAGGGCTGGGAAGCTCTTCCCTCCATAATCTAGCTGCTTTGGTTACCCCTTTCTCTTTTGGCCTCCTGACCTTTGGTCTTCAGGTTCCCCTCTTTCTCCTCTCTCCCCTCCCCTCTTCTCACATGGCCTGGCTCCAGGTCTCCTTCACTCTGGACTCCCCAGATGTCTCTACTTCTGTGTCCTCCCTCATGTCTACCTAAGAGCCAGTCATGTCCTTTCCTTTTATTTCTTTTTTTCATTCAGCCTGGGAGGAGGAAGAGCTCTGCCTGCCCCCACTCCCCATCCCTTGTTTTGGGGAGCTCCCAACCAGGGATACAGGAAATATGCATGCCTATATGAGTGTGAATGGGAAGGAGGCCTGACAGCACAGGTTCCCAATGGCTGTGCTGGGAGTGGAGAGGGCTCAAGGAGAGGTAGAGTCTGGCTATAGACACATAGGGATTATGTGGGGTTCCCTAAGAGGAATATATTTCATTTTAAGCAAGAGAAGGAATTTGAAAAGGACCAAAGCCCTCACATTGGTGGGGGACTGAATCTCAGTTGAGACCCGGAGGCCCCTTTGCCCCTATGCCCCTGTGCCCCTGTGAACGAGGCTGAGGAGGCCTGCTTCTGGCTGACTGTTCCCAGGCTCATAGCCTTAGCTGGCCAATCCCTGGCAGGAGGGTGGCCAAACTCAGCTGCCCCAGGTTCCTCAATGCTGCCCTTATCCCATCAGCCCCCTGGGGCCAGGCTGAGCCTGTACAAAAGAGAGCGTTCCTTGTGGGCCTTTGCGGGGGCCCTGGGAATCGGTGACAAGCTGAATGGGATAATAAGTTAATTAAAGCTGTCTCATATGTGAGGGATCCCAGGGCAGAGGGACAAGGCCTGGCCAGGCAGCCACATGGGCACCTCGACTCCTGAGCCACAGACTGACTCCCTGAAGAAACTTAAACAAGTTCCTCTCTTTCATGAACCTCAGTTTCCCCATCTATATAAGACAGGGACTAGCAGAAATAGTCTCTCAGGGCCATGCAAGCACTAACGTTCCAGGAGTCTCTAATTAAAATTGTCCCCTGTGTATTAATCTTCTTGTCAAGTTTTAATTAATGGCTGATGGAGCCAGAGCAGACACCAGCTGCCACTCCCCTGCTGGGAGGCAGGGGACACCCACAGGATGCTTGACCTGATAATCACTGCTAAGTGGCCTCTAGCCCCACATGGCCCTTTCTCCACCCAGACCTCCTCTGTGGCTCTTCCACTGCCCTATACTATATAAAACTTGGGGAACACTAGTGACGATATCATGGTGGCAGAGGGATATGCAGCCCTCAGCTCAGCTCTGGTGCCCACTAGTGCTGTGCTCTCTAGCTTTTACCTGTCTGAGCTCTGGTTCCCTTCTCTCAATCAAATGGGAATAGCTTTGATCACAAGTAACAGAAAATTCTATTTTAAATAGTTTAAGTAGTAAGTATAGGTTATGCCACCAGAGAAGCCCCTTTAAAAGTGGGCCTCAATAGTTGCTTCATTCAGCATCAAAGACTCGAGTACCTCCACATTTCTGTTCCACTGTCCTCTCACCTCTTGACATTTGCCTTCAGGACTGTACCTTCAGGGTGATAAAGTGGCTGCAGCAGTTCTAAGCATGATGTCTTAATTAAATAAAATCCTAAGACTGGGAAAAGAAACAACTTTGAATTGTATTACTTTGTAAAAAACAAAACACCCCTCTGAAGACTCGGTGGCACTCTGTCTGTACTTCTTATTGTACAGAATGTTATCCCATGCCAAGTTGAACTAAGCACATGGGAGAAGTAGCAATTATGACTGACTTAGACCAGAGCTCTCTACCCTTCTCAGACAGACAGACAGACAGACAAACACAACAGCAGTGCACGATCACACTCCCAGACCAAATAATCTCTGGAGGAGGAACCAAATAAATAGTATTTTGAAAAAGCTCCCCAACGAAGTGAAATATATAGTCAGGGATAACAACCACTAGCTGAGACTAAGCAAGGTACAGCCCTTGAAGCCCAGCCACCTGCTTGTTCGCTGCTCAGATGCATGTGAACAAAATTGGAGGTCTGGTAGAAAAGAAGAAGCATGATGGATGGCTGTTCGCTGCCCAGAATCCACGCCATCCAGAAGCCTCACTCCCAGCGGCAGCAGGAAGACCGAAGCCACACACCAACAGTAGCAGATACTGCTTACGAACATGATGGTGCCTTTGGCCTGAAGAAACCTGGCTGCCCCCCACTTGAAACCCAGCCGGGTGGCCATCCTCCTGAGGCACTTCTCAAGAATAATGACTGAGGGTGTATCTCATTGGTAGAGCACTTGCCTAATGGTCAAGACCTGGAGTTCCATCCCCAGCACCAGACACATAAAAAAGAGGAGAAGATGATAATTCCTGGGTCTGCCTAATGGCTAAGGAATCCTATCTTTTTTAATATATCCCAAAGTCATATGCTCTCAGAGACACATGCACAGCCTCTGTTAATTCCGGGGACTTCTGCAGTTTATCTATAATGACACTTTGGACTGCCCGTTCACATGTGCCTCTCCTGGGATTGGAAATCCATGTTAAGGCTCTTTCTGAGCTAATTGTCAGCCTCCCACTGAACATACATTGCATTCTTGTTAATACACTGAGAAAAGGTAGCTGAAAAGTCGTTAAGACTCTCTTGTTGTTGGCTCTGCAAACAAGGGCAGTAATGCTCACCTCGTCTGTAATTACAAATGGTCTAGGACAAAGCAGAAGTGTAAAGAGTGAATGTGTGTTGTTGACATGAGCAGGGACATGTCAAGGACCCACCCAATGCCTCAGAGTGGTAAATTCTTCCTCAAGGGAGGCTCCAAGACATGGCAAGTCCTTCCTCAGGTTTGAGTGTGAATGTTGACAGTGTGTGAAGAAAATGTTCACCGTAGCTCTCCCTACCCCCTGCAATGTCTACCTCCTGTAGACTGCTCCACCATAAAGACTGCTCCTACTATGGTTACCTAAACTGCCTCCTTGTTCAGCTTTATGCAATAACTCACCTCCCTGTTCAACTGTTTATCATAAGTATACTGAGTTTCCAGGGTACTGCAGCTTCTCCATCCCAAAGCCCAGACCACCCCATGACAGCCTTTCTGTTTGAATACCTGTGTGTCTGTCCTGTCTTCCTTTCCTCACCACTCTAGTTTAGTTACTCCCTGGAGCCATGCAGGATGCAACAAGAGGGTCAATGTGAAAGTATCCATGCTCTGGGAGATGGGAGGTCAGAGTTGTAGTCCTGTCACAGGATCATTATGGGTCAGCCCTTTCTGTACTCCATACCCCTAAACCTTCCTTTGGTAATTTGGTCTTATCAAATGCATGGATAGAACCTGCCATCTTTGCAGTATTCTTAATGAAAGCAGGAAGACACATTTTGAATCTTTCACCACTTTAGCAAATCCCCTTGCCTTTCCTCTGTGTTTGGCAGAAGATGGAGAAGGCTGGACTAGGGGTTAGAAGGCAGGATGGTGGGGGCCCAGATGGGGTCCTAGTGAGCAGAAGTTTTCCAAGGACTTCTGTCCAGGGCCTCAGAATTTGCCCTGCGCCTGGGTGCACTCAGCTGGAGTTCCAGTGCTGTGGTCAAGTTCTGAACAATCCACTGGATACCTCCTGTGTGCCAGGCTATGAAGGGCTTATGAAGTCTAAGGATCAGTCCCTCCAGCCCAGGATCTCGCATTCCTACTTCCCTCTGCTACACATCTGGCTCCAGGTCAAGTGCAGTTTTTCTTTCAGTCAGGGGGCCTGAGAGCATCCATCTGTGGGACTGGAGTGAGAAGAGGGAACCAGACCCAGAGCCAGAGCCGGACACAGCCCAAGGAGAAGCACATCCATCAGCTGAGCCTGGGCTGGGGCTGGGAAAGAGCACGGGTGTCAGACCACCCAGGATACACTAGACAGGCTGCTTCTGGCCCTGCTGCCGTATACTTTGTTCTGGCCGAGCCTGGCTAAGTAGTAGAGCACCCAACTGGTAGCTGGAATCCTGGACCCAGTCCTCAGGCTACCACCAGTGCTTTGTGGGACCTTGAGCTTGTTCCTGTCTCTCTCTGGACCTTGGTCTCCTTGTGTGGAACATAAAGAGGTTGGAGTTGAATGACAGAAGCCTAGGAATCTCTGGTTGAAATGTCCTTAGAGACCATATGGTTCCAGCCTCCACCTAGGGTTTGAGTCTTCTCCACCGCTTCCTGTCTGACCTGTGTCTGCTTGCACACATCCAGTGATGTGAAGCTCCCTGACCCTGGCTTATCCTGATTTATTTCTGTGTAGTTGTCTGTTAGAAGGTTTTTTTTTTCCCCTCAAAAAAGTTTCCCTGTGACTTCCATTAATGGGATGCACTTAGCTCTGTCTTCTGAGGCCACTCATGCCACCTGCTCTGTGACAGCCTTTTGGAGGTCTGGATCCAGATTTCACCCAGGTCTGAAACTCAGCTTTCCTCTTCTCCAGACCAGCCAGCCCCTCAGTATCCACAGAACCTACTCTGTGATCCCTTAGGTGTGGGCTATGTACAGACAGTCTCTCTCCCAGGAGGGGTCTTGGCAAAGCTACAGAGGCCCAGAACACCCTCTTGGTTTTTCCAGACACAATAGTTCCTGCACTTGAACATGAAGTCTCTGCACCAATGGGGCTCTCCTCTAACCCGTGAACTGGGTGGCCATGCTATTTTGTTCATGTTTGTGATGCCAGGAGCCAGCCCAGGGTCTCGCTTAGAGTTGGTTTCAGAATTTACTTGTGAACTGAGGCAGTGAGGAGGCAAGGTGGGAGTGAGCATGTGTGCATGTGTGCATGTGCTGGTACTCTGAAAGTGACATGAAGGGGAAGGTGACATGAAGGCCTGGGCCATGGGAGGCTGATGTGGGATGTTTGAATTAGATATTTTATAGTTATTATGGGGTCATACTCCTGTGGACATGCTGTATGGGGGAAGGGTGCTTCCTGATGCCCTGCTGTAGAAGAACACTTGTGTTAAGAAAAGCCTTTTGGTTTAACTGACTAGTCACTAGAGGTTCATGTTCCCATCCCAGCTGTGGTATAGTTGTTTACGAGTTGGAATTGGAATGCTTGGTGCAGGTGGCTATAATTTGGTTAGGTGCAGAGGTTCTGGCACCTGTAGCTTGTCTATGGGATTTTGTGCTGCATGGATTTACTGGAACTTTTGGCTTAGGGCATAAAATGTCTGAAGCCCTGAGAGTCGGGGTGGGCGTTGGTTGGTGGTTCTTTGGTTGGGTTGCTGTCGTCGTTAGTTAATGTAAGAACAAAAGTTGGAGAGATTCAAGTTTAGGACAGCCTAAAAAGAAGCTGTGAAGATTTCTTTCTCTCTCTGTATTAAGGTCACTTGTAAAAGTGGTGAAGATCTCTATCTTCCCTTTCTCCATCCCTAAATTGAGGGTAAAAGATTGTAGCATACCTTTACACCTTGCAGCAAGTAAAGGACTTGATTGCTATGCGTGTTAATACCTCTGTGCTAAAAACAATGGAGTGGTGCCCCCCATCCCCCCCACCAAGATCCCCATATGAACAGGCCATTTGTTTACCTTAATGCAGATGAAGGTTCTCAACCACCATCAGTGTGGGGGGTGATCAGATAAGACTCTGACTCATCCTCAGCTTGGACACCTGCCGGGATAGGCACTAGTCTGCTGGCAGACCTTGAGAAATGCCAGGTTCCATTCATTTGTATAATGAAGGCCTTTGTGGAGGAAGGATGGACTTTTGAATGAATAAAACACCTAGGGGATGAAACAAAGACAGAAAGAACCATGTGAGGAAGCACGGAGAAGGCCATGTGAGATGGACTTCTGCCTAAGCCACCCGGGTATTGCATCTCTGAGTTGTCATGGCTCATTATTAATATATCACCATACATAATAAATAATACTTTAACAGAAGGCTTCAAATCATCTTTATGCATTCAGGCACCCCCCCTTCTTCATGATTCAGCTGATACCCAGGACATTTGGTACACAGTGAGGGTCTGGTGGTACTGGTATTCATCATTGCCCGAAGCCCTGAGAAGTTGGTACTTATGTATGCAGCCTCTCAGGACCCCCAGGACCTTGTGCATCCTCTCCAGCTCTGTATTAACTTGCCAGTCTTGTTTACATCCCCTACTGTTGCCAGAGGCAGGAGGGGGCGGCTGTGTCCCATCTGTTGGCAAGGGTGACCTAGGGATCCAACTGAAGCTCTAGGAAGTGACTGTGTCCCGTCAGTCGGCAGGGGTGTTTCTGGCTGGCTGAACGGATGGAGGGCTGGAGGGCGGCTGCTGAGCCCTGTCACTTGATGGGGGTATTCCCAGCTGTCTGCCTGAGGAGGAGAGGCAGCTGTCCTGGCAGGCAGCTGGGGTGTGCTGGCCCTGCCCGATCTGATGTGCTTCGTCCTCTTGCCACTCAGCTGTCACCAACCCCGATCACCAAAGGGAAGTCAGCTTTTCCAGAGCTCAAGGTCATGGGAAGGACACTCTGATTATTCCAATGTCATCTGTCTGGTCCCTAGTGGAGAGGACAGCCATCGGCTTCAGGACTGGTTGGAAAGAAAACGTGCGCCAGAGCAGGAGAGGGCAGATGAAGGGAAGGAGAGGGAGGGCCCTACAGGGAATCTGCTGGCCATATTGAGCAGAGGGAGGCAGCAGAGGCACCCAGACACACAGGCACAGATGGACACTTTCAGAGCCAATAGGCACGGGTGTTGGAACTGCCACGTGGTGTGGGAAGGAGGCAGACCTGGGTTACAATCTGACCCTGCAATTTCCTGGCTGCCAGGCCCTTTTCTCACCTGTGGACTGGAGATGTTGGGAAGAGCCCCAGGTCAGGTCAGTGATATATACCCAGGAAATGTAAGGCCCTTTTCACCTTCCCCTCCTTCTTCCATCCTCAAACAAAGCAAACCGGAGCTAACAAGGGTCCAAAGGAAATTGCCATTCAGAGATCAATACCAGGCTTGTTCGGGTCTCTGTCCTCTTCACTGGAAAGCCTGGTTGTCACAGAAGAAAGGAAGGGACCAGAGTCTTTAGGAGGTACTCATTGGCTAGTTCTGGAAGCTACCTGTGGATTCCAGGTGTTCTTCACCTGTGGGATCCATCTAGAAACTGAGGTAGGGACTAAAGACTACTAACTCCTGTACCCAAGTTGTTCTTCACTCTTTCCAAGAAGTGAGGTAGAATGTTGGTACAAATAAGGAAAATGAGGCTGTGTTCAGTGACTTCTCCCAGGGAGAGCTGTAGAACTGACAGAGGATTCAAACCTACCCGACCATATCCAGTGTCTCCCTAATCTTTCATATCACTAACCCATTTTGCCATCCCACCCCAGCATCCTCAGCCAGAAGCCAAACAAGCTACTCCTCAGGATTTCCAAAACAGTCCCGGTGTTTTCCTGCCTCTGTGCTTTCCTCTCCCTTTAGCCTGGAATGTCCACCCTGCCCTGTCCCTGCCTTCCGGCCTGCTCACCTCCAGGCCCATGGAAATCCTTAGTCTGTGGGACCTTGAAGTGCACTCTTCTGATTCCTGGAAGCAGGGGCACTTCCTGTCCTCCCAGAGGGCTTTGCTGTACTCTTGCCCTGTGTCACCAGATGCTATGCCCACAAGACACAGTTTGGAGACAGAACACAGAACCAAAGAGGGTGGGCCCAAGCTCATGCTGGCTTCCTCCCACCCTCTCTACCCACTGCCTGAGTCTCTTTCCCATGGAGGTCTCAGGGTTGTAAGCTACTACCCCTCTTTCCCCTTTTCTTTCTTTCCCCTTCTCCTCTCCTTCTTTGTTGCCCTAGTGGCATATATCTATGACTTTGGCCTTGAGGACAGATTAGTTTTTGTCTTTTGAGTCAAACATACTTATTCCAGTTACCAGTTTTATCATTAGCCAACTATAGCTGTTTATCCTTAGATACATGTACTAAGGAAACACTAAATTTATATACTAGTCTTCCTAAGAAGAAAGATACACTAATTCTTAATTGAAAAAAAAATTGATTTCACATTCCAAACTTAAAAATCATGTTTTTCTAGCTGAAGAGTGGTGGCACATGCCTTTAACTCCAGCACTAGGGAGGCAGAGATGGGTGGACCTCTGTGAGTTCGAGGCCAGCCTGGTCTACAGAGTGAGTTCCAGGATAGCTAGAGTTATGATAGAGAAACCCTGTCTTAAAAGAAAGAAGAAAAAAAAGAAAAGAAAAATCATGCTTTTCTATGTTATGTCAGTAACATTACAGTGCCTCTGTTTCGTTTCCATCAGTGTGGGCCCACTCATCTCTAGTCCCGTGGCCCAGCCACACCTTTAAGCTACCTGTGCTTCTTTTCCTGTCTCAATAGATGACATGTCATGACCTCAGAGAATTCTGGAGCCATCCTTCTTCCTCACCTCCTCTTCTGCCTCAACTACATTCGTGGACCCTCAGCCACGGCCCGCACCATTGCTGTCACATGGCCTGCCCTCATCAGCCATTACTGGCAAGTGTCCTCTTCTTCTCCCTGCTCCAGCGATTTCTACAGCACTAGTACATGTTCTATAAGGTAGGCAGAAGGATTGTTTGCAGAGGCAAAGTAGACCATGTATGACTGTCATGCTCACTGTCCTCAACAGTAGTTTCTCAGGGATTGAGACTAAAACCCACAGTCCTATAGGATCCCACCTTGTTCGTTCTCCTTTCTGTCTGTGTTTCCTCCCCACTGGATAGAATATTCCAGGCCATCTTCTGCTCATGAGTTAACCTGGGCTT
This sequence comes from Cricetomys ansorgei, assembly GCA_026225945.1. NCBI lineage: Eukaryota > Metazoa > Chordata > Mammalia > Rodentia > Nesomyidae > Cricetomys > Cricetomys ansorgei. Next base: position 282,297 of record JAMJFZ010003463.1, read on the forward strand.
TTGCTTGAACACTACTCTCCATGGTTGTCACCTTTGGGGAATAAGGAGAAACAGTTTTTAGAGACATCTAGTGCTCAGAGCAGGGAAGCTGCTCCACTAGCTCCTGGGTGAAATACAGGGTGGGGAGGGGTCTGAAGCAGCAATGCTGCTGAGAGTCATGCTCTACAGCAGGGGCCCTGGACACAAGAAACATCCTAGGAGGTTGTGAAGCTCACCGACACCTAGACTCCATCTGCGGCCAATTAGAGCAGAGCCTGTAGACCTGGGGTCTGGGAATCAGCTCACATATAATCTCCCTTGGTGATTAGTTGGTGAAGCCAGTGCTAGGAACCTCCTATTTGGAAAAGTCTGTCAGGACAGACCCTGCAGATTGCCAAACTACCCAGGATTATTGGTGTCAGATATCTGACCTTCATCAGGGCCCCAGAGACTTCTAGTAGTTTTGGCAAGCCTGGAAGCTATACGTGTGCGGCATCTCCAAGCCCTGAAAGACCAGCTGAGCCCTCTGCTCCCCTTCCCCATATCTATCTCTGGAGGGGATAGGAACTGATGCAGGAGAGGGGAGGGGGCTAGGAAACACAGCTGGGATTCCAATCACCTCCAACCACAAAAATCCATATCAAGCTATCTCCGCTGCTCCTCCCCACTCTAGGCTGAGCTTTAGAGAAGCACTCTGCTTCCTGAAAGTAGCCCAGAGGCCCCAAGGTGATTCTGGAGGAGGTTCAACATGAGGAAGGTAGGTGGAAGAGAGATAGCCTGAGCTAGCCCTGGCTTGGGTCAGGGAATTCAGTGCACCTATTGAATCTTATCTGACTCTGAGCCTGACATTGGCACCCATCATGAATTATCGATTCCAGAGAATAGAAATCTATCTGGGGCATCAAAGAGTTAGTTAGTTAGTTACTAGACAGGTTTTCTGTCCAAGTAAAAGAAGGTGTTGGGTGGGTGAAGGAAGATGGATTCTTCATCACGGGACAAACTCTATCCCTTCCTCTGGAATAGTGACTCTTTGGGAACAGGTCTGGCCTAATTTGCCCTCCATCCTGACAAGCTGGAACTCAGTATCCATCCAGAGTGTGGGCCAGGAGAGCCTCTCACAGCCTCATTCCTGACCAGTCAGCAAGCTATGCTTGTAGACTGGGGCATTCCATTCAAAGATGTGTGGCTGCTGGGACAAGTAGCACACTTGTGCTCCCAGCTACTCTTCAGATGTGGCAGAGGCAAAAAAAAATTCCAAGTTTGAGGCCAGCTTTTAAACAAGGGATGGAGGCTGTATTCATGGGTAGAGCATTTGCCTAGCATGTGCAAAGCCCTGGGTTTAATTCCCAGTGGATTTCTGAAGGCCAGGATGCTTGAGAAAGCAGGGATAGGCTTTTGATAGACTCTTTGACCAGGAAGAGTTTGCAACTCCAAGGCTTCTGAGATTGAATATTGTTGAGAACACAGTTCAGCTAGGGTCTGCCCAGAAGCCTACAAGGAAGTGTGTAGGCTAAGGCAGATGTAGACTTCTGGGAAGATTCCAGGTGTCTCACTAAGCTGGCTATTGCCTTAAGGATTGAGCAGCAGAGGCAGAGGCAGAGGCAGAGGTAGAATGAGATTTCAGAGCAGATTTTCTTTTTTCTTTTTCCTTCCTTTCTTCCTTCCTTCCTTCCTTCCTTCCTTCCTTCCTTCCTTTTGTTTTTGTTTTTTAGAGACAGGGTTTCTCTGTTACAACTCTGGCTGTTCTGGAACTCACGCTATAGACCAGGCTAGCCTCAAACTCACAGAGATCCTCCTGTCTCTGCCTTCCAAGTCCTGGGATTATAGCGGTGTTCCACCACTGCCCAGCCTTAGAGCAGATTTTCAACATGTATCTTCATGGCTGGTGGAGGCTACCTTAAGACAACAGACAAATACCAAAAGCACTAGAAGGCAAACTGTCCTGTCTTGGTGATGGGAAAGCAATGGTGTTGGGAAATTGTGTATAGAATCAGACCTTGAAGCATTGGGAGGAAACAGCAGAAGATTGAATAGGGTAATTCACAGGCTGGACCAGAAGGCAAGGCCACACCCAGAAGTATGCTATGTTGAAGAAGCTGCATGGAACCTCTTGGGAAGAACACCCAGGGGAGCATAGAAGGGATGGAGCTTAGGTCAGAGAAGGCCAGGGCCAAAGAAAGAACTGACTTCATTCTGAAGGTCATGGGAGTTATAGATGTTGGTGTGCTTCAATTTATGATGGAGTGACCCCACCACATCTACTGTAAGTTGTGCAGATCATCAGTGGAAGATGAATTTAGTACCCTTAACCTACAAACATCACCATTCAGCAATCCAGCTCACTGTATATACCAGTCATCTGCCCTCATGATGGTGTAGCTGGCTGGGGGCTTCTGCTTGCTGTTATTGCCTGCTTCACGAATGAGTACTATACTGCATATAACTATCTCAGGAAAAGAACACAGTTCAGAATTCTAAGTAGCATTTCCACTGAATACAAGTCTATTTTGCAACATTGCAAAGTCAAATATCAAAAACTGATTTATCCTAAGGAATATGTGTGCTTGAAGCAGGGTAGATGAGATGATTGGAGTAAACCAGTCTCTGCACTTACACAACATTTTACATATGAATATATGTTTCTATGTGTTACATCTCTCCTCATGGTTAGAGCCTTGTTTGGGGCATGGCTGACTCTAACACCAGAAGATGAAGGATATCTGAAGGTTGGCCCAGTGGTCATGGAGTCATGGTAGAGCTAAGCAGTTTGGACATGAATGAGGAAGATGGACCATTTTTCAGAAGCTCACATAATAGTTTTTCTTGTTTGCTCATGGCTCTCTAGTGGCTCTTGCTGGTTAAGCCCCTGCAAAGGCCCAGGTACTCTGGTAACTAACCAGCTCTTCAGCCTCATTTCCTTCCACACAGTGTCATCCCTTTGACTTTGTGCAAAGCTTCCCTCCCTCAAGTTGTCTCATTGCTCCAAGCTCTCCTATATGTATGTGTGTGTGTGTGTGTGTGTGTGTGTGCAGTTTTTTTTAAAAAAATAGGTTTTTACTATGTAGTACAGGCTGGCCTTAAACTCACAGATCTTCTTGCCTTAGCATCTGAATGCTGGCTTAATAGATGTATGCCACAACACCTGGCTCAGATTTCTTTAGAACCTTTGTCATTTGGTTACACAGTTCCGTCTTCCTAGACAATTGCAGCCCTCCCTCCCATGAACCTAGCCTAACCCCGGGCTGGTCCTGATCCCTGTTACAGCTTCAACTTTACAATCTCCCACCAAGGCATCATCAGCCACTTCTCTTCTGGACTCCCTCAGCTCCCGATACTCCCCCATCTCAGCCCTTAGTAAGCTGCACAGAATTTTTCTGGTTACTGGTTTGGTTTTTGATGAAAAGAAGTGCGTTGCTTTTCCCTCCTTGAACAGTGCCTGTTCAGTGCTTATAAATGTTAAAGGCAAGACAGGCGAAGAGTGCTTCAAGAATGATGCCCACGCATAGGAGGTGGCTTCATTCCCATACACTTTCAGGAATGGACTTATGGAGGTGAGAGGAGAAGACTTTCAGTTTCAGCTCCATTGAGCTGGAGGCATCTGGGGGTCATCATGAAGGAAATACGGAGTAGGCTGTCAACTCTGGGCCTGGAGCTCTGAGGAGCAGTTTGTACTGGAATGATCTGTCGAGAAGTGAGAGCTAAAACTATGGGAATGAACTTGAAACTCGATGTTTTTGATTCTTAAGTAAACAGCCAGGCAAGAACCGGTATATTTTGAAACACTGGTGGCCAAGGACGTGACAGGAAGAGGTAGAGGGAGACGGTGGGAGGTGGCGCCCTTCCCCTGTAGGGTACAAGGGGATCCCTCTTCTGGAACTGCCCCAACTGTCACACACCTCCACAGGGGAGAGAAGGCCCTGGCTAGGTGCCTGCCTAAGGAAGGAGGAATGATTAGAATGAAGGCCTTGTTGGCCTGAGTCCTCCTTCTGCCGATGTCACAGTGTTCTCCGAGTCTTCTTTGCTGGCCATAGCCTGCACACCCTGGTTTGCTGTGTGCCCCCCTGCTCTGTGAACTCACAGCACCCTTTCGCCTCCTTTCTCCTCTGCCTTAGGCCAGCCTCAGTAACCCAGTGCTCTACCCCTTTCTGAGCTGGGCCCAGAAACATTGAAAAAAACCTGTGCTTTCTGACCTGGGGATGACTCAAGCTTCTTTCCCTAGCACCCGTAGCCCAGGCCCTGGGCCATGTCACAGACTAGACAACAAGAAGAGTTGGAGAGCATCTGACTCAGGAACGGGCTGCTGGGGAGTCCAGAGTCCCACTTACAGTGGGACATCCCAGTAGGAAGTACAAGGGATGTAAGCAGAGGTTAGGGGGACAGCAGACAGAAATGTCAGGGCTGGGATTGCTGAGAGGCTGGGCAGGCTGGCACTGGCAGGATGACAAGAGCTTACCCTAGGAACTAACAAGTCAATTGGGATCTTTTAATTATGTGTGTATGTTTGTATGTGCACACACATGTATGTGTATACAAATATAAGCATTATAGTAGTGGGGGAAGATCCCAAGGACTTGCATGTGTGGCAAGTTCTGTATCACAGATCTGGATCCCTAGCCCTTGGCTTTTTTGAGACAGAACTTTACCATGGAGCCCAGGCTAGACTTGAACTCATGATTCTCCTACCTCTGCCTCCCTAGTGCTGGGATCACAGGTCTGAACTGCCACACTCAGCTAGATTTTTGTTGTTATTGTTTTGTTTTAATGTGGTGGGGGCTTTTCTTGTTTGGCTGGTTTCTTATTGTCTTGAGATAAAGGTTCACTTGGAAACTGTGATCCTTGTGCCTCTACCTCCTTAGTGCAGCCTCAATAGGTACCTATTAAGTTGCCAGTTGAAATCCTGTTGGAGGCAGGCCAGGTGTTCTGTCTAGTCTCAGAACTCCTCCATGAAAATGCAAGGCTTCTAGGAACCACAGGCCTGACATCAAATCCTAGTACCAACTTGTTCTTTCTGTGTGACCCAGGATAAATAGAACAATTTCCCCAGGAAAGTTTTTGTTTGCCCATGTATAGGATGGGAATGAAGATAACATTTTCTTGCCTAGGTTGTTAAGGAGGTTTAGATGGAGACACATGGGGTGTGCTCTGTGAGAGCCAAGGGCTATAATTATATGTATATGTGCTATATTTATCGGCATGGCTAAGATGGAGAAGTGGGTTCTTCACCTCTCTGTCATCAGGGGGCACATTCCCTGTTCCCTTCCACTCGAGCCTGTGGGATTACTTGAATACTTAGCCCACCAAAGGCCAGGCTTAGGACACTGGTTTCTTGTTCTGCTGGAGTCCCATCAGCATGCTTGACTCCTCTGAGCCTCAGAGGAGTGTGCTCAGTGGACAGCAGCATGAAGGAAAGGGGATTTTTTCCTAGTTTCTCTCCCTCCCTCTGGATGATGCGATCAAAGAAGAGGTTCATGCAGAGGTGAGGCCCAAAGGCACAGCAGCACCCTTCCCAGATGTGGTGTGGGGGCAGGGAGCGGGGGAGACTGAAGAAATGTGGCCATGTGGAGGGCAGGGCCAGGGCTGGCCTGCCTGTGATCAAAGGCACGGGTGGGGCGGGGCAGGGGCTGGGGGCGAGTTCCTCACATTTCTGACGGGTTAGTCCTTTCTCTTGGTTGCCTGGATGCCTTGGTAGCTCCTGGCCCCTGCGTTCACTGGTTCATCATTTGCTGTGGGGCTGTGCCTGCAGCCACCATTCAAGCAGATTATGAATGGGGAGCAAACTACTTACATAGTCCTCTATGGAGTGGATTGGGGGACACATGCCAAGTTGAGTGCTTCCTTACTCTTCTGCTGTACATGCACCTGTGGAGAGGCTGGCAACCTGCTGCTGCACAAGTGTCCCAGACAGTACACTTGCCTCCTTCTGTGCTGGTGGGTGGATCTCAGACTACTGGCACTGGGCAGCCACTCCTGTACAGTAATATGGTGTCTGGGAGCTTATGTGCTGTTCTGGATTGGAGCAGGTAGGGTTCGGTTCTGTAGCCCGTGGACAGAGAGTGATTGGCATAGACTGAACTGCTTTGCTGTGGAGGAGAAAAAGAAAGGTCTTGGGGTTCCAGCTGCCAGTGTGAGCAGGAAACCTGCATTCTAAACAATGCCCAGGCCAGCCCATCCTGATCCCTACCTCCCACCCTTGATGGGAGCCCTGGGGAGATGCCTCTGACCATTGTTCCCAGAGACAGCTCACTGGGGTCAGACCTGGGCCATACCAGGGTCCTCAACTTCCACACCCTGGGAGGAGGCTCGTGATGTCCCAGAGAATGTCTTCCAGCCTTTGTTTATGACTGGGCAGGAAGCCACTCAGGACATGATGGTTTGGGTGGGGGTTGGGGGGAGTAGGAGTGCTAGGGTAGCCAGTTTTCCTTTGGATTTCCTTTGAGGAGAGCTTTTATGGAGGTAAGCTGAGGTAAGGAGCAGATACTTGGCTCAGAATTGTGGATGAATTGGAATGGCACCTCAAAGTGGAAGGAACCCCAGAATGCTCTCAGCTGCCCTACAGACCTCAGCTCCACAAGAGCAGGTTTGTTTTGATCAGGACTGAGTCCTCCGTGTTTCTAATCACACAGTAAGTGCTCAATACTCATTTATTAGCCACACAACCCCCTCTGCTTCGCACCAGATTCTTCACTCTCACATTGAAGGTTGCCAAGGCTGGCAATGCTCTGCACCCACTGGCCAACCTTTCTTCTAATTCTGCCTAAGTCAGTTAATAGTTAGGTGACCTTAGCACACAGTTTCTTTATCTGTACAATGGAGACGGCTATTCTACCTCCTAGTTATTGGGAAAACTTTTCCCAAGATACTTTTAACAGCTTTTCTGGGACATAGTTGGTTACTGTTTGTTTTTTTTTAATTTTCTGAGCTAGATCACCCTATGTAGCCCACGTAGGCCTCAAACTCCAGATCCTTCTGCCTTAGCCTTCTTAGGGCTGTAATTACAAGTATGTACCATCACCTTTAACACTTTAGTAATTTATTACATTACCATCATCATCAACATCATCATCATCATCATTATTGTTATACCTTATAGCTTAAACTGGCTTGGAATTCATCTGACAGCCCAGCAAAGCCTGGCATAGAGATTAAATATTAGTTCTTCATTTCTTCTCTTTCCCAGGCTGAAATTGCTTGTATCAGAAACCTTAGACACTCCTTTTATCTTTTGAACCTGACAACAGGCACCATTCAGATGGTTCTGGCAGTATCCCCATCTTACAGATAGGAAAGCAGAGACTGAGTAAGAGTGATACACAGTAAAGATGAGGATATGAACAGCATTCTGACTGGCTCCTTGCCTTTTGCTCTGTTGCAGTTCTTGCCATGACCAGTTATTAGCAGTTTATGTCTGACACTAGTCTGGGACCTTGGTTACTTTTCTGCTTTTCTGCAAGTCTCTCTTTATTCACTTGCTCACTGGGAATATTTAAGTCTCCTCCTCCAGGCTTAATGACAATCCAGGGGCACTGGACATGCCAGCCGTGACCTGCTGTCCCTGCTTCTTTCTGTGGGGCCAATGGACAATGGACCTGTGGACGCTGTGAGACATCCATCCTTGCCAGCATTCCTTGCCAGCAGCTGAAAGCTCAGTCTTTTTGGGCCCCTTCCAGGAAACAAAGCTGAATGCACGTGAGGACTTTGTTAGAGAGATAACACTGGGTCAATTCACATTTTTAAAAACAATACTAAGTCAGTCCTTTAAACTATGATTAGCAATAAATGGCTTTTGACACAATGTGAAACTGATTGTGACACACTAGTGGGATACCACTCCTTAGGGAGAACTTCTGTATTTCTGATCACTTTTCTGATAATGTATGAATCCATGGAAATACAAGCAATGATTGGTATTGTTCCATTATCATTGTTTTTATTCTGAAAGGCATGCAGTGTAAAGGTTAAGATTGTAGGCTCAAGAGGCAAACTCCCTGGGGACAAAGATTGTCTAGGCCATTTCCCAGCTATATTATATTGAATATATTCCTTGACAGTTCAATGCCTCAGTTCACCCACCTATCAAATCAAATGTATATATATATATATATATATACATATATATATATATATATGCATGCACAATACATATCAGTTGTTTGAGGATCAAATGAGATAATTGAATTAAAATGCTTTGCACAGTGTCTAGTTCAAAGGTCAATGCCTATATCCTTCAGCCTGGGATGGCTTGCTGCCTGTTGCTAAAGACCAAACTTTATTGAACACAGCCATATTAATTTGTTTACTTATCATTCATGATTGTTTGTGCTACCCCAGCCCAGTCAAATAGTTGCAAGAGACACGAACTCTAAACTACTCATTTCTGGTCCCTTGCAGGAAAAAAAAAATCTGTGACCAACTCTTGTGTTCAGGAAATATTATTTTATCTTTTTCCTCTTCAGGTTTTTTTTCTAGTGTAAACATGAGGATCCAAGTCCAAGGAGAGGAAATGACTTGCCCAAGACCACAGCTAGGATAGTGCAGGACTGGAAGTAGACAGTTCAGAGAACTTTTTAGAATACAGCATCGTTTATGAATTCTTCCACGTTTGCAGTCCTTGGGCTCCAAGTCCTTTCTTTAGGACTGAGAACTAGCTTAGCTCCTTAGTCAGAGGATGCCAGCTGCCAAGTCAAGGAAAAAGCTTTTCCCAAGGAAAAGATCCTTCCCCCAGGGCCAGATGCTGTGTCAGATCAGCTGGTGTGGAACTATCGCTTCACCATATGCAGCCTTTCAGCATCCTTTCCTTAGGTCTACTGACCTGTTAGGCTGGGCTGGAATGGCTGCCTCACTAGATGATTAATGTTTCTTCTGCACCCCCAGGACTCTGTTATCAGCTTGCTGGACTTGCCCTTGCTGTTGTAATGGGCTGGTCTGGAGCCGTTTCTGTTTCCTCTGGTGTATTCTGTGTGATAGTGAGTATGATGTAATTATGTTGGTCTCCTTTATCGTTAATCCTCTCAGGGTGCCTAGTTATCTTTAATTTTCCATCTGTTCTTCATAGTAGGGAGTAAGTGGAGCTAAGTCAGTGTTATGGGGTACATAAGAAAGCTTATAGAAGTTCTCCGGGGTCCCTGGAACCCAGAGATGTGGCTTGTACCTCACATGCCTGTGGAAACTGGCAAGACACATGTACAATATATGTCATTGGTAGGGGCAGGGGTAGTCTCTAGGGTCCTTCCTCCCAGCTTGAGCAGTCTAGGATTCTTGAGAGCTAGTTTTACTTTTCCCAGTAACAGTCAGCTGCTCTACCTCTCTTTGTTTCCTATATCAAATAGCATGTTATCAATTACCTGTTCAATGGATCATAATCTCACTGATCCGGGCTGTGAGGCCCGGGGCCAGTGCATGTTCTGCTTTAAGTGTATATGTTTATGTGTGGATATACATGCATATCTGTGTGGCCTTACATGTATTACTGTAAGCATAGACTCCCCTTGATGTGGAATTTGGTGTATGGTACACACTTGGGACATGGCATTTCTTGCCTCTCTTGGGTTACCAAAGTATCAAGTGCTGGACACAGCTAGCTAGGATGCTCATAGTAGACATCCAAACAATGCTTACCCAATGACCAGACTGACTAGATATTGTCTTGTGTGAGTGGTGTGTGCAAAATAGTTGGAGTTGGGCATGGAGTGCATATGTGCTCTGAGAGTATGTACTGCATGTGCCATGTTGATCCCATCGTGAATGTGGGGTTACCGTATCTGTCCTCATGGAAATGAGTGAAGACTCAGAGTGCAGCACTTCAAAGTTCAGGGCACAAGCTTGGAAATCAGACCTGCACATTCTCGTGACATCAACCTTCCATCTGTCCAAGTGTGATTAAGGAAAGAACTATGATAAGTCTACAGGGCAGGGGTAGCACTAACTGCCCGAAGACAGGCAAAACACCTATCACATGGTGAGTGCCCAGTGGGTCATGACTGTTGATGGTGGCGATAGAACATGTAGAGCCTGGCTGCCAGGGGTATTATGCCACGTGGAGAGTGTAAGCATGTGCATGTATATGGGTCTGCTAGTTTGGTACCATAGAAAGGAAGATCTGCCAGAGAGGCTAGCAGGGTTGGGAAACTACAAGGATGACCATCTGAAAGGGAAGCTCTAGAAGTAGAGGCCTGAGGCCACGTGCCTGCAAGGAGAACAGACAGAAGCTCCAAGGGCAGAGAGGCCTACTGACACTATGAGCCTCTTCTCTTGGCAGTACAATTAGTGAGATGAAGTGGGCAAAGGCCAACAGAGCTGGAGACTAAGAAAACATTCCCCAGCAATGCTCTCTCAGGGTCACTCTGCCTGTCACCTAGAAGGCAAGCGGGAGAGGAGACTGACAAGGATGGAAGCTTTGTAGGGGTTGTGAGAGAAGAGGCTGAAAATGGAGGGGAGGTCTGAGAAGATGGGAACAGGGGGCTCAGAAGGGGACCTAGGTAAGAGGAAGGTAATAGCCTGAAGAAAGTCACCCCTCCTGCCCCAGTGGCATCCTTCCAGACAGGCATGCTACCCTCTTGATGAATCACAGAGCCAATCCTAGAGTTGACTACATGAAGTGGGACCATAACCCCAGGGTGATTTGGGGCACCTAGGAATGTGGGGGGATGCTCCTTAGCCACAGACTGAACTAAGGAGGCAGCCCCCTGCATGTTCTCTAGCACACTTCTAGCTGCTTGGACAGCCTCTCGGAGCCCATCTAGGCTTGCTGTGGCCTATATTGCATATGGCTTATAGCTTCTGACGCTCAGCTGAAGGGGGTATGTAAAGCACATGTACCCTGTGGCCTAGAAGCTGGCTGACCTTGCTGTTGTAGGCCTGGAGTCGTATCCCACATCCTCCCATTCTGCAGAATAGACCTGGGCTCCTCACTGTGATGCTGTCTTTGGCTACAGTTCAACGAGACACCAGAGGACCTCTCTATTAGTACACTTTGGGTCTTGGGCCTCACCCTCTTTATTTTCTGCCTGGAAACCTACCGTTGTCTGTGGTCTCATGCATGCAGGGACCACAACGATGTCTTTCATTCATGATCCAATGATCATAAAAGTGTCACTAACAATAGCATAGATGATGATGGTAGCAATGTAGGTAGCAAAGAGGGTGACGATAGAGGTGTGATGGAGGTGATGATGGCGATGATGGTTGATCTCGTTGACTTGACTGGATTGAGAAGTGACTAAGAGACTGCTAAAGCACATGTCTGGGTGTGTCTGTGAGAGTATTTTAATGAAGTCTGACTGAAGGGAGAAGAGTGACCATGAATGTGGGTGGGACCACCCCCTAAGCAGGGAGCCCAGATGAAATAAAATGGAGAAGGAGGGCTCATTGGTTCAGGTATTGTCTCTTTGCTTACTGGCCACCATAATGTGAGAAGCTCTGCTCCACCACGCCTTCCCCATCTTGATGGACTGACTGACTCTCTTGAAACTCTGACCCAAAAGAAGTCCTCCTTCTTTTAACTAGATTCCTCCATTATTTTGTTTCGGTGACTAAAAGTTGAACCCAATAGCGGTGAGGTGATGGCAGTGATGTTAATTGATTTGGCAATGATAATAGAGGTAGTTATGATGGCGACGTGCGTTATCATAGAGGTAATAACGGTGTTGAGGAAGAGATGGAGGTTGACAATGATAACTGGGTTGAGAACGGCAGCAGTGATGATGAGGGTGGAGATGACACAGCAGATACAGTGGTGGTGGTAATGGGAACCGTGGTACTTGTGAGAGAAGTCATAGTGGTGGTGATTGATGAAGGTGTTAATGTGGAGGGTAATGACTGAGGCGTTATGTGATAATGGGAAGGGGGTTTATGGTGATAATGGTAATGTTGATGACTGGGATGGCAGTACAAATGGTGACGGGTTGGCATTGAAACGGAAGTTGTGAAGCTTCCCGTTAAATTTTACATCGAATATAAATTAAGTTGTATAGAATTTGGGTCTGGTGAATTTTGTCGTGTGTGGGTTTCTTTATTTATTTGCAAGATACAGTCAAGAATGTGATGAGCATACTCACCGAGTCTATCTAATGTCCACTATCTTTTATTTCTATGCCTTTCTTATAATACCCTTGAGTTCAGTGTCACTCTACTTTCCACTGCCAGCTATTCTGGAGCAATTTGAAAATTAGACCAACCAAAACAGGTGCTGCAACTGTTAATTTTTGGAAGAAAAGCAAAGTATCCTTGTCCCATTTGCTGTTGGGAGAGTCGTACAATTGCATTCTTCTATTCTCACTAAAGCCCACAAAGAAAAGGATAAGGGAGTGTATGGCCGTACCACCCTGAACACACCCAATCTCACTTAAACCAAGCAACTTCAGGCCTGGCTAGTGCTTGGATGGAAGAAAAGAATTAGGGAATCAGGATCAAGAAGGGCACCACCGGACATCTAGGTGGGCAGGTTGTGCAAAGTCTGCTCATTGAGCAGGCTCAAGTCAAGAGATGACCTTGTTGTTCTGAGGCAGGAGGAAGAACAGTTTCTGGAGCCTGATTCTTTGGCCCACCATGCAAAAAAAGGATATGAATGTGACCTGAAGCCTGGGGTTCCGTGCTCAGGCAGAGACAAGATGATGGGAAGAAATGCCAGCACAGGGAAGAGACAAGCAATGTGGTGGTTCAGAGAAATGCTGGAGTTCTTGACTAGATTCCTTGTGGTTCTGAGTGGGAGGTGACCCAGGATGTGGGCCTCTGTGGTGCTGCCTCCAGCCCTGCATCTGCCAAAAGGCCGCCCTTCAGGGACATTTCTTCCATCCCCCAAGCAGGCTGCGGTGAGAAGTGGGAGGGGGGTGCTGCTCTCAATTCCCCAGAGGAATCTGGTTTCTCCCACAAATGATCAGAGCTCTTACCTCCCCCACAGTTCCCCTTTCCCTGCCCTCATCTCAGCTCTATGATTTCCGAAGGTCACTAAAGCTATGAAGTGACTAAAGCTATGTCAGGGATATGCTTCCTTTAGCAATTGGATGGGTACCAAGGCAACTGGTCACATGGCAAGGGAAGGGGCTAGAGAATCTTCCTCAGATAACATGGGTATTGGCAGCAGAAATACGGCCAGCTCTTAACTCTCTTACTCAACTGTGAATTCAGGCCTATGGATGCCATTTTCTGAACCTCTGTTTCCCCTCTGTACAATGAGGGTCTAATACACAGAGGTTTATAAGGATTAAGTGAAACAACTCAAGTCAAGTATCTAGTCCAGTGCTTGGCACCTAGTACATGTTAAAGAAGCATCCATCTCTTCCCCTAATCCCTACTCCTTTCAGAAGTCAGTTGACATGGCCTATTCCCTTCCTGGGCTTCTACCTAGGTACAAATCTTCCATCTTATTATGTCATCTAAGGCCTGGGAAATCCACATTTCCTCATAGAATGGTCCTGGCAACCCTATCATTCGAGGTACTGGATCTGGAGTCAGTGATGGAGTTGCTGGTGTGACTGTGGTAATTGTTTTACCTCTCTGGGCCTCAGTTTCCTCACTGGGAAATAGGGCTAATAATCCCTGCTCTACTAGCCTTGCAGCATTATTGTGGGACTCAAATGAGCTCATGCTTCAGGAAGTACAAAGTGCTGGCTATGTGTGGGTGGCATTAACTCAGGCCAGGAGGGAGGGCAGAGGAAGAAGAGGCTTGGTCATTCGAGACTGTGTTGGCTCCCAACTCAAAGGGTCTGCCTCCCGAGGGATATCAAGACCAAAGTATCTCAAGGTTCAGAGATAGCTGGGGACATAAAATTGAATCCCAGCTATAAGGTTTCTCTATGTTCAGCTTGGGTGGAGTGGGGCAGGGGAAGTTCATTTAGGTCTCTTCACGTAAGCCACAGGTAAATACATCAATTATGAGGTTCGAGTCAACTGCCTGGGGACTTCTTGAACAAGATGGCAGCCCCAATAGGCCAGAGGCCTTCCTTTCATCTTCCCACATTTTGGCCCTACTGAGGTCAGAAGTTGAGTTGACCAGTATCTGAAGTCGGCAGTCCTGCCCCACCTGCCACAGGAAGCTGTAAGCCATGCCTCTCTTGGCAACCTGATGGCAGAGGTGAGTTTTTTTGCTGAGTTGGGCATTTTGGGAGCCACAAGTCTATATGGTCCTATTTTATGCATGATGTCAGGGTCCAAGGCCTGACAGCCCCATCAGTGGGCTTTTCTCACACACGTCCCCCTTCCTTGCTCTCCTATTTTAGTCGTGGCTTTCATTGCTGTGAGCAGAATACCTGAGAGAAGCAACTTAAGGAAGGAAGAGTTTATTTTGATTCATGGTTCCAGAAGGTATAGCCTATCATGGTGGGGAGGGTAGGTGGGAGATGTGCTTCAGTCTCTGGCATCAGGAGCGTGAGGTGCTTCATAGCAAGCAGAGCAGAAAGCATAAAACACAGAACTGCTCCCTAGTTATCTGTTTGCACCAGCCAGGCCCCACCTCCAAAAGGCCCCACAGCCTTCAGAGTAGCACCGCAACCTTTTACCAAACATTGAAACTATCAGCCTATAGGTGATATTTGGAGCTTGAACCATTAGCAGTCATCAATGATTTACTCCATGATAATGGCATACCTTAAGTCCTTACCAGTGGATCTTCCTTCTACCTAAGTTCTAATCCTCCACCCTCACATCTGGGCAGCCAGGAGACTCCAGGCTCAACCCTCAGCCTCAGCCTCTAGCCCTGTAGTTACCTTTCTAGGCCTCCTTTCCAGTCCTTGACCTGTGCCTGTCTCCAGGGTTAGCTCCCTCTGCCTCCCTTCCCAATCCCTGCCTGTCATTTCCTGAGGGAAGAGCCTGGAGGAGCCTCAAGATCACCACCCCCAGTCTTTCTTTCCCCTCCACCCTACTTCCTGTCTTCCACCACAGCCTCTCTTCTTACCTCATGACTCAGCTTCTATCTCAAGCCCCTGCTGGTGAGGCATTCCTGTGTTCCCCCTCCCAGTCACCAGTCGCCTGAACTCTGGACGCCCCCTCACCCCAACTAAGTCATTTTGGGCCCTGCCTGGCCCCCACCCACCAAGCTCAGTCACACCAGCCCCTCCCTGTGGGGTGTTCCACAGCAGCCAGCTGCTGCCTGCAGTTCATTGGTGGGGACCACATACCAGCCACCCCTGGAGCCGGAGTTCAAACGCGGACCTCCTAGCATGTGTTTGATCAGCTGAGGCCAAATCCACAGCCTTCTAGGAAATGGCGCCTACCAGCTCAGCTGTTCTCCGGAGCCAGCCAGGGACTTATGGCCAAACAGCCAAGTCATGAAGCCAGGCAATCTCTCTTTCTCTCTTTCTCTGCTGTCTGTCTCTCATTCTCTCTCCCTCCCTCCCTCTCTGCCTCCCTCCCTCTCTCTGCCCCCCCCCCCCCCCTCTCTCTCTCTCTCTCTCTCTCTCTCTCTCTCTCTCTCTCTCTCTCTCTCGTGTGTGTGTGTGTATGTGTGTGTGTGTGTGTGTGTGTGTGTGTGTGTGTGTATGTGTGTGCGCATACATATGACAAGAGAGGGACAAAGTAAGGGACAATGTGTGTGCTGTGCCTCTGTTGGAAATTGCTGGAGTTATTACAGTTTTTATTGGCCTGTTGCAGTGCTCCAAGAATGTAGTACACTTATACTAGGTGTGATGTGGCACAAGGTTGATGTCATAGTGGTGTAGCTACGCTTCGGGGGTAGAATGTGCTGTGGTATGTGTCGGGAGGTGGGTGTTAGTGGTCTGAGGTCTGATGTTATCCCCATTGTGGTGAAAGTGCTGTGGTAGAGACACTGCAAGTGTGAAATAGGTGTGGTTAGGGATTCTGGTGTCACTGGTGTCACAGCTCTGGTGTGTGGTGGGGACACCCTGGGTGCCACTAGGTATGTATGTCTGTTGGGAGACTGCAAGGTCTGTGGCTCAAGATCCATGAATCTGCAGCTCTGTTCCCAGTGCTTGTAGCTCAAATGTTGCATTCTTCAGTTTCAGGTAAATTGGGACCAAATTATTGTATAAGCTGTTGGGCTTCTCACCATATCCCTGGCCTGCAGGTCCTCAGTTCTTGTGGTTTAATCTAAGCCATCAGCTGACCAGAGTAGGAATCAAAGTAAAGGCAGCAGGAAGAGGAGAAAAACACAAGAGGGGAGGGAAGAGACGAGGCTGACTCTGAAGAGGGAGTGTTGAGGGGAGGAGAGGAGGGGAAGAGACAGAGGAGAGGAACTGAGACAACTGATGGCTTGCTCAGGCCTGGAGATCCACTTTTCTAAGCTCTGGAGATGCAGTATATACCTGTGAGGTCAGATGGGTCAAGTTCAATAGTTCAGTGGGAGATGAGAGGCCACTCTGACAGATCTGGTTTAATTGAGGAAGCAGGAAGCCCATGCAGAGGAAGTGATATTAGAGCTGATGTTCCCTCTGAGCTGTCTCTAGGTTTCTGACACAAGCACCTGGGATCATTTCCATTTAGTTTCTTGGTGGCCTAGGCCCAAGCCTAGAATGTTAACTTTGAAAGACTACTTTACCCTACATTCAACTAACTTGGCAGACACACCCTTGGCAAACAGTCCTCACAACTGGACTTGGCCTGGCATGTGCCAAAACCTGGGACTCGGTCCATCCACAGGCCAGCAGCCACATTCCTGTTCTCCTGTGTGTACGCCTGTGTCCCAGCTCCGCCCTCCATCTGTCACTACTCTGAGACTGGCCTTTAGGCATCCTCTGCAGATACTACCAATGGCCAACCTTCCGCTCTCTCCTCACATCCACACTTACCTGTCAAGGAGCTCTTGGCATACACTCATCCATGAAAAACCATTGCTGTCCTGTACCAGTCATAGGGAGCTTCAGCACTAGGGGAGATAGCAGTGGGACAGGAGGGCACAAAAATAGCCTATCCTATAGCAAGATGCAAATGCTGTATTTAGTATGGAAAGGCGGGACATGCTTTAGGAAATGCGAAGAGGAATCTAAGAAGGAATGCTTCAGGAAAGGTGTGGAATGGACCTCCCAGAGGAAGCAATATTTGAAACAAAGATGTGAGAAATTTAAGGATTTGAGAATGTGAGGATTTAAGGATGTGAGAAATTAGACTTACAAGTGTCTGGGGAAGTCTGTTCAGGACACAGAAAACAGTCAAGGCAAAGGCTGGGAGACAGGAGGAAGCTTGGGGACCAAGGGTTAGGGTGGGGAGGTGGACTCCAGAGTAAGCCACTGACCAATAGCAGGGCAGCAATAGCCTTAAGATGTTGCATGGAGCCCTTTATGTTCAAGCTGTAGCTCTAGACCCTCCTCAACCTCAGAATCCAACCAGGAGCTCCTTTTCCCCACAACTCCTTCAATTCCTCGCTCTCTCAGTGTGTGTGTGTATGTGTGTGTGTGTGTGTGTGTGTGTGTGTGTGTCTATGATTTTGAGGCCATCTCGTTTGGAACTTGCTGTGTGTGGTCCAGCCCATTTTCAAACTCAATCCTCTTGCCTCATCACTCTGAGTGCTAGGATCACAACCATACACCCATACTCAGAAGTGCCCTATTCTTTTTGTACATTTATTAGTAGCCCGCAGAGCCCAGTCTCACATACTCCCTGCACAATCCTGTGCAGTAGAGATTTGTGTCCCCACTGCACAATAGCAACAACAGTAGCTGCCACTCACATGGTGCTGCGACAATGCCAAAACATATTATTTATTCATCTATCCTCAGAGCTTTGTGTACATTAAGTCATTTGCTCCTCCTGCCCATGCTATGAGCTACACAATGTTATAACGCCCATCTTATTGTATTGAAATTAAGGTTTATAGAGGTTAACTCACTTGCCCAAGGTCACACAACTGTGGCAATTTGTTCTTTACTCTGATGCTAAGAGCGGAATTACAGCTCAGAGTTTAGCTGATTGGGCCAAGGTAAGACAACGAAAGTTTAGTGAAGTTCATCCTTTCCTTTATAACAACCCTGTAACTCCACCTAGTAACTTTACAACCTAGTACCTCCACCAGTGTACCCTGCATTCCTGATCTTCCTGCTTGCCTCTCTAACACTCCACGCTGACACAGAAACTGAAGGCCTACTGTTCCTCTTTGGGACTCCATCCTTAATTTAGAACATAGTCTTTTTCCTCCTCCCCTCCTCCACCTGTAGGTCTCCAGTCCAAGTAGAAACTTGGAGATTGCACAGGGCACACCCGGGACGGCAGAGGCCAGGAAAGAAGGTTGAACTGCTGCCAAGTGGGTGGCATTCTTTCCCCAAGGACAGCACGGAATGAGCTGAGGGAGGAGCATTATGGGCCAGCCTGGAACAATCACTGTGCTGTGAGGCGCGCGCGCGTGTGTGTGTGTATGTGTGTGTGTGTGTGTGTTTGTGTGTGTGTGTGTCTGTATTCACAAATGTATCTTCATGAACAAGTGTGTTGGGACAGGGTGTGGGTGTCTGCTTGGGTGTGTGTATATTGATTGCTGTTTCTATGAGTAACTAGATAAGTATGAGTGTGTGTGTATGTATGTGTGTGTGTGTGACAGAGAAAGACAGAGAGCATTCATATGCATGTTTGCATGTGTGTATGTGAGTGTGTGTGTGTGTGTGTGTGTGTGTGTGTGTGTGTGTGTGTGTTGGAGGGTGCGTGCATGGGTACATGGGTATTTAGGGTTCTCAGCACAGGGCTAACCACTAGCCCTCCAACTGATCTCTTTGGTCTGAACCTGCCCTGCCTGTCTCTGGAAAACCTGTTGACCTCATTCTACATCTACATCAGCACTTCTGCTTTCAACTCAGCCTTCTTGGTCCTCCCTGCATGGCTCTTATCCTTTCTCTTAAGGCCTCAGTCCACATTGATGTGGAGCAGAGTACATGGTGAAGAAAGTTCATATTGCACGGTGAAGAAAGAAAGTTCATTATTAGCCATGTTCTTGGGGCCCAGCATAGGCTTGCATCTTCAAAATGAGAAGGTTGGTGATGTAGAAGGAGCTTTTGTGCTCCCCAATGGTATAGATGGAAATTGTCTGTCAGGGAGAAGTTAGGAAAAGAGAACACCCCAAATCTTTCAACAGGTAGAATGGTTCTCAGGGGATTTAATCCAGGTAGTGCACACTCTGAAATAAGCCTCCCTAGCTTTGCAGCATGGCAAATGTTGCCATGTGCATGCTGTGTGGCTCAAGCAAGTCACTTAACATCTCTCTGCCTTGGTGACCTCATCTGAAAGGTAGAGCTGATGGTACTAGAATCCAGTGCCCAAGCTTGTATAGAGGGTTAAATGAACCAATTTAAGTGTTGGAAGTGGGTTTACCCGAAGGAAATGCTGTGTCGGGGTGGTTATAAGCAAGATGGTGGCTGTGGTGTGCAGGTAGAATTTCTAAGTGTATAGTATCTGTGCTTTTCCATTCTCTGGATCGCCTCCTCCCAGCATTTTGCAGGAATGGTACCCTGTCTACACTGACAAGATGCTGGCAGGAACAGTGGACAACACCTTCCAGAATCCCCCAACATCGAATGCTCAGGGCATCTGATCACTCAGCTTCCAGAAGTGTCTGCACAGCCGGAAGTACACCAAAGCCGCAGCCCATGCCAGGCATGGCCCCAGGTCTGTCCTTCAGGCTCCCTGGATCCTCCTGACACACCTGCACAGGTGATGATCCTAGGTGATGATTCACAGAGGACTCATGACCATGAGCTCACTTGGAAGGCATGTCAATCCTGGGAAATGAGACTGTTTTGACTTTTCTCTCCTATGCATACAAAAGCCGAGTCTTAGAGAGGTTAAGCAACACGCCAAGAACCACACTGCAAGCACACAATCGAGCCAGGGCATAAATTCACATCTTTATGACTTCGAGTTCTTTCGTAGCCATGGCAACTATGGCACCCGTGGATCTGAGAACTTGTCTGACATAATCAGGGGAATTCAAGCCTCCAGAGACCTCTGTGTCCACTTTTGAGGGGACCCAGCAGTGTCTGGCACCAGACTGAGTGGTCGGTGGAACACTCCATGAACATGTAGAGAGTAGCAGTCCACACGCCAAAATCAACCAGACTGTGTTTAGCTTGCAGTGTCTTCAGGAAGCTCCAGATGAGTCACCAGGACCGTATCTTAAGGCAGTTTTATAGAGAAACCCTGAGCCCTTGCTCCTCTCAAAAGACCCAGGAGCCCTGGCAGCCTTAGGCCCTTACTCCAACATTGCAACAGTCTCACAGATGGGCATGGGCTGTCCATTTCACCACAGGCCCCACTGCTCCCTGCGGTCACCCCAGCTGTCATTCCTTAACCCACTTGTACCATTCCTGTCGCTAACCCTGTTCACTCATTTATGTCACATACTTGCCTTGGAAGAGCCATTGGGCTAGCTCCCTGAGGGAGACTGTGAGTCCAGGGGAAGATCTGGGGGGCAAAGATAGCGTCTAGATTGTCATAGTCTTTCCAACACACTCATCCCTCTGTCTGTCCACAACGTCCAAGAACTCAGACTGTTTCGTTGTCCAAAAATTGAAAAGCTCTGGGGTAGGGGAGGGCATTTCTTTTGGCCATATAAAAGTCAGGAGACGTTTGTAGGGAAAGGCTGTATTTGTGCCCGACTCAAATGGGTAGAGATGAGGGAAAAAAGGAAGCACGAATGTGCAGTAAGAGCAGCAGAGAAAGGGAGGTGGGGACAGTATGGGCTGTGTATGAACCCCTGAATGGTTTAGCATGATTGGATGTAGGGATTATGGAGGGGAGTCTGGGAAAGGGGTGGAAGTTAACATTGCTGACCCCAGATTTCTGGCGATTTTGAAGCTCTGCCTGGCACTCTGCGAGGAACCAGCTCAGTTCATTGTCACCATGGATTTCTGTGAAGCTAGGATCAGTAAGTCTTTTATCAGAGGATTTGATGAGGCTCAGAGGTTGGAATACTTGCTCGAAGCCACACAGTGAGTAAGTAGAAGAATTTCCTGCCCCTCCTCAACATCTGCCTTCATACTGGGAGAAAGAGCACTGGGGAGCCATTGAAGGCTCCGAGCAAGAAAGTGCCTTACATCTGCCACACCTTTATGGACAGGGGACTTGGATAAGGGTGTCCTAACCATTTCTTCCCCCAGTTCTACTCATCTACCTCCTGAATAGCTTTCTGCATGAGTTACTTTTTCACCACTGTGACAAAATACCTGACAGAAACAACAAACATGATGAAATTTATTTTGGCTCATGGCTTCAGGAGTCTCAGAGTTGATTGATCCCATGCTCTTGAGCAGAACACTATGGTGGTTGGAGTGGGTAATGGAAAACAGTTGTTCACATCATGAGGTACTGGGCAGCAGATAATGGGACCAGAACCAAGAGGGGCTATACCCTTCAAAGGTTGCTCCTGGTGACCTACTTCCTGCTGGTCTCCCACTCCTAACGGTCTCACAGACTCTTAAAAGAGCACAAGCAGCTGGTGAGCAAGTGTTTTAGTATGAGTTTATAGGGGCCACTCAGATTTAAGGCAAAATCCTCTCTATCCCCACAGCTCTGCCCCTAATCTGTGCACCTCACTTCTCACCTGGAAGACAAGAGTCTTTTAGCTCTGGATTTGCATTTTGCTCCCTTCCAGTCTACTCAGCCTCCAGCTGCAGCCAGAGTGAACTTCCAGAAGCTAGAGAGAAGATGGTGTCTCCCCTGAGCCTAGCTTATACCCACTTGGTATCTGGAAGTTCTAGAAAGTGCTCTGTTGCCAGGCAGTGATGGTGTACACCTTTAATCCCAGCACTCGGGAGGCAGAGGTAGGCAGATCTCTGTGAGTTTGAGGCCAGCCTGGTCTACAGAGTGAGTTCCAGGACAGCAAGAGTTACATCAGAGAAACCCTGTCTCGGAAAAAAAAAAAAAGAGAGAGAGAAAAGAAAGAAAGAAAAGGAAAGGAAAAGGAAGAGAAAAAGAAAGTGCTCTGTCACTTGGAAGTTCTGTTCTCCCACCAGCCTGTTCTTCCACCTGAATTGTCTTTTCCATGTCAGGCTCCCTTCTTAGGTCCTCACTCCTGTGCTCATTTCGTGCCTGAGACAAGTGCGGCCCGCCAGGCTCTGCTGGACTGTGTGCCCTCTACGCAAGTGCCTTCCTTGATGATCTCTTACATGCTTGGGACGTTCCCCCCAGACAGTGCCAAGGTGCATCTGCATCACAGTGGTTCTGGACAAGGAGTCTGGGCTCATGTCCTGGCTTTGGATCCTGCACTCCTGTGAAGTATGTACTGAGTCTCAAGTTCCTTCTGTGAAATGTGGATTCTGAGAGCTTCAACTTCCCTGAGGGCTTTTGTGAGAAAGAAAGGAGTCCATGGAATGCACTTAGAGCAGTCCCTGGCTTGTAGTAAGTGCTCAATAAATTTAGCTAAACTCACACACTTCTACATCACCAGGACTGGCACGGAGAAGGTGCTTCATGGCTGCATGGTTGGGGGAGAGCTGGATCATTCCAGGTTAGGAGATACTGAGCTTCTTGGAAGTAGGACTAGCTGGAAGATGAGTCCATTGCTAACTGGCTGTGAAAGCCAGGGCTAGGCTCCTGGTGGCCCCCAGAGAGCCATCATTGGAAGGACTGCAACTTCAGAGCTAATGGCTGCTGCATGTGTCAGCTCCTATCTGGTCTGGTCCTCCCCCATAAATGTGGTTCTAATAGTCAGCTGACACCTCATTAGCCTAAGTCCAGGTCCAATTGTGCTGTTGCAGTGAGCAAGCAAGCCTCTGAGGGGCCAGAGTCTTAGTAGGGCTGGGCCTTCCCCAGGGCAAGAGGGCCCACAACATGATACCGGCTCAGGGCCCAGTCAATGTGTTTCCAATCAGCAATTAGTCTTTAATTAATGGGGCTGTGAAATGATTGCTTTCCCGTCTGAATGGCAGCATGGGCAGGGAGCCGGCAGGAATGGCCATCTGGGGAGTGTTAAGCTGGAGTTACAAGAGGAGACATAAAGAAAGGAACCAAACACCCCAATTTGGGACTAAACCATGGCCCTGGGCAAGCTGCATGGCGCCCAGCCCAGTGCCAAATGAAAGCCAGGCCCAGGCTCCTGGTGGCACCTGCTCTTGCCTGAGCTCTGGTGTACCCACTGGGTCTGGAGATGGCCGAGAAGCTACTCTCTTGGGGCCTCAGTTTCTCCAGGTGCCCCATGAACCAACTCTTCCAGCACTGGTGCTCTGAAAGGCCTGTGCCAGTGCACATGGCGTAGTGGGAGAGCTGGCCTGGTGGGCGGCTGCACCCTAGCATCCCAGCTGGGCCTCATTTGTAAAATGCTGATAATCATTTCTACCTCCAAGACTTGTTGGGGTGGGAAAGATCTGTATAAACTGTCAAGTGGGACTTTGAACTAGGAAGTCATGCTGTAAGCTATGATGGTTCCAGAACCTGAACACCTCCAATCCAGGTTCCCACACCGGATATCTGTTTCTGATATCCAGAAGGACAGAAGAGGTGGCAGCCATCAAGTGTGCTGAGCCATATGGAGTGTGGCCATGCACGTCACTTTGTCTTCCTGAGCTCTCTCTGAAGTTGCTGTTGTACTCATGGCTTCCAGCTACCAGTTGGAGGACCTAGAGACCTGAGCACTCTACTGAGTGAGAAATGGGCCAGTGCTTTTAGCCAGCACCCAAGGGCCAGCTTCTCTTGATGTCTAAAGGCTCCATCTTGGACAGCAATCTGAAAGCCTCTCCTGACACTTAGGGTCACTGGCAAAAGAAAGTCAGTCATGGCTGCGTCACTACTAACAGACATATTCAGTCTTCTCATGGTGTTGATGGGAAGACCAAGGCACAGAGGTCAGTGACGTGCTCAAGCCCATGTAGCATATTTCTATTGGTCCTGAGGTTGGGACCAAGGTCTCCTAGACCCATTGAGTTGCTACCAAATTCAAACTTCCATGGGCCCTTCCCTCTTCCTATTGATCTCACTCTTCATTATTATGTTGTAATCCACAGGCACATTCCTTCTACCCCATCAAACCTGCCCAGGCCGAGCCCTCTGCTGCTCCCTTGAGAATGCTACCTCAACTCCCTTGCTTTGTGTCATCCAGGTGAACCCTCCAGATGCACACTTTGCTTTGCTTTTACAACTCTGTATTTCTGCTGAATCAAATGTGAATTCCTCCATCTGCTGGCAAGGGACATCTACATGAAGCTCCCAACTAAGTTTCCAGCACCAACTCCATCTTCCTGCTTACAAAGCTCTTGCTAATCAGTTTCAGCCCAAGTAGACTCAGTAGAGATGGGTTTCCTGCTCCATAGCATAGTTGTGAGTTTTCAATGAGTTGCTGTATGTAAGACCCTCAGAACAGTGCCGGGCACAGAGCGTGTGTCATGTAAGTGTTGATTCAACAAATTCAAAACCTAATATGCGGACTTACTTTATCTAGGCCACCTCCAGAGTGCTTCCTGCTCCCAGGCTCTTCTTAGCCTGCAACACTCTCTACAAAGCACTCATCCTCAGCTGCTCCATCTTACCCTGATCACCAGCCTCTGCTAATGTCCTCTGCCTTGGAACCCCATCAGCACTCTAAGAGAGCCTTTCTCACAGTTCCCTACTTTCATTCCATGATAAAAATGGAGCCCAGATACCTCTGTGTGTTAGGCGAGCCCTTTACCACTGAGCCACAGCTCCAGTTCACAACTGTTCTTGAGTAGCCTAGAAGTTCATTGAAGGCAGGTAACATGGGGCAGAGAAAGGAGCATAGGAATAAGCATTGGGCTGACTTTAGCTTGAGTCTCAGACCTGCAACTTTCCAGCTGTGCACCCTTGGACAAGTGACAAAATCTCCCCAAGTCTCAATTTTCTCAACAGTAAAGTAATCCTTACTTGGCAAAGGATTAGAAGGAAGGTTGGCCCAGGAGGATATAGACTGGCACAGTAGGCACTCCTACCCCCTACGTTTTTGTGTTAAAGACTCAGAAAGGAGCCCAAGTGGCTAATGACTGGCCTATTTCTGGACCGAGAAATTATTTCACAGATGCCTTTAGTAAACCCGGTATCCTGACGCTGGTGGCTGTGTGCTTCCCAAGCTCTCACCTGGACCAGCCTCTGGCCCTTACAGGCATAAGCAGGGCTGGTTATAAAAAAAGCACACCATCCTTGTTTTACATTTTTTTCTTTTTGTTGTTTGCTTGGTTTTGAGAGCAAATCTCACACTGTAGCCCAGGCTGGCTTAGAACAGACTATGTAACAAAGGACTGCCAGAAACTCATGGCAATCCAGTCACCTTGGTCTCCTGAATGTTGAGATTACGAGCATGAGACATCATATACACGTCTTGTTTTTCTTAAAATAAGGAAGATTCACCATTGACCGAGGAGGGATGGCTACTCCCGAGGCAATGCCTTCTGGCAGTTTCTTTACAGATACTTTCATATGAATGGCAGTGCAGAGGCCTGGGCAATCCCATATGTGTTCAGCTTGCCATACCTTTACCCAGGCTGCTTCTTCAGTCCACCTGTGTGCCAGCTATGCTCCTGTTCCATGTCTCACCCATAAGAAGTTTGAGAATGACCCAATTGGTAGTATCACCTTCCAAGGATTACTAGGAAGGCGAATTCGGAACAGAGAGGGGTTGCATAGGAAGGTGACAGATGTGGCTGTGATTCTTGTACAGTCAATGACTTGCTGGAATTCCTTGGACCAGTCTCTTCCCACTTTAAGCTTCCGATTTTCAATTTCTACAATGACACACTTTAAGTTTCTATCATCTTTACCTAAGTGAGTCCACTGGCCCCTTGCTAATTTTCCTGCCTCTATTCTTCCCATCCCCTGCCCTACAATGTAATCCTGACACAAATAGCTGGTACCCTGCTAAAACGTACAGCACATAGTATCATATCTTTTTTCAAAACCATCTCTTGCTCCTCACAAACCATGGTAAATGCCAAAGACATGGCAATGATCTAAAATATCATGGGTTTCCAAACATGGGTGCTGCAAAGAAGTTTAAAATGCTGTCTCTCAAGCCCACAGGTTTAGTTTGATTGGTCTTAGATGCAGCATGGGTGTGTGAATTATGAAAAGCTTCCCATGTCTGAAGTTTTTATTTTTATTTTTTGGTTTTTTGAGACAAGATTTCTCTGTTGTAGCTCTGGTTGTCCCAGAATTCACTTTGTAGAGCAGGCTGGCCTCGAATTCACATATATCCACCAGCCTCTATCTCCTGAGTGCTGGGATTAAAGGCGTGCATCACCATCACCTGGTCTGTGATGGTTTAATCTTCAATCTCAGTTTGACTGGATTTAGAATCACCTAGGAGACACACCTTTCGGTGTGTTTGTGAGTGTGTTTTCAAAGAGATTTAACCGAGGAGGAAAGGTCCACCCTGAATGTGTGAGTGGCATCATCCCATGGACTAGGGATCTCAAACTGAATAAAAGGGGTAAAAGGAGAAAGCATTACTCTTTCTCCCTCCTCCCTCTCTCTTTGCTTCCTGTCTGTGGACACAATGTGACCAGTACGTCATGCTCTCTCTTCTATGATTTCAGTGCCATGTCGGACTATGTCCCTTCCAACCATGAATGAAACAAACCTTTCCGTAAGTCACTTTTGTCATGTATTTGTTCACAGCAGTGAGGAAAGCCTTGATTTTAGGGTTTGTGGGCTTTTGGAACTGGTTTTTAAGAGGAATGTGGAAGTGTTAGGGCAAGCCGGGCGGGTTTCTAAGGAACCAGGAGACACGGACCGCTGTAACATACATGAGGCATTTATTGATTACCGGCGCGCTCCGGGTCCCGCCTATCCCACGCAGGAGATGAGCATGGCGGGCCCTGATCCCCTCCCCACCAGCCCTTTTATCCGGTTCAGGGGTTAGGGGTCTGGGGATGGGGGCTCGTGCAGCTGATTGGCTCCAAGCTCTCGGGAGTTTCGCGCGCGCGGGATCCAGGGGCGGTGTGGTCAACCTGTGCCCTTGGAAGCCACCTTTGAGACAGGGTGGCGCCCATGGAGCCCGGGAAGGAAGGATCCCTGCTGATATGCAGGAGGGAGGAGGCTGGGGAAGAAGGAATCCTGTTGACAGGTGTTAAGCTCAATGGTCATCTTCCCTGTGGGTGGGGAGGAGACTGAAGAGTGCTGTTAATAGCCGTGCTTAGGAAAGCATCTCTCAATAGGAGGCATTCCCCCTATACGTGACTACTTGCACTCAGAATTCCTGAGTTTTGTTTTTCTTAAATCCTTTCAGAAGAATTTGGAGCTGTGGGCTACAGAACCTCCAAAATGCTATGAGGAGAGTTAGGTGGGCCATTCCTTGAAGAGTGGAATGCCAAAATGCAGATGGTAAAGACCATGCCCGTGAGGTTTCAAAAGGGAGCAAGTATTCTATCAGGAAGCGGGATAGAGGCCATTCATACCAAAGTCTAGTAAAGAATCTGAATGTGTTCTGCTCATGCCCTGTGAACTTGAATGAATCTGAATTTCAAAAAAATGATAAACCAATTTATTTTGTGGAGGACATTTCAAAATGTAGGATTCACTCGAAAAACCAGAAAAAAAAATCAAAACGTAGAATTCATGCTGTGGTGTGGTTATGGCTCACTTCGCTTAATCAGGTTTACAATGAAAGAAAGCAGAAATATCTGAAAGATGTGCAGTTTGGTAGGAAAAGGAGCTTGAACCGGATTAAAGTTGACAAAACAAGTGCCGAGAAATCAGCTGTAATTGATAAAGACATTAGCAGCGTTCAAAAAGAAACTCCTCAACCTATACTGGGACAATAGGAAGGTGCCCCGAGGGCAAAATCCTACCCATCAAAGGCACTAGCTTGTAAAAATGAAAATTCCTTTGAGTAGGGAGCTTGAACTGAAAATTCCACACGAGGGTTCTCTGATCAAAAACAGCTGCATAGGGAAGTATTTTCCCAGGTTCAGTGGCAAAGACACTCGGAGACCACTGTAGCTGTATTCCAAGGGACCAGGCAACATCTCAAGCTGGCATCAGAACGTTGGCATCATCTATAAGGTATATCCAGGAATGGAAAGTTATGGTTAAAAGTGATATGTTTGGTGTCAAGTTGACAGGGGGTGGACTTGTAATAGTTTTTTAATTGTAAACTGGACTGGATTTGGAATCACCTAGGAGATACACCCCTGGGCATATCTATGAGAGTATTTAAAGAGAAGTTTGATTAAGGAGGTGGGGAGGGGAGACCCACCCTGGTTGGGTTCACGCACTGAGTAAAAAGGGAAAAGGGAGGAAGTTAAATGGACACTAGCCTTCATCTCTATTTTCCCTGAAGGTAGATGCAATGCAATTTGTTGCTTCATGCCAGGGCTGGCCTGACAAGTCTGAAAGTACCTGAATGGGGAGTTGGACTGAAGGGCCTTATGAGGAGAGGGGGGAAGAGACGCGAAGGGAAAGGAATAGACCAGACACACACAGTATCACTGAGCTCAGATGGAATGGAGCTGAAATTTTATTTTTCTCTCCAAACTTATACCCCTTTCCTCCAGTGGCTACTTGCAGCTACAGGGATTAGAACCAAGGTGTTAATTACAGGGTGAGACAGTGCATAGGTAAAAACATCCTGAAGGAGATAAGTATCAGAGCAAAACAACTTCCCTGCTGGGGCGGGATGTTTACTCAGGGGAGACAGCCTCTCTCCAGTGGAGTTAGATGCTTAGGACAATAGCTTCTCCAGGTGAAGTTAAATGTTTAGCCAGAGAGGGATCATCCCTTCAAAGGGCTTTGGCTTCCCTGTACATTTTTCATGACTCAGTTATGCTAAAAAGATCTCCCAATAAAGGAACTAGGCAATTTTAGCCAGAGGCTCACAGCAGGGTCTAGGCCCAGAGTCTGAAGGGCTCACCACAGCTTCATACTTCTGCCACCATGTCTATGTGCCCAAATAAATCCGTCCCCTACTAAGTTGCTACTTGTCAGGTACTTGGTCATGGCAATGAGAAAGAAATTAACTAACATACCAGGTGACTTTAGGCATAGCCAAAATTGAGAATCGCTTCACATAGGACTCGTCTCACCACTACTTTTACTTCTTTGATTCTACAACCCTCCTCTTTCTGACTTTGTTGCTTGCTTACTCTCTCTTTCTCCTTCCCGTCTCACCACTCTGTTCCATTTACTTCTCTTGCAGCTCCTTAAACACTCAAGGCACACCAACACTGTCTGAGTGCCTTTAGGTTTACTGTCCCCATTGCTTGGGATGCTTTTTTTCTTGCCATTAATGTGTCTACCTCCCTCATTTCATTCAATTCCTGGGTAGATGTCACCTTCTCAAAGAAGGCTTCCTAATATTCCCAGCTAAAGTAATACTGTCCATTAAATCATTGCTCTCTGATGATTAGTCTTTCATTTTCCTTATAGGACTTTTAACTATCAGGCATATTATTTATTCATTTATGTGATTATCTGCAACTCTCCACTAGGAGTTCAACTTCATGAGAGAAGGGACTTTGTTTTTTTCATTTCTGTATCCCCAACATATACAATAGTGCCTGACATATAATAGACATTTAACAAAGCTAAGTTAAATAGACAGGCAGATAGATACAATGGAAATGGAGCTTGAGAATTTGGTCCATATAGACTGGAAATATATTATTTGATATGTTTTCTTTTCAGTAAAATGTGAACGTGCAAAGAAATATCAAAGTGTGGCCTATACACTGGGGAAAAACAGTATATAGGAAGTGACCCTGAGGAAGCTTAGATATGAAACTTATCAAACAAGTAGTTTCGTAATATGACCAATAAAATTTTTTAAAAAATGACTAAATAACTATGAGAAAAATTTCCAACATCTCACAAAGTAGAGACTATAAAAATGGCAGAGTACATAAAAGAAGCAAATAGAAATTCTGCAAATAATGAAGTACAAAAGTGAAATGAAAAGTTTACTGCAGTAGACTGAGACTGCAGATCAGTGGGTAATGTGCTTGCTTAGAATGCCCTAAGCCTTAAGTTTGATACCGAACACCACATTAATTGGGCATGGTGGTGCATAGCTGTAATCCTAGCACTTCAAAACAGAGGCAGGAAGATCAGGAGTTCAACCTAAATAGTCAGTTCAAGGTTATGTTTAGCTATATAACAATCTGTCTCAAGAAACCAGAAAACTATTATAGGAATATTAATGACATATTTGAATAGGTTGGCAAAAAGAATAAAGAAATTTGAAGATAGGTCAAGTAATATCATCTATCAAGAAGAACAGAGAGATAAAAGAATGAAGAAAAGTAAATAGCTTCAGAGGCTCACGGGAAGCCAGCAACACACCAATTTACTTGTGGTAGGAATCCTGAAATGATAGATGGGTTAGATTGTATCATAAAGGATATTTGGAGTAATAATGGTTGAAAACACCCCAGATTTAATTAAGAACAATAATCTACACATCTAAAAAGCTCAATGAATTTAAAGTTGGATAAACTTAAAGATCTGCTTAGCTAGATACATTATAGTGAAACAGTGATAAAGTAAACTCAAAGATGGAATCATGAAGGCAGCAGGAGAGCAATTCATTATATTCATTACATTAAAAGAATCTAGAGTAAGATTGATAGCTGATGTCTAGTTAGAAACAATAGAGGCCAGAATGGAGCACGATCACATATTCAAAGTACTGTAAGAACTACAAATTCTACATCCAGCCAAACAATCTGTTAAAACTAAGGAAAAGCCTAAATCTCCCAATATAAACAAAAATTGAAAGAATCCATGATAACCTGTTGTGCCTTATAGGAAATGTTAAAGACAACAGTTCACATGTTGAACTGATTGTAAAGAGACTACATAGTAACCTGGATCCATATGAATAAAGAGCACCAATATTTTTTTTCCAGTGTTTTTCTCTCAACAGATTTAAAAGACAACTTAATGGGAAATTAAAAACCTATGTTTATGGACATTCAGTACATAAAGATATTGTATGGCAAGGAAAGTACAAGGGTAGCTGGAGGTGTAGGTCAGTGACAGAACATGGTACACAGGCACGAGGCCCTGTACTCCCCCCTCCCCCCAGCCAACACTGCCACAACAAGAGCATAAGGAAATAGGGAAGAAGAGGAGGTATGCATAACGTATACTATTGAGACTCTATTAATCCCCAGGCAACCAATAAGGAAATGACTTAAAAAGATAATGAAAAGCATGACAAGGGATTAAAATGATATTTTAGAAATGACACATTTAACACAGAAAAGGTAGTGATGGAGAAACAGAAATAAGTCTGTATAGCAAAGCGGCAGATATAAGTCCTATCATAGTTGGGATTATATGAAAGGTAATGGGTTACACACTCTGTCATTCAGTTATATTCTATATGCACAAAGCACACTTTTATTTGTGCAGTAGTGGGGGATTGGATGTGGGGTGTTGTCCATGCTGGATAAGTGCTTTCCTACTGAATTAACATCCCCACTCCCATTTTAAAATTTCATTTTAAGACAAGGTCTTACTAAGTCAAGGAAGTTGGCCTCAAACATGCACTTCTGAGTAGCTGGGATTATCGGCACGCACAACTATGCCCAGCGCACACACATTTTATATTCCACCATCACTAAGTTGAGAGTGAAAGCACAGAAAAAGGTATCATGCAGACAGCACTAAGAGAAAACCGAAGTGGCTTGGCGAGTATAACACAAATAGACTTTAAAGCAAAACTTCCTGTAATGATAAAGAGAAATACTGTACAATGGTAAAAGGGTCAATACATCAAGAAGACATTGCAACTAAATACAGATGCATCTAACAACAGAGCCCCCTCATACTCGAATCACTTTTGACAGATAAAAGGGAAAATAGATAATAATAATTGAGTACTTTAATATTTTAATTGAGTACTTTAATACTTTGCTTTCTGTAACAGATAAAATCAGATGAAAAATTAACATGGAAATAAAAAACTTAAAAAACGTTACACTTGCATTTGAACTAGCCAGGTACAATGATGAACACCTCTTATCTAAGCACTCAGGAGGCCAAGGCAGAAAGATCACACATTTGAGGCTAGGTTGTGTTAGATATTGAGTGACTCTGCCTCCAAAATGAACTAGACTTAACAGACATCTATAGAGCATTGCTCAACAGGAGGTAACATACTTTTTTCTCATATGCAGATAAAATATGATCCAGTTAGATAATATTCTAGGCCATAAAATTGTCTTAATAAATAATTTTATATGATTAAGACAATAGAAGGAATGTCCTACAAACACAATGGAATGAAATTAGAGATAATAACTGAAAGTTGATAATGTCGTAAGTATATGAAAATTCCTAAGAACGAAGGAGTCAATGAAATCATAAGGGCAATTAGAAAGTCCTTTGATAAGTGGAAACAACAGCACAGGGTCCTGCAGTGCTTCAACATTTGCAGCTGTAAATGCCAGTGCTCAAAGCCTAAAGAGCTCAAATCAACAGTCTAACTTTCCAACGTAAAGAGACCAGATAAAGGAGATAAGCAAAACTCACAAGAGCAGGAGGGATGGAATTAGGAACCCTGGGTGGAGATAAATAACATAGGGAAGTAAAAATTCAAAGAATATTAAAGAAGCTAAAATTTGGTACTATGAAAAGATCAAGAAAATGGCCTAATCTCCATTTAGACTGGACAAGCAAGAGCAAGAAATCCCAAATGACTGAAATCAAGAATAACGAAGAATATGTTACTACTAAGCTGAGGAAAATGAAAACCATCCCATTGTGATACAGTGAACAATTACCTGCCAACAAAGGAAAGCTCCTACATGACAAACTGGACAGGTTTCTATAAAGACACTAACTACTAAAACTGACTCTGGAAAATCCAGAAGGCCACAAAAAAGAACTATTAGAGTTAGTAGCTTAGTTTAACAAGATTGAAGGACGTGAAATGAACGTATTTTACCTTTATGCATTTTGCAGCGAGAACCCAAAAATGGAACTAAGAAAGTAGTTCCAGTAACTGAATGTGGCAGCAACTTATTGTACTTACCTACAAGGGAGGCTGAGGCTGAAGGTCACTTGAGAAGACTGTAAGTTTGAGTCTAGCCTGAGAAGCATAGAGAGTCCCCCCTCAAAAAATAAAGCAAATTAGTGGGCCTGGGGGCACAAATGAGGAAAGAAAATACAATAGTGTAAAAAAAAATGTATGCTTAGGATCTACGTGTAGGGGGAGCACAATAAGACATCAAGTCAAATTAAATAAGACCTAAGTAGAAAGCCAGGAACACAAGGCTGCTAAGGCAGCAATACTCACAAAACTGTTTCACAGATTAAACCCAATCCCTATGGAAACCCTGCCTACCTTTTTTCCCTAGAAAGTAGCCAGGTGATTTTAACATTCCTACGGAAATGCAATAAAAAAGGGACAGTCAAAGCAATAAAAAAAATTATAAAACAATTTGGTTCTTTGAAACTTTCTGATTTCAAAACTTGCACAAAGCTACATAACTGTAACGTGTGGTACTGGCCCAAAGGTAGAGAGAAGAATCTAAGAGGACTGATTTAGGAATGAACTCATGCGTGTATAAAATTTGAGATAAGAGTGACTAGACTGCCCATTGGGAAACACGTAGTCTTTAAACACACAGTACTGACTAATGAATATGCCAGTCGGAGTAGGGAAAGGAATTTGGGCCTACCTCACACTGTGAAACAAAGGCAAGCAGACATATCAAAAGTCCAAGGCTCCACAGTCAGTTGCAGTCTCGAAAAAATTAACTCAAAATTATCAAAGATCTGAAATTTAAAAGACAAAATTAAGAAATTCTTATTCTTAGAAGCCACATATATATAATAAGAATAAAGCCACATATATATAATAAGAATATACATTGTCTTCTAAGAATAAGAATTTCTTAATTCTACTCCCCCAAATCATTTTGACCTTAGACAATGGTTTCTTAGGTATGACACCAAACAATGAAAGAGAGGATAAATTGGACTTTCAAATGAAGATTCTTGTGTCCCGCAGGTACATGTACCCTCCCTACGTATATACTGGTTTGATTTTTAAATGAGTGAACGATTCAATAGATGTTTATCTGAAGAAGATACATAAATGGCCAGTAAGTACATAAAAGTGCTCAGTATCATTAATTGTGAAGTACAAGTCAAAATGATGAGAGAGCACTTCACGCCCACGCCTTCCTTCAAAAGGTGTTGAAAAGAACTCTGAACCATCATGCTTTCTGGTGGGAGTGGAAATTGTGCGACCTCTTTGGAAAATGGCCCGGCTATTTCTCAAAATGCTAAACATAAATTACCATATAATCAAATAATTCTATTCCTTGTGAGTATACCCAAGGGAATTGGAAGTGTGTTCATGCAAAAACTTGTACACGCATGTTTGCAGGAGGATTATTCATAATGCTCCCAAAATGAAACAGCTTTTGTGCCCATCAACTGATGAATGGATAAGGATTCAATGTATATGCATGATGAAATACCATTTAATCAAAAGTAACGAAGCACTGATACATGCTACAGTTTGGCTAAACCTGGAGGAAGTTATGCTGGGTAAAAGAAGTCAGTCAAGAGACCACAGATTGTATCACTCCATTTATATGTAATGTTCAAAATAGGAAAATCTATAGAGATGAAAAGTAGATTAGTGATTTCCAGGGATTTGGGGAGAAATGGAGTTAAACTGCTAAGTAATATTGAGTCTCTTTCTGGAACTGAATATTCTAAATATTCTTAGAATTAGACAGTGACAACATTTGGGTAGCATTGGAAATACACTGAGAGCTGTACATTTAAAGACTGAGATTCTCAAGCATCAAATAAGAAATGAAAGGCACACAGGTAGGTTATACCTGTCCTTTACCCAGTGTTTTCTGATCTTACAATCCATAGTAACGTATCAGTATCAGGAAGTCGACATTTTTACAGTGTGCGAGCCATAGTTCACTGTTATTTTATCACAAATAGATTTGCATGAATACCACCACAATCAAGACATGAAACTTTTCCCTACCAGAAAAATCTTCTTCATGGTACCTCCTTGTAGTCACAGCACCCTTCGCCCCACTGTCCCTAATCCCTGGCAATCGCTAATCTACTCTCCAACTCTGCAATTTTGTCATTTCAAGAATGTCTATAGATGGGATAATAAAGCATGTGACCTTTGAAATTGGTTTTTATTATTGAGCATAGTTCCCTGGAGATGCGTTCATGAATGTATCAAGAGTTTCTGTTTACTGATGAGCAGCGGTCCATAGCATTACTCAACCAGATTATTCCACCACTTACCTGTTTAGGGTCATTGTGCTGGTTTTCAGTCTTGGGCTATTGCAAATAATTCTGTTATGAATGAGAAATCATGCACAGGTTTCCTGTGTGGTTATTTTTTTTTTCATTTCTCTGGGATAAATGCCCAGGAGTGTAATTGATGGGTTGCATGGTAAGTACATGTTTAGTTTCTAAAGAAACCACCATATTATTTTCCAGAGTAGCTGTAACATTATATATTTTCATACTGGCAATGTATAAGATTTAGTTTATCTTCATTCTTGCCAGCATTGTGTCTTTCAAGAGATTGGTTCATTTTGGCAATTAAATGTGTGGGCAGATGGTTGTTCATATTATTCCTTTACTATCATGTTCATGACCTTGCGCTCAAATTTATTGGATGTCCCCATTTTGGGTTCTGAGACTGGCGTGACACTTTATGTCTTCTCTTATTTATGAACCCGGATCGAGGCTTATCAATTTTGCTGATCTTGTGAAAAACAATGAACCTTTGGTTTTGTTGATTTGCTCTATTGATTTCATAATCATTTTTCACTCATTCCATGAATCAATTTATTTTGATTTATGCTTTAATTTTATTTATACTAGTTTGTTTTCTTTTGAGTAAGGTATAGATGATTATCTTTGATCTTTTTCTCTAATATATGCATTCAGTGTTAAATACCCTATAAACACAAGTTTGGCTATATCTTAACACATTCTGCTAAGTTTTCTTTCATTTTTCTTTGTTTAAAAATGTTTTATAATGCTCTTGAGATTTTTCTCTTTGCCTTATATGTTATTTAAGTACACCATTTACTCTCCAAGTATTTTGGTGTTCAACTCATAATCCTCTTGCTCTGCCCCTCAAAAGCTAGGTTTCCAGGCAGGTGCTATGACACTCAGCCCTTTGTTATTGGTTTTTGTTTTTTAAATTCCATTCTGTTCTGAGTACAGACACTGTGTAATTTCTATTATTTTAAGTCTATTGCAGTGTAGCCCAGAGAGTGATCTGATTTGTGATAGTCCCATGTGATCTTGAGAAGAATAGATATCCCACTGTTGCTGAAGCAATCTATTGAAGTCTATTATACCAGTTGGCTAATGTTGTTAAGTTCAACTATTCATAATGATTTTCTGCCTGATGAATGCATCCATTTATGATAAGGGAGTACTGAAATCTGCAAGCATAACAGTGAGTACATGCATGTATCCCAAAATTTCTATCAGACTTCACCTTCCATATTTTGACACTCTGTTGTTTGGTACAGACACATTAAGAATTGTTACATTTTTCTTGGAGAATTGTCCCTTTGTTGTGATTTTCATCTGGGTTATCCCAACCAAAACCTATGTTGAAATGTAGTTGTCAATGGTATGGTATTGAGAAGTGATGAATTATTTAAAAAGTAATTCCATCACGGAGGCTCGTTTAGCATGTGGATATTAATGTAGTCATCGCTGAAAGGGGAGAGGTATTTTGAAAGCAGATTGTTTTAAAATGACCCTGACACCTCCCTTACTCTCTCCTACATATGTACTTCTACTGTGAGGCCCTCACCAGAGGCTGAAGAGATGCTGAGTGTACCATGAGCTAACTAAACTTGTTTTATTTACCAATTCCTCAGTCTTGGGTATTCTGTTAGAGCAATGGAAATAAGGATTAAGATAGTCTGAGGCTGAGGGTGGAGCTCAGAACTTGCATAGCATGTTCATGTTCCTAGATTTGATCTCCAGCACGGAAAAAAAAAATCTTTGGAAGAATGGACATATATGAATCTCCTGAGAAAAATTAAAGTAAGTCTTTTAAGGAAGCTCAGATAGTTACAGAAGTACAGAGAAAAACAGCTCAATGAAATATAAGTCACAAGTGAGGAAACTGAAAAATTAAAATTTTTCTGGAGCTAACTATACAATGATTATACAATGCAATACAATGATTGCACTTAAAAACTACACTATTCTCAGAATGACAGCAGTTGCCTTCATTGGACAGAAAAAGATCTGTGAACTTGAAATCAGGTCCATTGAAGTTATCAACTCTGAAGGCTAAAATGAAATCTGAGTGTGGCCAGCAAAATATCTGTTTGTAAAAGTGCTTGCCACACAGCCTTGAGAACAGGAGTTTAACCTCACAGCCTGCATACAAAAGCTGCCTGCAGTGAACAGCTGAGGACCACGGCTCAGCATCCTTGCAGAGGGCTGGGAGACAGAGGCTGGAGAATAGGCTAAAGGCAACGGAAGCAGCGCAGAAGCGGAAGAGGTAACAAAGGAGAGCTTGCTTCAGAAACAAGGCGGAAGGTGAGAAGCTACTCTCGCAAAGCAGTCCTCTGACCCCCTTGCCTGTGGCGTGGTATACAGATGCCTGCACTCACACACAAATACACCACAAATGAATAGAAATCAAAGTCCAAAATTAAATAAAAATCAAAAGTCACCTAAACATATGTGATGAGAATCTAAGGAGAAAAGATACAGAAGGGGGCACGAAGTTTAGTTAAAGAAACAATGACAGAAAACTTCCCAGATCTGGAGAGAGATATAGACATCCAGGTGCATGAAGCTCAAAAGTCTTTAAATGGGTTCAATTCAAAGATTTCATCCAAATACTTTATAATAAAGCTGTCATAACCAAAGATAAGACACTTGGAAGCAGCAAACAAGGCTTGTCACACACAAAGGGGCCATCAGTAAGTTACCAGAGGATTTCTCAGCAGAAACCTTGAAAGCTAAGAGAGAAACAGATGATATACTCAAAGCAGTAAAAACCTACCAGCCAAGAATATTTTACCTGTCAGAGTGATCCTGTAGGAATGAAGGAGAGTTAAAGACTTTCCCAGACAAACAAAAAGCTGAGTTCGTTGATCATTACACCAGCCTTACTAGAAAAGTTTAAGGTAGTTTTTCAAGCTGAAACAAAAGGATCCTAATTAATATGATGAAAATACAAGATTCAGCAGAGAAAGGTAAGTATATAGCCAAATTCAGAAGACTCTAATACTGTCGTGGTAGTGTGTAAATCACTTTTAACTGTGGCATAAAAGATAAAAAGTGAATCTTCAAAAGACCTTTTAGACTGGCAGGTGGCTAAGTTGGTATAGTGTCACACAAGTATGAGGACCTTTTGTTGGTATCCCCAGCAGCACATAGAAAACAGAGCATAGTGGTGCACACCCGCAATTCCAGCACTGGAGAGGCAGAGGCAGGAGGATCCCCATGGTTTACTGGCTTGCAAGTTAGCTGAATCGGCGATCTTCAGATTCAGTGAGAAACTGTCTCAAAAAATAAAATGGGCAGTGATTGAGGAAGACATCTAACATCAACTTCTGGCTTTCACACCTACACAACACAACACACACACACACACACACATATCCAGAAACACATCCACATATACACAAACCTGTATACACATACCACACATGCAGATATGTACACACACATACACATATGTACACACACATACACACACACACAAGCTCATACTATGATAACTTGTTAGTGTGTCTGAAGTATAAAAACAAGCATGTTTAACAAAAAATCTTTTAGATGTGCCAAGTAGAATTCTAACACTCTGGAGGTAGATACAGTAGGACTCTGAGTTCAAGATCAGTCTGGGCTTCCTAAGGAGTTACAAGTAAACCTAGAATGAACAGCAAGATCCTGTCTCAAACAAATGTACACACAAAGTAGCTAACTAACACAGTAACTTGAAATATGTGTGGGAGGCAAACTTGGGGATTTTTTTTTGGTATAATCAAAACTATGTTGCTATCAGCTTAAAAAAATAGACTCATAGGTCTTGTGGGCATCTTCTGAAAGTCCCAGGATAAATAATCACAGAGCAAAAATCTGTAGTGTATTTACAAAAGATAGAGGAGAAAGGAATGGAAACAAGCTACCATATAAAAAAAAAAAAATCCAGAAACCAGAGAACAAAATGGCAATGATAAGTTCTTACCTATCAATAATTACTTTTAAAGTCTCCAATCAAAAGATAAATACTGGCTGAGTGAATAAAAATCAGAGCACAACTGTGTTCTAATTAGAAAAATTGCACTTGGGGTTGAAGGGCACAGAAAGGCTGAAGGTGAGAGGACAGAAAAAGTATTCCATTCGAGTGCAAACAAAACAAAGCAGACATGGCTGTGCATGCGCTACACATTTCTCAAAGCATAGTAAGAAAGGAAGAAAGTTATTCTATGATGATAAAGAGGTCAATTCAACCGGAGTATATAACAATTATCAATTTGTATGCAACCATTGTCAGAACACCTGAATATATCAAACAAATATTAAGAAATCAGAGGGGAGAACTAGACACTACAATAAAGAAAGGACATTGGAATACCCTGCTTTCAGTAGTGGATAATTATCCACAAGGAAAATAAGTGTGGAAGCATCACACTTGAACTATACATTGGAGCAAATGGATATAACAGACATATACAGAACATTCCTCCCAACAGCAGCAGGATACATATTCTTCTGAAGCTCACATAGGACATTCTCCAGGGTAGATCATATGTTAGGCCACAAAACAAGCCTTAACAAATTTAAGAAGATTGAAATAATATCAAGTATCTTTTCCAACCACAGTGGTATGAAACTAGAAATCAATAACAGGAGGAAAAATGGAAAATCCAAATCTGTGGAAATCAAACACACATCTGAACAGCCAATGGTCAAAGAAGAAATCAAAGGGGAAATAAGAAATATCTTGAGACAAACAAATATGGGAACAGAACATACCAAACCTTACAGGATGTGGCAGCAGAGTCCTAAGAGGGACGTTTCCATTGATAAGCACCAAGAAAAAATAATATCGAATAAATAATCTAAATTTACACCTTAAGAAAATGGGAAAAAAAGAACAAGCTAAGCCAAAAGTCAGCAGGAAGAAAAAAAGAACGACCAGAGCAGAAGTAAATGAAATAGAGTTGAGGAAAAGAGAGTACAGCTAAGGTTTAGTTTGCTGAAGATAAGCAAAATTGACAAATCTTTAGCTAGAGACCCTAAGCGGAAGGTGAAAATTCAAAATCAGAAGTGAAAGAGGAGACAACTGAGGACACAGACATACAAAGGCTCAGAAGCCAGCGTTGTGAACAAGTGTGTACAAACAAGCTGGATAGCATCGAGTAAGTGGGTAAATTCCTAGAAACACACAGCCTGCCAAGACTGAGGCAAAAAGAAATAAAAAAAAATGTGAAGAAAGCAGTGATGAGTAAGGAGGCTGAACCGGTAAACAAGGCTCCCAACAAAGAAAGCCCCAGAGAAGATGGCTTCACTGTTGAATTCCAACTGACATTTAAAGAAGAATTAATTCCAAGTCTCAAACTCTTACCAAAAATTGAATGCAGGAACATTTCTGAATTCATTATATGATTCAAGCATTACCCTGATATGAAAGGCAGACAAGGACACTGCACAAAACCAAAATTCCAGGCCTGTGTACCTGATGAACACAGAAGCAGAACTTCTCAGCAAGGCTCTGCCAAACCACAGTCATCAGCACATTGTAAGTCCACACTATGATCAGGCTGAGTTCCTCCCTGAGAGGTAGGGATGCTCAACATATAAAAAAAAAATCAGTAAATCTCCCATAATATAAATGAAGGAGAAA
This sequence comes from Cricetomys ansorgei, assembly GCA_026225945.1. Taxonomy (NCBI): domain Eukaryota; kingdom Metazoa; phylum Chordata; class Mammalia; order Rodentia; family Nesomyidae; genus Cricetomys; species Cricetomys ansorgei. The sequence goes on from JAMJFZ010003463.1 coordinate 322,981, forward strand.
CATAATTGGGTCATCTCAATAGATGTAGAGAAAGCATTTGGAAAAAACCCAAAATATTGTCATCATAAAAATCTCAACAACTTAGGTATAGACAGAATGTAGCAGAAACTATTAAAGGGCATATATGAAAGTCCACAACGAATATCAAAGTCAGTGGTTTTAAAAACCTGAAAAGTTTTCATCTAATATTGGGAATAAGATAGTAAGCGCCCACTCTTGTCACTTCTATACAATGTAGTACTGGAAGTCCTAGCCAGAGGAATTAGGCAAAACCAAGAAATAAATGGTATCCAAACTGGGAAGATGTTAACTTGCCTTTATTTTCAGGTGATAAGGTTTTATAAAGAAAGCCATGAAGTTGCTACAAAATCAATTATGTTTTTGTACACAAACAACAAAATGATCCCAAGACAAGAAGAGAGTCTCACAGTAGCATCAAGAATAAAGACTCAGAAATAAATTTAACCAAGAAGTGAAATACCTATACAATGCAATTTATCAAACACTGATAAAATAACTAAAAGAAGATAGTTATCTGTAAATACATTTCTCACATACTTGTATTTGCAATATTTAAAATGTCTATGCTAGGGGCTAGAGAGATGACTGAGCGATTAAGAGCACTGGCCGTTCTTGCAGAGGACCTGTATTCTGTTCCCATCACCAATGTGGCGGCTCACAACCATCTCTAACTCTTGGTTCCAGGGGCTCCAATGCCCTCTTCCATCCTCCATGGGCACCTGCACAGATATGCTACAAATATATACACTCAGGCACACACATATATGCATAAAATAAAAATAGACCTTTAAAATATTCATGGTAGTCATAGTAATCTATAGGTTCAATATGATCACTAATAGAATTTCAAGAGGACTTTACACAGAAATAGAAAAAGAGTACCTTAAAATTCATGTGGAGCCACACAAGACCCTGAGTAAAAGCAATCAAAGAAGCACAAAGTTGAAGACATCTCATGTCCTGATTTCAAATTATATTGCAAATCTATGGTAATAAAATCACCATGGTACTGGCATAAAAACAGAAACACAGAGCAGTGAAACAGAACAGAGAGCACAGAAATAGCTCGTACTTACATAATACAGTAATCTTCAACAACGACACACCAAATGCACAATGGGAATGGATAGTCTACTCAAGGCACAATGTTGAGAACACTGAATAATCACATACGAAAGGGAAAAAAATAGAAAGAAAGGAAGGGCTACGTAAATCAGATCCTTATTTTAAACCACACAAAAAAATCAACTTGAAGTGTCTAAAGACTGAAATGTGAGATCAAAAAGCATCAAAATAGAAAAAAATCAATAAAATGAAAAGGCAAGCTAGAAAATGATTTTCAAATCACATATCTGATAATGGCTTAATAACTCAGCATATACGGCATCCACATGATTCAACAGAGATGGGGGTGGAACAAATATTCATGTTACAACAACGGGCGAAAGACCTAAACAGACATTTCTTTGAAGAAACAGGTATATGGCAACGTGCTCAATATCACTGCTTATGAGGGTACTACAAATTAAAACTACATTGATACAGTACCTCTTACATGTTAGGTAGGATATCTGCTGTCAAAATTCCAAGGGATAACTAATGCTAGTAAGGAAACTGGAACCCTTGTGTACTAATGAATATGTGAATTGGAATAGCTATTGTGGAAAAATCTTTTGAAAGTTCTTCGGAAAATGAAAAATGGATCCAGTAGTTTAACTTCCAGGTCTATATCATATATTACCTTAAACGATGTCTGAGTCTTGGTTCATTGCAGCATTGTTTACAATAGCCATAATATGGAAAGAGCCTAAATGTCCCCAATAGATGAATGAATAACAAAGGTAGTGTATATGAATACACAATGGCATACCTTTTACCCTTTAAAAAAGGAAAAGTCCTGCCATTGCAACTTTAAAGAATCTAGAGGACATTGTCCTAAGTGAAATGAGCCAAGCACAGAAAGAAAAACGGGGCCTGATACCCCATACATGGAGTCTAAGAAAAACCAAACTGGAATAAACAAACAGTAGAATGGTGGTCACCAGGGGGTGGTGGTGGAGGAAGTAGGGAATGTGGATCATAAGTTATAAGAAAACATAAGGACAAAAATTTATGGTATTGTATCTGGCAATAGTCTTAGATTTGACGTCAAAACTGTAAGCAACGAAAGAAACAATAGTCATGCCATCATGACCAGGCTACAGTAAGCACTAATTTAATCAAATTCTCATTTTTGTGTTAGTTCTGATAGTATTTTGTGGTTATGACTAGAATCAACAGTTGTTTTTAAGAGAAAGGAGATTGCTCTAAAAATAAAGCATATTTTAAAAAAAAGAATGCTCTGGCATATTTCAAAAATGTACCTTTTCTCCTCCCCCTACCTGATGTAGTAAACAAACTTCCCCACTTTCCAGTGTGAGAATGCAATGAACTAGTAGGTCTGCAGGAACTCATAAAGTCTGCCCAGCTTCTCTGACTAGGTTATTTTATTTACATAGTGGCTCCTAAGGTTTCCTAGGTTCCTATGGGCTTTTTTTCTCTAAAGGTCACATTGCATTTTCTTCCCTTCCCTCCTCCCTTCCTCCCTCCCTCCCTCCCTCCCTCCCTCCCTTCCTTCCTTCCTTCCTTCCTTCCTTCCTTCCTTCCTTCCTTCCCTCCTCCCTTCCTCCCTCCCTCCCTCCCTCCCTCCCTTCCTCCCTTCCTCCCTCCCTCCCTCCCTCCCTTCCTTCCTTCCTTCCTTCCTTCCTTCCTTCCTTCCTTCCTTCCTTCCTTCCTTCCTTTTTAAAAATTTTTCCTTTATTTAAAGTAGATTATTTTCTCAAACAGTATATCCTGATTATTGTTTCCCTTCCTTCTACGCCCCCCTATTTCCTCCCTACCTCCCCTCCCTTCCAGATCCACTCCCTTTCTGTCTCTCATTAGAAAAGAACAGGCTTCTAAGGGATAACCACTAAACAAAACAAAATAATTAGATGTGTTTTTAATAATCTGTCAGCTACAAGTCTGTTCTCTACCTGGGCACTGATTCCAGTCAGGTTTCTCCTTGTTCATTTCTGCTCCAATACACTGTGTTCTCTCTCTCTAATTAGGGGCAGTAATTTGCCCTATGACATCCTTCTGTATATCTAAGAAGAGTTGCTCCTGTTTTAGTTTCTTCTTCTTCCTCTTCTTCTCCTCCTCCTTCTTTTTCTTCCCCTTCCTCTCCTCCTCCTCCGCTTCTCATCCTCCTCTCTCTCTCCCTTCTCTTCCTCCTCCTCCTCCTTTCACGATGGAATGGGACTTATCTCTTCTTTCTGTTCACCTTTGAATTCATTTTGCTCTTTTTCTTTCTAATGTATTATGATGTGAGTTTAGATTGTTTTGATACACTTCCTCTTTTCTACTGTAAGCATTCGATGCTATAAATTTCCCTCTCAATACCGCTTTGACTGCATTATATAGATCTTTGATATTATATTTTACTCTCATTCACTTCTGGTCACTGTATGCCAGAGTCAACATTTCACCACTTTAATAGACACACGGAAACCATATTTCCAACGAGTTTTACTATACACCCCCTTTCCAAGGCATATTCCCTCTACTTGTGTTAAGAATTATATTCAGCATTATTATAATTTTGCATCAGCTGTTAAATGTAATTTAAAAATTCAAGAAAAGGTAAGGCAAGCATTTTTACCCACGTAAAAAAAATGTTTTTTTTTTTTCCCAGCATACTTTCTTATTTCTGGTATCTCAATATTTCTTCTTTAGCACTTTTAAAAAAAAATTTAAGACCCTCCTGGTCCTCCTGACCCTCTGTTGGGTGTTTCTTTAGTGTAGGCTTGTTGATATCAAATACTGAAATACTCTTGTTATCTCTTTGTCTGAAATGCCATCATTTCTGAATGATATTTTCTCTGGATATAGTTCTTTCAGCCCCTACATGTTGTACCTGTTCCTTCTAACTTTCCTGTTTTCAGATGAAACATATGCTGTAATCTGAGTTGATTCCTCCTGTAAGTAAGTATTTTTTTCTCTACTGTTACTTTCACTAGTTTTCTTTGGCCAAATGTATCTTGTTTGGTGTTTACTCAGCCTGTTGGATCTGTAACTTACTGTCTCTTGCAAAAGTAGAAAATTTGGAGTGATTATGTCTTCTAGTGTATTTTATCTTTCCTGTTCACACTGGGTATTATTCAATCCTCTGTCTCCAAGTTCGCTAATTCTTTTCATGATTTCCATCATTCTTTTTAAGTTTGTTTGTCAGATTTTCATTTTTTTCAGTGTATTTTCTTACTCAATTTTTTTTTTTTTTTACTTTTTTCTACGTATCTTTTTACCAACTTTCTGGGTCTTCAGTTTTGTTTCAAACATTTGTATTTCTGTTGTCATCTAATTTCCATTTGTGTGTCAACTCAGGAATGCACTGACTCACTTTCCTTGTTCAAGTTAAAGCTGTCCTAGGGTTCTTGGTATGGCAAGTGATCTTTTAAAAGTTGAACTCTGGACATTTAGTATATTATCTTATGGAATTCTTGATCTCGTTGAACTCTTCTACTTTAGAAGGACTCCCCTCTCACTGTGCTGGAATGGAAAGGAGAATAACACTTCCTTACTGCCAGGTTGGGGTAAATTCCAGATTCTTGACTCTGTTTTTTATACTCCAGGGTGGTGGTACATGGTTATTATAGATAGAAATGGGATTTCAGACTTCCTACAGGACTTCTGCAGACATAGAAATAGGAAATAGCTTGTTTCCACTAAGGAAGAGAGGGGTTCCTTGACCTTTTTATGCAAATTGAGATGGACTGGGGACCATATTATAGCGTGATGAGGAAAAAGGCCAGTCTCCCAATTCAGCCTGGATACTCATGTGGGAGGTGGAGCCACAGTCTTTTCTAGGTTAAACTGGAATGAAGTGTCTGACAACTTTCTGTCTTGACATGCACCTCTTTCTAGTCCTTTGGTAACAGGAAGCAGACTTTCATAGGGACTAGGGGTTTTGTTTGTTTGTTTGGTTGGTTGGCTTGGGTTTTTTAAGATCTGTTCCCATTGGTGTTTTTGTTTGTAGTATTCTTCAACTCCAAGAAACTCACCATCATGTTGTTTCTTGGGTTATGTGTTCCTTAGCTTTCTTTCCACTTATCAGAGACATGTACATGTAGGTCAATGTATAGATGTGGATGTAGATACAGATACAGATTGTGCCAAGTTTTTCATGGTACTTAGCAGGATGAATTGAGAGAAGTACATTTTCTCCTCTCCATCTGGGACTATACATTTTATTATCCCTTTTCCCACTTAAGAAAAAAAAATCTCTCATTGAAAGAGGGTAAGACTGGAAATAATTCACAGTTCTCAAGTCTTTCCTTGTAATTAGTGGGTGACAAGTAGCTCCTAACACTCACTGTATCTGACTGGAGAATGAGCTTAAGAAGGACTAGATACTGGTAGTCACTAAGGTGGAGGCTATGGTAGAGCAGGGGCCAGTTCATCTTTACTTTCTAAAATTAATTTCAGCTTTTCCTACCATGTTTCTGATTGGTGGGCCTTAGAGCTGTGCCTACACAGCTTTGGTACTTGCTTTCCTACTGTCCTGTAAGCGCAGGTACATGGGGGCAGGCGATAAGATCTAGGCTAAGTGGTTCCTCGCAAGCCAGCCTTCTCTCTCTCTCTCTGGGATTTCTACCTGAGGGCTCTATCCCTATCACGCTGAGCCCTTAGGATCATAGCCTTCTTCCTCCTACAACCTCTCACTTTATTCTGTGTATGCTTCCCCAACTGTAGGCTCTGTAATGGTTCAGGGAAACACATTCCACACTCCTTCTTGGGGCTGAGTCCAATGTGGTGGCAGCTATTCAAGAATGCAGGTTGCAGTTGTGTGTGTGTGTGTGTGTGTGTGGAGGGAGGACTGCCTGTTTGGCTGGCATGGAGCCAGCAAGGGGGGGATCCCCAAAGGGCCACAGTCTTAAGGGCTGTCAGGAGAGCTGAAGGCTGAGGCCAAAGACAGGGCAGCAGCGTACAAAGCCCTATCCCAAGAGGCATCAATCTGGACTGGGAGCAATGAAGTCCCGGGGTTGTTGAGACGATAGTGTCCCCTTCGGGAGATTCTTACTAAATGCTTTTGAAACCAATGCTACCCTTGGTCCTTGATTAACCAGGCCTCTTGGGCTAGCTGTTCAGGTACACTGTGGCCTTGGTTTTCTACTAGAAATGGGAACATTATTCTAGAAGCTTTCATGTCTTAGTTTTGGGAACTTCTTTCAAGTCTATTCTATCCTGGCATGGTCCCAAATTCCAAATTGTCTGATGACCCTTCACTGAATAAATAACCATTATTGTGACTGTGATGAAACACTGGCTGTAGCTGAGTTTTTAAATGCACATTTGAATCTGCTATGGGAATTATCCTTCTAAAGACCCTAACACCCCACAAACATATTTGTAAGGTGCTATAAATTTTGGACCTGCCCCAAAGTAACTTGAAGGCCCCACAAGTCATTACTATTCCTTGGACCACCCTTGGAGAGCCACTGTCCCAAATGAAGCCTATGAATGGGACTTAGAGACTAAGATGGGACCTGGGAGTTGGTTTTAGAGAATCTTCCTGAAATGAGGAAATTTTTCAGGATAGCATAAAACAAAATTCCAGAGATGGGGGCAGATGCTTGTGGAAGCCTGCTGGGAGACAGGGTGGGCAGCTCTGCATGGGGCAAGGCCCTGGCTCAAAAAAAGGCAGCAACAGCAGTAGTGAGGACGGTATGTTACCTGTTGAAGAAAAGGGACTTGTGGGATTAGTCCTAGTCCTAATTCTAGTCAATTTTCCAAATAGACACCCACCAGGCAGAGCTTTGAGAAGACCAGAAAAAGCCTGAGCTCACGGTACTCTCTTAAGGGAAAGCTCAATCTTACCAGAGGGAACCATTCATTCATTTACCAAAAGTTCACCCACCATTGATCACATGCTAGCTATTAGCTAGACAATCCCATCTTTGGAGGACTCCCAACCTAGCAGGGGGGGACCAGTAGACCATGACAATACAGTTTAATTAGAAAGATATGGAAGCCCAAATAGAGGACTCAACCTAGATGGGGCATCAGGAAGAATTGCTGCAAGCATTGGTGTCTGAAGTGGAAACTGGACGGTGGGAAAGTCTTATCCAGGGAGAGGGGTGTAGAAAGGAAGCAGCGTTCTCTGAGGAGGATGAGCATATGCAAGGTCCTTAGGTTAGAGCAAGCATGACTTACATTGATATTAATGACTCAGTTCCTAGTCTTAGGCCTGCCAAGGATTATAATAAACTATCCCCAGGGCTTTGGGTCACTTTGTGCAAGTATATCAGGGACCATACCCATCCATGATTGAAACCAACTCCACAGAAGAGTGAAACAGAGCAGGGCCCAGGAACTTCTTGGAGAAGTTTGGAAAGATTCTTTCAGAGAAGCCAGGACCAGAACATCTGAGAACTAACCACAATGCCTCTTGGCTGGGGAAGGATGTGACCAGAGGAATTGACAGTCCTTGCCCTGGCCAAGTAGTGCCTGATATTTTTACTGTATCCAGGGGATGAACACACAACTACTGTCTGAGAGGCTCACAGTGATCCAGTGTGTATACCTAAAGTAAGTCTTGCCACAACTAGGCACAGAGGGAATCATTCTCAATTGGCAATAGCCAGATTACAGAGCCTCTATGAGAAGCAGTAGGCTGGCCTTTGCCCCAACTTTCTCCAGCCTTTCATAGGGACTATAGTTTGTGGAGTCAAGAAGTTTAAGAAAGCATGCCATACTGTGATCCTGAAGAAATGAGGAAGGACACTTAGGCTGCCTCCAGATGCTGCAGAAAAGTATATCTAAGCCATCCATGGTACACCTGTGTGAGGGTGGCCCAGTGAGTGATAAGAGCTGACACACAGCCAGGCAGCACAGGCCAAGTGGGATAGTGGCCAGTGCTCTGAAGCATCTCTGGCGAAGAGGAGAGCGGTGTGCTACAAATGCAAGGTGGTGCTTGACCCTGGGGAGGTAGGAGCAGAGTGTTTCAGTTCAGTTCTTGATGTGACCTTCCTTTTTCTGAGTGACCTGAGCCTCCGTTTCCTATTTTGATGAATGGGAATATGCCATTCATCATACATTAGCCCATATCCTAAGGTGTGGGAAATCCAAATAAGTCAATGGATGTGAACTAGGTAAGGGGATGGTATGAATGAGATAAAGGAGTACCAAGCATCAGGCTGAGCTCTGCACCTCCATGACTGGGTTTGCTCCTAACAGGATTAGTAGGAAAAGGCTCTAGAGAAGGGGATCACTGCATCAGATTTCAGCCTCAGTCACTTACCAGATAGGTGAGTTCCCATTTTTGGGCCTCAGTATAACAGACTAGCAGAACAGTCATACAGTGCCCAACAACTGAAACAAGTATCGCTAGGTGGCTTTTTCTTTGTGTGAACTGACACGAACTGAGACAGTGTCGTGTGGGACAATCACTAGACTCAGCTTCAGTGTAGTCCAGAAATGGTAAGCAAAAAGTGGCATGCAGCTTTCCCAGTAGAGTATAGCACACTGTCTTATGGCCAACTTCTTTTATAAGAAGAATTACATTCTAGAAACACAGTACAAACACACAAAAGAGCAACACACAAACCAGTGGTACTGTTTATTATAGGGATCAGGGATCATGTACAACATTACATGCATGCATTGTCATGCACCTGGCACGTGACTGACGGAGCAGTGGCTTGTTTACATCAGATATGGACATGTGAGCAATGTGTTGTTCTATGTCTGACATCATGATGGTTATGCTGTTACGAGGTGATAGGAAATTTTAGCACCCTTCTAATCTTTGGGGAGCATCATTGTGTATGTGGGCTGTTGTGGACCAGAACATTATACAACACATGATGGAGGGAAGGCCACTGAGAATTATGGGAAACAATCGTACAAGTACTCATAGGTGGGTAATCTCAGAATGGAGCTGGATGGAAAGGAATGGGGGCCAGGTGCTCTTGCAGGAGATGTTGTGGCAATGTATTCAGTGTGGTGAAATCTGTGTCATCTTACTCTCCTACAAGGACACACGTAGGAAGTCAGTGCAGAAAGAGCACTTAATGTAGCAAATGTTAGCTACACCCCACTCCCCAGCTTCCTCGGTTATAGTGTTTGGCCTCTAGGAGACTTGACATGAGATCCTGTGTGCAAAGTGCTTAGTGCTGACCCTGGTACATAAAAGATGCTTAGTTCTGCCTCCATCTCCTCATCTCCTCAGAGCAGAAAAGCTGAAGGAAAGCTATGCTCAGGGAGGAGATAGGCCAGGATTGCAGGAGTCCATGCCAGTTCCATGGTCCCCTGGTGAGTCAGGTGGCCAGGATATGGGGGCTCAGACTGGGCATTGAGGTCAAGATTTTAGCACAGGGAGTAGTGGATTGTGGGAGCAGAAAGGTCCTAGCCTGGGCTAGGGAGACCTGGCTGCCAGCTTCAGGTTTCTGTAACTCCATCTGTCCTTGGCGAAGTCCTTGGTCCATTTATGCTGTGAAGACAACACTGGAGGTGGCTGTACCAACAGTCTCTAGGGTACCTCCTAGCCTAGCCACTCCACGCTTATATAAGGAGCAGAAGAGTTCAGTTTGGATGCTCCAGCAGGGGGCAATGCACAGGGCCTAACTCTCTGAGGAATGAGTTACCACACTGATCTTGTAGGCAAGAGGAGTATTGAGCAGTGGGGTGGTTAGGTTTTAGTGAACTTGACAAAAGCTAGGGCTCATCTTGGAAAAGGGAACATCAATTAAGAGAATACCTCATTAGATTGACCTGTAGGGAAGTCTGCATGGCATTTTCTTGATTGATTATTGATGTGGGAGGACCCAGTTCCATGGCAGAAGGGGGGGTGCCACTCCTGGGCAGGTGGTCCTGGGAGGTAGAGAAAGCAAACTGAGCAAACAATGAGGAGCAAGCGCAATAAGCAGCGTTCCTTCACAGCCTCTGCTTCAGTTCTTGCCTCCTGATTCCTGCCTTGAGCTCCTGCCCTGGCTTACCTCAGGGAAGGACTATAAACTGTAAGCTGAAATAAACCCTATCCTCCTTAAGTTACTTGTGATTTCTCACGGCAATAGAAAACCAACTAGGTAAGAAAATGGTTCATGGAATGTTTCTGTGACAGACCTGACAATGTTGTTTTGGGGAGGATTGTAGAAGCCTTTGGAACTTTGGGCTGGAAAAGCTGTTGAGTGCTTAGAGCTTAGTGGATTGTTCTGTGGGAGCTTTGAAGATAAGAATGATAAGAGAAATACAGACAATGGAGGCCTGGCTTGTGAAGTTTCACAGAGAGGCAAGAATTTTTTGCCTCTATTATTATTATTATTTTTTTATTAAGAATATGTGGTTTCTGGTCAATTGGGGCTGCAAACTCAGATGTAATTAACAAGAGACAAGCATGACTGAGTTAAAATCTTCCTGGGAAATATTCCTTCAGAGTCAACACACAGAGCTGTAGTCCAGAGGGGACCAAGACTCTCTCTCAAGTTGGTAGCTAAACCTGAGAATGTATTAGAGTCTTCCACATTTTACTTGTTTTGGCAGCATGAGGGGCACGAGATTGAAGAGGACATGGAGAACAGCTTGAGGCTTGGCACTGTGAGAGATCAGAGGAAGCCACTGGTGAAGGTGCAGCCTCAGTTGCAATGGAAGCCCCATGATTGAAGGGGCCATTATGAGAAGTTAAGGCTTGTTACCATGAGGCAGTGTCAGAGTCCCTCAAGAGCCTAGAAGAAGTTATTAGTGAAAGTGCTGCCTCAGTTGCAGTGGAGACCTCAGCACATTGAAGATGTAAGAACTGTGGAATGACCACCAAGAATAACAGCATCTGTGGAATGGAGCTAACCTAAGGGACAAGCTGAATGAGCTACATATGGCAGAGCTGAAGAGGTAGAGCTGTCCCAGTCCTATGGAGGTCCAGAAGATCATGAATGAGTCCCAGTCATTGGACACTGAGCTACTTATATTGTTAGGTTTTGGTTTTGCCTTGATCTAATCGTGACTTGCTCTGGTTCTTCACTCTTGGAATAAGAAGTATGGAACTTATTTTTTTTATAGTATCCCACAGTTAAAAGACTTTGGAATTTTAAAGAGATGTTGGGTATTTTAAAGAGACTGAACTTACAATGTGTTTGAAAATTTTAAAGACCGCGAGGCTTCTAAAGTTATAGTAGATTCTATACTGTAATGTTAACATGAGATCTTGGGAATAAACAGGAAAAGAAAGGTTATGATTTAGTAGTGATGTGTTTGTGTCAGGTTGACCAGGGGGGTCAATTGTTCTGGTTAGTTGTTTATCTTTAATTTTTAATTTTTTGGTCAACTTGACATAAACTAGGATCATCTGGGAAGAGGGAAATTCAATTGAAAAAGAGCCTCATCACTTTTTCAATGGCCTGTAGGCAACTTTGTGTGACATTCTCCTGATTAGTGTTTGGGCCCCTATCACTGTGGGTGGTGCCACTTCTGGGAAAGTGGTCTTGAGTTGTATAAAAATTCAAGCTGGACAAGCCATGAAGAATGAGCCAGTAATCAACATTCCTCCATGGCCACTGCTTCAATTCCTGTCTGCTCATTCCTGTGAGTTCCTGCCCTGACTTCCCTTCATGGTAGACTATAAGCTGAAAGATGAAATAAACCATTTCCTCCTCAAGTTGCTTTTGGTCATGGTGTTGATCACAGCAACAGGAAGCAAAGTAGGACAAGCAGAAAATCGTCCTGTTACCTGGAATACTGGAATAGGGGGTCAAAGGTGACCAATGTAAAATCCCTCTCTTGTGTTTCTAATCCCAAGAATTTGGTGAAAGTGTGACTAAGCAAACATGGTCCAGGACAGGTTCAGCCTTGTACAGTCTGCCAGGTCCAGGCAACACTCACAGGGACGCTGACAAGCCGAAGTATGCTCTGAATAGAAGTGAGGCTCCTTGCCTCTCTGCCTTTCCCCTTCTCTCTTCTCAGAACTGGACTGCATGGTCATGGAAAACCACTAGGGTCTACTCTCCAGTCTCTGGCCATGCCTGGGGATGAGGCTTATCACCTTACAGAGCAGGCAGGGCCCAGTCCTTGCCTTCTCTCCTTCCCATGGCTCTTCTAGCCCGGAAGAACTTGAAGATGGTTTTATGGCACTTCTGGGCCTGGCTTACTCTAACTTCCGACTAATATAGCGCCCCTTTCTCTACTATCATGTCAGAACCCCTTATCTTGTCTGAGCCTGCTTGGAAGTTGAGATTCTTGAAGAATTCAAAGACCCTGTTTGTTGTGGAATTCTCTGAGGTGGAGATCTTATCTAGGGTCCTGGATTCCTTTCCCTAGATTCAGGGAAAATATCAGTCCCAGTTTCCAAGCTGAATTCTCCAGCCACCTCAGCCCTATATCAGCAGGCTGGTATTCCCTTTCCAATCCAGACTTGTCCTTGTCTTCTTCCACCTTGTAAGGGGGCAAGTGGACATATGCTCAAGCTTGCATGTACCCGCATCTATGCAGAAAGGGTAAATGCTTCGTTAAAATTTTTTTGAGACAAGGCCTCTTTATATACCCCAAACTTACTAGGCCTCGGTATTTAGCTCAGGTTGGCCTTGAGTTTGAAGCAACCCTCCTGGCTCAGCCTCCCAAGCACTGGGATTACGGAGTGTGTCACCATGCCCAGTAGTGCTAACGCATGGTGACTTCTCACCATCTGTGAGATTTAGTGAAATGATTGAAAACACATGCCTGGGACCCAAATACCCCGCATTGGGCAGTTGCTACCTGAGACTTAAACTTTCCTATTTTCCCTATCTGCAATCTTCCTTATTTCACAGAGGTTTCTGAGACTTTCTGCATCCGCTCAACTAAAAGGAATGGAGCATTTACTGGGATCATGCACCATTCTAAAGGCTAAAATTGAATGTGGTGGTACATGTAAAGCACCGAGTCCTACACTGGATATTTGGCCAGAGCCCAGGCAAAAAGAATTCCATCTCCTCCATCTATATGTAGGATAGCCACACGATCACCTATGTGATCCATGTACTCTTAGAGACATTTTAATTCTTATATTCCTCACAACCCTTTGAAGAGGGCACCGTGTTTATCACCAGCACTTTACAGAGGAGAAAACTGAAGCACAGAAAAGTGACATGAATGGCTCTAGGCCTCACAGCCAGCACATAGCTGTCTGGCCCAAAGTCAGTGCTCGTGACCACTTTCACATTCTATCTGTCTTGACTAGAGCAGAGAGATTTTCTTTTTTCTGAAGTTAAGGCCAAACTCACAGCCCCACAGCTATAAGAGCAATGTACGCGCTCAAATATATACATCATGAACAGACCCGTTCGTGCTGCACACAAAAGCCTTTGCTTGCCTTCAGTGTGGTAAAACAGTGGCCTTACATTGGCCCTATAATTGTGAAATGGGCACCATCCATATATTTCCAGTGTCTCAATCAACCAGATCCCAGCTGCCCAGCCCCTACCCAGCGTGGGTCTGCCCCCTGGCTGCTGGATACACAGCAGGTGTGTGCACTCTGTCTCTCACAGTCACATTCCTGATTCAGCTCCCATGGCCATAAGAGTGACTTAAAGAGAAGGAATGCTCTGTGCAATTGGAGGTTGTGCTGTATGGTGGGCAAGGTCAGCGGGGGTGGTGGTGGGGAGTGAAGGGATGGCTTCGGCCAGAGACAAAGGGTCGGGGGAGGGTGAGGAGAGAGGCTGCGACAGCAGGAGAAGGAGGATATCTTGATAAACCATGCAAGATTGGAGAGGGGGATGCGGGGATTGGACTTGCAAGAACTTTCTCAAGCCATAAATTTTCACTAGCTGCCTGAAGTCTGGAGCTTGGAGGCCAGAGGCCGGAAACTTGATCAAGTCCTGAGACAGCCAGTATCAGGAGCAGCAAAGTCAGGGCTGAGGCCTCAGATGGAAAGAGTAGACACTGAGTTGCTCATCCTTCTGGATCTAAGCACTGTGCCCTGAGCTCTGCACCAGAAGTTACCCTGGAATAACTCCCTGGGCTGCTCCATGCCTGTCTACTGATGTGCCAATTTATGTGGTTCTGTGCCTGGGTATACACAGGGTTTATAAACAAGTGTTCGAGTCTGACTCCACAGAACATCAGCTGTGTGACCTTGAACATGCTCTATGCCCTTTGTCTCCTATTCTAATGGAGACCATTGCCACCTCATAGGGTTCTAAGGATGGGGTGATAAAACACATGTGGCAGGCTGAACACAGAACCGGACACAAGAAATGCTCAGTAGCTGGAGCTGTTAGTACTCTGATGAATCCATGAGCCCAAGTGCACCCCAAACTCAGGTGTTCAGTTGGTTGTCATGCCTGAGTATCTTCCGCGGGTCCCGTCTTCATCTGTGAGCTCAGAAGGAGTTACACTCTTCCTGCACACTCAGCCCCCCTCCAAGGTCCCAGTTTGCAGTCCAAACACTCACCTAAGTTTGGAGCAGACACACAGAATGCAAGCATACATTCTCATAAATCACTCATATGTATATCCTCACATGTCTGCACGTATCTGCATGCGTGTATGTATTCACACCCCTGCACCTGCATACTACGAGCTCCTATGCATGACTGCATGAGTGCAGGCACCTCCACGTGCACTGGGGAACACATACCCTCTTGTAATTGTGATCTTGAACAGCACTCTGCCCCTGTCTGGGATTCAGTTTTCCTACTTGTAAGAAGGAGGGGAATGTGGATTCTTGGGTTAGCCATTGAATATGGGTCTTGAGCACAGTAAATGCAATCACCTGGAAAGTTCTGCAGAAACTTTACCACTGATCCTGTCCACTCTGCCTCCAAATATCCCAATCCATCTCCCTCTACCCCACCCTACCACCACTACTCCAGCCCACGCCACACTAAGCATGTTTTGCGGGGACCCTGGAGCTGCTTCCTCACTGTATGTTCTGTTTCCATCTTTGCCGCACTTCAGACCACTGCCCACCCTGCCAGGATATGCTTTTATAAGCACACCACCCATGGGACACCTCCCTCCCTGTTTAAATCCCTGCTACTTTCATTACTTCTCATTCCCTTGTGTTCATAAGGTTTAGGAGGCATTTAGCACAGTCTTCAGGCTCTATGGCTATTTTTGCCTGTGCTTCATTTTGATTTTAATATCCAACATGATCTTCACTTGTGGCTGTAGATGAATCCCTTTGTTTGTCCGAGCCTCAGTGACCTCATCTGAGCAACGGGACTAATACATTTCTTTGCCCTTATTAGTGTGACTAAGAACACCAGATTAGCTGTTTGTTACTTGTAAGGCATGAAAATGGGATTTGGCGTATCATGAATATGATTAGGACACAGAACTAATTCCCAAACAGTACTCTGCCTAGTTTCAGCAAACTGGAAGCCTCAGCTCAAACAATACTTCCTCTAGGTCTCCTGTGTCAACTTTCTCTGGTGAGGATACTGGGCTTGCTCTAGCTGTGCTCACCTCACCACTTACTCAGTGAAGCTGGCACTCTCCTGGAAGCTCTGTGAGGCAGCCATGTTTATGTCTGCTCAGAAGGTTCAGTGCGTGGCAGGTAGCCCTAAATAAGGTTGAAAGGATGACATTTCTAACATGCCCTGTACCCTCAGCAGAGGACTGTGGTTTCTGAGGAAGCCCTATGTGTGGCTACGTGTGACAGAAAGTCAGGGGTTTGGCAGAGACACCGAGGGCACCTCGGTGCAACAGCTCTTTAAATATTTTGTTTTTGTGACAGGGACTCACTATGTAGCTCAAGCTGGTCTTGTACTTGCTATGGAGCTCAGCCTGACATTGAACTCACAATCTTCCTGCCTCAGTGTCCAGACTTTAGATTTTTTTTAACTTGAAGGGGAAATCCTTGCTTTACCGAATTCAATCCTGGTTCATTTCTTGGGTGCCTACCCTGAGTTAGAAGAATGCTGATGGGTGTTTCCTTCTTGTTCTTCAGAGTGTGTGGGTGGGCCACACAAATTCTTGCTATTCCAGACTAACTCCCTGGAGCAATACTAGCTACCACTTCTCATGCCCTCCCTCCAACGAAAGGCCAGGCGCAACCCAGGAACCCGAAGGGTGAAGAAAGCCCAGACAGCAGTGGAGGCAAAGACTCTGGACACTGCTCTTGCAGAATGGAGAGGTACAGAGACAGGGAGGAGGGAAGAACGCGAAGAGGGAGTCGGAAGGACAGTCAAGAGGCAGCCTAAAGATGGTTCCTTTTGGTCCCTTCCCTACCTGTGCCCTCCTTCCTGGTACTAAAATGGAGAGACTGAAAAAATACATGAAACCAGTCACAGTAGGCAAGAAGCCAGAGGCCTGGAGCCAGCCACATGCTCTTTGATCTCAGGCAGGGTAAAGCCAGGCTAGAGGCCACTTCGGTGGAGGAGACACCGGTGTTCTGGGCAGAAGCAGGAGGTGGGCACCCTGCTGTGACCAGCACCAGCTGAAAGGAGCCCTTTTCAGCCCTAGCACAGTGCTGCCCTCTCTCCTCAGGACAGGGAAGGCTTGCCTGCTACTGTCCCCTGAACATAGATAGATCTCTAAGCCGTGTTGAGCTTGCCTTTGAGCACCTTGTTTCCCGTTCTTGTTCCCACACGCAGCTTCTGTGCACACTCATTTCCACATCCTGCACAAGAGCCTCATGGTCTTCTCGGAACGGATGAGGGAAGTCACAGTTGCTTTATCTTGCCTTATTTTAAAATCAAATTTCATTTCTTAATTTTGTACAAACATATATTGTACCCAGAACAATGCATTCCCTCCTGTGCCCCTCCCTCCCTCCCTCCCTCCCTCCTTCCCTTCCACTTTGTCCCTTTTGTTTCCCTAAACAATTTCACTTCTGCTTTCATTTTATATATACATACAGAGTTTTATATTTTTAAAGGTCGGCCACAATATTGATTATTACTTATTCTGTATTTTTCCTGTATCTCATTTATTCCTACATTTATTTTAACATTGTGGATGGAACCTATGGCTTGGCACATGCCAGGCAACTATTCTACTGTTAAGCTGTTGTTGCAGCTGAGTAGCTTCCTTTCAGGATAGAGAAGTGACATTGTGAGAAGAAAGGTGACTTTTCCACAGGACTTCAGTGAACATCAGCCGTACTGCAGAACTGATGGCTCCAATCCACTGTGCCAAGGAAGGGCTGAGGTGTCAGGGGACCTCATGGCTGAAACTCTCACTCGTCACCTGGAAAGACCCATGTGATATTGAAAGGGTTTAAGAAATATGAAACATAGAAATGCAATCACATATAGGGGGAAATGCCTTCCTAAACACGGCCATTAACAGTACTCTTCAGTCTCCTCCCCACCCACAGGGAAGATGACCATTGAGCTTACCACCTGTCAACAGGATTCCTTCTTCCCCAGCCTCCTCCCTCCTGCATATCAGCAGGGATCCTTCCTTCCCGGGCTCCATGGGCGCCACCCTGTCTCAAAGGTGGCTTCCAAGGACACAGGTTGACCACACCGCCCCTGGATCCCGCGCGCGTGCGAAACTCCCGAGAGCTTGGAGCCAATCAGCTGCACGAGCCCCCATCCCCAGACCCCTAACCCCTGAACCGGATAAAAGGGCTGGTGGGGAAGGGATCGGGGCCCGCCATGCTCATCTCCTGCGTGGGATAGGCGGGACCCGGACGCGCACCGGTAATCAATAAATGCCTCATGTATGTTACAGTGGTCCGTGTCTCGTGGTTCCTTAGAAACCCGCCCGGCTTGCCCTAACAATATCTAACAGGGATTGTCACTATGGGAAGTGATCTCAGGGGTTAGATTCATGTACTAATATAGTTGTTCAGTTGCTGTCTTGCTGTGCTGGGGATAGGATCCAGGGCCTCATACATGCCAGGCAAGTACTGTACCGCTGAATTGTACCTCAGCCCACAGTCCTCCATCTGGAAGATGAGGAGAGTGGAACCCAAGGGAAGGGGCTTAGCTTGCTCAGAATCACAACGTCTAGTAGATGACAACGACGAGGCCAAGACCTGAACATAGAAATAACCCAGATACTGATACCCTGTGGGAGCTCTAAGGTGCTTCAGAAAGGCCTTTGACATCCGCATAACAAAAGGTCAGTATTTGAACATCAGTGTGATGGTTTTTGTGAAGCTAAGAGATTTGGGATGGTACTAACAAATTCACGCTGATAACTCAGACCCAAGCCATGCCTGCTCTAGGGCCTGGTGGTGAAGGAGAAGCAGCACCAAAGCCAACGTCATGGCTCAAGGTGGCTTCTAAACCTTCTTCAGAGCGGTGGCTCAGAGAGCAGCCAGGTGGAGGATACTGAGCCACTTAAAGAGGAAAGGGCTGGCTACCTGTGTGAACCTGAGTTCTTCTACCTCAGCTGGGACTATGACCCATTGCCTTGGTCCCAGAGGGCTTAGGTTTGTACACAAGATGGTACTCCTGATTGGGGTGACCCTTGCCTGTGTCTCTGGGCTTGTGAGAGCTGGGCCTCCTGGGAGGTTTCCTTTGAACTCTATTAATAAGGCGAAGCTGAACTGAAAGCCCTGCAAATCTTTGCCAGATGTCCCCAGCCCAATTCCCACACCTAGAGAGACATCTGCCTGGCTGGCTCACAGGGAAAGAGGTGGCCTAAGAGGGCCAGCCAAAGACCTCAGGACTTGTTGCCCCAGTAGGCATTGCCCATCTCTCAGAGCCCACCAGGAGGGAAACTGGCACTCAACAGCCACTCTGTCCCACAGCAGAGCCCAACCAGGAGATTGTCCCGGTTAGGCCAGTCCAGGCCAGCTCCATACAGGCCTGAGGAGGTGACAACCCTATCGACCAGCTCCTCCCGGCCCCCCATTTACATCTTGATTACATTCCTTGGGAAAGCATCCAGGCCGCATTCCGCCTGGCAGGCTGCTGGGAAGAGCCACAGAGCACTATGGCAACGCTGGAGGGGCTAGCAGGCCTGGCTGGCCAGCAAGTGAGGAGCAAGATCCATCCACCAGGCTGAGGAACCTCCTTTTGCAGAGCCAACCTGGATCCCTCAACTCCTCCAACTGCAGCCTGGCCCACTCCATCCCATATGCCCCTGCCTCAGCCTGACTCACCTCTGTACCACCAGCCAGTCCTGTGCAGGGTGCATCACAGAGCTGAATCCAAAGCCCCCCCCCAGCACCCCTTATGACTGCCCCCCACAAAGCCTCTAAGGCCTGGTCTTGGTTTCATTTTCTCCAAAGCCACACCCTCTGTCCTCTGGCACAAACAGCAGGCCTCGAGTGTGAGGTGGGCTATGGAGGGTGTTCAGCTGGCACTGTGGCCCTGGCACTGTCTTCACTAAGAGTGTAGTGGACAGCTGCAGTTCTCATCTTCTGGGTAACAGTCCTTTATTAGGACCCCACTGAGTCACAGAGAATACAAAAACAAGCAGTAACTTCCTTACACTGTTTCCATTTTCATAGTTCAGTAGAAAATACCTGGTTATTTGTGGAACCCCAGAAGCACATTCATAGAGCCTTCAGCTCTTCAAGAACATCAGGAGAGGTCTCTAACATCCCTCTTCAGTCAAAGCAATGAGCCTTGCTTTGCCTTTGCATCTCTACATGCCCACAGACCCCCCCTGCACCCCCCTTCTCCGTCAAGAAAGGCTAGGGCACAGAGAGAAGCAGCTGACTGAGCCCTACCCCTCCAGCTCCAGCGTTGGTCTCCCTGTACCAGGGCAGCAGTAAACAGTAGTAGAGTATCCATAACCTAGTACACCCCTTCAGTCCATTCACCCCCTCCTTCCCTTCTCCTCCTTTCCCCTCCCTTCCTTCTCTCCTCTTTCTTCTGTTCCTTCCTTCCCATTTTAGCATCAGAAACCTTGCAGCATGGCCTTATGTGAAAGCACAGCATTGAAGCAGATAACAAATCTGGTCTTCTGGAGGCATCTTAGAGCACTTCAAAGAATGGGATTTGAGAAACACTCAGCTAGTCAGCTGCAGCTACCTATGAAGAGCTGCCAGAGCGTCCATTTAGCATGTGCCCCTTCCGCCCTCTCCTCTCTCTCTCTCTCTCTATCCCTCTCTTTGGCCCTCCCCTCTCTTCCTTCCTCTCTCCTTGCCTTGCACAGTGCTCATGGACCTTCCTTACAGAGCCCTCAGTTCAATGTAGTTCTGCTCAGCCTGCCCTCAGGAGTGGGCAAGGGCTTCATGCCAGTGCTGGGCTGTAATTTTAGGTCCCTGGCTTGGCCAGACAGTGCTTGCCAGTCACATGAGCAAAGGCCCCGGAGCCAGGCATTCCTGCCCAGCCCTTTAAACTATAATCAAGGCGGGGGTGGTGGCACCAACTCCAAAGGGTTGCCAGAGACGTTTTGTTGTCTGCAGGGACTAGAGAAGGTCAACAACATCAGGTGCAGACACATCCTTCTGTTCAAACCCCTCCCCTCCTTCTGGAAGGCTGGGACAGGACTGTGAAGGGAGCTGTGGGTTGGAGCTGCTTAACAGTCAGAGCCTTCGAATATACCATGCTGCCATGGAATTCTCCAGAAAGAACCAACAATAGGACCCTGTTCAGCTACAGACAAGGAAAACAGGGGCAATGAGGGACTGAGTGCCAAGATCTCAGTCTGCCTTGACTGCTCTGTTCTGAGCAGGCTTCAGAGTCACCTGGACTGTTTCCTTTGGGTGGGTGATATATGCCACGCACAATAGCCAGTGCTAGACACTGAGGAGAGAGTTGGAAACAAACAATGTGTATCCTCACAGAGCTGACCATCAACTCGGGGCTGACAGATAAGAAACAAAGTGTGTAAGCTGAATAGGAGAGCAGAAAGCAAAGACTCAAAGTAAGGAAAGGGTATGGGAACGTCAGGGTGGAGGGGAAGGTGGATGGATGGCAGGAGGGTTTCACTGAGAAGGCCACACTAAGCCAAGGCTCCAAGGCAGTGAGGTAGTTACTTGTGCATCACTCCAAGGGAACATTGCAGGCAGAAACCACAGGGAGAACAGAGCCCTGACATGAGGACATACTGATATATTAAAACAACAGGGAGGAGGCCAGTCCGGCAGGCCGGAGCAACGGATGATGGTTGGAGATGAGAATTAAAAACTGAAGAAGTGCATCCTGTAGGGCTGTGTGTGCCCGCTGAAGAACTCCGGCTCATGCTGTGTCCGAGCTAGGTGCCATGGTAGGCTTTGGCGCAGGAGGTGGATGTGAGCTGACTGGCAGGTGTGAAGACACTCCTGGCTGCAGAATCGAGAAGAAACTGTTGGGAAGCTTCTGCAGTGACCCAAGTGAAGGCTAACGTGGGCTCAGAGCAGTGGGTGGTGTCTGGATGTATTTTGAGCATAGAGCTAAGGGATAAAAAGTGTGTGGGAGGAGAACAAGAAGCTTTGGGCTACACAGCATGCCTAGAATCCGAGTGAAGGGCTGGGCTGCGGAGCTGGGGCAGCGAGGAGGCTCAGGCTTCTAGGAGCTCTGAGTGCAGTGGCACCTGTGGGTCCAGTCCTGATGTGCTGCTGTGTAGGGGAATCTAGCAGTCAGGTAAGCTGGGGTGATTCTCAATTCAAATGTTGAAGAAACAGAGTGAAGCCAATTGATAGGGTTGAGAAAGTAACCAGCATGCGGTCAAGAGTCCTGAAGAACACTGGCTAAAAGCAGCGGTAGTAGGCTTAGGCTGGGGATAGCACCCGGATTTCTGCGGCAAAGTCATAGACTGCTCTTCTCTCAAGGAAGCATGGAAACTGCAGGCTTGTCTCTTGGAAGAGTTCCTCATGCACCTGTTTCTCAGCCACTGTCTAATTTGTGAGTCAGTTGGTGACCACGGGGGGTGGGTGGGGGGAAGACCTTCAGGCCATCTGAAGCCAGGGCAGCCACAAGACAGGGCTTCCTAGGTAGAAACAGAAAGATAAGTAACTAGAGCCATGGCTATTACTCTGGGGAGCCAGGGCCAGAGGCTGGGACCTAGGCTGTCATGAAAGGCGTGGCTGGTTTCTTCATCCTGTCTCTCTCAGACAGGACCCTGCACCCTCGTCGACAAGGCCATCTCCAGGGCCTCAAGTTACTTTCACTCCCTGAGATGATGGAAGGCAGGCCTGTGGAGTGCAGGACTCTGCAGAGCTTGTCCAAGGTTCAAGAGTTTGCACATAGATGGGTAGAGCAGGACCCCACAGCTACCCCTGGCAGAGGGGTATTGGTCCCTTAACACAGAGGAGGAAAGAGGTAAAGGCCCTGGGCCAGTGCCTGGTTCAAGACAACCAGCTCTATGCTTCTCAGACCAGAGGGATGTGGAGAGCTCTCGATCATCTGTTGTTTAATCTACTAGTACAGTACAGTAAGCCCATAGACAAGGATACCATTGGCCCCCTGCTATAACCACTCCACTCCACCTGCTTATATCAGAAGGGAAACTGGTGCTTCCAGACCCCAAAGTCCTGGTACTCACAGCAATTATAGTAGCTTTCTGAAGGCAGGCACTGTGCTAGACTCTGCACATATGAGTAGTTTCAAGTCAACGGCAAGCCAATGAGATATGCACTATGTGTGCAGCTATTGTAGAGATATGGAAACTCATCCTCAGAGGAGTGAGTTCCCTGCTCAGGGCATGCTGCTAGGGAGATTCAGAGCTAGGATTTGAACCCACCAAGGAACATACACCTATTTTGGTTAAGGGGGGCATTTTAACTGTCCTCAGAGTCACACAGCCAAGGCTGCCTGGCTCTTCTGGCAGGGAAGAGGAGAACAGGATAGAGCCCTTCTTTCTAGGGCTTTCCTTTCCTCTGTTCTGATCCCACTCCAATCGTCCCTACCTTCTCTCCTTCCTGTTTGCCTCCGCTCTCTTTGCTGGTTCCATTGAGTAGAGAGGATTTGGGGCAAAGCGTCCTCTGTCCACCACATCCAGAGAAGCAAGACCCAAGGCTGGGGGCTCTGAAAGGGGAAATGATTTGGCTTAAAAAATGGAGGACAGTGGGGACCACAGAGGGGTGTCCTTGGGAAGGAGGATCATGCTACAGACTTGGGCAGAGCCCCTTAGTGCTGCAATGAGGGTCTGACCTGGCTCCAAGCCACTGTGGTCTGGCTTCTTCTTGTTAGCAAGGAATGATGAATTTGAGAAATTACTGGAAGGATTGGGGGAGACAATGAACTTCCTCATCCACACTCAGGGCAGGTTTGGAGAACATGGAAGCTTCCCCAGAGGCCCCCAAGTCCTCTTCCTTAACTCTAGCCCCACCCCTTCCTTAATGCTTGCTCTTATCTTCTCTAGCCCTGCTACCTAGGAGATAACCTCATGGCAACTCCCCAACAACCCAGAGTTCAACTGGGCATCTTCCTGGGAAGCAAGGAAAAGATCCTTTCTTTGCTGTTCTTCACACAGGGTCTCACTATGTAGCCCAGGCTGACCTCAAACTTGTGATCCTCCTTCAGCCTCCCAGTTACTGAGAGTGCAGCCGTGCGACATCTGTCTCTCAACAGGTACTTTCATGTGCAACCCTGCTGGCCCATTTTATGTATGAGAAGACAGAGGCTTAGGGAGAAGTGGCTTGCCAATGATCTGATACTCACAGTATGGGTGGCAGCGCCTGGCTTCTAGGAGTTTCTGTGCTGTCCACCTGTTCACCAGAGGGTGAACTCTGGGTAACATGCTCCACTTGTTCCTCAGAGTTGTATACCTACCGTGCCCCTGAACGAGGGTTTTTGAAAATTCATTTTTCAAGTCAGCAGACACAGTAGTAGGCTTCATTTTGGCATTTTCTTAAGTTTATGCCATTACACTTTGTTTTTCTGAGCAGAGGTTTAACAAAAACTGTAGCACAAAGCTTATTGTGCTTATGTCTTCTGTTTACTGTAGGGCTCTGTACAAGCTCAACATGTTATGCCTTACTTTCTTCATTATTAAAACAGTGAGGGTGATGGCACCTTCCATGGGCTGTGAGGGTCATGTTAGGGTAGGGCATGGATGCATCCATATAAAGCACTGAGGACAGTACTCGTCCCTTAAAAAATGTCCATTCATTTGGGTTATTTCCATGGTTTCTCTTTCAAGCCTAGCCTAGGCTTGCTATTCATTCTGACATGGCCATCCTCAGGCCTACCTTGCTAGCTTCAACATCTGAGACCTCTGTCTCCACCACCTCCCCTTGCTATTCTGCTTGCTGTGGTCTGACCCTGATTTTCTGTCTCCATTCTAGGCACCGATTGATAGCAATAACCAGTACTCACTTTGCCAACCGCTGCTCTGGTCACCAGTGCCTGGGTGACATGTGCGGCTCCCAGAATCTCTGTCTTTGTCTTGCCTTTGTCAGTCCCCTTCAGGATTGGAGGCCACACCACTATCAAAGCTCACACCAGGGTCCTGTCACTTCTTGCTGTTGCCTGGCATCGTCTGCCCCTGCACTCTCTGCCTGTTGCTATGACTTCATGGGGCTACAGACTCTCAGAGCTCCTTGGATGCACCCACCCCACACTGCTGACTGTCACCATACCTCTCCAGACAGCCTGTTCTGCCAAGGAACAACCCAGTGTCTGTCTTTTCCTGTCTATAGAAAGTAGATGAGACAACCTAGAAGAAGCAGAAGGAAGCCAAGGGGTTTCTTTGACCAAAAGCAAATGGCTCAGTGAGCATGTTTGAGTTCGGTGTGACCCTAACTCTCTGGCAGAGACTTTGCAACTGCTACCATGCTCCCTTACCACCCTGTACACCTTGGAGAGGAGGACTAGGCTCTAGTTTGTGCCTGGCTCCAGCAGGCAGGGGTCAACTCACAGCCACAAATGTACATGAGGGGAGAGGAGGAGGAAGAGGAGGAGAGGGAGGGAACACAAATAGAAGAGCCCAGCAGTGAAGCTCTGGCAGGGAGCACCAGGAGGGAAGGAGGGAGGGGAAGCCGGACCCAGGGCTATTTCTGTACAATAATACAGGGGAAGAGGGCCAAGCTGACAGGACAGTGATTAGTCTTCAGGGAGCAAAGGCGAAGACTCTGCCGGCGAGCCCAGGGCTGGAGGAGCTGGCCTGGGGCCCAGTCCGGTGGGCTGGAGCAATGATTTCAGAGGCCCGGAATCTGAGGCGAGCTGGGTCCAGGGACTAGGGAGCAGAGAAGGTGGGAGCAGGGTGAGGGGAGCCAACCATTCTCCCCGCTCCACCTCCAGCACAGGACCCTGGGAGGGACTGGGGCTGACTTGCCCCAACTGTCAGTCTGCCACTGTGGGGTTATCTGACTGTGTGTAGGGGCAGAGTTTCTGAAATGCACACTTCCTGGGCTCTGGTCTGTAAGGGAAATGGCGTGAGAAAGGGCCAGAAACACACGGCTCGGAAACCTCCGGGGAAGAGTCAAGACTTCGTTTTCTTTCCCACGGGATTTACAGTCATGGGGAGAGGGAGTGTGAGAGGGTCAGGTCATAGAGAGTGACAGGGAGATCACATTTACCAAGGATCCTTGCTGCTGTGCCTTTTGCTACACATTAGCACATTGAATACCCCTGAAAGCTAGGTAAGGTAGGAGTGACCAGGCTTGATTTACACCGAGGAAACAGATACGGAGAGGCAGTGCAGGCAGGTCTATCATGCTCCAAAGCCCTAGCTCTGGAAGCAATATTGCAATAGGAGGGTGGGGTTCTGCCAGGCTCTGATCTGGGACTCCTTGGCCTTGAATCTACTGCCTACTTTCTGCCAGGTACACTACCTTGAGCAAGTTATTTCACCTCTTGGCCTCAGTTTTTTTCATCCATATAATGGAACCAACAAACATTTTAAGATTGCCTACTGACTTCTGAGTGTGGTGGTACTCAGGAGGCTAAGGCAGGAGGATCTCAAGTTCAAGGCCAGCCTAGGCTTCTTAGTGAGACTTTGCCCCATAATTTAAAATGGGGACAAAATGGGGGTGGAAGTCATTGGTAAAGTTCTTGCCTATCGTATGCAAGGCTAAGTTCCACTCCAACCACACAAATGATTGCTATGTAAAGTAAATCAATGAATATGCACAAGGCATCTAAAATAGCCCCTGGTACACAATAACTGATTGCCGAGGAAGTTGACTTGAGTACTTTGCCACTGTCCTTTGTAGACAATCCTAGAGAGAAGTGTATGAGGAAGGCAAGAGCTGTAAGAGGAAAACACGATCTGGAAGGTTACTCAAGCCCTTTAGAATTGGCATCCTCCCACATTTGGACAATAGCATCTAGAGTCTTCAAAAGAGGGGCTGTGTGACCCTATAATTGCACTTCTGGGAATTCATCCTGGGGAAAGAATAGGTCAAGAGAGCGGAGATGTACGTATCAGGACGTTCACTGCGTGGTGATTACAGCAAAAAGAAAAAAAATAGGGGCTTGGCTAAATGAATTACAGTGCGTCCGTGTACTGCAGCCACTAAAAACAACCGCGTCACTCTAAAGCACTGATACAGAAGGAGATTCCTAGGAGAGTAAAATGGTAGTCAGAGCTGGGTCGAGAAGTGTTGGAGGCTCAAAACCGGAGAAGAGAACTTATGCCTATTTATAGAACACCTACAATGTCTTCCCTGGCAACAATTTTTTGAACATTTACTACTTGTATAATTAGAAGGAAACGAGTAAGAAAATGGTTTTTCTTTTGAAAGCAAAACCTTGAAGGTTTAGAACCTACACCTGGAAAGGGGTCATATGTAGTAGGCAGGAGTGATCTCCCCACTTGCTCAGGAGCTGGACCAGCATTTCAGACGCCTCCCAGCTGCTTCTTGCCAAGAAGCCTGGGTGGGGTGGGGAGTGAAGGCATTAATGGAGTCAGTCAGACAAATGTGGGCTCTATGTGCTCCTAAACAAAGCTTCAAATCCAGCAGACAAGGTGGCCTTGAGCAGTCTGAATTCATTTGTTCATTCAAAAGTGATTTACTGAGCAGTTACTATGCATGCAAACCAAGTGATGAGGACACAAAAGTGAGAAGAATCGACCAAGTTTCTTGTTCTACCGGAGGTGAGATACAGCATAGAGAATGGTGCAACAGGGTAAAGATCGGAGGCGGGGCTTGGAGAGCAGGAGGAAGTGCATGTATCAGTGGGACTTCCTCATCACCATGACATAAGACCTAATATAAACAGCTTAAATTGGGAAAGATTTCTGTTGCACCCAGCCTCAGTCCATCATAGCAGAGAGAGCATGATGCAGGAAGCAGTTCGTTCACATCATGGCAGCCATGAAGGAGAAAGATGGAAGGGAGAAGGGGATGACTGTGCTGCGGGTGAGCTCTTGTCCTTTATTCTGCTTGGGGCTCTCAGCCAAGGGAATAGTGCCACCTACATTCAGGGTGGTTCTTCCCCTTTAGTGAATCCTTTAGAGAAGTACCCTCACAGACACAGTCAGATCTGCGCTTTATTAATCTCCAAGGAGCTTCTCAATCCAATCAAGTTGGCAAGATTAACCATTATAGTGTGTCACTGGAAACAGAGGCGATTAGAACCAACATCTGAAGTGGGAGAGGAAACCAGGCATGTGGACAAGCGGAGGGTGAGCATTCCAGGCAAGTGCAGTGTCCCCGGGGTGGCAAGGCTGCTAAATGGGTTGAAGTATATAAAAGAGGCCATGCGGAGTACAACGGGGACATAGTGGCTGAATTTGGAGAGGAATGCCCACCAAAGCAGGGCTGGGTGAGCAAGTTATGGTGAGGCTTTCACTCTTGAGTGAAATGAGGAGGAGACAGGGCAGGATTTTCAGCAGCGATCCCACAGCCACTTACCTAGATTTTAGCAGAATCACTTTGGCTGCTGTCATACAAATAGGCTGATATAGAAATAATTAAAAGGGAGAGGCAGGGAACCAGTTTGGAAGCTATGACAGTAACTCAGGTGATGTGTCTCAGACCTAAAGTGGCAGTGGAAGTTAAAAGAACCGTCCTTTCTGCTCTGACATTCTGTATTCAGATTTTGCACCAATTCCAGAATGATCTGTGACAACCATTCCACTTTAGTGAGAATATGCATATAGTGTGTCCTGCTACGGAGCCTCCCTTCTTAGCCTACTGTAAGACTTTTGACGTGGTATTCACTACTGTATTCCTCCAAGGCTCAGAACAGTGGCTGCCTGGTTAGGGTTCATCAAAGGAATGAATGCCGTGGAAGTTCAGACAGGGGAGTAAGGAATTCAACCCAAATCATGGGAAGAAGAGGGCGGGCGTGGATGGATACAAGTGATCTACTCGTTCAGCCAAGCCCAGAGGAACAATTTCTGCTTCAGAGTATGTGTGCAGGCTCAGGCAGCCCTTATCTCAGCCTGGCTGATGGAATTTGGGTGTAACTGTTCTTCCCATTGGTTGTAGGAAAGAGATCCCACTTGAGCACGATTCCTCCCTTCTTAGAAGTGAAGCAAGTCCAAGGAAATAGATAGAGCTTGTGTTTCTCAGTGAGAGACAGATAGAATCCAAAGCACAGGCCCCTGTTAATTCTTTCTACATCACCCTATCTTCCTGGCACAATCCAGTTGCCTCCTACAAGCTTCCTTCTCATCTGGTAACTCAGGAACCCATCTTTCCAATTCCTTTGTCCTCTTGCCTCTGCTTTCCCCTAGAGCTATCCACCAGTCCTTGGGATCCCTGGAAACCCTTGCTTTATTCAGTGCAAATGCCCTCATAACATAGAAATGTCTCTAACATCTTTTTTTTTAAAAAAAAAAAAAAAAAAAACAACAACAGCAAAAAAAAAAAAAAAGCTTCCAATTCCTTGCAAACCATAGCACCTTCATGGCTGTAGTCATCATGGGAGCCTCACTTTCCCTTTAGCTAGAGGGATGGAAGATTGGCTGATTCTGATCACAGATGACCATTTTCTCTGCCTTTCATGTGTGCATCCCGAGCCACTGATGCTGAGACTCAGGAAAGGGCTCATAAAGCATATTGTCTATAAGGTAATGTTTCAGTTAACATTTCAGGGATCCAAGTTCAAATGTGGCAGATTAAGCAAGTATCTCCAGGACAGCCTGCCAGCCCCGTGTCCCGCTAATACCCTAGTAAAGGGATTTGAAAATGTGTTGTTAAAGGACTACGTGTAGGAGAAGAGTCAACTGCAGCAAAATGGTAGGAGCAGAGAAGCAGACAAATGAGAACTAGAACTAGCATGGTAGGGAGCACAGAAGCAGACCTCACAGAGGAGGCACGCCAGGCACTTCTGAAGATGATGGTATATTAATGCAGGATTTAAAGTCTCTCCATGACATACAGTTGGCCTTCCAAATGTCAGAGCACTGGAAATTTGCTCCCCAGGAGAGCTGGGCACAGAAGCAACAGGCCTGTTTCCAGAATCTCTGCAGTAGAAAACAGCAATCATCTATATACTCACCAGGGAGGCCTATGGGCCCTTCTACAACTCAGCCATAGGAGCCAAGCATCCATGCTTCTCCCCTACCTTACCAGAGTGACATTTGACTCTTCCCTTAAAAACCAGTAAAACTCACAGTACTGTGGCCAGTTGAAAGGTGCTAGAATTGTCCCATAGATTTCTAATCCTCTTTTCAGCGTCCCACCTTTAAAAATGAGTAGACAGCCAAGGACCATTTGAGATAAATCTTTAATGTAGAAGGTAATGGCCAAACAAACAGAAAAGTCAGAGGAAACAGACACAGAGCAGGGGAGTAGAAGAAAACTAAGCCAACAATCACATGTTGGTGGCTTCAGCAACAAAGGTGACTGTGTACTCAAGCCACATGCTCTCTGTGCGGCCAGCAGAGCGCTGCTCTATGTCATCGCCAGGACTCCAGCTGAAGGAGCAGCTTTCTATCTGGGATATCACTGGACTCATAAGGGAAGGAAGCAAGGTGGCAGAAATGGAATGTGTCACTTCAACTCCAATTTCCTTAGCCAAAAAAAAAGAGAGAGACATCCAAATGTAGTGTCCAGACCACAGGGAATATTCTGTTGCACAGGCAAGTCAGGGGACAGAATAGCAATGTTTCTACAAGTCCACATTCTATCAGAATCCAAAAAATAGAAGGAGAAAGCAACAAGGGGGTGGGGTGGAGTTAATGAATTGCTGATGTGGCATAAATGCAAAGTTAACTAAGGCATCAAGAAGCTAGAGTTTTTAAAAGAAAGATGGCAGCAAAATAGATGAACAGACAACAAAATGAAAAATCCAGAAAGCTGCAAGAATTCACGAAGAACTGTAATATGTAATTAAAAGGAGCACCAGAAAGAAAGGTGACATCTAGGAAAGAGTACAATGTCAGAGTACAAAGCGTTAATGAATCAGTTCCTCTAGGTAGAAGGACACTAATTTCTCTAATTAGAGAGTACATGTCAGAAGTGGAAGGTAAGTTCCTATTGCTAAAGATACCATGCACTTCAGGATGCAGGATACAGAAGCCCATGGGTTGAAACTGACATAAAGGTCTCCTCCCTGAGGATTAGCTTTCATGATACCAGAAGGCACCACACAAGCCTCCAAAAGAGGGAAACAAAAAGTAGTCCTATCCAGCTATTCTGCTTATGAACCACAAGGATGACCCACATAGTATGATAAACCTAAGGGTGTAATCATGGCACACATACTTTGAAGGTAACCAACAGGTCTCTAATTGGACATAAGACCCACTCAACAAGAGGGAAATCATGTTTGTACTGGAAATCTATCCAAGTACCCAGGGCTAGTGAAGTCATGGACATTGGAGGTTGTAGGCAAAATCGCTACTTCACAAAGTACATTCTAAATATTTGTCCTTATACCCAGAGATAAGTGTAGTCGTCACTCATTATCAAGGAAACTTCCCTTTGCAACTGACAGAGACTATTGCATGAATCTTCAACGAATCAAAATGTAGAGTTGTGGAGCCCTGTACTAGTGGATACATCTACAACAATACAACTCCTCCTGCGCCTAAGGCTGTGGAAAGAGGAGGGAAGGAAAGATTGTAAGAGCCAGAAGTCCAGGGAGATTGCTATGAGATTGTGTCTCCTAGTAATGTCAGAAGCTACACCCATAAATTGCCACCAATATGAC
Organism: Cricetomys ansorgei; assembly: GCA_026225945.1. Lineage (NCBI taxonomy): Eukaryota > Metazoa > Chordata > Mammalia > Rodentia > Nesomyidae > Cricetomys > Cricetomys ansorgei. Next base: position 353,868 of record JAMJFZ010003463.1, read on the forward strand.
TGAACAAGGACAAGAACAACAGACATGCTAACATGGACAAGGAAAGTCCACAAGGCCTCAACGCTACACAAAGAACTACAGGCAACTAAGGAACTCTGAGGGAAGGAGAAATAGTCTTCCCCAGGGACGAGAAAACCAATTGGTTATCTAGTATCAGTCCTGAAAACATACATACAAGTAACATTGTACAGACTGAGCAGGCTGTATTTAGGAATATATATGTATATACACAAACATATATGCCTGTAATACAAATTATTTTAAAAAGAGGCCATGGATGTGAACAAGAGAAAAGAAGGATATATGGGACGGTTGGGAGGGAGGAAAGGGAAGGGAATAATGATGTAATTATATTATGATCTAAAAAATCATCTTTAAAAAAATGAGAGGGCAGCCAGGCAGTGATGACGTACACCTTTAATCCCAGCACTCAGGAGGCAGAGGCAGGCAGATCTCTGTGAGTTTAAGAGAAGCCTGGTCTACAGAGTGAGTTCCAGGACAGCCAGAGCTACAACAGAGAAACCCTGTCTTGAAACACCAACCAACCAACCAAACAAACAAACAAATTGAGAGGACACAGCAAGCAGCCACTGCATGGAGTGAAGATGTGAAATAGCAAGGCACATTTTGGTCTACTTTCAATATACTTCTCAAAGACATCCTAAGAGGTTCCAAAACAGGAGTGTGCAAAGACTCAGGAATCAGAGCAGTGCTGGTCCTGTTGCTTCCTGCCTCTTATCACAGCACTCAGGAGATAGAAGCAAGAAGATTCCAAATTCAAGGCCAGCCTGGGCTACAGAGTGAGATTTTGACAAAAAAAGGCAAAAATCAGAATGAACCAGAATGGCATCAATGATCAAGTCTAGATGCATTCATTGATTCACTGAGCAATGCTGATTGAGAACTTTCTGTATGCCATGCACTGTGCCAGGTGCTGGGATGTGGCAGGAAGCAGACATGGAGTCCTTCCTCTCACTGAGTGCGCATCCTAGTGCCTCCCTCCCCACCCCCTGAGAGAGCCAGCAGAGTGGAAACACAAACTCGTTTTCCCAACAGCCAGTGTCCTAAGGAGGAAGGAGCAACAGAAGGTGGGCAGTGGTGACTTCTGCTTGGTCAGTTTGGGAAGGCCTCTCTGAGGACACCAAATTCAAGTTCCTCATACCTTATGAAGATTTGGGGAGAGACGCAGACGTTAGAATTCGAACTATGCATGTGTAACAGAAAAAACAGAGGGTGTCAGAGAAACAGAAAGAAGACCACTGCATAGAAAAGTTGCCAATCATTTCTCCCAACCTGTCACTTAGGTTTTTAACTTTGTTTACGGTGCCTATTGTCACACAGACATTTCAGAATTTTGATGCCATCAAATGTACCAGTCTTTTCATTGAGAGGTTTTGCTTTCTGTGGTGTCTTTAAAAGATTTGTCCTACATCAATAGTATTACTATACTTTTCAATGTTTTCTTATTATAGTGTTATGTTTTGTATTTTACATCTTTGCTTTCAATTTGTATGTTATTTCATTTTTAAATGGTGTGAAGAAAGGACCTAAATTTTTTTCCCAAATGGGTAGCCAATTGCCTCAATACCATTTAGTGAATAGACCATTCTTCCCTCCATTGATCTGAAAAGCCGCCTTCATTAAATAACAGATTACCACATACACATGGATGTGTTTCTGGGCTCTATTCATTTCTATTGTTCTCTACCTCTATCCCTGTGCTAGGTCTGATGATTAGGCCAGTAATCCTGCCTCCGGCCAAATTGGCTCTTTAGGGCCCTTGTCCATCCTGATTGGCCTGAATTTATGCCCTGCCCATTGTTACCTCCTCTGAATAGCGCTCTAGCACACGGCTTTCCTTCCTGGAAATGTGTAAAATATTTTGATGTGTGGTAAAGCGAGTCTCCCTTCCCATTGTTCTTCCCTTTCAAAGTTGTCTCAGCTATTCTTGTGCATTTTCTCTCACATGTGAATTTTCTAATCAATTTGTCAAGTTCTGTGAAAACTCCTACTGGGAATTTGACTGTGATTGAATTAAGTTTATGGATTAGCCCTGGAAAAAACTGATACCTTTGCTATATTGAGTTTTCCCATCCAGGAACATGCACGTATCTCCATTTATTTAGATCTCTAAGTGTTTCTCAGTAAAATTTTATAGCTTCTATTTATATGTCTGGCACACATCTTCCTTTTTTTCCCCTTCAGGTATCTTTCCTTTGGCTTTGTTTGTGAAAGGAAGCCATTTATCTATTTTATTTTCTCATTGTTCGTTCCTGCTTTCTATAGCTGTCTTTCAAAAGAAACTTCATTTTGTAATAGTTCTGGATTTATTAAAAAAAATCTGAAGATAATACAGAGCTCTCATATTCTCCAAACTTCATTTTCTTATTGTGAACAATTCACATTACTGTGTTGCCTTTGCTACAATGAGAGGACCAATATTATTATTAATTAAAGGCCATCACTTATTCGTACTCTTTTAGTTTCTCCCCTTATGTCCTTTTATTTGTTCTGGGATTCCTTCCAGGATATCATGTTGCACTTAGTTGTCATGTTTCCATATGCTTCTCTTGGCTGTGGCAGTTTCTCAGACTTGCACTGTTTTTGATGACCTTGACAGATTTGAGAAGCAGGTCCCAGGTATTTTGTAGGATGTGCCTCAATTGGAATTTGTATGATGTTTTTCTAAAGATCAGACTGAGGTTATGGGTTGGGGGAGAAACCCACAGAGATAAGCGGCATCTCTGTCATGTCATATGAAGGGAGTATGAGCAACATGATTTGCGACTACTTCTGATGTTACTCTGGTAGCCTAGCAGAGGTAGCATTTGTCACACGTTCCCAATATAAAGTCATGCCCTGCTCTTCCAAAGTGTACTTTTGGGGAAGAATTACTATGAGCAGCCCATACTTAGAAGAGTACAGAACGTCCTCCTGCCACATTGTCGGAAGGGAATCTCCAGATGGGTTTTTGAATTCTTGTGCATGGGAGCACGTTGCTTCTCCATCTATGAACTGATTGAGTTATCTCTTTATATCAGTATGAACTGTGTATTTCCCACATCTTTGTTGTTTTTCAGATTCCTGTCTCTAGCCACTGGGATCTTTTAAATTAGCTCCTGTGGTCCTGTGATTTATCTCAACAATGGATTGGTTAGTTTGTTTTGTGTTTGTGATTTAATTTTTAAACACTCGTTTCCTTCATGATATAACAGAGTCCAGTTTTAAAATCAGCCACTTTGTCAGGCAGTGGTGGTGCATGTCTTTAATCCAAGCACTTGGGAGGCAGAGGCAGGCGGATCTCTGTGAGTTCAAGGCCAGCCTAGTGTGCAGCATGAGTTCCAGAACAGCCACAGTTACAACAGAAATGCCCTGTCTCAAAATGCAATACAAAACAAAATAAAGCAAAAAATAAATAAATAAAATCAGCCATTTCTTCAAGGATCCCCAGTTCCTTTTATTATTTATGGGGTTAGAAGCCAAGATCTGAATATGGGTTATGTACATTGCTGTTAGGGTATCATTGTTTCTGGTTTTCTCAGTTGACAAAGTAAAACAATATCTATGTGCATTCCAACTTGTATACATACACACATCTATGAATATGGCTATATGTAACCATCTACATGTATATATTAAGTCGAGTATGAATTCATATTGATACCTTCAGCTATAAATTGTCACCTTTGGGATGAAACCAATCAGTTCGCTGTTGGGATTTGATTCTGAAATGACCCCACAGGTTATGTTTTGAATACTCGGCTCCCAGTTTGTGGTGTTATTTTGAATGCTGTGGAGCCTCTAGGAGATGCGATGTGGCTGGTGGAAGTGAGATACTAGGGACAGTTTTTTGAAAGTTATACCAACCTTGGGCTTCGTTCTAGCTGTTTTTTGGTCTGCCTCCATATGAAAAGCCTCCACAGGACACTCCCCGCACCATGGATTAAGCTGCTCCCACTGCCATGCCTTCCCCACCGTGGTTGACTAAAATTTCTCTGAGACCATGAACTAAAATAAGTTGTTCGTGTCAATTAATCTGGTCACAGTAATTCCAAAGTGACTAATCCACTTCTCATGGTTATCTATAAACTCTCACTCCAACAGTGGGATACCAACTTCCCACTGTTCTATATCTGCTCACTTAATTGTTCAATTCCTGTATGTATATATGGATAGTGGTATCAGAATTGTTAACCCGTACCCCCATAGGAAACGGCAATTACAGTGCAATGTTTATGTGCCCTTTCTTTTACTTTTAGTCTTAACAATGCTGAGTTCCAGGATTACTTAAGTCAGTACATCCTTAACCCTCTCCATCTGATAGTGAGAGCATTTCACATACTTGTTGCACTTTAGATTGTGTCACATGCATTCCGTTCTTAGACCCCTGGTGTCCTAAGTGTTTTTAAATGTTTGCACACGTTAAGTTTCCACCTTATATTGTAAAGTTCTGTATTTTTAAATGCAGTGTAATGCATCCACATCTGTGGCATTTTACACGATAGTTTTCTGAGCCTAAGACTCCTCCAAGACCTGCTCATCTTTCCTCCCTCCTCTTGGGACATTTCTACTGTGTGATCATCTCTATAGGTTTGCTTTCTCAAGACTGTCATAAAATTGGAATTATGCAGTATCAGTGAGTATCCTTTTCAGACTGACTTCTTTCATCCGAAGGATGTGTTTAAGGTTTGCTCATGTCTCCCTGTGACTTGAGAGCTCATTTCTTTTAGCACTGAAAAACATTTCATTATACAGACACATGGTGTATAATTTTTTTTTTACATACAGCACACATATATTTGGTTTATATTGTATAAATATGCCATACATTCTTTTTATCCACCTACTCTTTTAGTAAGTTAATCTGTTGTTATTTTTTGGTTTGTGAAATTAGAAAGAGGTGAATTATCTGAGCATTGTGGCATATGCCTGTAATCCCTGTACTCAGGATGCGGCAGCAGGAGGATGAGAAGTATAGCATCAAGCTTTTCTGTCATGTATTGTAGTTTGGTCCTACATTTTAACATTCATTATCCAAAAGTTACTATGGATTTTCTTTATGTCTTCTTATAGAAATTTTACAGGTTTTTTTTGTCTTTTATTTAGGTCTATGATCCATTTTGAATTATGTTTTGGAAAACTGTAAGGTCTGTGTTTAGGTTTTAGGGCTTTTGTTTAATTTGGGAGTTTTTGTTTCTTTCTATTGTGGGCATCAAATTGTTCTAGCACCATTCGTTTTGTTTTTGAAAGCCATTGAATTACCCTTTACTCCTAAATTAAAGATCAATTGACTACATTTACACGGGTCTACTTCTGGTCTCCTTAATGTGTCTCCTGACTTCTGTATTTCTTCGCATATGTACTAGATGGCCGTGGTTGCTGCTATTGGCTTCATATTCAGCCATGTGAGCCCTTCAAGTTTGTTCTTCGGTGGCATGCAGGCCATTGTAGATTTTTGCCTTTCTGCATAACTTTTAAGATAAATTTGGCTATGTAAAATATTTTGCCTGGATTTTGATAAAATCTTGGGGGCTCTAAGGCACAGAGATATAGCTTGGTAATAGAGTGCTTGTCTAGCATGGGAGAGGTTGGATCCCTAACAATAATAGAATGATTGTGGTAAGTCTGTATACCAAGTTAGGAAGTCATATTGAATCATGTGATTAAACACAAATGTCTGTGTCTTTTAGCTCTTTGATATATTCAGCTTCATAGTTGTTTTCCTATTTCGATGTGTGCATATTTCACTAAACCTACATATCTCATTTTGATACTATTGAAAATATATTTCCAATTCTAATTGTTTGTTTTTGGTATGTAGGAAAACAACATTTGCATATTAGCTATGTGTCTGGCAACCTTGCTATCGTTACTAGTTTCAGGAGGGTTTTTTTTGTCAACTCTTAGGTAATTTTTGTAGAAAATGTATTGTCCTCTGTGAATGAAGGCAGTGTTATTTCTTTTTTCTCAACCTCTGGACTTCTAGCTTCCTTTTCCCAGTGTGACAGCACTAGCAAACACTTGTAGTGCAATGTTAAATAAGAATGTTGAGAGAAGACATTTTCAGTTCTTCCCAATCTTAGGTGGAGAAAAATCTAGTTCCTCACTCTTACATATAATATGAGCTACATCAAATTTAGCAAAATATGTACATATTCTCTATTCAGCTAATAGAATGCCTCTCTATTTCTAGTTTATTAAAGGTGTGTGAGAGTGTATTCCTGTACATGTTCATGTGTTTCCATATACACGTGGAGGCTGGAGGTTGATGTCAGGTGTCTTCTTCAATCATTTTCCAACACATTTTTTGTACTAAGGTAGTACTAAGAAACTTTGTTGATGGGGTCTAGAATTTTTTTTGCTTTTTAACAATAAGTACTTAATCCTATAAATCTCCCTCTAACTATAGGCTTCACTGTATCTCACAATTTTTAAGTTATGTTTTTCTTTTCGTTCAGCTGAAAACCCTTTTAAATTTCCCTTGAGACTTCTTCTTTGATCCATAATTGTTATTTAGAAATGTGTTGCTTAAGGCACATATATTTAAGGATCGTCTGTGGATTGTTATCTTGATAGATGCAATAAAGCTAAATTTCCACTAGTTCTAATGAATTCTATTTCTCTTGGATGTCCTAAATAGAAAATATCGTCATCTGCAAATAATGATTTAGACCTTACTTTTCAATATTTATACCTGATAATTTCTATTTCTCACTAAATTCCATTGACTAGAATCTTCAGTAGAGTAGCACAAGAGAATGGTGCTGGTGAGTACTTTAGTCTTATTGTTGGCATTGGTAAAGAAGGCATCTAATTATATACTTTTTTGGGCCTCTGATAATTAACTACTAAGTGTAGTGTTTGCTATAAGTTTCTGGTTTCTTCCAGTATTCTAAGAGTTTCTTTTTAATTAAAAATAAGAATTTAATTCGTGTTTTTAAATAATCAGCTACGAAAATGATGGTTCAATTACATTTTGGTGACAATACAATGAATTACTTGATAGGTTTTTTTTCTAATGTTGAAGACAAAGAAATTTCTTCTGAAGAACAAGAAGTATGAACCTCTACTCTCAATTTTCTCCATAATACAAGGTATCTCATGAGGTTATTATGCAGAAAAATAAGTTAATACACTCTGTATGTTTTCATGTATAATACAGGATGAATTTAGAACCCAAAACCTAGAGAAGAGTATACTATAGAAGTATAAAATATTTTTAGAAATCGTTACATTTTTACAGGTTAGTGCTATATGGTCATGATTCCATTAGCGTGTTATCACATTTCATTGTTATTTATTTATGGTGTTTTCATTGATGTGATTAGCTTATAATATCCTTATGTAACCTATGGTTGTCTGCCACGGGGGCTTCTAATTGGCTAAGGTGAATTGGAAATCTGCCCCTCTTTTTCTATAGTTAGGAACAGTTCATGCAATAAAGAAAATTTTCTGAATTCATTGCTTACATTCGTATTGGTTTGATATTGTTGTATAGCAAATTATCCCAAAGTTTAGCAGCTTAAAACAACAGAGGGTTAGGGTGTGCCTCAGTGGCAAGTGGCTGACGAGTATATATAAGGCCCTGAGTTCAATCCCCATAGTGCAAGAAAACACAAAAAATAACAAAAATAACCAAGATCTCAAGGGTTTGTTTGTTGTTTTGCTTTGATTTCTGGGTTTTAGAGACAGTTTCACTATGTATTGTGGGCTAGCCTTGAACTCACTGTGTGGCCCAGGCATGATGTCAGTTTCTATAGTGAAGAAAGTAGGCATGGCTTGGTGGGCAGTTCTGGCTCAGGGTTTTTCATAGGTGCAGTCAAGGTCTGGTCAGGGCTGTGGACACTAAGGAATTCAAGTTGGGGCAGATTCACTTCTATGTGCCCTCCTGTGGCTGTTAGCATGATTCAGTTCCTCATGTGTTTTTGCATGGAGGACCTCAGTTTCTAACTGGACACTAGCCAGAAGACTCTCAGTTCCTCAGCTCCATTTGGGCCATTCCATTGGTCAACTCGGGACACACAGCAACTTGCTTTACCAAAGCCAGCACGGGAAAACCACAGTGCCATGAAGCTGGAAGTCACTTTCTTTTTGAAGCATAAGCTTACAAGAGACACATCACCACTTTTGCTGTTTCTAGAGCAAGGCACACAGTAAAGTCCATGCTCAGTAGATCAAGGTGAACAGAAATAAGAGCTAGAGATTATTGTGGGCCATTTGAGAGGCTGTGTATCACAATTCTTAATGTTAGATCTTTGACTAAGCTTCCAATTTCTCTTTTTGCCCTCTTTTGATTATTTTATTTTAAAATGATTTATTATTACTATTGCCATTATTATTACTATTGATAGTAATATTATTATTATTACTGCCTGTGAGTGATGTGTGGAGGAGCATCTATATGCCACAGCACAGGTGCGGGGACCAGAAGTTCCAGATAGCACTCGGGTGCCCAGATTTCTGTGGCAAGCACATTACCTGTTGAGTTGTCTCTTGACTCTCTTCTTATTTTTTAACAAATGTGTTTAATGTCATGCATTCTCTTGAGAACAACATTGGCTACCTCGCACTGTTTTTTATACGTGGAGAGTTGACTGGTTTTTAACTTTTGGTGTATCATAATTGTCTTTTTCTTCTTTATCCAGATTAAAACTGTGTGTATGTGTGTGTGTGTGTGTGTGTGTGTGTGTGTGTAAAGCAAAAATAATTTTAAAAGAGGTCATGAATTTGAGGGATGCATGGAGAAGTTGGATGAGTGAGATAGAGGAGTCGAAATGATGTAAATATAGTATTCATATATGAAATTCTCAAAAAATTAAATTTTAATTAAAAAAGTGTGGGCTTTGCTTTCTTATTTTTGGAGGCAAGGTTTTCAAACCACATTTTAGTGATATATTGTGGCTTTATTGAGCCTATGTCTATCCTGTGGGTCTCTATGACTGATGACTGAACCAAGAGCCTCCCTCCCACACATTAGGCAAGTGCTCTATCACTGACCCATATCCATAGCCCTCTTTTTAAATTATTCATTTTAGTTTGTTTTGTTTTTTGGTTTTTCTTTTTTTTTAGACAGAGAGCCTCACTATGTAGCCCTGGTTGTCCTAAAATTTACTATGTATACCAGGCTGGCCTCATATAGATCTCCCTTACCTTGGCCACCTGAGTGCTGGAATTAAAGCTGTATGGTACGTGGCTGGAGAGATGGCTCAGCAGCAGAGCATGTGCTGCTCTTCCAGAGGACCCAGGTTTTATTCCCAGAATCACATGATGGCTCACAAATATCTGTAACACCGGTTCCAAGAGTTCTGACCCTCTCCTCTGACCTCTGTGGGCACCAGGCACACACATGGTGCGCATATATACACATACGGGCAAAACACCCATACGCAAAACAAAATGAATAAATCCAAAGAAAAAATTTAAACCATGTACCACCACACCTAGCTCTTAGGCCTCTTTTCGCTTTTCAGTTTGAAACAAAGACTCTCTCACTAAGTTGTCCAGACAGGCTTTGGACTTTCAAACCTCCTGCTTCAGCCTCCTAAATAGCTGGGATTATAGACATGTGTCACTAGAATGAGCTAGGAATTTTTGGAAATTTTTATTGTGGCTTAATGCATTATAAATTTTTGTAAGTATTCGGTGCGTATTTGAAAACTGTGTGCCTTTTCTGTTCACACAAACACACATATGTTCATTCTTACTAATTGTATCATTTAAATTCTGGTGTCCTTATTTAGTTAGGAAGTTATTATAGGAAATTGGCATGTGATGGGCTAATTTCTGAAGCAGGCATGTTTTTATACTGCAGTTATAAATTCGCTGATCTCTATGTTAAACCTATGTTGTAAAGGTTTGTTGCAAGTAGATCTTTGTTGTGGTATGTACATATTATCAATTAAACGTTCCTATCCTTCTCAATGTTTTTGCTTTGAGTTTTGTTTTGTCTGGCATTAATATTGCTACATCTGCTTTCTCTTTGTTGGCACTTGAGTATATTTTTTTCAATTCTTTTATTTTCGATCTTTCTGTGTTATTTTGTTTTACATATGTGTCTTGTAAATGGCATACAGCCATCTTGGCTTTTGACCTAATCTAAGAGTCTTTGTCTTTTAATAGGGCAATTAAACATTCACATTTATTGTGATTGCTTATGTGCTTGGACTAATTCCTGCCATCTCATTTTGCATGTTTAAATTTAGACTGCTTTCTTATTGTTTTCTTTCCATTCCTTGTGCTTTCCTTTGTTAGATGGACAAAACTTGCTTTGTTTCATTTAATTTTCAGTAATCTTTGAAAAGTACACTTCTTATTTTGGAGCCTCAAGGGGTTATCCATACGTTCTTTATGCATAAGTATTCTCCACCAACATTTAGCATAAATTTTTGTATCTTTGCTGTCTCCAAACAGGCATGAGATGTAATACACAATGCTCTTACCTCTGCTCCCTCTTTGCCATCATCCTGCATTCCACTCTCTGCCCAATGCTGCCACCCTAGTCATGCTTGGAATCAAGACATTGTCTTAGAGATTAACTCCTTTATTTGCTCGCTCCTTCTTATATACAACTTCCTATGTGTTAACTCGCCTTGGTTCTTAGTGTAGTATATCTACTATCTGTTATATCAGAGGAAATTGTAGATGATCACATTTCTGAGTGGTTGAAGGTCTAAAAAATGTCTTTTGAAATTCACACCTTCCATTTTCTTTGCATTAGCTACCAAATGTATTTTATGATGGTTATGAGAAAATTAAAGATATAGTCTACATAATTCTTAAAGGCTCGAGGTGTAGGAATGACATGTTTTATGTATAGTCAGCCCACCATTTTACTTTCACATCATGTGACTCTCCCTATGGGTACTTACAGGCCTGCTGGGAAAATCTCTGTGCTATCATCTCTTTCTTTGCTTCCCATTCCCCATTAGACCCTGAATGAAACCACCTGTAATTAGTTGATCACCTCAGTAGTCATCAGTTATCAGGGTAAAGTTGGGGATTGCTTCTTTAACCCTCTTCATCCACAAGGTCATATGATGACTTAGTGATTGATAACTTTTTCTCCCTCTTTCTTCTGTAAAGTTGATAAGAGTGAGCTAGTGTCCAAGATGCAGATTTGGCCTTGTGGTAGAAAGACAGCCATCAGACTCATGGCTGAGCTGTAAGTTCCCTGGTCTCTTGACTACACTACGTTATTAATTCCACCATATCTCCAGTAAGAGCTTCATAGTAATATTGCTCTTGCAGTTCCAGTGACTTAAGGTAGAAAGAGGAAAATTGAATATGACTGCGGTGATGATACAGTGTTAGTTTCAGCATACCACAGCCCAACGGCTGCCACAAAGGTCATGGTCTTTACAGCTCCAAGGAACTTCCTTCTCATCGTGCACCAAAAAGTGCACTTCAAGAGTCAGAAACATCTATAAAATCTGAAGCCCAGGTACTATACTGCACGCAAGGCTGCAGGCAGTGTCAGAAATGTGCCAGCCCACTGTGGGCACTCATTCAATTATCACATTCTTCCTAGGCCTCCAATGGACAATCACTCCATCATCTCTACCAGCCATAACACTCAATGACATAAGAAAGCTCCAATCCAAGTTACATGAGGAGACCTCTTTCAGTTGCAAATGGAAGAAATGCAGCTCAAATTGTTCCAAGCAAAAAAGGCTCTTACTAGCTCACCTAAGTAAAAAGTAGCCAAGTGTTACATAATGATGTTTTAGTCAAAACATATATACCACGGTTGGTCATACGTCTTCGTGACATAATAACCATCTTAGTCTGTATGAGTACACGCCAATCTTTGCACAACAATGAAATTGCCTAATGAAGCATTTTTTGGAATGTAGGCCTATCTTCACCAACACATGACTGAGTAACAGTAGTCAGTGAATGCTAAGTCCCAGTTTCCAACAAATGACTGTGGATGGTTTTTCATCTCCACAGGCAGGTTTACCTGCTCCCAGAGGGCCTGAAACTCCAGGTCTTCTACCTGTTTTATCTCTATTGACTCTTTTCTTATACTTTTTTTCTCTTTTCAGGAGAAGTTATTTACTGGATACTGAATCAAGAGATTCACACATTTTTTATTAATTAATTAATTAATTTTGACATAAGGTTTCAAGTAGCTCAGGCTGGCCAGGAATTCATTGTGTAGCTAAAGTTGACACTGAATTACTGATCCTCCTGCTTTCAGCTCCCAGATGTTGGGATTACAGACATGTACAGTCACAGCTGGTTTTTGTGGTACTGAGAATCAAATCCATGTTTTCTGTTTAGTTCATGTTAGGCAAGCACTTGAACGAGTAGGCCATCCCTAGCCCAATTATTTTTTAACTTTTGAGTTTGACATAGGGTCTAACTAAGTTACCCAGGCTGGCTTTGTACTCACTCTGTAGCCAGGACTGGACTGGAACCTGAAATCCTTCTGCCTCAGCCTCCTGCACAGATTAAATTACAGGCCTGCATTACCAGCCCTGTCTATTATGGGTTCATCATTTCCAGTGAGGGTTTCTACTGACTCAGCCAGGACTCCACAAATCAATTACTCTCAAAGCTAAAACCGAATGTCCTTCTGGCAAAGGCTGAGTCATCCATCAGCCTGTGAAACTGACTGAGATGGACAGTCAGCCAATGAGAAGTTGTTTTCTGAGAAAATTTCAGTGTCTTCTATAAAAAAGAAGTTGCATAGCATGCACAAAGCTCTGCGTTCAAATCCCTATACTGTAAATGAGCAAGCAGAAGGGATGGATGTTGAACAGATTAAAAACACTGTTCTCCTTTGTTTCTCACATTTCTGGTGAAAGAACTGTGACCAGAGAAGAGTCGTGACAAAGCTTTGATTTCATGGCTTCTTTTTTTAAAGATAGGGTCTTGCTAAGTTACCCAGGCTGCATCAAACTCTTGAAGAGCCTCCTGCCTCAGCCTCCTAAGTGTTCAGATTGTAGGCATCTGCCACCATGCCCAATTTTTTATATGATGTTCGTGGCAAGCAATGCCATGTGACTGCTGTAGGTTAGAGGTTCTTGGAAGTGATCTTCAGTTTTTGTCCCAGTGTCAGAAGTACTAGGACATCTCTGATGGTAATTTTGCCCTTTTTAAGATCAAAAGGGGCTTCGGGTCTGACAGGGTACTGAAGAGGGGGCTGTGAAAAAGGCAAAAACAAAGACATAACCGAGCACTGTGGAGTGAGATAGGGGCACCAGGGTCCAACCCTAGCTCTGTCACTAACAAGGCCATCCTTTGCCCCAGGCCTCAGTTTCCCCATATGTAAACTTGAGAGGACTGCACTCAGTGAATGGTTTAATAACATACTTAAAGTGGAATCTTTTGTTCTGTTCTTGGGGAAGGAGGGAGGAAGGAAGGGAGGGAGAGTCAGGAGGCTGAGCTGGAGCCCCTCCTCTCCATCTGGAACTACGTGGAATTTCTGCAGTAGAGACATTTAACCTGACTTTAATTTGAGTTGAAACGTCTGATATTTCTGATAGTAATAACATGCCCTAGATGGGGCAGGGGGTGCAAGGCCTCCTGAAAAGCACACCAGAAAGCCCTCTCTGTTCATGCTCTGAAGCACAGCCCCCAGCAGGCGGGGATCCCGGCACTGAGGCCCAGGGAACGGGTGTTCCTGAGAAGCTAGGTCGGAGGAATCCACCTCCGGCTGGCAGGCGGCCATGCTGGCGGCATGGCGGCTTTCTGCGCCTCCTCCTATCAGCCTGCCCCATCCTGCTCTGCTAGGCCTGTTGGCTGGCTTTGGACTGGGCCGGAAGCCCAGAACGACATGCAGTGGGTTGTACATGAGGTGCCACCTGAGATGTCAGGTACGGGTCCTGGCAGGGCAGAGGGGCTTGGGGCAGACATATTGGGGGTGGGGCTGGTGGGACAACTGCCAAGGTGGCCATTGCTGGATTCGATGGCTCCTCCCTAACCATCAGGCACCCTCATCATTCTCCCACAACTGAGTCCATCCATCTACACAAGCTCCTCCTCCTCAGTGGGAGGTCCCATCAGCTGCCACCCAGTCTTTCCTGCTCTGACACAGACGTTTCATCTTAACCCTCCCTGTGTCACAAAGTAAGCCCTAGCCCAGATAAGTGTGGGGGAGTAGGGTCACTGATTCATTGAAGGCTACAGCAGAGATTTCTCTCCCTACTAGTCCAAACACTGTTAGACAATGAATGTGGAAGTCCTGCCTGGTGTCTAATTTTGTCCCTTCATACTGTATTTATTCTGTGCCCAAGATAGCCAACTACTGGCCCCGATTTATTATATAAATAGTACCCGGAGTCACTGGATAAGGGATGGCCTTGCTGCCCCCCTCCAGTTTCCCATCCTTTCCCCAGCCTCCTTTCCTGCCTTAATGATTCTTTGGTGACAGGGCGATGAGTGGGCACCTGAGAGCCCATGCTGACCCCTGAGCCCAGAACAGGCAGCCCTCCAATTACCCACACCACTCACGGGAGGGGGCAGGGGTGGAGAGAGAGTGCTTTCTTTCCCCTTTAAATATATATATATTTAAGCAAGGAAACAGATTTCACTTTCAATCTTCTTTCCAAGAGATTGTTATAAACAAAAGCAGGTCTGGGGCAGGAGGAGGAGGGGGGAGAAAGGAAAATGATTTGGGAGATTAAGGAGGCGGCCACGACAGCGTCCCCCTTTTAAACCTCAATAAGGTTGTTTTTCTTGGTCGTTTTTTCCTCCTTCCCTCTCCAGCCAGCATTACTTAAAAGGAACATTATGTTATCACAAATCAGATTTCCAAACATCATCTCCAGGTCACTGTGAACAGTTCAGCAATTTGACTGCAGATTCCTGGAGAAGGAGTCCCCTTTAACCTCAAACTCACCGGGGAGCTGCCCACTCCATAGTGCTCTGCTGTGGACCAGCATCATGCCATGGGCCACTCCCGTGTCCCAAGGGGCAGCTGTGGCTCCCACTGCCTGCTGTGGGGCATCCCTGACTCTGTGGGGTGGGGGCTGGACCCTAGTAGGGTAATAATGTGGGTTTCATTTTTCCTCTGCCATAAACTTGGGGCTTATCGGTGCCATGGAGCTGCCAGGGGAGATTAAAGTCACGGCTGGCGCCCTAGTTCCAACTCACAGTGAGAGACCACAAGTATTCCAGCTGGCGCAAGTGGGGCCTGGTGAATGAGGGTGAGACCGAGGGTGTGGGGCAGCTTAGGGCTTCTGGAGCTGACCCTGTCCATGATGTGTCGCATCTGGTCAAACCGAAAGCCACTGTTTGCTCTCTCATCTCCTCTCTCTTCCGAGGACAGGTTGGTCAGGAGGGATGACTAGAGGAAAGAGAAGGCAGGCTATAAGGGGTTAGAGCTGGAGAGACCTGAATACGAACTGCAGCAGGAAGGATTTGGGGTAGACACAAAGGATTTCCAAAGTGAAGATTCAGAACCCATGGAGTAATTCTCTTCATGGAGAATTGAGGCGAAGCATTGAACTGTAAGGAGTTGGTGATCTTGGCAGCTGACCAAAGGGAAACAGCTGAGTGACAGCAATTGGGATTGGAGTTTCTGCATGTTCCATGTGTCCTCAGCTGCCATGGAACGGAACCAAACAGAAAGGTTAAATTCCAGGTCCTCAAGCCAAAACATTCTTTCTAGGATCCTATTGCCATTAACATTTGTGAACTTCCCAATAGCCCTGGGGGTGCAAGAATTGGGACCTCCATTTTATCTCATAGATGGGGAAAAGAGGCTCAAAAATGTAGTAGCTAGTCAGACAACTCAAGAAACAAGTTGAGGAGTTGTAAATGGACTTCAGTTCTTCTGATCTTCCTCCTCCTCCCACAAGCTACTTTCTTTGGTCCTTGCCACAATGGTATGGTACTTTGCAGCACATCCCTTGCTCTGGTGACTTCTTAAAAGAAGTCAGTAAATAAACAGACCCAGGAGTAGACTCTTGGCTTTGAATGGGGTGGGCATGTAGAATAGTACAAAAGACAAAAGAATTGCCCTAGCAATACGGAAATTCAAGGGAGCTCTCATAGGCAAAGCTGAGAAATACAGAGAACTAGCAGAACAGCTGACCTGAGCAGACATTGCTGCAGATAAAAAGACAACCCGTGGGCTGGGAGACAGGAGACCTACCTCTGCCAAGCCCAGGTAGCAAACCCTTAATATCCCCATAGTCACTACAAGAGAACAAAGTAGGTGTCCTAGAGTTCATCAGGAAGTCCAAGTGACCAAGGGCTCATCCCTGGGGTGCTGTGAAGCATCCAGCCTCATGGAGGACAACACGGGCCAAGAAAGAAGCCCACCTCGCTGCATGTGAGCTAGAGTTAGCTTTCTTCCTTAGGATGAGAAGTAAAGTTAAGAGAAGCCAGGGGCGGGGGTGAGTTACAGGGTGAAAAAACAGTGCAGTGCCACCAAAGTCTCTAAAGAACCCTCTATCTGGGCCTTAGAACCTATAGATTTCACACACCAGAGGACCCCCTGATGTCCAGCTCCAGAATGTGGACCCAGGGACCTGGGTAGGTCATAGATGGAAAGCTGAGTCTATAGGTGGCTACCCTCCCCTTCTCCAGCCTCCCCTCCCTCCTGGAATCCCTATCTCCCCTCCAGATCTCTCCCAAGAAGAAAGAAAGCTTTGGTCCTCATGCTATATCATCCCACATTCCTCCATAAGTGTTGCAAAGTGACCAAAGTGGCCTTGGGTAGAGTCATGCTCAGCCCACCCCCGTGAGAGGTCTGCTTAGCTACCCGCACCTCTTGGCCATTTACACTGCATATGTGGAGGCCGCTCCCTTGCTTGCTTTATTTATCTTGGCCCAAGGACGATGAAGCCGGATCTGAGGGGAGGATGGAGCGGCCATTTTCAATATTTCCTCCCGGCCTCTCCATGCCCCCGAGTTGCCCCTTAGTACCCAGGAGGAGAGGGCAGAGGTCTATGGTCTGAAAACAATGGTTTGAAGCTGGGAGTGGGGAGGAAGGAAGGAGAAGGCTGGGGGGTGGTGTCTGAACCTATAAGTCCTGTCAAGGACTTGCAAGTGATGCACCCTCTCCCTCCAGGAGGGCCTGTACAAACTCCTAGACATGAGCTGCTCCCACCTTAGCTCAGCTTCAAACAACTAGGGGTAACCAGCACCCCAACTCCCACAGGGCCATGCAGAACTGTCTGCTTTGGAAAGCCACATGTAGTCTTCTCTCCAGGGTCCTCTTGCCTGAGCTGTGCTGTCCCGCCACAGGACTCCCTGGCCACCCGTCTTCAGCTTGTTTGCTCTGCTGGAATCCTTGTCTCCAGTTATGTCCCTCACCACACCCTGAGCTGTCCTTCAGCCAAGCCACACGCGCGGAACTGCTTTCATTTGCCTCTTCAGTTGGGCTTGTCATTCCCAAGGGCTCAAGGACTTCACTTTGCTGACTGCCCCCTCCCCCGCCCACCCCCCCCCCCTCCCGAAAATCTATCTCCATCACGCCTCTGCGCAGAAGCACTGGAAGTGGTATGGGCTGGCCAGCTCTCTAGGCCTCGTGTACATGAAGGACTAGAAAACATTTTCTCTATTTTTCAACTCCGTTCTTTCCTTCAGAGATCTGCAGGGACCCAAGTGGCTGAGGATAGGCAGCCGTGGTTCTTAGAACATCTAAGTGACAAAAGGGGTCTTGTTCAGTTCCTGCTCAGGAGGATTTGTCAATGCAATTGCAGTAACCCGAGTGTATGCCCTCAGAATCCATGTGTGGGTCCCAGTGTGGCGGTATGGGGAGACAGGGCCCAGCTGGTGATGATTGGGCTGTGAGGACAGAGTTATCACGAATAGCTTAATGTTGTCTCATCAGAGGGAAAGTGAGGTTTCAAGGAAATATGAGAGTGGGCAGTTACAAAGCAAGGTGGCTCTTTTTGTTCACTGTTCAGCATGTGCCCACTTGTTTTCCCACTTTTGAATCAGCACGAGATCCTCACCAGTATCATGTTCTTAGACTTCCCAGATGCTAGAGCCATGAATCAAACTAAACCTCTATTCTTTATAAAATCCCCTGTCTTTGGTGATCTATTACAGCAACAGAAAACAGACTAAGACAACTACAAAAAAAGTCATAGCACTAATGTAAGCATTGATAAGACCATTACACTTTCTCATGACAAGTACCACCTTAAGCATTACAAAACTCATTCTTTTATCATCATGGAAGCCATGAGAGGTAGTCACCGTATCTTCATTTTTATAGGTGAGGAAACTCACAAAAAGTTGCATGAACTACCATGGGAACCAAGGGTTAGGACAGAGATCCTGGAGCTGAGGATGTACTCAAGATCATAATACCTACCTAGTATATGTGAGACCCTGGATTCCATCTCCTGTACCATAGAAAAAGAAAAATGGCAAAAGCTGGAATTCTGTACCCAAGCACCCTGACTCCAAAGTCTTTGCTTCCAACAACAACTGCAAAACTTGGCCAGAAATTGCCAGGCCAGCTATAACCCCAGAGGAAGCTGTTCTTGGGGGGTGAGGAGGTTTGCTTTGCAGAAGCTTCATGAGACAGGAAGGAGGCGGGGCCTTGCAGGTGATGGTGGGTATGTGAGCAGTGATCAGGGAGGAGAACACTGTATGTTGGATTCTGAAAAGGTAAAGTGCTCAATGTGGCAAGCAAATGGCTGTCTTAGAAAGCAAGGCCGGGAGGGTACTGGGTCCTCTAGTGACAGCTGGGAGGAGAGGCAGAACTGGTCAGAGCCTCACTCATTTGTGAGGTCTCAGTTCAGGTCTCACTGGGGTATGGGAGAAGCAATTGGCAGTCAGGAGTCTAGTCTACTCTGTTCTGGGCTGGTGACAATGAAGATGGTAGGGAGATATCAGGGCATAGTAGAAATGACAAACTGACAACATTTGGTCCCCAAATAGACAGCAAATATAGGGGAAAATGCAGAGCTTGCTGAGAGAATGGTAGCAGTATTTCTGATGAAAGGAGGATGGAGAGGGAAACCTGACCAGAGTCTAAAGTAGCTGGAGGGCGTTCAGTGAACCTCTTGCTTTGAAGACCATGATTGCTCACAAACCTCAAGGCAGTGTGTTCCTGTACTAAGGTGACAGAAGATGATGCTGGACAGAAACTCAAGCTTTCGGTAGCAGATTCATTGGTAGCACTTTACTCCATGGGTACAGGGAACCGCATTCAGGGCTGTCAAACAGAGCAGGGAGGTGATCTGGTTTGTGTTTGAGGAAGGTTGCTATACTCATACTATAGGGAATGGGCTGTTCAGAGAGGGGGCCAGAGAAGAGATGGTGGGGTGGGCAAGAGGTGACATACAAAGAGATATCTGATGAAAAGGGCAGTTAGTGATAAGGGGAAGCAAGATAACTAGGCCTGGTAGCCTAGAATGGCAATCCCAAATGTTCCAGAGGCTGAGGCGAGAAGACTGCCCTGTGTTCTTGATCAGCTAGACTCCATAGTGAATCTCAGGTTAACCTGCATTATCAGTGGAGCTCTGCTGCAAAAACAGACACTGTGGATAGAGCGCTTGTCTAGTAAATGCATAGTTTTGAGTTCGACCTCTAACACTACAACAGAAATAAGTAAGCGTATGCCAGAGTGAAAATAGGTAAGCTAGTGTCACAACTACAGGAGTGAGCCAACCAGAAGGATGGGGATTGTGGTTTCCTCCTTGTTTGTTTGCTCCCCTGGGGGTCTTGGTCACAGGCCTTTTGTTCAAGGATAGAAAAAACACGTCCAAAGGCAGCACCTCCCTCTTACCACAGGTTATAAATCTCCAAAGCCAGACACCAATACACACCTGCCACAGACCTGGGCTCCACAGCTGGGCCGCTGGGGTAGGGACCGGCGCTTCCCAGTGACGGGGAGGATTTCCAGGCTGTTTCCAAAGGAATTCCCAGCTGGTGAAACACCAGGAAGGAGGAGGAAAAGCCCATTCATCCCGGAGAAGGGCCCAGAATTTCAGGGATGGAGGCCTGAAGAAGAGAGATGGGGCCAGATGGAGGGAGGGGTTCACAAAAGGAGTGGGGGCTGCCTGGGGAGTGAGGCAGGGAAGGAATGTACAGGAGAAGTCTGAGCCAGGAAGCAGGAATGGAAGCGGCTGAGAACTGACTGTTTCAAGCCTGAGGCCTGTGGAAGGGAGTATTCCTGGGGGCAAAACTCACCAGAGTCACAGAGATGTACAGGCATCATTGACTTTTGGATGTTGGGTGGCAATGAACAGCACACCCATGTATACATAGAGATAGTCATCCAAGCTGAAAGGACCCTAACAAATGCATGTGCTCAAACCCAGCATGAAACTGTTGAGAAAGTGAAAAGCTCTCTCAGAGAGGGATAGCAGCTACTCAGAGCTGCACAGCAGTAGCAGAGCTTTTAACATCTGGGGATAGGGTTCTCTGTTGCAAAGCTTTTCCTCCTGAAGAGAAGACATGCCAGGAGAGACAAAGATCTTGAGATTTGTCTTTCGCCACTTAGAGAGAAGTTCAATTTGTAGGAGACAGTACCAAGGGCCAAGTACTCCTGCAGTCATTGCCAGACCGGTTAGAATTTGGTGTTCATTGGTGATACTGACCTTGGCAAATGTGGAGGAAGACAGAAGGCCAAGGGATAATTCTTGCTAGGAAGAAAGAAAGGGGTTGGGGGCCTAGGTAGAAAAACTGGGGTACCAAATACAAGGTATCCAGGTGCTGGGCTGAAGGTTGAATGGCAGCTGGAAATGGCTATGAGCCAGAGAATAAGAGAGGAGAGGACAGGGCAGTGGGGAGAGGGTGGAGGGCAAGATGTCTATCAGCCCCAGGAAGCAAGGCAACAAGTTCAGGGGGCAGCCATGAGGGAGACCAGGTCTCCAGGAAGCATTGTCTAGCTTGAAGTTCAGATTTCTGCCTAAAGATGGTCCATGACACTTGGGAAACACCTTTAGCGCACAAGTGTCTGAGAAGAGTCAGCTTAGACGTAGGTTGGAAAGGCACCTGTGCAGCATTCTGTTCTCTGCAACATTATGGAGACAAGGGTCTGCTGCCCAGCCTCACTGCCACTGTCAGCATGTAGATAAGACCCTGGCACACGTGGGCGTGTGTTCTCCCACTTGTGTACAGGTAGGCTGCTCCTAGGCTGGGTGTCTCTGGAGCACTTTTATGTAGAAACCCATGGGCTGGGCCTTTGCCATGCCTCATAGGCTCCTCACTGACCTGGTACCTGGGATGCCATTTCTGCCATCCACGCTACCCTGGCAGGAAGCAAAGGGAACTTCAGAATGGTCTCAAGAGCAGCTCAAACTAAAGAGTTTACTAGCCCCCTTTGACATTTCCCCTACTGCCAATGGCCCTTGGCCACAGGCTGTGTTGTTGACTCCAGTACCAAGCTGTGTGACTGAGCTCATAATCACTCTGTCATGGCTACACAGACCTTTCTGAAATCCTTTCTATTTGGCCATGGATTTGACTCCAGGTCCAAGTCTTGAACCTTGTCACTGGTTGGAGAGGTGTCCCTTGCATTTTCTCCCCTCTCTGCCTAGGCCCCCCCACCCATTGTAATGTCCCAACGCATCTAATGGACACAACAGAAGCTTGTTGACAGAGGGAGTTGGTAAAGCTGAATATGTTTCCATCTTGAGACCTGGTATTCTCAGAGAAAGTTGTCCTAGAGGTTAAGAGCTGGCTGATTCTTGGCATTGGCTCATGCTCAGGGTGGCAGTGCTTAAGATTTGGGGGAGCAGAGTTCTTGGTCAGTAAGGGAGCAGAAGGAGGGAACAAGCCACAGAACCACTTCCCAAGCAAAGAAAGGGCCTCTTCTAACCCTGACACTGTATTTCCAAGCTGTCAACCCTAGCTCAAGGTTATACTCCCAGTTAGAGGCAACCACAAGGCTGGCCAGGCATCCTGCTTTGAAGACGTGGCTGAATTTTTTTGGAAGAGATAACAATGTGGCCTTTGTCCTCCCCATCCTCCTCCCATTCTCTTTTCCTTGCTTACTCATTCTTTATGTGGTCATTTTCTGGCCCTCCTCCAAAACAGAGTGGGGGTGGTGGTGGTGGTGGGGAGTTTGGAGGCCACCAAGCTAGACCAAAGACATCATTGGAACAGACCTGTCCCATTTTAGGAGCTGGCTACCCCACTAGGACTAGAGGTAGGTTGCCCTCTGTTCCTCCCTAGAGAAGGGGAAATGCTGGGTTCCTCACACATCTTGGGTAACCTTGCTGAGAGAAACAAACTGGAGCCAGTTGCCACTCTGTGCCCTTGGCAGAGCATATGCTTGTGGCCAGGTGAGCTGCATGCTAACTCTCAAGGGACCTGGATTCAGTGGCATTTTGGGTCACTAGTCAGGCACAAGCTGAGGTAGGGGCTTTTGGTGTCAGTATCAACAACTTAGGTTCTTTCCAGGGCCGGGGGGGATACTCTAAGCCTTAGAAAGTCCTCCAGACACTGGGAACCCCATTCCACACTTTACCTGAGCTTCTAGCCAAATAGTTCTGGGCTCACAAAGTCCTCTGAAGGCCATCTTATCCCCCCACCCCACCCCCACAGCTTCTAGGCCTGAGGACTCTCCCCATCCAGCTAGCAAAGCCTGGGCTCCAGCCTCCTTTCTCTCTGGCACTGGCAGCCTTGATGCCCACCAGTGCAAGCAGAGATAGGGTGCTCAGTGGCAGGTGAGGACAGAACCTTGTGTCACAATGAGTGAGACAGCACGGCCTCTGGGGTCCAGGGCCCCTCTACTGGCAAGGATTACTTGAGGCACAGGCCTTTCAGGCTCTTTGGACTGGCCCTGCCTTCCTGGCAGTCAGCCTGCATCTCCATTTCTAAGCAAAGCCTTGCTGGCTGGCCTCAGGAGCAATCTGAGTCCTCGCCCAGGGCCTCTGAGAGCAGCAGAGTAAAGCAGCCCCAATCAGCCTTTGGCCGCCTCGCTTCCTGCAGGTGGGAAAATCATCCTATTTATCCCCAAATGGATTTGTCTACTCAAACAACACACAGATGCAGAGACACACATGGAGTCATGGACATATGTGCAAAAGACAAGCTATAGATACACATGCGATCTCTCCTCCCCCCTCCCTCTCCGCCTCTCTCCATTTCTATGACTATCTCTCTGTCTCTGCTCCTGTCTCCCTCTCCACCACCCCCTCCCTTTTTCTACTCATTCTCTTACCCTTTCCCAAGGCCCCCTCTTGCTTCCATTACAGCATTTATCAAAGTGGCCTGACCTCATGTTGTAAAAATATACAGCATGGAACAAAATCCACCTTAAACTCTCTTCTAAATATATTAAAATAATAGGAATTCTCATCTGCCTGATTGAATTTGCTGCTCAATATTAGAAGCATGCCAGGCCCTTCTGGACCCAGTCTAGAGCTGGGAGGGGCTGGGATTCCCTGCCTGATTCCTCTCTCGGAGCCAACACTGCAGCTTCCTTGATGGGCGGGGCTGGGTGAGGGAGTGGGAGCTGTGTTCCGGCCAAAAGACCTTGGGCGGCCACCTCCACCAGCAGCTAGCACAGCCCACTGAGCAAGTGCAGACAAGCTTGAGGCTCCTCTGGCCTGCAGCTGTGAGCCTCTGCCCTGGTCCTAGGGCCACTGGGGCTCACAAGTCCCCTGTGCCTGCTCCTAGGCTCTCTCCACGCTCATTGCCGTATCCCCTGGGATGGGAAACTCCTTGCCAGGGACCACATTCTGTTCTTTGTATCATCAAGATTTACAGTTAAAGCCTGGGGGAAATCTTGGGTAAGTGCTCCTTCGTTCATTCATTCATTCATTTAACCCGTATTTATTCATTGCTTTACTAAGGCCCAGCACTCATCTAAGGACTGGAATACAGCAAATAAACAAAACAAACCTCAAAACCTGCCTTCATGCAGCTGTTATTCTAGTGGATAAACAAAGCCCACTTCCAGCCAGCTACAGAAGGTGAGCACTGTCCTGTATCGCATTTCCCCTCCAAATGAGCCACTCCTCGGTACAGCAGCAAGCAGGATTTGCTCCACCATAGACCCTGCTTTTCAGAGCTACCCTGTGTACTTCAGCATGGCTTGCTCAGAACACGAATACAGAGCTGCTGGGGCAACAGTGTGTGAACAGAGAATGGGAAGGGCCAAGGGTCTGGCAGGAGACTTCGTACTCATTTAGGACTGCAACCAGGGGATCAGCCTAGTGAGCAGCAAGGAGTTGCTTCCTAGTAGGCACCATGTGGTGTCAAAAGCGCACTGGGTGGATTAATAGTGGTCCCTGGGGTGACAAGAGGAAGTCATCACTGATTATAAGTGGGACAAGCTGGGGATGGTGGTGTACTCTTATAATGTCAACATTTAGGAGGTCGAGATTGAAGTGAGCTCCTTCCTCAAGATAAACAACAAAAATTCCCTATGAGGTAAACGACTATCATCACTCATTTTACATATAAGGAAAATAAGGCATAGTCAGGTTGGGTAACTGTCCCAACTGTCTGGCTGCAGTCTACTCTCAGCCACAGGGCTGTATTGCCTCCAGATGGACTTCCCTAATAGACTTGTCTTGAGGTAAACTTCTTGCCTGGGCCAATAGCACCCAGCTTAGAGCATCAGCTTGGCCTACTGCTCCTAAAACACTTCTTTTCATCATTGTTCTAGAACCTATCTGCCAAGTAGAATAGAATTGCTCCTGGCCTCTCTGACTCTCTGGCCACGCACATGACATCCCACTCGGTTCTTGGCTTTATTTCTAGTGGACCTGGAGTGATGGCGAGGGATGGGGGGTAGTGAGGGTGGCCGAGGTGTTCTTTCAGAAAAAGGAGGCAATTGTGTCTGGGGAGAAGAAGGGAGGGGTCAAGGAATAAATATGATGGACAGTGACACCAGTACTGCCCTTGTCCTCACTGCTGTCATTGTCACTATGACCTTTGCACACATTCGAGGTAGCATGAGGTATGACTCCTGGGTTTGTAAACAGGATCTCAAGAAGATCTGAGCTCCTGTGAGTGGCTGATGAAATTAGCTGATCACTTCCAGAGCGCGCTCATTTGTGTGCATGTGCAGACCTGCTTACGCACCTTAGCTCCAAAGAGGGGCTATAGCTGAATGTGATCAAGCAGTACACGCGCAGGATGCTGGGGTGACGTGGGAGAGAAATGCTGCATCCTCACCCCTTGGAATTTCCCCCAGACCTCTGGAAACCCCCAGCAGAAGAGGCTTGGCAAGGACTCTAGAGGAACCCTGTGAGGAGACCCAGGGGACAGCTAGGAGGGGCTTTTCTTGGAGCAGAGGTTACTGCCCTCTTTTGGCCCAGTAGATGTAAATGTTCAGCCTCAATGACTTGTCTGGGGAGTGTGGAGGCGTTTCCGCTGAATCTTACTCTGTGAAAGGAAGAGACATACAGAGAACTCTGTGAGGAAGCACCTGGTAGGCACCTTGTTCAGCCTGACCTTGGCTGTCCCTGATGTCTGTGGCCTTATGAGCAATCCTGGCATCCCGGCTCCCTCACACCCCCACTATGGTGTAGAGGAAGGAACAAGGCCTTCCCAGAGCCCTGGGAGCTGGATTTCAAACCTTGCTCACTGAGTACCTGCCTTGGGACCCTGGGCTGGCTTTATAAGATTCACTAGCCTCAGTGGTGTCATCTGTAGAATAGGAACAGACTCTATCCCAGCCCCCTTCAGTGGATGCAAGGAACAAATTAGGGTGCCTATGGATATACCTCTGCATGGTACTTACCGCCCTTATTTTCTCTTCTTCTTTACTGCCTCCCTGTTGTCACACGCTGAAAACAGTTTCATCTAGGTCAAGAGGAGGGAGTCCAGCTATAATTCCTGTCCCAGGGCCATGAGGATGGAGTAGTATTCCCTATCTACCACATGGGTCTTTGCTGGACTCTCCACGGTTTACCAATCAACTGATGACTGGCAACCCAAGCCCAGTACTTGAACAGCCCTCTTCTTCACATCCACAAGCTCATGATAACTCAGCATCTCTTAACCAAATGCCTATAACATTCTCTATGGACTCAGATAACTCCTCTTCTGACACTTTGACCATCCAAGGACTTGTAGGAATGTAGCCAGAATGTCGTGTAACATTTCATCCTGTGTCTAGTATGCGATGAAGCAGGACACAGAAAAAGGGTTGCTTGGGGGCACTGGTTCCTGCTCCAAGCATCAGATACTGCAACTCTTGTGAGATTAGATGATTTCTTAAAAATGGAGCTAGACATGGGTCGGCCAAGGGAACTAGGTGGACAGAGGCTCCTTAAGCTCTGAGCCGTGGGGCCTGGCTGCCTCTGCCACTCACTACCTGAATCATGGTGGGGGAGACATTTAACTGATTGGACCTCCATTTCCCTGTCTGCAATATGAAGAGTCTAAACTATTGAGTTACATTTTCTGTGCTTTTGTGAGCATGGCATGACACGATGCAGGAAGAGTGATCCACAGACTGCGAACAACTGCACCTGTGTGAGGCAAAGCCAGGAGCCACATACTACTGAGATCTTGCTTGGGGTCCAGCCTTGTGCAAGGTATGTAGTCCCATACAGGAACAGCCTCACATGGACCACTGGACCAGAACCCCCTAGAGGCCAGGGCCTAGGTCTTCTGTTCATCTATGTTCCCCAGGTGTATAGCACAAGGTTTGGCCTAGTTATTGACCAAACAATCCGCCCAACCTGTCAGAATTCTAGCCCTCCATTTTACAGTCACAAAACAAGGCAGCCAGGCATCACAAGAACTCCAGTAGCACAGTGGGGTGTTATCTGTGTGACCCAAATCCATCTTCTTTCTGCTGTACCCTGTACCCCAGCCTAACTGTTTTTGCAATGCTACTCTGCTCCACTCTTGGCCTGGTGAGGAAGGTCATCAGGTGCAGTGGTCAGCCCATCAGGCAGACACTGGAGAGGGGTATAGAAGACAAACATGTCACTCCCAGCTTGCCTTGGATCCCAACTATTCTGTCACTCAAAGGTAGGCAGGATTTCAGAACCTGCTTCTGGTGGGCAATCCAGCTTCTGGTGAACATGCACAATGGAAGACTTTGGGAGTGACAAGATATAGAGACAAAAATGGTAGGAGGTAGAGCAACTGCTGAGACCATCAAGGAAACAAATGCTGTTCTTCCTTGTCTGCTCATCACAGTTGCTCCAAAGTTGAAGAAGTTTCTCCGAAGTCCTTCTTGTTGCTATCTAAACCTATTTTTGCTGTTTTCTTGCCTCTAGATTTTCTTATAAACAATCACTCACTGTCCTTTAGGCTACATCCTTCCAGGGGCCTCAAGCCAAGAAAGTGCTCACACTCCAATGAGGAGAACTTGCCACCAATTCTTCCAAAGGAAATATCTAAGAGGGTCCCAGACACAGGAGCTCTGAAGCCAGTTTCTAGCAACAGTTACTGAGTAACACTGAACACATTTACCTAATCTGTGCTCCAGTTTCCCCATGTAAAATGAGAGCTATTAACACCCACCTTGCAGCCTGGCAAACAGTTGGTACTCAGTAACAAAACTGTGGGATGACATTAATCTGCATTTGAGGGCACCATGCTCATGCTCCCTGATTTACAACCCTCCCAGGCTAGCTTCTTAGCCTTTGGGCTGCCAAGACTAGGAATTTGTACCTCCAAGTGGAGCCCTCAGCCCACCCCTGCTCAGTCCCTGGAGGTCTTCGTGGTTCCTGCCCTAGTGGGGAGCCACGATGCCCGAGCAGTGACTCTTTCCAATTTCCCTGTGCCACATTCTTTCCCAGTGGCCTTCTGTGGCTTGGCTGGCCCATCTGCTTTCCAGCAGTATGGATGCCACATCCTCTCTCTGTCTCTCTCTTTGCAAGCTCCTGGGATTCCTTTTCAGTCAGGTTCCCCGGAGAGCCATCCACCCAAGCCTCTAGTGTTCAGAAGCCATGTCAATCCAGCCAGCCTGCTATTTACATTTGCATTTCCAAAGCCCGATTTACATCAGAATTATTCCTGTCTGGCCAGGCTAGGGGACTCCACACATATTTGGGGAAGGCTCTTTGGACAACTACAGGGATTGGCAATCACATCCCCCTGGGCTTCCTTCCCATAGCCAGGGTGGTTTTTTTTTTTTGTCTATTTCTTACAGAGGCACATGACCTCATCGTTGCCCTTTGTTCCTGTTCCTTCAGCAGGTAGGTTTATCTGCACCACCCTCTAACCTGGCAGGCACAACTCACTCAGCAGCTTACACGCTGGTATTCCAAAGTCCTATTCCTAGCTACAGCCAAGTGGAATATAACGAATGTAAATTTATGTGTCAATTTAGGAAACATTAAAAATAACAGCCCAGGTTGCAAGGTCATAAGCAACCTCACATGCTGCTGGCGGAAGTATAACTTGGCAATCTGGAAATGCCAAAGCCTTTAAAAGCAGATACACACTCTGACCCATTAAATTAACTTTACAGGACTCTATGCTAAAAAAAAAAAAATTATGTGTAGTCATGTCTGGAGTGCACTCCTGTCTCAGCTACTCAGAGACTATGGCAGAAGGTTTGCAAGTTCAAAGCCTGCCTGCACTATTGAGTGAGTTCCAGGTTATCCTGGGCAAAGTAGTGAAAGCAAGTCTCAAAATGAAAGAAGAAAGTAAAAAGAAGACTGGAAATGTGCATTAATACGTAAAATAAGGCACTTACAGCTGGGTTAAATCTTTAGTATAACAATCTATAATATAGAGGCACATGTTAGGATTAAAATATATGTTGAGATATTCATTTAAAAGTCATAAGCTAAAATTTCAGCACTAGTAAGCTAAGTATGTCAAACTACCTTTGTCAGGTGTGATGGTACAGGCCTCAAGAACCTGAGGAGGGAGGATCCTGATTTCAAGGCCAGCCTGGGACACCCCATGTGACACAAAAATTAAATAAAATAAACGACAACCTGTGAGGATTTTTTAAGGCTATATAGTGATATGGAAAATGCTCACGCTATAATGTTAAAATATTGAGATTAAATCATATATGCAGCATGATCCTGATTACTTTCTACAAACTAAAAATGTTCAAATAGCAAAACTAGAGGGAGACAGACAAGTTACTAATACCATATAACTTTAGATTGGATTACAATGGATTATAATAGTAAAAGCTAATGCTTGTGAAGCATTTACGGTAGGTTACATATTTCTCTCATCATTTTGTGTGTGTGTGTGTGTGTGTGTGTATTCCTTAAAACTATGTTATAAGACAACTGCCATATTTTCCTCATTGTACTGAGGTGCAGAGTGGTGACAGGACTTCCCTCTTTTTACTTATTATTTGCTGGTTTCTCCTTTATCTGTAACCTTTAGAAACAAAATAAAAACTACACAGAGGAAACCCTTTATTAAGAAAATCAAAGCTTGAAATGATGGTACATGCCTATAATCCCCAAATCTGCAATCGAGAAGCTGAGGCAGGAGGATATCACTCAACTTCCAGGTCATATGGGCTAAATTATGATCTGGAGGGAGCGAAGGAGGGAGAAAGGGAGGAAGGAAAAGAGAGAAGACAAAAGGAAGGAAAAAAGAGAAGAGTGAAAGAGAGAGAATAAATAGAATAAATAACCAAGTGAATCAATCAATCAATCAAAGTATTCTGCTGACTGGTTCCCATTGCCTCCTTGGACTGTTTTTGACTGTGGCACCTCAGTTTCTGGCCTTCAGGATCTTCTCTGGGTTCCCAGAAAGATGCAATACCACTCTGCCTAGCCATGGCCTACCACTCAGGAACTGTCTTGTCCCTGTCCCTGCTATAAGTCTTTTGGCTACTGTCTTACTTAGAGATTCTATTGCTGTGAAGAGACACCATGGCCATGGCAATTCTTATAAAGGAAAACATTTCATTGGAGCTGTCTTACAGTTGAGAGGTTTAGTCCATTGTCATCACGGCAGGAAGCCTGGTGGCACACAGGCAGACACAGTGCTGGAGCAGAAGCTGAGAGTTCTACATATGGATTGGCAGGCAGCAGGAAGAGAAAGTGACCCTGGACCTGGCTTGAGCTTCTGAAACCTCAAGGCCCCCCCTCCCAGTGACACACTTCCTCCAATAAGGCCACACCTACTCCAACAAGGCCACACCTCCTAATAGTACCAGTCCCTATGGGGCTATGGAGGTATTTTCGTTCAAACCACAACAGCTACTGGCTTGCCACAGGTGTAAAAAGCCCACACTTCACATCCTCCTTTTCGGACACACCTAGTATGTTGGCTTCACTCATCAATGATCTCATAAACATAGCAGCAGGTTGGGATAAGAAAAAACAGTCCTTGGGAATCTGTTCTGGGTCTACCACAAAGATTCAGTCAGTTTTCTCCATATACAGGTTCCATCCACAGGCAGATTAAAAATATTCAGGAAAAAAATTGCATCTGTACTGAGCATGCACACACACTGTGCCTGACAATATAGTCTCTAAACAAACAGTCTTAGAACTATTTACTAGGATTTACACTGTGTTGTATATTATGAGTAATCTCAAAATGGTTTAAAGTACCTGTGTCCCTTATATGCAGATACTACACCATCTTACATGAGAGGACGGGGTATGTTCAGGCTTTAGTACCCACAGGAGGTCCTAAGGGGCGACCGTGCTATTTCTTTTCCTTCTAACGCACAGGCGGCAACATATTGGGAGAGAGAGCTGAGCTCCTGGCATTGGCCCAAAGCTGGAGCGGCTACTCCTGGATCTTTTCCTGATCCAGCCTAGCTCAGCCTCTTGCTGCTTCACTGCCTCCTGCTCAGCTCAGCCACACTCTTGTGTGATCAGCCACCAGCTTCCATGGGACCCAACACCCAGCAGTAGCAGCCTTTAAGTAGGAATGCACGGCTACTGCCCCACCCTTTCCTCCCACACCCTGCCCATGTCACACCCTCCCCATATCTGGTCAACGTTCCAAATCTTGTTCTAAGGAGTGACTTGTGAGGAGGAGAAGCTATCAGAAGAAGCATGAAAGGGAAAAGGTACGGTGGTTGCTTGGACCTGAGCGTCACATGCCACTTGAGGCAACTGTGCTTGCCAGCCCTTCAAGGAGCAAAAGCAACCTGGAATGTGGGAAATCAGTGAAGAAGCCTATGGTCTGTCTGGTCCTGGATTATGCTCTAACTGGGTATGTGACCTTTTTCTCCTGGGCACCAGAAAATCTTTCTCTGCAAACTGAGAAACGCTAGGATTAATCTCACCGGTGGTCCTGAGACTGATTTCCAAGTAGTATTTTGTATTTGGAAGATAGTGAGCCAGTTAGGGTGCTGCCACCTGGAGCCAGTTCCCCACCCCTTCCAGGTCCTCTCCTTTCCCTGTGCAACTTTAGGGCTTGCATGCCCACCAACAGCTTGGCAAACACCATGACAAGCCCATTCCCATCCAAGGGCTGGATGTGCCAAGGCACCTACTAGTTCAGAAAGATGATAACTTTGTAGGTCCCTTTCTTGGCAACCATAGCCTGAGAGCCCCTGTTCTAGATGAAGGTCTAACCTCTCCTCCAGTTTTCCTTCAGTGTGTGAGGCAGCATCTGCATAAACACCTTCTCAGACATGGAGCTCATTTCCCTTCCAAGCTACCAGTTCTGCTTCTATGGAGCCCTGACTTTCCCCCAGGTTCAGCTGCATCCACATCCCTGGGTGCTTCACTGATGCTCCCTGGCCAAGAGCATGAGAATGTTCCGTGGCCAGATGTGCTAAGGCTCTGGGCTACCTGGGGAAGAGGGATAGGATTTCCTCCCCTCAAAACCATTGCAACAATTTTTCTACTGCTGCTCCCAGGGCTGCCTGCTGGCTTTCTGTCTCATAATGTTGTCTTGCAAGCTGTTCTGGAGCCAGTATGTGGCCAGGCCCTGACCACCAGTTGGTCTGTTTGGCTTCCCCATAGAAGGGGCAGCAGGGGACCTTAACAACACTTCTTCTCCTAGGCTGTCATATTTTCAAAACATTCACCCTCCCATCCATGGTCCTTACCATCGCCCAGCACAGGAGAATGTCCGAATTGGAGCTCAAAGCCAGAGGAAGAACAAGTCTCATTGCCAGTAACTCTCATGGGAACCACTTCAAAAGATGCAAAATGAAGTAAGGGGAAAAAGGGTCCAGAGCAGCAGCTCCCTTCGTCCTCTGACACTCTTTGTAGGGCTGTCTGCTTTCAGCGGGGCAAAGTTAGTGAGAAACAACTAAAATAAGCATTCACTGCAGACTTACTATGGGTCCTGGTCTAGACCTGTTAGATTTTTTAGAAGAAACTCAAATCAATGGATTAAGCTGAAGTGCTGAAGTTCACACAGGTGATAAACAGCGAATTTCAGCCCAGGCCAGCTTCCCCAGTCTATGCTCCCACTGGATAATACTGTCTCAGGTCCTAGAAGAGAAGATGATACCTTGCCACACAGAAAGCAACTTTTCTTAAGGTTCCTTAAAGGCCACCATTTTCACTGTATTAAGGGGCAAAAAGAGAAAACAAACAAACAAACAACAAAAAAAAAAAACCCGTCAAATTCTTGTGAAGCCATGTTGGAGGTAACAGGCTCTTCATTACCGACACCCAGCCTGGCTGTGCACCTGACACCCTGGCTGAAGAAAGCAGCTGGGCCTGGCTTCTGGGGCCTGGTGTGAAACTGGACATGTGCATTTGGAATAAACAAGAGGACCCCTTTGGCTTCACAGAGTGGAGCAAATGGCTTGAGGATTCAGGTAGGCAAGGAAAACTCATGAAAGGAAAAGTTTGTTAGCTCGTATCAAGAGAAACAGATCCTTCTTGAGTGGCCCAAGGAGGCATTTGGTGGCCTTGGCTAAGGGTAGGAACAGGGTGGAATATTTTTTTTAAAGCCTGAGAAAGAGGACCACACCAAGCTGAAGCAGGGCTTGCTGAGGCCTCTGGGTCACTAGGCTATGAGGGATATGCCTGTTGAGGTTGCCCTTTGAAGCACCCTCAGTAAGCCTCAGCTTCCCTCCGTGTGTCTACGCAGAGCCAGACCAGTGCCTAATACAGCCTTGTGGGAGGCATTCCTGTGTCTTCCTGTGTTGCCATGGTAGCTAGGGGCTGAGAAGAGGAGCCAGGGAGAAGTGGCCTGAGGAAGTTCCTGAAGAAAGGAGCTCCCAGAATCCTCTGGTGAACAATTCAAGTGGACATTGCCTGTGGCTGTCAACTAGTTCCTCAGCCCACCCAGGGCCAGGCTCAAGGATGTATGGGGCTTGGGGCATGTGAGTGTATCTGTTAGTCTGTGTGTGATTGTGGGTACACAAACCCCTGAGGTCACATGTGTGTATAGAGAAGTGTCTGTGTGTATATTCATAAGGGTATACAGAGGCCCAATGAGTAGAGGGGGGCTGTGTGTGTGTGTGTGTGTGTGTGTGTGTGAGAGAGAGAGAGAGAGAGAGAGAGAGAGAGAGAGAGAGAGTTTATCTTTGTATATGTTTCTTAAACAGTAGGGAGAAAGGAATAAAGACAAAAGAGTTCAACAACTCTGGCTTATGGAGGAGCTAGCCCAGTGTGGCGGGTGTAGGGAGCTGGACGACCAGGGGCCTGATTGGAACCAGACTCAGCAAGGAGGGGCTGTAAATGTTTTTTGCTGCCTGTCCTGAGAAATTTATGTCACACCCACTCCATCATCCTGGCGGGGGCAGCCTCTCCCAGCTGCCTGTGGTTCTGGGCTTTCCAGTGTAACCAGCAGCCTCTGTGGGGGTCCCTGTGCCTCTCTGGGCCAGGCCTGCATAACTCTCATGCCATGATACCCTGAAGTCTTCCAAGATGATCCATGCATGGGTGCAGGAAAAGCAGGAAGAGATAGCTTGGATCCCAAATACTAGTCTTCCTTCCAGCCGAACTTGGATGTCACTTCATGGACGGTTTAGAGGCACTGGGGAGTGTACGAGGGAGGGGAGACAGAATAGAGGCTGGGGTAGAGCTTCGGCAGACCAGAAAAGTTCACAATGACCCTAAAGAAACTCCCAAAGGAAGCCCACGGTATGAAGGGACTTGCCCCAAGACCGTACCTGAAGGGAGCCAACAGCAGGCTAAGACCGAAACCTGGATGCTACCCACCTTCTCTCATGTGTCTGTCTTTTTACCCTCTTCTGAGTCTGAGACCTATGTTAGAGGTAGCCCTGCTTTTTAAAACAAATAAACAAACAAACACAAAGGGCCTGTGTGCTTGCTAGGCGAGCACTCTACCTCTGAACTACATCTCCAGCCTTGTTTTTTACGTTTCTTTTAAGATAGGGTCTCAATTAGTCGTGCTGACCTTGAACTCAAAGTGCAGCCCAGGCTGATCTTGAATTCATGATCTTGCCTCAATCTCCCACATAGGTGGAATCCCAGGCCTGTGCCACCGGGGCTAGCTCACAGCCTTTTTTTTTTCAGTCATAGAACTCCATCCTTAAAAATCTTCCTGCTTCCTTTCTTTTTGGCTTGTGGTTGCCTCTCCATCCACATTTTACGTGAGCTTCCCTGGCCCTTGCTACATCTAGGCGTCGGCACACTCTGTGCCCTCTGTCTGAGATGATAGTCTTTCCCTTTTTCTGTCATCTGACTCCTTGTACTTCAGAACACAACTTGAGTGCCTTCCTTAGAGAAGCCTTCCTGCATCTTCCTAGCGAAGACACCTTCCTCAGTTGTGAGCCATCACGGCACTGTGGACTTCTCCTAAGGCAGGCTGCACTTCGCACTTTTGCAATTCTACTCTTGTTACATTCCTTTGTGATTAATGGTCACCTCCCCTGGCTCCTCAAAGCTTCAGCAGGACAGGCTTCACAGCTGCTTTGCTCATTGGTTATTAGTGCTCAGCACAGGTTTGGCAAGTAACCACAGTAGTGAGAAGGACAGCAGGAGCTAATATTTGAGACGTGTCATGTGCCAGGTGCTCTGCCAACTGCTTTACTTAGAATAACAGACATAATCTTGCCAAACTTTACGAGATGGTTACTAGCACAATGCCCATTACACAGATTTGGAAACAGAATCACAGAGAAAATTATTAACTGTATCAAGACTACACTGTAAGTGAAGGTTTGGTTTGGACCTTGGCAGTCTGGCTCCAGAGCCTGTATTTTTTAATCTATATCACTGTAAGCTCAGTAACAAGTACTTATTGACTACAGGCTCTTGTCTGAGCCTCAACATCAACCTTCCAGGTTAACATCTTAAGGGTCCATCAGCCAGCTCCTGCCTGCTCAAGATCAGCCTCTTCCCATAGCAACTCACCTCCCAGAGCCTCAGTGTCCTCTTCCGGTGAAGAGTTCAACTCAGTGCCCACTGATGGGTGGAGAGGGTGCAGTAAGCATATGGGAGAGGGAGGAGGCTTGGTCACTGTAAAGAGCAAGACAAATATTAGTTTTCACTGTATCATCTATCAGCGACAATGAATTTACAGTGTGAACAGAACTTCTGTGTGGTGTTTGGCTCCAGAACCCAGTGGGTACAGATAGGAACCCAGCCTAGGAACATGTGCTCCATAAACCTCTTCCCAGGCCTGCTGCCCTGCCACACCCAAGGCAGCCCTTGGTTAGTTTAGGAATCCCAGGCCTTGGTGGGGGTGGGGTTAGAGCCCTGCCCCAGGCTTCCTCAGGACCTCACCAACCTTACTATTTCTGTGCCAGGCCAAGAACAAGGAACACCCCCCTAGCCCTCACAGCACCCCCAGGCCTCAAGAGTCCCCTCCTCCTTCCTCTGCTATGGCATTTTGAACAGAGCAGAGTCTATGGCTCTTAGTGGGGGGTGGCTGGGGAGTGGGGGGGCAAAGAGAGAGAAAAGAGGGTTACAAAAGCTGTGCCTTGCTTTCCCAGTGGCCTCCAGGGGGCCAATGAATGCGCAGAGCCGCAGCTGGGGGGTGGGGTGGGGGGGGAGCCAGAGTGTTTTCATTTTGCTCTGTTTGTTTTCTGTTTAGATCGACTGTTCAGTTCTGGTTTGGTTCTCTGAGGGCTGATAGGGTTTGGCAGGTAAGGATTTCTGGGGCCACCCATCTCTGCCTTCTACAGACAGGGCTGTGGGCTTGACTCCTGTCAGCCTTGCAGGAGCAGGAGACCAGCACCCCCAAACTTGCATGCTGTCTTTTTTCCCTTTTCTTATTCTTTTTTCTTTCTTTGTTTTCTTTCCTTTTCTGTTCCCCTCCCACAGTCTTGCTTGCTGTCTGTCTCTCCCTCCCTGTATTTCTATGTCTCCTTCCTTGTCTGACTCTCTTCTTTAGGACGTGTCTGGTTCCAGTCGGCCTCTATGCCCTCTTGCATGCCTTGTGCCTCTCTTGCTGTCATTCTTCATGGTCTCTCTCCGCTTCTCCTTTGCTCTTACTCAAAAGTAGAAAAGTAGAGTCAAGGCCCGGGCATCAGGAGTACTGAGTTCGTGCTCAGCTTTGCCATTACCTTCATCTGGATTCTGGAGTAACTTCAACAAGTTCTTCCCATCTGTGGACCTCAGTTTCCCCATCTCCACATGGAAGGCTGCACCTTTCTTTGGAAACGTATGCTAGGAAATCTCTCTTTCAGTCCTTGCAGGGTGTGAGAGTGATGGTGGACCTCATTCTTGGCAGAAGTAAGGCCCCTCCTGTCCAGTGGAGTCTGGAGGGAGGGTGATGAGTAAAGCACTTGCTTAGGCAATGGCAGCTTTGGGGAAAGGTCAGAGGTGGACAACTGTGCTGGGTGTGGTAGTGCATGCCTATAATTCCAGTCCTTAGAAAGCTGAGGGAGGAGGAGTACTATGAGTTTCAAAACAGCCTGGGCTACATACTGAGACCTTTTCTCAAAAAATAAGCAAAACCACCCTAATAACAAAGTTCATGAGAAGTCAGAGCAGGGGCTTTGGGGTAGAAGGCGGAGGTGCTGATTCAGCATCAGCAGACTACAGGATTACAGAGTAGAGAGCCCAGTCTTGACCTTGGTGGTTCATGTGTTTTCCACACCCACCGGATTAAGCCAAAGGCCCAGTGGCCCCTGACTTCAGGCTTGCTTCTCCTCTCACCAGGGCAGTTGCATCACCCCTACCCTGTGCAGCAACTTCAGGGTAAAAGCCTCGGGGGATAGAAAACGGGAATGATATCTATCTCCACATTGCCTCCTGGTCTAGTCCCTATACACCTCTAATTTACTGAAGACCCAAGCGAGCTCTTTCTCCACCCCCACCCATCCCCACAGCCTCCTCGACAGTTTCTTTCCTGAATGAATGGCACAATGGGACTCGGGCCCAGGATCTGCCTTCTCTGTCACCTCCCAAAATGCAATCCAGCTCAGAGTCATGTGAGCTCTGCCTCCTTCTCCTTTCCTCCGCTGCCCTCACCCATGCTACTGCTGTCCTAGCTCCTGCCACCATCATATTTTTCCTTGAGTGCCTGCTCTCCAGTTTCACTGTCTCCAACTCTGCCTCCACACAGTTGCCCAGGCAACCACGATTTGGGGAGTTACCTACTACAAATGTTTTGTCCTATCCTCTAAGCTGTCTTCTCTCTCCTCTCTCTTCCTTTGTGAGATAGGGTCTCACTATGTACATCAAGTTGGTCTTGAACTCATGATCTTTCTGCGTGTGCCACCTGAGTGCTTCATTTATAGACATCTGCCACCATGACAAGCTTTAAGAAAGGAAAAAGTAAACTCTTTTAACACAACTTTTTGATGAACTAAAGTTCTTTAAAAAATATTTTACTAATTCTTTGAAAATGGCATGCAATATATCTGATCATAGTCACCCCAAGTCCTCTCAGATTCACCACTAGCTCCCTACTCCCCAGACTTCATGTCCTCATTTTTTACTAAGCAACCTACACCAGTTGTGCTGCTCCTAATCTCCTGAGTGTAGAGCTACCCACTGGAGTGTGGGCATCCTAACAGGAGCAACATCTTTAAGGACAATCTGACTCTCCTTCACCTACAAGCCACAAACTGTCCATAGCTCCTCAGCTAATTGTAGGGGCTCACGAGCTCCTTTTAAGTATCAAAGTTTTCCTTTATGGATGGATCACTTTTTCCTGCTATGTTTATGAAGTCTGTGTTTACTCCAAAAATACTAAGTTCTGCATTTTCCTCTTTCTCTTAGGCCTACTTTATTTATACTTAACACATAATTATCATACAAATGTATTTGATACAATGTTTAGTGTCCACACATATAATGCTCAAACTAGGGTAGCTAGTATATCTACCATCTCAAACATTTCTCCTTCCTTGGTGGGGAAGCACAGCAAATCCTCTTGTTGAGCTCTTTTGAAGTATATGATGCTTTCTTATTGGCTGTAGTCACCCCACTGTGCCATAGCATACCAGAACATTCCCCCTTTAAACTCCAGCTTTGGACCCAGGGAGCTGCTCCTATCTTTCCCCTTCTCATTCTCCTGATAGCTTTTCGTATTGCCTTTTACATTTATCTCTGTAGTTTATCTGTAACTTCGTATGATCTAAGATAAGAGTCAACATGAAGAATAACCCCCCACCAACACACAGCTGTCTGATTGATCCAGTAACATTATTTTTTCAAAGTTCCCAATAAACGCAGTATCATTTTTTCGCATAAACCAAGTGCCTACACATGTGTGGCTGTTTTGCAAATTTCCTATTTCTTCTACTTGTCAGATTCTGTATCCTTTTGCTTATCCCACAATGCCTTAATGCAGTGGTTCTCAACCTTCCTAATGCTGTGACTCTTTAATGCAGTTCCTCTTGTGGCGACTCCCAGCACAAGATTATTTTCGATGCTACTTCATAACTACAATTTGATACTTTTATGAATCCTAATGTAAATATCTGATATGCAGATGGTCTTGGGGGACCCCTATGAAAGGGTCATGACCCACAGGCTGAAAACCGCTGCCTTAATTACTATAGCTTTCTACATTTTGATGACAGCTGTTGGGAATCTTCAGCTTTGTCCTCCTGTAAGATCACCTGGGCAACTCTTGGCCCTTTCCATTTCCATATGCATTTTAAGACCATTTTTTTTTCAATTACGCACACACACGCACACACATGCACACACACACACACACACACACACACACACATACCACATGCACTTACTTGCCAGGTTCTTGAATGAGATACATTGGCTCTAGATTAATTTCAGGAGAACTGTCATCTTTACTATAGCCTGAAATACAGTTTATCCCCTGATTTATTTAAGTCTCCCTTAGTTTTGCACTGTAATATGTGCCAATTTTCAATGTAGACAATCCCTACTTCTTTCATTATATTTATTCCTAAGTGTTTGATATTTATACTATTATGAAATGGCAGGGCTTTTTAGAACCTTCTTTTTCTGTTTTTTTTTTTTTCTGTATGCAGAAATAAAATTGGCTTTGCCAGTGGCCTTGCTATCTTCACTTACCACATACTAAATTCACTTTTTATTTTCTTTTTTGGTTTTCTGAGATAGGGTTTCTCTGCTGTAACCCTGGCTGTCCTGGAACTCACTCTGTAGACCAGGCTGGCCTCAAACTCACAGAGATCCACCTGCCTCTGCCTCCTGAGTGCTAAATTCACTTTTTTATGGAGATGGACAGATGGCTTAGCAGCTAAAAGTACATACTGTGCTTACAGAAGACCAGAGGTCAGTTCCCAGCACTCAAGTCAGGTGGGGCTCAGGACTATCTGTAATTCCAGCTCCAGGGGCTAAGACGCTCTCTTCTGGCCTCCCGAGGCACTTGCACTCAAGTGCACATGCCTCCATACAGAGACACATAATTTAAAATGAATCTTAAATTAACTTCGTTATAAAGCCATTTCAATTTTCTACGTGCATAGCCATCTAAATTCAAATAAAAACAATTTCATTTCTTCTTTTCAGACCCTTTATTTGTTTGGTGTGCTAATTTGGATTACAAGGAAATAAAATCGTGCAATAAAAATAGCCTCACTGTATAGAGGCTTTCAAATTGTCACCAACAAACATTGCTTGTTGAGACTTTTAAAAATAATGAATGATGAATTTTGTAGAATGTTTTTACATGTTTTATTTGATTTTTTTCTCCCTGTTATGTGAATTAGAGTAATTGTAGGGTTTGTGTGTGTGTGTGTGTGTGTGTGTGTGTGTGTGTGAGAGAGAGAGAGAGAGAGTGAGAGAGAGAGAGAGAGAGAGAGAGAGAGAGAGAGAGAGAGAGATGAGTGAGATAGGTGGCTATTGTTAGTTGTTTGCAATGTTGAGAATGGAACTCTGGACCTTATGCACAGGAGACAACATTGTACAAATTGAGCTACATCAGCAATTAAAATGATGTTTTTATTGTTTAACTACCCTGAATTTATGGACTAAAACTCACTTGATCATTGTCTTAGTTGGGATTTATATTGCTATGAAGAGAAACTATGACCAAAGCAACTGTCATAAAGGAAAAACATTTAATTGGGACTGGCTTACATTTAGAGGTTAATTCATTATTTCAAGCATGATGGCACACAGGCAGACATGGTGATGAAGAAGAAGCCGAGAGTTCTACATCCGGATTGGCAGGCAGCAGGAAGAGAAAGTAAACCTGGGCCTGGCTTGGACTTATGAAACCTCAAAGCCCACCTCCAGTGACACATTTCCTCCAACAAGGCTACACCTACTCCAAGGCCACACCTCCTAATAGTGCCACTCCCTGGTGACCAAGTATTCAAGTCTATGAGCCTATGGGGGGCATTCTTATTCAAACCACTGCAGTTGTTATGAATAAATTCACCCTTTTCATATATTGTTGGGATGTATTCTAATGTGTTAAAACATGGTTTATTTCTGTGATAACTGGAGAATCATATGCAACTAACCATAAGAAGTTACACAGAGATTCTCTGTGTCCTTTGCCCAGTTTCTCTCAATGATAACATTCTGCAAAAATAGAATATTGTGTGTGTCATAGCAAAGATAATAACATTGACATAATCAAGCTACCAACAGTTTGACACCACAAAGACTCTCCAGTTGCCCTCTCCCTCCTCTCCTCTCCCTCCTCCTACCTGCTCCTTAACCCCTGGCAACCACTAATCTGCTCCCCATTGCCATAATTTCTTCATTTCAAGAATGTTGCATAACCCTGCCATTTTGTATTTAACTGGCTTCTTCATTCAGCAAAATTCTCTGGGCCCTGATTAGAGTGCCTTCTTGTAGTAGTTACTCCTTTTTATTGTCAAGTAGTTTTCTTTGGTATGGATGTACCAGAGTTGCTTTAATCAGTCACATCTGAGCTGTTTCCAGTTTGGGACTATAATAAAGAAAGCTGCTGAAAACATTCATGTACAACATTTTGTGTGAAAATTAGTATTAAATTCCTTGGGATAAATATCTAAGAATGTAGTTGCTGGGTCATGTGGTGGTCACATGTGCCATTTTATAAGAGACAGTCAACTTTTTACAGAATGACATTTTCTGTCTCCAGCAGCAGTGTAGGACAGCATCAGTTTCTCTGTATTTAGTATTGTCACTAATTTTTAAATTTTAGTCATTGGCTAGCTATGCAGTGATATCTCATTGTGGTTTTAATTTGCATTAATTTGCATTAATGATGTTGACTAACTTTTCATGTGCTTATTTGCCATCTGTATATCCTCTTTGGTGAAATGTCTCCTCGTGTCTTTTGCCCATTTTCTAATTGGGTTGTTTGTTTTGTTTTCTCTTGTCTTGTCTTGTTTGACTGTT
The DNA here is from genome assembly GCA_026225945.1 of Cricetomys ansorgei. Taxonomy (NCBI): domain Eukaryota; kingdom Metazoa; phylum Chordata; class Mammalia; order Rodentia; family Nesomyidae; genus Cricetomys; species Cricetomys ansorgei. The sequence goes on from JAMJFZ010003463.1 coordinate 395,318, forward strand.
GAGTCTTGAGCTCTTTATATATTCTAGATATGAGTCCTAGTCAGATACATGGTTTGTAAATGCTTTTCCAATCTGTAGTTTGTCTTTTCATCTGCTTTCTTTACAGAATGTGAGTGTTTAGCTTGATGAAGCCTAATTTATCCATTGTCTTTTCCTTCATGGGTAAAGGATTTGATATCATGGCTAAGACTTCTCTACCAGGGCCTAGGTTTGGATTAGTTTTGCTCACATTTCCTTCTATATTATCTAATTTTATTTTTACATTTAAATATATGATTCACTTTCAGTGACATTTTTGTGTGAGGTTTGGGTCAAGACTTAACTGTCGTGCCAGTGACTGCCCGACTGCTTCAGCCTCACTCGTCCAAAATTCTTTCCTCCAGCAAGCCACTGCTGTACCTTTGTGACAAAGCTGTGGGGCACGGTGGAGGATTGGTTTCTGCTTCACTGTTCTTCCTCCTGCTCACCCTCCCCCAGCACCACACAGTCTTAATTACAGTAGCTGTGCAATAAGTCTTAAAAGCAGGTGCAGTGATTCCTCCCACTATGTTCTTTTTCAAAATTGTCTTGTCTAATTTCTTTGCCTTTTCATAAAAAATTTTAGAATATCTTGCCTTTGTCTATAAAAAACCATGTCGAAGTTTTGGTAATGACAGCATTAAACCTGTGTATCAGCTTGAGAGAACTGACATCCGTATTATGTTGACTCTTGTAATTCCTTTGCACCCGAAGTATGCGTCTTCACTTATTTAGTTCTTGGCATTCTTTATCTGTATTTTGTGATTTTTCAGTATGAAAGTTCTCCATGTTTTATTGTATTAATTCTTTCACTTTTTCTTTGTGGAGACTAGGCACAGTGTTGCATTTTAATGTTGATGTTCACATAGTTATTGCTAGTAGGTAGAAATATGGTTGATTTTTTAAAAGATTTATCTTACATCCTGTGACTTTGCTGAACTTACTAGTTCTGAAAAACTCTTTGGTAGATGCCTTGAGATTTTCTACACACACAGCCGTGTCTGCATCTAAGAAGCAGTTTACTTTCTCCTTTCCAGTCTGTGTGCCTTGTCTCTTCCTTTCCATTCGTTGTCTATTGCATTGACTAGAATTTTTAGGATTCTTTTAAAGAATGTTCGATGCTTTTTTCTGTATCTGTTGGTGAATTTGTGTGATTTTTTTTCTTTCTTAACCCACCAATATGGAGAATTACATGGGTTGGTTTCTAAGTATTAAACCAGCCTTGCATTTCTGGAACCAACTCCTTTCCATTGTATGTGTAATTCCTTTTGTACATTGTTGACTTCCAGTTGTTAGTGATTTTTCCATTTATTCCCGTTGGTCTGTGGTTTTCTGTCTGTGTATTGTTTTTGTTCAGTTTTGGTGTCATGTTGGCCTCATAAAATGATTCTTCTCTCCCTCTTCCACTTTCTGGAAAAGATTATGTGAAGTTTGTGGTAACTGTCCTTTAAACTCTTAGTAACATTGCCCAGTGAAGTCAAGGAGGCCTAGAGATTCGTTTGGGGGTGTGCTTCTATTTCAAATTCAATTTTTTGTTAGTTATTAGACTATTTTAACTATTTGCCTTAAATCGGAAGAGTTGCAGTGGCTTGCACTTTTCAAGGAACTGATCCCTTTTATTAAAGTTGTTTGTTAGTTTTGGTGTGAAGAGCTCTAGGTGACATATCCTTACTTTTCTTTTGATATCCACCAGGTCTGTACCAACATCCCCTGCTATATTCCTGATATTGGTAATTAGTGTCTTTTCTCTTTTTTCCTGTCAGTCTTACTGGAGATTTGTCAATTTTATTGATCTTTCCAAAGAATGAGCCTCCTTTGTTTCATTGATCTTCCACCCTTGAAGTCTCACTTGCTCATGGTGAGTTATTCTTCAATATGTTTTCCAATTCTGTCTCCTAATATTTTGGCTTTGGGTTTTATATATGAGTATACAAGACAAACGTGTCTGAAATATTCATTTATTATACTGTTCTTGTCTAGTTTGGGCATCAAGAATTGTCCGGTTATTTGGTTCAACTCAGAAAAATGGTTAAGGGATGTTTGTTCTTTTTCTCTCTCTGGATGCATCTATGTAACATCAGTGTTATAAACACATAGTTTTGTGCACTTAGATACATTTGAGGGCAGATAGTTTCATCTCTCTGTATAGGTGGATCAGGAAAACATTTTTTTTTTAAATTTAATGCTGTCTGCCAGACACCATGAAAGGAATTTTACATTCGCTATCTCATGGCTTCCTTATAAAAAAAAATACCATTGGAAGCATATTTTTTACATCTTGACTCTTAGCTCAGAAACGGAGATAGATTGATTTCCCTAAGATCACATCGATACTTTGTGGAGGGTGATGTAGCAAGGTGATGTAGTTCATGATTGCTTAGCCTGCACAAGGTCCTGGGTTCCAGCCTTAGGATTGCAGCGGGGAAGAAGGAGCTAGGTCCCTTTTAGTGGATCTCCTTCTATGTACCAAGCGTTGCACTCTGAGATGGTAACCTACTATCACAACTGACTCCTCCTAGCCGTTCATTGGCATGGCAGTGTATTTGGTTGGTTGATGATGTTTTGTTTTCACTGTTAGAGATGAGGAAGCTGGAGTTCAATGAAGTTGAGCAATTTATCCAGAACTAAAGAGCAAAGATACAGCCAAACTGGTCTCCAGGGTAGTGTTTGCCATTCTTCAGCTGGAAAGTGTGGTCTCTGAGATGAGGCCAGAATGTTCTCCTCACAGCAAGGAGGACATTCCTGTGTATTAGTGACTGCTACTACTGTTAGCAGCTCAGGGGAAGGGATGATTCGGGTGGTCAGGACAGCTGCTGATCCCAAGCTCCAGATGCATCAAAGGATCAAAGCTGAAGACAGAGTGGAGAACTTGGCGGCTGGGCAGCTGGAGAAAACAAAATCAGGAAGCTGAGCCTTAAGGCTGAGAGACTGGAGGTGGTTTTGCAAACCCACACACAGACAAGAAAATAGTTTTGGAAGTTGATAGGCCCTAATACCCATTGCCCTGTCATGGGAAACAGCTCCCTGGTATGGACATGACCAGATTGGATTTCCCCTGCCTCAGCATGGTCCAAACCTAAGCTCTTCCTGACTAGCGCATGTAAGAGAAAGGTAGAGGTCAGAGGAGAGGTACCCTGAGATCTTCACCTCAAAGAAGAGTCATGGTGGAGCTTACAGATTACCAAGTCTAGTCACCTAATTGTTCAGGAGGAAGCCAAGGCTCAGAGAACAAAAAGGATAGTTTTGTCCAATGCCACATATTCCTGAATGGCTGCCCACGCCTGTGTAGAACACAGGGCACACAGGGGTTGTCAGGATTAGGTTTTCTCCTTCTGGGATCCAGTCTTTCTGCAACACTTGCTCTATACTGTGGAGGGAGTGGGCATGGGCTTTGAGACCCACTATAGCCCAGTCTCTAGGAGCAGATTCATTGAATGAACACAACTTCAGTTCCCTCATCCACACCCTGTTGTAGCAACCATCTCCCAACATTATTGCTCAGAATAAATAAGTAAATACACTGATATAAAACACTTAAGACAGTGGCTGGCATGTGAGAAGCATTACACAGGTGCTATTGTTACTTATTTTTGTTGTTGTTTTTGTCAAAGTAGATTCTCACTGTGTGACCCAATCAGGCCTCAGACTTATGATCTTCCTGCTTCTGTGTCCACATGTTGTGATCTCAGACTCACACCACATGCCTAGCAGTGCTAGTTTAGTATTGAGGGCTCTTGAGTGGGATGAAAAGGACAGAAACTCAAGAGTCCTCTGCCAAGTTTCCAACCCAGGCCTTGGGACAGTATCTGTGTGACTTTTGGCAGGTTCCTTTTATGTCTGGTCCTCAGAAGCTCCATCTGTGATATGTGTTACATCAAGAATGAACCTCCCTTGCTCACAGGGCTGTTTGGTGGAATTTGATACTATTACCCAGATATATCACAGATCACAGATTCCTTGGAGAAATGGTGGCCATTATTATAGGACTGTTGACACCTAATGTGACACAGAGAAGCATCCTCCCTTTGGGACTCAAAAGACCTACTCCTCAGTTTTTTTCAAAGCTAGCTTCACCCTCTCTCTCGTCAAAGCTAGGCAGTCCCACACCCTCTCTGCTCCTGCCCTAGGCTAGCTTGTTGACTTGACAATGTCTACCAACATTGAAGGCTGAGAAAGTAACTCCAAGGGATGCCAAAGCAGGGGGAGAGATAGTTTTCTGGCTGATGTAATGCCACCACTGAGGACTGCCTAAAACGGAGAGATGAAGTTCACATGCCAATTTCCCTCCACCTGATAAGAGCCCCTTATCCTAAAGCCTCCCCTCCACTGGATCTTGGTCTGGATTTTCATGAGCATGGGATGGTAACTGCATTCCCCTGCTCTCCATCTCCTCATACTGTAATTTAGGAGAAGGAGACTTTAAACCAAGGAAGAGCCAGGAAGGAGGCCCAGTGCACATACAATGATACACATGCCACAGAGCAGGAAGTTCAGAGTATACATGTTGAATGCAGAATTAGAATCACAGCCCAAGTCTTCCAAATGCTAGCTTCTCTAGAAGCAATGTATGTCAGGGCTGGAACAGATCTCAGTGTGGTGGACATTTGAGTCTCATTCCATTCTGTTGATGAATAACACTGTGTCCCAGAGAGGAAAAGACCCCAAAGGTGTTCATGGCAGGTGAAGGGCCTAAGACCAAGGATTCAAAGTGACAGGTTCATCCCACAACTCCAGATTCGAGACAAACTGTGGGTGGGGGATGTGTGTTAGGGTAGCATATTCCCAGCACAGTAATGGATGCTTTTAGCTCTCACTCAACCAAAACTCTCATCTCCTTACTGCTTTGTAGCCCTGAAGACCCTCTCTTACTTCACTCACTAGTTCCTCCTAAGCAGCTGAGCCCTGTAGGGAGGCACAGTGGAAGTGCTAGTCTGTGCATCTTTGACCAGCCTCTACCTCTTCAACTGGAGAGTGGTACTGTGGAGGTTTGTGACAAGTATAACACACTGAATCAGCATTAAACTAAAGGAGGGAGCTGGGGAAACTCCTGAAGACAGATGCTGCATCAAACCCATAGACAGGACCTCTGGAGCCAGGCTCCAGGCCTGGGGTAGGGACTGGGCTCTGATCAATTCACAAGGAGCTTTTAAAGAGCAGTATGGGTCAGGAAACTCTCTAAGGGTTGTTCTGCTTTACTGTGGCTCCAGTTCTGTCGCACACTCAGGGTGTCTTGGGTTGCAGGGAGGAGAGAGGCCCTGACAACTCCCCTCCCACAGCTGCCACACTGAGCATGCCAGCTAAACTCTGGGTCATTTTCCCAGGGTTAGAAAATTACTTGGGGGTTTCCGGCATTGTCTGAATTCCTACTGGGACACTGCTCCTGTGGTAGGAGTTTGCTTGTCCACACCTCTCTGCCTCCCACTCCGGTCTCTCTGACTCCCTTCCCCCCAGCTGCCTTCTGGGATGGCTGACTCCATGTGTCAGAGTAACAATGCAGCCTGTGGGATGAGCACAAACCCCAAACCATTCCACTGTTGCCAAGCCTCAGTTTTCTCAGTGATGAGTGGATAGGAATAGTGCTCAGCTCACAGAACTATGGTGAAGATAGGCAGAGCCAAAGGACATGCATTCAGGGTGGGGTCTTCCCCCCTCAGTTAAACCTCTATGGAAATACATTCAGAGAAGGCCCAAAGGAACACTCCCCTGAGACCTTTAACTGAGCTCCAGAGTCAGCTGGGTGCTGGCCTCCATTAGAGGAAGCATGGATCAACTGATTGTTCTCAACTGAAACAACATGGTAAGCCGACCCCACTTGAGGACTAAGCATTGAAAATCAGCCCTGTATATATGGAGCTTCCTAGTCTTTGAGAAATGTCCAATTCTACACATCTGGACCAACTCTAAGTAAACCCTAAGGAAGGGATTATAATCACCAGTGTCCCCAAAGTGACCAGGAGAGAACTCAGAGAGTCCTAAAATCATTCATTGAGGGATGGTCCTGGGGTTCAGACCCAGATCTCATGTCTGTGGGAAAGATGTTGCTCCATTTTGCAGGGCTTGAACTCGCATCTACTCACTACAAATGCTCATTGGAGACACTTGTGGGACCAGGAAAGTCAGGTACTGGGGGACACAAGCACATAACTGGGGACAGGCAGTGACAAATACCAGAATAATACTTGGCAAAGCTGGCAACTTTAAAGCAGCTACACACACACACACAAAAACACACACACACACACACACACACACACACACACACACACACGAGAGAGAGTCTATTTGCTTTAAGATGTTTCTAAAGCGCATTCAACAGTATTTGCATAAGTAGATGTTCAATAGAGACTTGTTGAAAGAATACACCATCTTGGGAATTAAGAGAAAGTCCTACCTATGTTGGGAAGCTGGTTGCAATCTTTGGCAAAGCTGGCCAGTTTATAGCAGACCCATTACACTAGGCACCATGGGAAGAGGGTGACAAGTTGATATTTGCTGAGAAAGATGTTAATAGAAATGCTCAAATTCTATTTATCCCGTGGGACCCCCATTCTCTGCAAACTGACAGGTTTCACTAACATACACACACACACACACACACACACACACACACACACTCCTGTGAAGCCCACATTGCAGTGAAAGGAGGCAAAAAGAAACAAAAGAAATAAAAGATACTCTGGCTACTGATAAGTGCTATGAGGGAGAAGAGTGAATTGGGAAGACAGAGACTGAGGGGAGGTTCTCAATTTATGGTGACATTGGGAAGGTGACACTTGAGTTAGCTCTGAAGAACAGACAGAACTGGTCCACGCAGCTAGAAAACATTTTAGACAGAGAACAGTCGGTGTAAAGCTGCCTAGTTGCTTACATGCTGACAACATTGGAGGGCCCGCAGAGGCCATTGTGACTGGATAGTGGCACAAAGGGGAAAGAAAAGAGGGACGTGAAGACATAAGGTACAGAAGGACCTGAGCTCGGTGTGCCAAAGTAGCATGGGAATCCGCGGTAGAGACCCTTCAAACTTGGATCGCTCAGGCATCACAAACAGTCTGTGAGAGGGCAGGTGGTGGCCAGAAGGGTCGGTCTGGGGATGAGTTCTGAAAACTGGGGTGAGAGATGTGTTGGCAGATGGGATATTGGATGAGGAAGCAGGAAAAGAGTAGAGGAATAACTCAGACAGTATGAAGCCCACACTGCCCCCCCTCTCCCCGTCACCACCTTGATCCACATCCTTGTACCTTAGCCACGGGATTCTCACAGTGACCTTTCCTTTTGCCCTGCACCCCACAATCTACCCTCCAGGTACATTCATGTTTCAAACATTCCAGTGGCTTCCTGTGCTACTAAGAGAAAAGGAACCATAAGAACTGGCTTTTACCGTGCCTGTGCTTTTCCCTGCATCTCTCTCCCCATACCTGCTCCACTCCAGGCTGCTAAGCTGTCCCAGGCACTCAGTAAGCTCAGACCCACCTCAGGACCTTTGCATTTTCTGTGCTCTCTTCCTGGAGTGCTCTGTCTTCAGTGTGCACGATTGACTGCATCTTGTTTCTAACATCACAGCTGAGATGTGCCTCCTTAAAAAGAGTGCCCTGTGCTTCCATCCATCTGGGTTCTGCCGTTCTGGGTTTTCTGTTTTGTTTTGTTTTTCTTCCCTTCTTAACATGGAATCAATGTTGATTTCTGTGACTTTTGTCTCCTTCACTCAGTTCCCCGAGGGGAAAGGCAGAGACCACACAGAGTTGGCCACCCTTGCATTACAGTGCCTGAATCCCAGACAGACACTCAGCAGCAGTGTGTGTGGTGCTGTATTAAATCATTTATAGGCCTGTGTGATGATGTGTACAGCAAACTTGAGAAATTCGTGTTGCTATTTTACAGATGGAGAAACTGAGGCACTGAGAAGTCATGTGGTTTGCAAATGGTAGAGCCAAGATTCAAACTCACATTCATGTGCCCTTACCGTGCAGGGAGAGAGGAGAGAGGAGTGGGGGAGGGAGGGAGACTGTATTAGTTATGTCCTTCATTGCTAGGACAAAATACCTGACAAAGGCAGCTTAAGGAAGGAGGGGTTTATTTTGGCTCACAGTTTACTACTGTCAGTCCATCATGGTTGTGAGGCACAGCAACAGGAGCATGAGGCAGCTGGTCATGTTGTATCCACAACCAGGGAGCAGAGCGTAATGAATGCTGGTGTTCAGCTAGCTTCCTCGTTTTATTAGTCTGTTACCCCAGCCCATGGGATGAATGCCAAAGTATTAAGAGTTGTGTTTTTCCCTCTTCAGTTAAACCTCTGTGGAAATATGCTCAAAGATGTGTTCAGACAGGTGTGTCTCCTAGGTGATTGCAAATCCGGTCAAGTAGACAATGAAGATTAGCCATCAGAGGCACCCTGGATATACTTTGAATGAATGAAAGATCGAAAGTGTTAAATTTTAAAAAGCTCAATTTCAGGTCCTTTGGGAATAAAATCTGTATTTAACTTGCACTCCTAGGTGCCATAATGGAGCATCCCACATTACTTTTAATGTGAAGTTGTGGGAAGAACACAGACCTTGGAGTCAAGCAAGCTAGGTTCAAAGCTGTGTCTTGGTCACTTCAGACCTCTGGACCAGTCTTTGCTCATCCATAAAATAGGGAGTTCAGGGTTGCTATGATAAGTGAGACTTTCATCAAACCTTTTAATCTATTTCTTTTCTAGCATTATTAAATGTTATTCCATAATTAATCATAATCTATGCCTTTGTGGCTTATTATGTCCATTCAACCTTATTATCATCCATCCACCCCTCAGTCCATCCACTCATCCATTCACCTATATATCTACCAACTCAGGTACACCCCTTCCCATGCATAAAGTCTCTCTCTCTCTCTCTCTGTCTCTATCTAACCCCCTATTTGTTCTGCATTCATTTATCTAATCATTGATACTGATGAAGTCTCCTACTGTACTCTGGATCCTGTGACATACACCATGAGATTCAGGAACAAGAAAAATTGCCTTAGTCTATTTTCTGTTGCTGTAACTGAATGCCCTAAACTTTAGCTCATCATTATAAAGGTGAAGAACTTCTTCAAGATTAAGCAGCCACATCTGGCAGGGGCCATATACTGCTGCATGTACAGTGCAAAAATGGAAGGGCGAACAAGCTAGAACATAAGACAGAGGGGACACATAGGAGCAGACACTTTATAAGGGCTCGTTCTCCATCTCCATGAAAAATAATCCAATTTCACAAACAAAGACATTAAGCCCTCTTAAGAGGTCTCACTTGCCAATACACTGCACTGGCACTCACATTTCAACATGCACTTTGGCAGGACAAACTACAGCCACCAAACCAGATGACAGTACAATTCGCAGTCTGAGTGTTCCTGAGAGTGGAAAGTGGCACCGTATCCTGGACAGAAACCCATGATGTTCACTGAGTGAGAGCAAGGAGGCTGCACAATACACTGTCTTAATCCCAGCACCCAGGCCACGGGGCCATGCTGTGCACTGCCTTGCTTCTGAGCTGGGAACACCACCTTGAGGACATTGGAACTTTAGCCTGTGAGCCACAGAGCACACAAGCAAGCTTACAGTAAGATCATAGTTGCTGCGTAGACTGACCATTCTGATCCCGGGTACCTTCTGGGTGAGAAATCACAGAACTGGGAGTAGCAAGGCCAATGAGAGGGCTTTGCACTAGTGAGAGATCCTGGTGGCTGACCTGGGGCAGCAGTACGGAAGGACTGAGTCATTTTGTTGTGGTGTCAGTGAATAGCTGTGGAGGCAAGGAACAGAAAGACAGAGAAGATGGCTTAGAAGGCTCCACTTGCCATTTGCCATGGGTCCTGGGAGAGGAGTCAGAGAAGTGGGTGTGAGCCCAGTGGCTTTGACTGTTCCTAAGCACCTTGTTGGCACTTGCCTCAATCATCAACAAACTATTCTCCCTTAAGAAATGCAGACCAGACTTTTTAACAGCTATAAAGAAAGCCCATGGTGAAGGGCTGCCTGGAGCCAATGGGAATCTCACCTATCCATTTAATGTACGCTGCCAGGACTTCCTCTGTGCTGAGCTTAGACTTGGCCAGTCTGTGCACATTCCCAGACAAACAAGTGGGAGAGAGACCACTGTCCCAAAATTCCAATCTGTGGCCCAAGAGGCCAAACTGGGAATATTGTAGAAAGAGTCACCAATTATCTCCCTGAAAACTTCATACAAGAGATGCCCTTTGAGGTGGGCTTTGAAGTATGAATAGAAGTTCATTATGCTGCTAAGAGATTAAGTACACCTCAGATACAAAGAGCAGCATAAGCAGAGACCTGGAAGAATAGGAGAAAATGGCAAGGAGTTTGCTGGGACTGGGTGAGAGGTCACCCAGAAATGGGAGGACAGACCCTGATGGCCCACTAATGAACTTGGACGACAGTGAGTTATTGAAATCACTTTAGAGAGCACATTGGCAGCTCCTATGAGCATTCGAGATGTTCAGAATTTTGGGGGCAGAAGCTTCAGGTGTTGATAGGTTGCCTCAGAGAAGCTGTAGCCCATGGCTGTGCACAGAGAGGAGATTATTTTTATAACACGAAGGAAACACATAATGCTGTGAATAGCTACCAATAGGGGGACTATATAAGATTGTGATCCATGTCTGCTATGAAACATAATAATGCATTTTCAGTAAACTAAGCACCTCTCTTGAAGGAGGAATGTGAGTAAATAACATTTGACACTGCAGCAACCAGGGCTAGCTCATACACATTTTCTGGTTGGTTTCCCGTGCCATTCCCCAACTAAAGGAGTCAGGGCTTCTAGAGAAATAGGTGGATTGGGGCTGGGCAAGGAAAGGCTGAGATGAGTCCAGAGCACCATGTGAGAGGATAAGGACTCTGTCACAGAGGGCGGAGCCTATGAGAGAAGGACACAGCCAAGCTGAAGGAGGTCCTCGCCAAGGCGGGAGCAACTGGAGCAGAAAATAAATAATGATAGTACTGGATTGCTAGGAATTTATTTTTATTTCAGCCCAGTTTTAGATTTATAAAAAAGGTGCAAAGGTACAGAAAGTCTTCGTGTACCCTGCACCTCCTTTTTCCTGTTTCTAACAAGCCACGTTAGTATGGCACATCTTCTCCAGTTAATGAATCAGTACTAATACATTTTTATACATTGTTAACTGAAGCCATGCTTTCTTGGGATTTTCTTAGAGCTGCTATGTTTAATTTTTCTGGTTGCTTGTTTTGCATTTCTGGAGGTGAAGCCCAGGGTCCTACACAAGCCAGACAACTGCCCTGCACTCTGCTCCACCCTCAGTTCGTACAACTTAATGAATGACCCATACCTGTTCCAGCCCGACTCCAGGACCCTGCATTACATCTAGCTGCCGGGTCTCCTGAGGCTCCCTATGGCTGAGGGGGTTTCCCAAGATCTCCTTGCTCTTTATGACTTTGACGGTTTGCAACAGTATGGTTAGGTAGTTGGTTTGGATCTGAAAACTCTCAATCTTCTCACGATTAAGGTGGGAAGTCGGTTTGGGTAGGAATAGCACAGGAGGAAGTTCAGATCAGTGGGGAGTTATGCTGGTTGATGATGATGGAGTTTGGACTCTCCACCTCCTCAGAGCTGATAGAGTATTTTAACCCAGACTATAATAAAGGCCTTTTGGTCCATACTATTACAAATGATTGTATAAATAAGCAAGAGGGGAAGAAGACAAACATTTCTTCACAGTTAATATACACATAAAGAAAGAAAGGGACACATGTGATGACACAAGTTTGAATCCCAGCAGCACTCAAGAGGCTGAGAAAGAAAGATCACGAGTTCCAGGCCAGCCTAGACCACACAGAGATGGGGCTGGGGGGCTAAGAAATCACAGTGGTATGTGGTGACCATCAGACTGGTGTGAAGACTAGCGGGTGAACATTTGAGGGGAAACAGGGCATGTACAGTCTAACATCACCCCCAAGGCAACTTTGTGGTGGACACAGCCTTTGGACTCCAATTTGACCAAGTGGTAAAGGTAAACAGCAGGCAGAAGACATGTTGATATCTGAGGAGCACACTCTTCTTGCCCTCAAGCCACCTGATCTTCAGAAGAGGTGAGGTCACAAAGAAGAACAGCTGCAGAACTGTTGTAGGTAGAAGAGTGCCGGAAAGGGAAGAGGTGGAAACACAGTGGTGGGGTCTTGGGTAGGGACCTATAGCAGAAAGGGAAGGTTCGTGGCTATCTGGGAAAGGGTAGTAAGCTCCACAGTTCAGGCGGTAGTACTGAAGTAAGGTGAAATTGGAGTACTACAGTTATGTAAGATGTTAATATTAGGGGAAGTCAGGTAAGAGGTGTATGGTGAGCTGTTCTATTTTTTACACCTTTTCTCTAAGTTTAAAATTAGCTCAAAAATAAAAGGTTGAAAAAGTTACCACATAAAAGATTTAGAGCAGATCTGTGGAAGGCCTGTGGTGGAGTTCTGAAGGGCACCTGTCTCCAGAACTTGAGTAAGAGCCCGGTAAGAGAGCTGGGCAGTTAGCTACAAGCAGACCCAAGAACACTCTGAGTCCTTTTGGGACTGGCAGACTCCTCCAGGAGAGATTTGTTTAACACGCTAGCCTACAGTTGGCCAGATGGCCTGTGTCTCCAGGCCAGTCTCCAGTCCCCTGTCACTGGCTAACTCTGTGTTACCCTCTTTCTCCCCTGCAGTATGCTGCTGGCAGGGGCAATCCTGAGTCCCCATGCAAGGGGTGTCCATCCTAGATGACAGAGGGAGCAAGGTGAGACTGAAGCTAGGGGAAGGCTTGGCAGGCAGGCTAGCATGCGGGTACTCCGGAGGGAGGGGGCTCAGACAGTGGTTAGCTGCATAGTGGAGCTTAGCAGTGGGAAGGGGGAAAGGGAGGGGGCTCTCCTTCTCAAGAGGCCCTTTCATGTTGAAATCAGCCAGCGTGAATGCTGGCGGCCCAGGAGCCCAGCTGGGGGAAATGTGAGAGCCCCCTTATCTCCCCTCATGTCACAGCGCCGTCTGCGGTTCCCAGCCGGCCAGCGAGGAGGATGCATTAGAAGAGTGTGTGTGTTGGAGGGGAGGTGGGGGTGTTGGCGGGGGAGGGGGGTGTTCATCAAGACCTTTGGGCTGGGCTTACTCAGTTAAAGGAATTTAGGAAGAAGCAGGTTCCAGCCATAGTAAAAGGCTGGAAGTGGGCAGGGACTAGGCACACTGTATCTTGAAGCAAGGACAGGCTTCAGGCCTGAGATTGGGGACTTGGCAAGAAAGCCTTTGGACTACCTTTATCAAATGCCAGAATGTACTATACAGCATGCCTTTCATGGGCTCTGGGTGTGCAGACACACTTTACACACTCACAGGGCCAGGGCACTCACCCCATCTTGGGACAGGCAGGAGACACAACATTAGCCCCATTTCTGTATTCACTTATCTGCCCTAGGCTGGAAATATAGAACATTTGACTGGGGGAGACTGTGGCCCCACATTCTCTGGACACTGTCTGCCCATGAGTGACCCCTACTGTCCGGACAGTCTTGGAGACAGAAGACTGAGCTTGTTGACTTCCTGTAGTCTTGCGTTGGGTGTTCCTGTCATTGGACCCTTGTCACTCTGTGGCCTCATGTCACTCTTCTATGGGCTGTGAGGTGCTTTGCAAATCAGCCTCTGCAGGACAGAGGGGGGTGAAGCCAACATCTGGCTTGAGGGGCACTACTGAAGCCCACAGCTGGAGCTGTCAACAGCCGATGTTTTTACAGACACTTGCCTGTGCAAGTTCCTGGCCTCCAACACATTCTCTCCACAGAGATGGCCTCAGGCTCCTCCCCCACTGCACTGAGATCTGGAAGATGCTGTCTGGCTAGAGTTAGGTCATCAAAGTGGCCTCTTACTAGTAGGATTGGGAGTACAGAGACCCTACAGAGGTGTGGTCAGAAACTAGACAAGGTGAAGGGGAGACCTCCAGGAGCCCAAATATTACTGGGTCAGAGTGTCCTTCTGTCTCATCAACTTACCCCCATCTGAAAACAACCTGCTGTCTGGGCCCTTTCTTTCTCCCCACTATGCTTGTAGCACTGAGGGGATTAGTCTCCTCTTGAGCCAAAAGTCTAGCAGCAAAAGCACAGGCCTCACCTTCCACTGGCATCCAGGACAGGGAGGGGGGTTAGCAGGGGGTCTGTAGTTCTTAGCATTGTCATCCAGCTGGTCCCAAGTAAGATTGTAGAGTGGAAATGGGTAAGGGGATCTGAGAGTGGCAGGACCCTAACAAAAGATAGTTTCTCCTGATATCATAAGCTCCTAGGACCTAGTCCTCTGCAAAGCCCACTGTTTCACCCTCCTCCCACCCACAGGGGTTAATCTCTGACTCCTGGTGGACTCCATGAGAAGGCAGAGAAGCTCTCATGGGACAGGAAAAGAAGGTTAACTTCGGAATCCTATGTAGTCTGTATGAAGGTCTATGGCCAAAGGCATCTGCGTCTAGACTTTTGTTCAAAGTCAAACATCAGTTCAACGAATACATTCTGAGTGCACACAATGTGCCTGGCATTACATGAAGCACTTTCACAAGCAGGCAACTGCCATTACTCAAGTGTTTGCTATGTGGCATGTAATAATGTGCACAATGCTTTTGAATCTTCATGGAATCCTGCAAGAGGGACTATGAATAGGTCCCTCTTCCCCCATGGCGAAGATGGGGTAAAGTGAGGGCTAGAGAGCCAACCTACATATTCTGAGTCTCCCAGGTAGAAAGATAGGAGTCCGGCATATTTCATAGGCCCTGCACCATCTGTCTCGGAAGAAAGCAAGGATAAAAGCCATCTGCACTAAGAAGAGAGACAGGCAGCATGGAAAGAGCTCCGGCGAGGAGCCAGCTTCCTCCCCAGGGACACAGGGCCTTGGAGAATGGGGGTGGAATCCTCTGAAACCCCACCAAAGACTTATCAAGCTTGGGTTGTCTAAGGGTGGAGAGAATGTTGTTGGGCAAATGAGGGCTCTATCGGTGTGCCTTCATGAAACTGAGGGTCAAGAGCAGTAGATGCCAAAAGCCAGCAAAGGACAGAGCTAGCTAGGAGATTTCCAGGAGTTCTCAGCAGGTAGTCACTGCAAAGGCTTTCATAGAAAATGGGGTGGGGGGGTGATTCCTGCTTTGTGAAGGATCTGGAGATGCTAGTGTGTCCCCTCAGTAGGGAATGGAGGTGTCAGCATATCTCTCAGCAGGATGGAGACAAACAAAGGAAGCCAGCCACTACTGTCCTCAACTTCTACATGTGCACTGCCCCATACTTCTCATAGCTGAAGGTCAGGACCCATCACACCCATTTTACAGAAGGGGAAACTTGGGATCTAAAATGGGACTTGAGGAACCCAAAACAGTATGGTTAAGAAGAGGATAGATGCAGGCTGGCAGCCCAGAGCCTGCTTTCATTTGAGCTACCATAACAAAATGGCAGAAGCTAAGTCATTCATACTGATCAGAAACATATTCCTCACAGTTCTAGAGTCTGAAAAGCCCAGCATTAAGGCACCAGCAGGTTCAGTGTGTGGTTATGGCTTCTCCCTGTGTCCAGAAGTTGGCTTCTAGTTCTGTTCTCACACTGAAAAGGGGCAGCAAAGCTCAATCCTGCCTTTTGGTTTTTTTTTTTTTCGGTTTTTTGTTTTTTGGGGTTTTTTTTTTGGTTTTTGAGGCAGAATTTACTATGCAACCCAAGTTTGCTGTTGTCTTGGCCTCTCAAGTAGTGTGGGTGTCATGGATGAGCCACCACATCCAGCTTCCCTTTAATAAGAATCTTAATCCCATTCCTAAGGATAAGTCTTTATGACCAAATTATCTCCCAAAGGTTTGTGCTACCTTTCTGTACTATTTACTGAAGATTAGTTCTCATCACTGTGGACTGGAATGTGGATGGGTACATGTTTAGCCCACAGGAAAGTGGTACTGGTTAGGTTTTGTCAACTTGGCAAGAGCTAGAGTCATACAGGAAGAGGGAAATCACATGAGAAAATTCTTCCATCATACTGGCCTGTAGGCAAGTCTGTGGGACATTTTCTTGATTAATTATTGATGTGGAAAGACCCAGCCCTATGGGAGGTGATACCTCCACGAAGATGATCCTGGGCGGTAAAAGAAAACAAGCTGAACAAGACATGGGGAGCAAGCCAGTAAGTAGCACTCCTCCATGGCCTCTGCTTCTGTTCCTGTCTCCAGGTTCCTGAACTTCATGACTTCTTGCCTTGGCTACACTCAGTGATGGACTGCTAGCTGTAGGATAAAATAAACCCTTTTCTCCCCAAATAGCTTTTTGTCATGGCGTTTATCACAGCAAAAGAAAGCAAACTCAAACAAGATCCACGAGCTAAAATACCCTCAAAGGTAGACTCACAGAGAAGCTCCATATGGAGTGGAAGCAGGAAGAGCCTCAGAATCCACAGCTGGGTTCTGTGCTCATGATATTTGCTCCCAGAATCTCTTGCACAGCAATGGTTCCTCCATACAGATCTGACTAAAACAGTCCACTTTGGGCTAGTTCTCTAGAGAGGAAGCTAGAGGAGGTAGAGATCATATAGTCTAAGTGCCTCTTCCCTTCATTTTAGTTTTATACGCTGCAGCATCCATAATAACAAGGTTTCTGCTAGAATTGGAAAGAGGATGGACAACATTCCAGGCCCAGGGTCCAGCCTGAGCAAAAGCATAGCTCCTGCAGCAGCCACAATGTGATCAGGTGAGACTAGAGTGTCTAGTGCAACAGATAGGAAGAAAACAGGAAAATTGACTCTGACTCCAGCTCAAAAGAGCATTGAAGTTCTCTAGGCCAGCTCCCTACCCTGGACAACAGAATTTGCCCCCACCCCGGCCATTCTAGAGGCCCTGAGAATCTAAAAGAGCCCTTACACCTTGGTTAACCTGGGGTCTGAAAGGGAAGTGTGACTCAGACAAAGAAACACTCACAGCTTTGGTTGATGCTCCATACATACCATTGACTTGGAGCACCGGAATTACCTAGAGCCTCTTGTCATGAACGAGCCTCCTCAGCTCCCAGGACAACAGCTCCACATAGCATATAGAAACTCAGAACACATTTGCAGCATCGATGTAAGGTTGAGTCAACAAATAGTGGGGACTTCAAGATAGCAGCAAGGGCAGAGTCCAGGAGCCAGTAGGCTGAAATTGAGCCCATACTGCATTCTCTGGGCTGTGTGTGCCTAGAGCAAGGCTGACTACAAAGGTGATGCATGTGCTGATTTTCACTATGACACTGAATGAGAGGGCGACATGCTAGAGACTTAAGAAGGCCAATAAAATCAATCTCCTGTTCTCTCTTCTCTACATAGATACCCCATAACCTCACCTCCAGAAGACCCTTGATGAGTAGAAGAGCTATGCCCCTCTATTGGCACCTAGTCAGTTAATTGGTTAATGTGGGAGCTGTCTGGGCCACTGTCTCTTGCTGCTGATGAACATAGAGTTGCTCATCAGCCAATCCAACTTCAATCTTCTTGGTGCAGAAACCCCATTGCACACTAGTGTCTGTGGGAGTTTCTTCTTCAAGTATGTTCACCAATAAAATGCACTTAATAGGCACTGCCCTCCAGAACCTAGAATGGTAAGGGCATAGGACTTTAGGGACAAGGGGACTGTGGTTTCCCAAAGGTAAGTGACTCAGCAAAGGTTACCACCTGTCTTGTCACAACAAGGACATTCTGGATTGTACTGAGATCTGTCTACTCTGAGGTTCATGCTTTGCCAAGAACTCTCCCCCGACATGCCCAGGCAGGGTAGTCCCACTGAACATGTGCCTCATGGCAGGCCCTGCTACATCTCCTTCAGTATAAAGTCATCCGTGTCTACAGCAGAATGTTGGCGTGGACTGAGTATGCTACCTGCTTTACTCTAGGCAAGAGCTCCCACATGGCTCCTTAGAAAGGGACAGATGGGCTTATGTCCCACCTACTAGTCCTACAATGGAAAGATGTAGCAGAACTGAGATCAGAGCCTGTTCAGATGCACAGCAGAGCTGTGGAGCCAGGTCCTGATCAAGTGAATGTCCATCTCTATCCTGGGGAGGATGTCCCTGGGTAGCGGTATTGGCAAGTCCCCACCTCTCTATCCCAAATTTTAGTTTGATTCCAGCTCCATTCTAAGTTCTGTACACTCAGGCAGTGAGTGATTGTAAAAAGGGACCACTAATGCCACCATCTCAGGAACACTTCGGAGCTGGATGAGGCTGGACCTACCTTCCTCATGGCCCAATGTGGCATGGGCACTGCCTACATGAAGGAACAAGGGGCGGTTACTCCACAGAAAGTAGACTCGCGCACACATCCTAGTGGTACCCTGCTCATCTAGTAGTGTGAGTCAGAAGGCATTGCAAGTCCCCATTTGTTGAGCGTCTTAAACACCCAGCTTCCTGTTGTAGTGTGAAGACTGCATTGCATGGTGAAGATGGGAGGGAGAAAGACAGATGGCCTGGTCAGGCTGCGGATTGAGAGAACAGGGCTAGTGAGTGAGCAAACATCTGGCCAGCAAGATGGAACGGGCCCCAGGGTCCTCAGTCAGTTCTGTCTCCGATTTGCAGGGGTCCCAGTGGCCAATCATTCCTTTTCTTCAGGCTTCTATACAGGCCATATTTATCAGGTTGCAGGGGACAGGAGGAGGACAGGCCTGAGTGCCCTCTGAAACCACACCAGTGCCAACCTCAAATGTCAGGAGAAAGTAATTGTCCTTCCTTGGCTAGCACTGGAAGTGGGTGTTTCTGAAACTCACAGCTATGGGAAGACAAAAGCCAAACCTTGGAAATTCCAAGTGCGTCTGTGGGGCTGAGGGAAGCAGCACTGCAGAACTGTTTGCCTATGACTCAGAACCTCGTGGGGGGCACAGCACAACCCTCCTAGATTGGGCTAGCACTACCACATCCCTTGCTGCCCACCCAGCTCGGCCTCAGTGCCTGTCACCATCTCCACCCCAACAGGTTCCTCCTGCTTGACCCTCTCTGGAAGAAGCCAAGGCCCCAAAGAGACTCTCTAACTTCTGTTCAGGCATCTGCTAGTCTTCAGGCCAACCTTAATATTGCCACTGTAAGTATTCAGGAAGGCATAGTGAGGAGAAGGCAAGGGTGTTCTACCTGGACCAAGTACAGTGTTAACCAACCCTCTTTCAGACATTCTCTTTCTCTTCCTCTTCCTCTTTCTCTCTATGTAGCCCAGGCTGGCCTCCAACTCATAACCCTCCTGTTTCTGCTTTCTAAGTGCTAGGATTGCAAGTATGAGTCATCATGATTGTCTCTCTTTGATCTTCAGAAACGTTTTGAATTGGGCATGGGAAACAGGCTACTTCGGAGGCCGAGGCAGGAGAATCACAAGTTCAAGGCCTACCTGAGCTACATGGAAAATTCAAGATCACCCTTGGCAACCTATTATGATGATGTCTCAAAAATACAGTAATAAAGCCAGGCGTGGTGGTGCACATTTTAATTCTACCACTCAGGAGGAAGAGGCAGATAGATCTCTGTGAGTTTGAGTCCAACTTTATAGACCCACCATAGTAGCAATTTCCAGGTGAGCCAGGGATATATAGTGAGAACTTGTCTTAAAAAAAAAAAGAGCCAGATGTTGGTGACAGAGGCAGATGAATCTCTGTGAGTTTGAGGCCAGCCTGGTCTACAGAGTGAGTTCCAGGACAGCCAGAGTCACAACAGAGAAACCCTGTCTCGAAAGTAAAATAAAAACACTCTTTTAAAAAAGGTAAAAAGTGACAGAGGAAGACACGAAGACACACAACACTGACCTTGGCAGGATTTGCACATGCAGTCCCCTAGACACACAGTCAGTCACACACATGTACATATATGCCCATATATATACCCCCCCAAACACACAAATAAAAAAGTAAAAGAATAAAAAGGGGCTAAGGATGGATGGTGGTAGACCATTTGTCTAGCACTCAGGAGGCTCCAGTCCCAGGCAGAGAATAAAAGCCTCCTCTGAGAGCAGCACCATTGCTACCTTATGTTCACCCAGGAAGTATAGTACTAAAATTTCAAATCCAGATGCCCAGCCCTTGGCAGTGTCCAAGAACATGTTAAGGATGTAGTAAGAAGCCTCCCTGACAGTTGGGCCTTGTCACTCTGACTGGCAGCTGAAGTCAGGCCTGGCCTGAAGGCCACACTGTCCAGCTATAACCTGAATAGCTTGTGGGAGTGATCTGGGGTTCAGGAGGCCTGTGGGGACATTGTGGGGTAATGTGTTCTGGGTATTGTGTCCTTACTGTGAGGGGACTGTGGAAGTTGTCATCCAGAGTCCAGCTTCTAGAAGCTGCTAACCGAGCCCAGGGGACAGAACTGAGCAGGTCTCCCAAGTGCAGAGAGGCTGTGAGTGGCAGGAAGACAGGCACACTGCGTGGCAGAGAAAAGGGTGAGCAGAGAAATAGAAAGACATACTGGAATCTGGAACATATCAGGACCAGTGAGAGAGACAAAGACCGGAAAAGACAAACAGATCCAGAATGAGAAAGGCAGTGGGAGAACATGAGCTGGAACAAAACAGGCCTAAAGGCAAGGAGACAGAGAGATGGTGGTAGTAAGAATACCATGATGGAGGAAGCCAGAGCAGAGCTGTGGGGGAACCCACAGATGGTAGGTAGAGTGAGCAGGACAAGGGGAAGAGGCAGGGTGGAGCCAGTGGGAGAGGGTCAGGCCTGAGGCTGTCCTGTTGCGGCCAGGCCCACCTTCCAAGTCATTGGGCCTCCTCTTTGCCTTTGTCCCCCTCTTTTTCACCCTTCTTCTTCAGAACACAGAGGAAAAACAATACCATTTGTGTAGCAATCTGGGCTTTGAGGGGCCGGAGGCCTGAGCCGCTGCAGGCTTACCTTTGTTTCCCTAGGCCTCCCTGATGTGACAGGATGAGTGAGTGGCCCAGACCTCTAGCTCATTTGGCAGGACAGTTGGGAGAGTTTGGCCTCAGGCACAACTGCCCAGGAGATGCCAGAGTTACTCCACAGTGGAGAGGGCACACTCCTGAGAGCCCTGCTTTGACTTTCTTTTTTCCTTGGTTTGCCAAGACCCCAAGCATCTTGCTGATGACTCAGCACACCTTTCTCTAGGCTGAGGACCACAGCATGTCTTAGTGTTACCATTGATATGATGAAACAGCGTGACCAAGACAACTTGGGGAGGAAAGGATTTATTTGGCTTACACTTCCACATCACACTTAATCAAAGGAAGTCACAGAAGGAACTGAAGCAAGGCAGGAACCTGGAGGCAGGAGATGATGCAGAGGCCATGGAGGGGTGTTGCTTACTGGCTTGCTCATCATGGCTTGCTTAGGCTGCTTTTTTATAGAATCCAGGACCACCATCCCAGGGATGGCACCACACACAATGGGCTGGACCCTTCCCCATCAATTAGGAATTAGGAAAATACCCTAGATGTTTGTCTGCAGCCAGATCTCATGGAGGTATCATTTCAGCTGATGGTCCCTCCTCTGGGGTGAGTACAGCTTGTGTCAAGTTGACATAAAACTAGCCAGGACACAGGGTGAACGGCTGAAGGCATTGTAGGAGCCCCTTACTATGTTCCAGGCGCAGCTAGCCATCCTTCCTCCTGGACCCATTTGTACAACAGCCTTCCTCATCCTCTGTTATTGTTCTTCTTGCTGAGGCCTGGATCATCCTCAGTCCCATCACCACTTAACCACTGGCCTCAAATTCCAATTCTTCATTCTTAGCCCTTGAGCCTCAGGAAACTATAATGCTGAACAAGTATTCAGAACCATCATGGCTGCCACTTATTTAAGTCCAGGGAGAGGTGCTCTGGTTTCCCAGGAAACCTCTTCTCACCATCTAAGCCCTGTCTGGCTCACCTACCCTTTTTCTGCCATCCACTGAAGGCAGTAACCAGTGTGAAGGGAGTAACCAGTGTGAGGGCCTCTATGTCAGCTGGCATAGCTTCCACGTGACCTGAGCTATATCATTTTGTTGTTGTTGTTTATTTGTTTGTTTCTAAGACTCTTGCTATGTAGCCCAGGCTGGTCTCTATTTCTGAAGTACTGGGGTTTTAGGTGTATGCCAGGTGCATGCCACCATACCTGGCCACATCCTTTCTCAAACAAGAGCCTTCAAGGCACAGAGAATGCCCACTCAGCCCCTGTTCGGAGATGTGTTCAGTACCTGATGCTCAGTTAGGATTCCAAGGTTTCTTGGCACCTGGGAGTCAAGTTTTCTAGGACCAGGCTGAAAGGCTCTGTGTGTGTGTGTGTGTGTGTGTGTGTGGTGTGTACACATGTACACATGTACATATGCGTGTTCCTCCCTAGCAGTAGTGTGCTCCAGAGCACCAGGCATTTTCCAAAGAAAGCAGTGGAGAAGGTGACAGGCGTTGCTCTCTAAGGGCCTGAGGACTATATTTGACCTGGTTAGCTTGAACAGCTGCTTCAGACTCAAAAGAAAAAAAATCTCTGTGTGGAGGTTGTGGGGTGTTTTGTGTGTAAAGCCCATTTAACTCATTGCCTGGAAGTGAGGGCATACCAGGACATCCTTTATAGCATGGGAAAAGGGACAGATGCCTCTCTTCCACCCTAGCCCCTCTGTCCTGAGGAGGCTGGCATGGTCACACTCTCAGGAAGTTAGGTCACTCAGTAGTGAGATGGAGAGGATACAAGCCCCCATGGGGGTAAAAGTGCCTGGCAGTGACCATCCCAGCCTCTTTTAAGAAGCTGATACCTTCTCTCTTCTTTCTGCCTCCTGCCATATCACAGTTAGGTCCTTGGGTGGCATCCTTTCCCCCATTTGACCTGTATCCCAGTCACCAAGGGATGCCCCCCACACAGTGTGGTTAACCAACCTAAGATGAAGCAGTGTCCCCACACTTTCTACACATTTCATACCTCAGAGACTGAGTTCGCACCAGTTGAAATGACTCAGGCAGAACTCCCATAGTGGAGATGGGACACTTTCTGAGGCCCCAAGTTACCAAAGTACTGAGTAGTCCCTCCCTCAATGAACGTTCCCAGCCAAGTCTCCCAAACCCATACCTAAGTTCCCCCAAGGCCATCTCTTTGTAGTACAAGTGTCCACATGAGTGTCCATGTGGCACCTGCCAGAGATAGCCTCCCCCTTCAAACAATCACTAGAGAACTGAAAACAGAGAACAGTTGAGTAGTCATGCCCAAGTTAAAAGCTAAAGTAGGCCATTTTGTAACTCTGATATTGAGTACATCCTTTAACCACTCCGGACTTCTGCTTTCCCATCTACCAAGATGATGATAAATACTAGTACTTTCCTGCACCATGGACCCTGTGATCCTCAGGTTGGACAGAGATGTGTGTCATTCACTTATCTATTTAAAGATGTGTAAGTCTGGGGATGCAGCTCAATTGTTGGAGTGCTTGCCTTGCGTGAGAACTGCCCTGGGCTTGATCCTCATGAGATTCCACATATACCAGGTCTGGCACACACCTATAATCCCAGCACTCTGGAGATGAAGGCAGGAGGATCACATGGATTCAAGGTCATCCTCATCTACATAGTGACACTGAGGTCAGCTTAGGCTACATGACACCTAGTCTCAAAAAAGAAGAGGAGGAGGAGGAAGAGAAGATTTGTTAGGCACCTGCTCCATAGCAGACCCCGCTCAAATGCCTTTGTTGCTTTGAGGCAATGAAGGCAAGTGATAAAGCCTGTCTTTGAGCAATGTTCTTCCTAGAGGAGGTAGATGTTCAATAAATCCCTAACAGCAGCAAGTGGTAACAAGTCCTATAAAGACAAGGCCAGGCGAGGGGACAGAAGGTACCGACGTTGGGGCCTCACACTGTCTGTTCCATCTTCCTGCCCAGCAAGGTGCTGAGCACTGCCTTCTCCAGTGTCCATTTGGCTCCTTGTTTGTGAGTTACTGAGCCAGGCAGACAGAGCAAGAATGATCTGGAAACCCAGTGGCCTGGCCTATTTCTGTCCCAGGGCCCTGGAGCTGATCCAGCCTCCACTGTTTTCTCAGCTCCAATTTACAAGTTGGCCCTATCTGCCCTTTCCTCCGGCCAGTATTCCCTGCTGCCTCCCAGCAGCCAGCCACAGTACTCCTTCGAGCCTGGGCCCCCTCTCTGTACATGCTCCCCCACTGGCATACCATCTCCTCCTCTGAGTATACTTTAAGACCTACACCCTCCTCCACCCCAGGCAAGAAGGCAGCAACTTAGAGCAGCTGGGGTTTCACTGAGCTGGTACTAATGTCATCTCCTACGACTTGACAGGAGAGCAGGCTTTTCGGAGACCCAGTGTTCAGCCCCTCCTCCTCTAGCCTCAATGCCAGGGTACCAAAGATACTGTGCCCTACAAGGAGTGAGGTGAGTCAAGGAGAGGAGCATCCCTAGCGTGCTTTTCAGTCTTGAGAGAAAGGCTCACAGCAAGGGAGACTCTCTGTAAGACCCCATACCACTCAGGACCTCTCCACAGCAGACACTTCTTGAGGCTTGAGACAACTCTCATCGTCCCTTTCAGACGCATGTGCAGTTGCATTCTGATGACTTTTCACATTGTCAGCTATGTACAAACAATGACATTTTTGTTTTCAATGCTGAGATCAGAACTAAGGGCCTCATATAGCACACAAGCACTCTACTACTAAGCCATACACCAGCCCCAAAGACACATTTTAATATCCTTGAGAACATGTATATTAATGACAGCTAACAGTTATTCTATGCTTGCTATATGCCAGACCCTGTTCTCTGCACATCACATGCATTAACAAAATTGTTCTTCGCAACAAACCTTGGAGGCAGGGTCAATTATTAACCCCATTTACTTCTGAGGAAATTAGAGGAGAGAGAGGTTTAATATCCAGCCCAAGGTCAGGCATCTAGCAAATGACAGAGCTGGAAAATTGGCCCAGACAGTCTTGACTTCTGGAATCCCTGTGCTTAATGGTAGTACTAGACAGCTATAACGTTCTTAAATTATAAAATATATTTCTGCACAAAAGACTCTGTATAATGTCTGTGCCCAGTTTAAAGGACAGTGAGGCAATGAACATCTGTGATTTTAGTGTCCAGCTTAGGAAATAGAGCATCACATTCAAGTGTTGTCTCTTTCTGTTTCACAAGGTATCAGGCGTATGTTCCCATATCTCTCCAAACTCTTGGAGGATGTGGCTCAGTACTGTCTAATAATGAGCTCTCTTCCTTCTGAGCCTCCTAGACCTCCTGAGACTTTGTCTGCCAGGGCCCCTGGTAAGGTGCTGGTGTCTGCTTCTCTGCCCCTGCTAGGATAGGCCCTGGGGCTCAAGATGGAAGGGTAGAATTGGTGATTGGGCTAGAGGCCTTGCCCACTGCCTGCCTCTTCTGGCATCAGGTGCTATCTCAGCCAGGCATGAATGCCTTTTCTCCTGTTGGTGTACATTGGCTGGTGCTCCTGGCAGATGGGTGAGGACGAAAAGGAGGAATGATCAGGAGAAGAGAGGAGGTGAGACCTCACTGGGCCTCTGCCCTGCAGTGGGGCCTGCAGGGCACTGAGCCAGCACAAGCCAACTGTCCTTGCCCCCTCTGACTCAGCTGTAGGGCCCAGAGTGAGCAACTGTGCACTTGAACCCTTGCAGCTAGGTACTAAGCAGCCCATCCCAACAGGTTGGGAGATGCTCATGCGTCTTCTCTTCCAACACGTTTCCCTGTATGTGTTGAATCCACACCTACTGCAGCACTGCGTGCTAGTAAGCTGTAGCAGGAAAAAATATGCACTGTTGCTGCTCTCATGGAGGCTTTAATCTAGTGGAGGAGTGGGTCTGCAATGATTACCACTGGAATTATGGCTTCATGACAGGCTGGGATGAATACTCAGAAGGGAGATTCAGGCTGCTTCAGAGCACAGGGGACAGGACTATCACTTAGCCTCAAGTCTGCAGAGAATTAACAACTCAGCCTGCTTCTTTCTCTGAAGGAAATGAGAACGTGAGATAGGAAGAATGAATCTAGCTTCTGTCACTTCAAGTCACCTCTGTTCTATTCTATTCCCTTTGAGACAGGGTCTTCTTACACAGTCTAGTCTGGCTCATACACATGACCTTCTTGCTTCAGCCTCCTGAGTGCTGTGATCACAGCTGTGCATCCCCACAAGCTTGTCACTTTAATTAGTGTTGCTTTTTTTGTTGTTTAGACAGGGTCTCACTTAGCCCAGGGTGACCTCACTATGTAGCTAGAATGACCTTAAACACCTAACCCTCCTTTCCCTACCTCTAGAGTGCTTGGATTTGGGTTTATGTACCACAACACAGTTTATGTAGTACTGAAGATTAAAAGCAGTTCTTTCTGCATGCTACACACAGACTCTAGCACCGAGCCATATCACAAGGTCCCAAGTCACATGAATGAGCCAGAATCTGTTGTCTTGTGTCTCTCAGTACTGGCTCAGTCCAGTTAATGTCTTTTCTGTCTTCTTCCTTACACAGTGGCCGCTGGAAAGAAGGCTTACCTCATGTTTATTCACCGTGTCCTACATCTAGTGGCAGAAACTGAAGGAGCCTATTGGACAGCCAACAGGCCCAACCTGCCTCTGTCAGCTGTTACCTGGGTGATCAGGCTGCTCACACTTGAGCTTTCCTATCAGCTTAGCCGGTGTGACCTTGAGCCTCATAGTCAGTTTCTGGACTGCTTAGAGAGCACTCTTCATTCCACCCTACACCCTTGTAAGGGGCCAGATCTCCAGGAGAGGAAACTGCTCCAAGAGACACTGTGGAAAGAGACTGACAGCCACTATCAGGTTTTCAGGGCTCCAAGGGGCACAATGAGGCCTCTGTCTCTTTTTGTGTATCCCTCCATCCTTCGTGGAAAGTGCTGAACACGGTGCTTGGCACATATGTACAAGGCACTGTATAGTAGTGGCCTCTTGGACAAGAGACCACAGTCTGAACTGTGATTGTGCACTGCTTAGTTGTGCGTGGCCTTGGGCACACTACCTAAGCATCGGAGTTCCTGTTGTGCCATCTGTAAACGGGAGTGATGGGGCTTGTACCTACACCATTAGGTGCTGTGCATGTTAAGTGGGTTATTTACAAAGAGCTCCAAACTGAAGTAGGCACTAGATGTGAAGATTTGTTCCTTGTAGCTTTTCTGTCTGAAGACAGGGGCCTGAAGTCAGGGGCAAGTGTTGCTCTGAGCCCTGCCTTGGACGTCTCCAGGCAAGCCTATTGCCCCTAAGTATGGAAGCTGAGCAGATCTGCTTATCTTTGCCTTGTCAGATTCATTAGGCCTGCAGCTGCTGAGGGTGAGAAACCCTCAGCCACTGTTCAGATCAGCTACAAAACCCACCCAGCCTAGTGTATGGGAAACTGTGGCTCAAGGGGCAGTCAGGGCTGGACCAGTAGTACTCCAGACTAGATCAAGAGGCTGGTAGAGATGCACTCAGACTGAAGGACTAGAGATAGCATGCAGTAATGGGTAGGGAGTCCTGTACTCCTTGCCCCGTGGGGAAACAAGACTTTCTCTGCATTCTTCCCTGCGATGGAGCTGGATGGGACCCCCAGTACCTCTGACTCCTTGCACCAGGTCCTGTTCCTCTGAGAGGGTAGTTCACAGGCTAAGAGCCATTGGATAAGAATGGGTTGCTGTTAGCACTACTGCATGAGAAAGTATGGAATGGCTTATGCCAGGGTTCCATCCTAGCATCTGTTTTTATTGCCTTGGCCTGGGTCTGGGGTGTGGACATCTTGTTGATATTTTCCCATGAGTCCTGAAAGGGTACCCCAGAGGACAGAGCATGTTTGTAGACAAAGCAGGGGGCAGGAAGTGATTTGGAAATGCTGAGTAGAGCTACGGTTCCTGGACTCTAGAGGTGCCTGGGCTACTGAGGAGAAACAAGTAAGGCAAGCACTTCCAGGCACTAGGGCATGCCCACTGGCAGCGATGGAAAGCGATGCCAGTGCCAATGTGCTTTGCCCAGGTTGCTTCAGAGGAGGTGACTCTTGAACTTGACTCCTCAGTGTAGTCAATATTCAGGACTATTTAAAGAGTACTCGTTACTTTCAGGAGCTGGAACAGTTCCAGGTGCTGTGGGCACAGCAGTAACCCAAAGGAAGCCTGTGCCCTCCTGGACTTCCATTCCAGTGAGGATGTATTATGAGGAGCCGTGGGAATGTGTGAAGTGAGGCAGTGGGGGAAAGGTATTCCGCACAAACAGAGCTTCATGAGAAAATGGTTGGGAAAGCGGAGGCCTCGTTTTAACATCAGTGTTTGATGTGGCTGAAGTCTTGGCATCAAGAGTCAAAGTGGTAAAAGATGAGAGGAGCTGTGGGTGTGGTACAAGTCAGCCTGTTCAGGAGGTCGAATTTATCCCGGGATGTCAGGGAGCCACAGCAAAGCCGTGAGAGCAGAGAGTGACACACATCTAGCATGATGACTCTGGGCTGTGTAGAGGAGCTGTGTCACTGGTCCATCATAGGTGATTTTTGTCTTGGCCCTTCCTCAGTCAGGACCCCACATGAGGCAAAAGGTTGGAGATAAAGAACAAGGAGCAGGACGAACATCTGTTGAGCAAACACTTTTGCCTGGTTTTGTTTTACATACTATTTGTATTAACTGCATTAAAAGCATTACATAATGATGGGGAGTTAACTACATTGTTTCAATAACAGCTTTTCTCCTCAGCACCTTACGTACACAGAATATTAAATTATTTCTTACTGTATATTTTCAAAGTAGGCAACAAGCATTATGTTACTTTGCTGGAGCAGAAGTCAAGGCCGTTGCAATGAATGATTAAGCCTTCTTATGGGGACTTCTTGTTCTCAGATAATTCATTCTTTTTGAAAGGAGGATTAGTGTTCGCCTAGATAATCCACCGTGTAAATCAAGGCAGATGCTGACTCATTAAAGGAAGAAAACTTTTTTTTTTTTGCAATGTGTTTCAATATACTTTAATAGCACTCCTTTTGGAAGTTGTTGCAACTCAAGCGACATGCTGTTTGGTTGAATTCTTGTAGAACATGGCTCTGTCCTCACATTTCATTCTCTTTTATTATTGTCTTCAGAACATCATTGTGTTTTAAATCTCTTTATGAAAAATGTTCACTTTTATTTGAGGATTTTACACATGAGGATACTGTATTTACATCATTTTCACCCTGACTCACTCCTTCAGGGTCCCCCAAACCATCCCCTCTCAAATCATGACCTCCTCTTCTATATTTACTAAGTCCAGTGAGTATTGTCTTTATTTGCATATGTTCAGGGATGGCCACTTAGGACTGGGGTCTTGTCCCTAAACACAAACCAAAAAACTGGTTCTCCCTCCCTCAGCAGCCACTGGCTATAGGAAGATCTATAGCTCTTCCTCTAGGGGTGGGACTTTGTGAAATTTTCCTCCCTCCATATTGCTGTGTCAATTGGTGTAATCTTCGTGAGTTTCTGTTCAGGCAAGCATATTGTAGTGAGTTCACGGGCGCTTCAGCTCCGCCCTGTCCACAAGACATCGTCATGCAGCTCTCACCCTGGTTCTCAGGCTCTTGGAATCTCTCTGGCTACTTCTTCTGCAATGTTTCCTGAGTCCTGAATGTAAGGGTTGCGCTATAGATGTAACATTTGGGTCTGGGCACCCCACAGTTACTTATTCTCTGCATTTTAGCCAGTTGTAGATCTCTCTCCCAGTCTCCATCAGCTGGAAAAAGAATTTTCTTTGATGAGGTGTGAGGGCTGCATTGATCTATTAGTAAAAGGATGAGTATTCAGAAGCCAGTTGGAAATAATTTTGCTTTTAGTAATATGGCATTAATAAGTTCTCATCTAGGGCCAAAGACCTCTCCAGCCATGGGGTTTTGTCTAAATTTACAGTTCCAGGCATGAATTCCCTGCAATTGAGGAGGCTTTAGGTCCAATCAGACAGCAGTTGGATGCCCCCAAGATGTAAGTGCCATTATTGCACTATTGGGGATATCTTAGTGGCCCTGTTGTGGTGGCCATTCTCAGGGATTACATCTGGATAGGATGTTGGTAACTTTTCTGTCTTGGCAGCTTGCATATTCCTTCCAACACTTCTAGTTAGCTCTCAGAGAGTACCAGAGTCAGTACCAGCTTGATTTCTCCAGGTCCTGTAATGAAAGTCTTGCTGTTTTCAGCAATAGGGGCTTACCTTCACATTCTAGCAGGTAACCAAGAGCAATGGCAATGACTTATACTATTTTGGGGATCAACTGAACTCCTGACCAACAACTTAAAGGAGATTACCCCAGACTGGCAGTGGAAAAGCATTATACCGTTGTGTGGGATAACTGTATTAGTGTGTGTGTGTGTGTGTGTGTGTGTGTGGGTGGGTGTGTGTATTGCAAAATAATAGGTTTCCTGTGGCTTTCCCAAACAGCCTTATTTATCCATCCCCCATATCTCTCCCTCTGTACTACCATCCCTCTCTCCTCCCAGTTAAATGCCACCATTTCCCCCCTTTCCACTTCATGTTACCTTTATCTTACTATCCCCCATTTACAGAGCTCCTTCTCCCCCAACTATGGCCCCTCTCTACTTTCCTGGCTTCTACGATTACTCTAGGATACACTAAAACCTAAAGATTGCATCTAGGATCCACAAATACGAAAATATCTGTTTGTTTTTCTCAGTCTGGATTACTTCATTCAGTCTAATATTTTGCAGTTTTAGCCATTTACCTGTAAATTTCATGATTCAATTTTAATTTATAACTGAGCAGAATTCTGTTGTGTAAACATATCATATTTTCACTATCTATTCATCAATGTATGAATATCAAGGTTGCTTTGGCTTCCTTACTTTTATGAATAGAACAGCAATGTGCATGGCTGAGCTAGTATCTGTGGAGTGAGATATCAAGTCATTTGCATATATGCCAAGGAGTGGCATAGCAAGGTTATATGGTAGACCTATTTTCATCTTTTTGAGGATTCCTTACACTGATTTCCATAGTGGCTGCACCAGTTCACAATCTCACCAGCAGTAGATTAGCGTGCCTCTTTGCCCATATCCTCTCCAACATTGTTGTCAATTATTCTCTTGATCTTAGCCATTCTAACTGGGGTAAGATGAAATCTCATAGCTGTTTAAATTTGCATTTCCCTAATTGCTAAAGATGACGAGCGTTTTTTTTTTTTTTTTAGATATATCTTGGTTACTTTTTAGACTTCTTTGTTCAGATCCATAGCCCATTTAAAACTTGGGTCTTTTGTTTTCTTGACTCTGATTTTTGAGTTCTTTATATATTCTAGTTACTATTCCTATGTCAAATGTATAACTTACAAAGATTCCCTCCCACTATTTGAGCTTCCTCTTCACTCAATTAATTATTTTCTTTGCTGTACAGAAGCTTTTTAGTTTTATGAGGTCCCACTTGTTACTTGTTGGTCTTAATTCCTGACCAAATGTAGTCCATTTGGAAAGTCCTTGCCTATACCTATAGCTGCCTATATTTTCTTCTAGCAGCTTCAGATTTCAGGTTGAGGTCTTTGATACATTTGGAGTTTTTTGTACAAGGTGATAGATTGGATCTAATCTCATTCTTAGACATGTGGAGATCCCGTTTTCCCAGCACCATTTGTTAAAAGCTGTCTTTCCTCCAGTGTGTGTGCGTGTGTGTGTGTGTGTGTGTGTGTGTGTGTGTGTGTGTGTGTGTGTATTATATGTCAAATATCAAGTGACTTTAATTATGTGCACTTATCTTTAGGTTTTTTATTGTGTCCCATTGATCTACTACATGAACTGTTTTACAACTGTGATTCTGAAACGTAACTTAAAATTTGATATGGTAATCCTTCAGGAATTATTTTTTTGTTGTTGTTGATGATCATTGTGGCTATCCTGGGTCTTTTGTACTTCCATAGAAAATCTAGGATTTTTTTTCTATTTCTGTGAAGAATGTCATGAGAATTTTAATTGGGATTGTATGGAATCTGTAGATTGATTTTGGCAGAATAGTCATTTTCACAATATTCATTCTACCAATCCACGAGAATATGGGGTCTTTCCATTTTCTGAAGTCTGTCTCAATTTCTTCAGGAATTTAAAGTTTTCGTTGCAGAGGTCTTTCATCTCCTTGGTTAAGTTTATTCCTAGGATGAGTGTTTGTTTAAGTTACCATGAATGGTGTATGGGAGTGCTTCCATGATCTCTTTCTCAGCGTGTTTGTTATTGGTATATAGATTTTTGAAAATTAATTTTGGATCATGTCACTTTGATGAAAGTGTTGATCATATCTAAAAGGTTTCTAGTAAAATCTTTCATGTAAAATATATCATTTTTAAGTAGAAATCATTTGGCTTCTTTTCCAGACTGTATCCCTTTAATTTTCTTCTCTTGTCTTATTGCTGTAGCTAGAGCATCAAATGCTATTGAAAGGGAGTAGGTATAGTGGAAAGCCTTGTTACATTCCTCACTTTAATGGGATTGCTTTGGATTTTTCCCCATTTAGGATGGAGTTAGCTGCAGGATTTTCATATACAGCCTGTATTATGTTGAGGTATGTTCCCTCCAGTCCTACTCTGTTAAAGACTTTTATCATGAAGGCATGCTGAATTTCGTCACAGGCCTTTTCTGCATCTATTGAGATGATCATGTGATTATTTTTATCTTCACTTATTTATTACATTATTGGTTTCTATATGTTGAGCCAACTCTGTAATAAGCCCAACTTGTTCATGGTGGATTATCTTTATGATATATGACTGTATTCAGCTTGCACTTATTTTATTAAGGACTTTTGCTTGTGTATTCACCAGGGATATTGCGCTGTTGTTGTGCTTTGGTATTAGAATAATATTGGTGTTGAAGAAGTAGTTTGGAAGTGTTTCCTTTTATTTCTTTTTTCTTTGTAAATAATTTGAGAAATATTGATTCTAGGTTTTCCTTGAAAGTCTGGTATAATTCTGCTATGAATGCATCAGGACCTGAGCTTTTTTAGTTGGAAGACTTTCAGTTACTATTTTAGACTACTTACTTGTTATATGTCTGTCTAAATTGTTTATATATTCTGGTTTTAATCTTGGTGGTTCAGATGTGTCTATAAATAAGTCAATTTCTGTTAGGTTTCCCAGTTTAATGGGGTATATACAGTTTTTTTCAAGTATTGTCTTACAGTTTTCTGGATTTTGTTGTTGTTGTCATCGTTGTTATTTGTTACAGTGTTTCCCTCCAACTCATCTCTAATTTTATTAACTTAGGGTCTCTTCTTTCTTTTGGTAAATTCAGTTATGGGGCTGTCAATTTTTTTATATGGGTCCTTGGAGGCATTGATTGGACAATTTTTTTTATTTGTTTGCTTTTTCCATTTCAATAACTTCTACCTGGGTTTATTATTTTGCTACCATTTACAGGATTTGATTTTGGGTTGTCTTTGTTTTTCCAAATTCTTGAGGCGCATCATAAAACTATTTATGTGTGCTCTTTCTGATTTTTTAAAATGTAGCAATTTAGAGCTAAAAACTTTCCTCTTGGGACTGCTTTTAATGCATTCCAGAGGCTTTGATGTGTTGTATTTTCATTCATTTCCACGGTTTCTTTCTTTTTTGATTTCTCCTTTGACTCATTCACCATTCAGTCGTGTGTTGCTTAATTTCCTCCTGTATGAAAAATTTACAGAAGTTCTTGTCCTCTTGATTTGGAACTTTATTGCATTGTGGTCAATGAAATTTTCAATTTT
Source organism: Cricetomys ansorgei (assembly GCA_026225945.1). NCBI lineage: Eukaryota > Metazoa > Chordata > Mammalia > Rodentia > Nesomyidae > Cricetomys > Cricetomys ansorgei. The sequence goes on from JAMJFZ010003463.1 coordinate 428,937, forward strand.
TATATTTTTTTAATATTTGTTTTATGTTTCAATATTTTAGAGAACTTTCCATGAGCTGTTGAGAAGAATGTGTCTTCTTTGGTGTTTGAGTACAATATTTTATAGATATCTGTTAGGTCCATTTGATGAGTGAGATCAATGAATTCCGATGCTTCTCATTTATTTTCTAATCTGGATAGTCAGTTCATTGGAGAATGTAGGGTGCTGAATCCCCTACTTTTATTGAATTGAGATCAACCCATGTCTTGAAGTTCAGAATAGTGCTTTTTATGAAATTGGGTATACTAGAGTTTGGTGTGTATATGTTTAAAATTATAATGTCTTTTTTGGTTAATTGTTCCTTTGATCAGAATGAAGTGTCCTTTGTCTCTTCTGATTAATTTTGGTTTGAAATCTACTTTTTTAGATATTAAGATAGCAACACCTGCTTATCTCCTGGTCCTATTTGCTTCAAATATTTTTACAAATTTTACATTCTAACGTAGTACCTGTTCCTGAAGATAAGTTGTGTCTCATAAACAGCAAAAAGGTGGATCTTGTTTCTTAAACCACTCAGTTAACCCGTCTCTTTTTATTTGGGCATTGAAGTCATTAATATTTAAAATTATCATTGAAAAGTATATGTTGACTGCTATAATTTTATTGCTTTTTTGTTGTTTGTGTTCTTAGTCCCATTTTGTTTTCAGTTATTATAGCTTCATTTGTTTTCATTCTGTAGCCTCTTGGGTGTGCTTATTAATCTTATCAGTCCAAAATATTATATCCAGTATTCTTTATAGGGCTGATTTGGTAGATAAATTCTTTTAGCCTGCTTGAATCATGGAAAGTTTTTATTTATACTTTAGCTATGGCAGATACTTTTACTGTGTTGGTTGGCATCTGTGGTCTTTTAGAACTTGGAGCAAGCTCTTCTGGCTTCTAAAGTTTCCATTGAGAAGTCAGCTGTTATCCTGGTGGGTTTGCCCTTGTATGTGATTTGTGGTTTTTCTCTTGCAACTTTCAATACCCTTTCTTTGTTCTGTATATTTAGTGTTTTAGCTATAATAGGACATGAGGAGTTTCTTTTCTTTGCTGTGTATTTGGTGGTCTATGTGCTTCTTGTATCTTTATGGGTATGTCTTTCCTCAGTTTAGGGATGTTATCTTCTATGAACCTGTTGAAGATAGTCTATGCCATTGACCTGGGATTCTTCTTCTATGCTTTTATTTGGATTTGTTCTTTTCATGGTGTTCCTACACATTCCATATATATATAATTTCTCTTTCATCGATGGTCCAATTCCTCTACTTTATCTTCAAGTCCTGACATTCTGCCTTCTGCTTGATCCACCTACTGGTAAGGCTTTCCCCTAAGTTTCTAATAGAGTCTTGAATTTTTCAATTTTATCCTCATTTCAGTTTCAGTCTTCTTCAATATTTCTCTTTATTGAATTCCGTTTTCAAACCCTGCATTGTCTTAATAATTTTATTCAGCCAATTGTGTCTTCTTGGACTTCAACAGGCAGTTTATTTCTGTCCTCTTTAAGTGTATTCAGGTGTTTGTTTGTGTCCTTTTTAAATTCCTTGAATTCTTCAATCATGTTTATAATTGTTGTTTTAAATTCTGTGTCTTGAGGTTCATCGAAATAATTCCCACTGGAGAACATTTCTTTAGGACTGGTGGTCTTTGTCTGGTACATATTGTCTTGGTCTTTCATATTGTTTATGATGAGAACCTGGGCATGTGGATTTATTTAGTTGGTTGTGTGTGGTATGGGATTCTAGTCTGTCTGCCTATGTTGAGTGGATGTTTGGGTCTTTGTTTGCTATAGCCCTAACTTGGTTGATTTCGGGTTAGGTAGGAGGAGTGAGTAGGTCAGTTGTTCAGACACTCAGTGTTGATTATTTATTGGAGAGATTGGATAATTATAATACAATGATAAGTGATATGACCCAGGGGTTTTAAGGATGGTGTGAGATTGCATGGGTGAAATCCAAGAAAATGCCCTGATGCAGCTTCCATCTGGGCATGGGTGTGGGAAGGCATCTTGGGGCAAAGGACCAGGTAGACTTTCTGAAGAAGCATGCAAATACTCTTCCTAACTGATCCTGGTCCTGGAGGGACAGCATGGGGATAGAGCAGCGGTAGTGTGGTGCAGGGTGTGGGTCCTGGGTCAGAGTTTAGCAAGAGGGTACATTGATGTGGATCTTGGCTGGGTCTGGACCTGAGAAGGTATTTTTAAAAATCCTTAAGGTCCTGTTTGAAACAATCAGCACTCATAATCTTTACACCCAGTGGTTAAATATGTATGGCACTGCTTGCTGAGCATACTCTTCCAAGCATGGTGCAGACCTTGGTTCATTTCATCATCAAAGCAACCTCTTTGTTGGACACACTGGTGAACTCCATCTCCCAGATGGGAAGCCTGAAAGCCTAAAGAAACCAATCTGTTTCCCAAGGTTGCATAAGTCTGTCACATAAAGGACAGGGCTGGGATTGGACTCCAGGGCATTCACACTGTTATACACTATGCTGTATAGCTTTATGAAACATCTAATAACTTCAAGAACTCACAGCCTTCAAAGAGTGCTGTGGAGGAGGTGGCACTCCATCAATTCCAGTATTCCCGAAAGGCAAGGGACATCTAACTGCATTTGAGCTCAGGGTTTTTCTTCCTGAGTGGAAAGACCCGGCCTCCATACTTACCCTTTGTACTAGCTGCTTTTGTGTTGCTATGGCAAAATAATAATAATAATACTGAGATAATAAAAATAACCGAAGGGAGTTTTATTTGGGCTCACTGTTTCAGAGGGTTACTACCCGTCACAGCTGGGAGGGCATGGGAGAATAGCTTAGTCATTGACAGTAGGAACACAGTGATGGCTGTTTACAAGACTGCAAACCAGAAGGATAGTAGGTGCTGGCCTATGTCTTTGAATATCCTGTCCCTTGTGGCCCACTTCTACAGCCATGTTCTATAGCCTCTCAAAGTAGTGCCACCAGCCAGGTATAAGCACTCAAAGCATGAGCCTATGAAAGACATTTCCGATTCAATTACACTCTCAATAATCTTTTCTTAAACTGATCTAATTTGGAAAAAAAATGCAAGAGAGATATGGTTCCTTCTCTTCGCCACATACTCCCCACCTTCTGCCTCAAGACTGGGTCTTATGTATCCTAGCAGGTTAGCCTCAAACTCACAATCCTCCTACCTCAACTTCTATAATTCTGGGAGTATTGGTGTAGACCACACACTCAGTTAGAGGATTTATATTTCCATACCTATGACAGTTCTTAGTACAAAACAGAATTTATGAGAGAATTGGAGACTGAATAGATAAATGAACAAATGAAAAAAATGTTGTGTTAAGCCAAACCCTCTCCATAGCTCATAGGAGGCAGTAGAGGAAAGTGACTAAGCATGGGCTCATGTGTCAGAAAGCTAGACCTCCAAATCTGTCCACACTCTGGCCAGCTGGGTAAACATCTATGTACATAGGCTCTCCCTCCCGTCCAGAGCCATTTGAAGTAAGATCCTCAATGCTTAGGGTACTTCTTGATCTACAGTGAATTAATTAAAAACTGTACTTTGGGTTGGCTTTCCTGAATCTTCTCTGAAAACCTAATAAGCATTCTAAACAGTCCTCCTGGAATAAAGCACCATGACACACACTTTTCCACAGAAGATCTGTTTAGGGAATATGTAAGACTGGATCCTACATTTAAGAGTTTGGCTCCATGAGCCCTCCCAGGAAAAATGGTAGGAACCTGGGGAGCATCTGTCTGCCCTCTGCTTACCCATTTCTCCAAGACTTACTAGTTGAGAGTAAGCAATTTGGAAGGATGACAGAGGACAAAGCACACAGCTCTGCAAATATGGTCACCTGGAATCAAGCTGGCTTCTCTGCTCTCATTCCCTCTCTCTGAAGACTAGACAGCTGATGGATGAGGCTGGAGAGGCTACAGGGTGTAGGCTATCTTGAATGGTGGGGGAAAACAAGGGTCAGGAAACAGTAAGGAATGGCAGCTATTGACCAACCATTGCACCAGGCACAGAGGGGGCCTCCACGGCAATCAATATGTATTTAAGACTGCATGCTACCAAGAGATCATAACAACATTGGAAGATAAGAAAACAGGTTCAGAGAGGGGAAAGATGGTGGAAGTCCAGCAGTTCATGCGTGACCAAGACAGTATCACTCAAATAGCTTTATTCTTCCCTCCCCAAAGGTTGTATCTGGGTGAAGGGGTGGCTCCCAGGCCAGATGAACTCCATCTTTTCTGATTGGTAGGCCTGGCACCTGAGCCTGAGTGCTCACCACCAATTTGTTGGTGTCTCAAACAGGCTGCCATGGGAACAGCAGCCACCTGTCCAGAGTGGGTGGTGAGGCCTCAGCTGAGTTTATGAAGAGCAAAAGATGACTCCAGCTGCACAGGAAACTCCATAACCCTGATTGTGTGTTTATTTTTTCCCTTCCCTGGCTCCTGCTCCCTCCCTCCCACCTCCTTCAACCTCCTTCCTTCCTTTTCCCTGTCTATGCTGCTCTTACCTTTTATCCTTTCTCAGATCTGCCTGCTGCTGGTTATCCTCACACTCCTCTGCTCCTGCCCAGGCCCAGCCCCAGCTCTTCCCCCAACCCAGCTAATTTGAATGGTCTGGTGAGCCTCTCATCTGCCCCTCTAATGGAAGGAGCTGCTCAAGAGCCCCGCAAAGACAGAGGCATTCAACTTCCTTCCGTCCGGAAGAAACACACAGCTAGAGGAAGCTTTGGAGACCAGCTATTCTTACCCTGATCTCCTTATACAGGAAGGGAACTGAGGCTCACAGGAGGGACACCGTGTCGTCAACTGCTCAAACAAAGCCTCTAGGGAGTTCCCAGAGATGGAAATGGACTGGCAGCGCCAGGAAGGTTTGTCACTCCTAGCCACACAACTAGGAAGTCCATCGATGTGCTGAGGAACAGGGGAACAGAAAGAAGTCATGCTTAGCATGGAAGTACTTCTGGACAACAAGCTCGTGGGCAAATAGAAATGGATAGGAAAATGTGGGAAAGAGATCTCTTTTTAAAAAAAAATGGCTGTACGTGTGCAGAACATAGAGGCGAGGGGTACAGGCAGGGTAACCTCTAAGGGACCCATCAGGGTCCTTGTCCCTTGAGTAGTATGGCTGTTGAATGGGATGCCATCATTGGACAGGAGGATGGGGATGGAGGTGGGAAGAGAAGGAGCCTTTGTTCGGCTCTAGGAAAGTTCTCCATTAATAATACAACCTGAATATATTAATACAAGCCATTGGTATTGGCTTCTAGTACACTAAATTACAAAAAAGATAGACAGGGCTGAGAGAGAAACTACATGGAGAAGTGTCAGGTGACATTGCATTATGGCCATGGATAGAGCAGAAGCAGATACAGACACTGTGTTTCTTCCCCTTTGATTCTGTCCTCATTGTTTTGCTTGGTTAAATTAATTTGCTTTCTGGGAGAGAGAGGGAGAAGGAGAAAAAGAGAGACAGAGAGACAGAGACAGACACAGAGAGAGAACTTCCTGGGAGAGAGAGACAGAGATAGAGATAGAAACAGAGACACAGAGAGACAGAAAAAGACACAGAGAGACACAGACACAGGACAGAGACAGAGAGTCCTTGTGTAGTCCAGCCTGTCCTTGAACTCACTGTGTAGTTGAAACTAACCTCAAAGTCTCCATCCTCCTGTCCAGGTCCTCCAAAAGGTTTGGATTGCAGATGTATGTCACTACTCCCAGCATATAGTTGTTATTCTGTCTTTCCCTGGAGAGCTAGAGGCATAACTGGACTGATTCTCTCCTGATTCCACATGAGCTTTTTTCAAACTTAAAAAGAATGGTGGCCTTGGGGCCTCAGGACTGAGGATATTAGATCTGAGAGGAAAGAACTCAGAGCAGAGTAAAATCAAATAGGAGCTTCAACAAAACTGCACATCTCTGCCTCTACTGCTAGACTCCATTCCCAGCCACCAGTCACTGTTTCATGGGATCTCTGAGAGCAGGCATACCAGAGGCAGCAGGGTGAGGAGTGGGGAGAACTGTGAGTCCCACCTGCAGTCCTGCTCTAACTGTCAGAAAGGGCTAGTTCCCTTTCCTGACAGTTAAGCATTGCCCACAGGCCAGGAGATTGCCAGCCACTGAGCTCTGCTTCTCTCCTTGCAACGACCTTATTAGCCCCATTTTGCAGGTAGATAAACCATGGATCAAGCAGGTTGAATGACATCAAAGGCTACAAGCTAAGAGATGATAGTCTTTCTTGCACATAGTCCCCCAGGTTTCTATCACACTTCCCAAACATCTGACAAGTGTCTTTCAGAGGGAACTTGTAATGAACATGAATGAAGATATCCCTTTGGTTTCATACCTCAGGGCTAGAGAATCCCTGGCTTTGTCCAATCTGAACAGCACAGTTCCTCCTTCCTGTCCCATCTTCACTTCCCCCCATCTTTTCCCTTGGAAATAAATCTTTTCCCTCTTACTAGAAGGGGCAAGAGATGGCAGGGTTCAGTCTATCCTAAGCTCCCTGAGCCAGGCAAACCAGCAAGCTAGAAGTGGTTCAGTCAGCGAGAATTCAAATTTCCAACTTACTGTAATGCACCGCATCAGTGTGAGCTTTGGGCAAGCTGCTTAATTCCCCTTCCTTAGTTTCCCACCTTTACAAATTGAGGTGATCATAGCACCCGCCCTGTGGGGTAGTTCTGAGCGTTATTTGAGATAATATTTGTAAAGAGCTCAGAACAGGATCTAGCACATGAGAGGTGACATGTCCACAAAATGCTGGCAGTCATTATTCAGTTTCACAAGGAACTCGTGTGTGATCAGCGAGGAAACCTGCCTCAGGAAGTCTCCAGAGACCTATTACAATGGCTCAACAAAACCTGGGACTGTCCAGCAAGGGCACCCATACTTATGACACCACATAAAAGGCTAATGCCCTGGGAAGTTCTCGAAAGACCTACTTTACTGACTGGCCCAGAGTACTTGATAAATATCATGTTGAATCATAGGGAACTGTCAACACTTAACTATTATTGGTCTACAAGAATGGCAGTTTCATATGGTTTGACCTAATAGCAGAGCCCATTTTGGGGGTGGGTCATAGCTAATTCAGGTGTCACTAATTTCTTGTCTCCTCCCATTAATGAAGTTGCTAAGCATATTTAATCAATTTCTATAAAGAGTTAAGTAGTTTCTTTCCAGTAGGTGCTAGGTGCCTAAAGGGTTTAGAAAATGTACTTCTTTAAGAGGTTGAAATATTCTTCTTGGAACCAATTTGACACTATTAAAGTCCTTTGATCTATAAAGCCAAGAGGGTTTGTTTGTTTGTTTTTTAAACAACAACAACAGCAGTGAGCCCTTAGTGTTTGGATGAATGTGAAGTAACTAACAACATAGATGAAGGTGCTAGAAGGCATCAGGAGCTTCGAGTTGATGTTTGGACACTGGGACAGAACCCAGGAATATAAAAATCATAGCCATCTCTGCTCCTTAATGGCCCCACACTCATTGAAAATGGTTCAAAGCAGAATTATATATGTATTGGGGATTCAGCTCTTTAGCCTGTACTTTATTCCTAGTTCTAATTTTAATTTATTTTTTTATTATTTTAGTTATCCAAACTTATGGAGCATCATGTAATTGACAAATGTACACAATGTGTGATGATCAAATTGGGGGTGTTAATATTTCCATTTCCTTTCACCTTCCTTCCTTCCCTTCCTTCCCTTCCTTCCCTTCCCTTCCTTCCTTCCTTCCTTCCTTCCTTCCTTCCTTCCTTCCTTCCTTCCTTCCTTCCTTCCTTCCTTCCTTCCTGTGGTGCTAGGGATGAGATCAAGGGTCTATAGATGCTAGATGAGGGTCCTACCACTGAGCTACAATCTTAGTCCTTGTTTTTTTGAGACAAGTTCTGACTATGTTTCCCAGAATGTCTTCAAATTCACCATCTTCCTGCTTCAGCTGCAATTGGAACTGTACATCGGCATGCCTGGGTTCAACTTTCTGATGCTCTTGCTGGCATGCTATGGCCACACTAAAGCACAGCTTCTCATTTGCATGCTCCATGTAGCCAAAGGTCACATCTGTCTCGGCATCACTGAATCCTTAACACTTAGCACATTACTGGGCAGAAAATAAGCCCCCAATAAAATGTGCTCTGAATAAAGCAATCAAGGAAGACAATGGATCGAGTGGACTCTGACTTGCCTGGCAGTCAGGATTTGCAGGAGGAAAGCCTTCTTAATGTGCCACTCAACTGCCAGAGATGCCATAAGGGTTGTGGCCATGACTGTGATCAAGACTCCCAGTGGCTGTTCAGCCCTGAGCTCTCAGAATGACAAAAAGCCACAAATGAAGAAAAGGCCCAGGAGGCAGAAGGCAGCCACTTTGGAGCCCAGAAAAGGTTAGTATGGGTCAGCAGCTCTACTGGGTGACAAAAAAAATATGGGTGTGTCTGTAGCAAGAGAGATTTGGGTCAGGTCTTTCCAACACTATGTGGAGATGAGGCAAAGTGGGAAATACCTTTTAAAACAGAAAGCTTTGCCTCTTGATCACACACACATCATACCCCTCAGACACTCACTTTTACAGGAAGACTGAGGCACACTGCTTGATTCTCTTGGCCTCAAAGGTAAGAAACAGTGACAGACTCCATGTTCTATAATTCCTTGTACTTTTTAAGATTTTATATCTATTTATTTATTTTATGTTTATGAGTGTTTTTGTTTACATGTATGTCTATGTATCTTGTGTGTCTTGGAACTGGAGTTATGGATGGTTGTGAGCCTCCATGTGTGTGTTGGGAATCAAACCTGGGTCCTTGGCAAGAACACCAAGTGCTCTTAATCGCTGAGCCGTCTCTTCAGCCCCCTTGTATCTTTTAAAGTCTGGAATTTTCTTGAGGCTCGACTGAGCTGGCATAACTTCAGAAGGCTGGAGATGGCCATGAAAGTAGCAGGCTCCCTAGAGACAAGATCCTGTCGAGAAGCCCCTCCCAACCCTCCACCTCCTTCCCTTTTAACTGAAGAGCCACAGCTCTCCCTGCACCTCCTGGCTTCTCCTCTCTGAGCCCCCACAGCTCTGTCCGGAGGCCCCATTCTCTGACCAGCTTTGTTTGCTTTTAATAAAGTTAATCGCACTCCTAATTTGTATGTAATGAAAAGATAAAAGGGAGACATGGGGGTGAAGCTTCCACTGCAGTGGGAGCAGTCCTGGTGCTGCTAGCCACCTCCCCATCTCTGCCTTGCCTTTGCCTTCTCCCAGCAGGAGACTCAGCAGGGATGGTTATCTGGGACCCCACCCAGCCCACCAGTGTCTGCAGTCCCCAGGGAAGCTTTCTGGGACCTGTTTGCCATTCTGTTTGACTAGCCCTTGGTGAAGGCCCTAAGTTCTCCTAGCATCCAGAGTCCATCTTTGAAGCCCCAGCATGCCTAGTTACCCAGTTTCTTGAACATAAGTATTAGCCCTTGGCTGGACACATAGCAAGTGTATCCATTCCTGACAGACTTGCCATCTAGTCTCTGAGAATACCTTGACTTCCTCCATAAGACTAGGGGAGAGAAATGAGGGGTGGTTGGAGGGGATGGCTTGATCTCATTTTCGCTATGAGTTGACACGTCCGTATATCTACTCACTCGTCGCACGCCCTTCCTTCACATGTCCCACTCAAGCAGTTGGTCTCTGCAGGTGCTGCCATGTGCATGTGACCTTCAGGCAGGCCTTCCTCCTGCCTCTCTGCACTTCAGCTTCCCTGTGTATCTCAGGCAGGTGAAGAGGTTGCGGTGGGTGGTAAGGTGGTTAATCAGTGATGCCTGAGTCCGTGTCCTGTAGATGTTTGGGGTGTCTGCTCTCAGGACGTTGGGTCACCAGGACAGAATCCCCTGCTATGCACTCCTCCTCCCTAGAGATAGCCTCCATTAGAAAGTACTCTGGGAGGACACTGTTCAGGGGTGAATGAATGGGAGCCCTAAGCTCTCCCTATGAAAACGGCTGCATGGTCAGCGTTCACTAGGGACTATGGCAGGGGGCAGAGGTAGATGGGACCATCTCCATCTCCAACCCGTGTTCCAGAAGTCCATGTCTCAGTCTTTTAGCTGTACCCAGTAGAGAGATAAAGATGAGGCTGATTTGGGGGGGTGGAGGGCATTAATGTTCAGTATGCAGGGAGGAAGTGAGGTTTGGTGACAAGCAGGCCTTCCTCTGCCCTACTAGGGCCAGGTCAGGCAGGGTACAAGCTGGGCTCCAGACACAGCTGGATGTGTGGAGAGAACAGCCCTGCTGGAGGGGGCTCCCAGCATGGCACGCCTGAGCAGCAATCTGGAAGCTATTGGGCTGGTGCGTTTCTGCGATCCACTGCGAATGCCATGCCCAGTTCATTTCCTCTAAGGAAATACAACCTCGGGGGATAATTAGAGCTTCTTTGCGTACACAATCCCATATTGTTTATCCAACACAAATTAAAAAACGTGGGCCCTGAGAACATGGAGCGAGAGATAAAGGAACCTCCTCCTCCCCCTCTTTCTCTCGCTCCTCTCCCTCCTCCTCTCCCTCCTCCTCCCTTCCAGCTGGATCTCATTACCCTGCCTGGCCAGGCCAAGCCTCAGCTCCAGCCTCACCCTCACCCTACTGGCTTCCACCCTACTACACAGCCTCTGTGGCCGCCTAGAGGTGGATCCTCAGAGTCAGGGTCTGCAATCCACCCCAAACCTTCTCCTGTATCTGCTCTATAGAAAGGTGGCTCTGGAATATGAATCAAGAGTGGCATTTGCTCCTGTGTCCTCTGAGGAGCCTTCCATTGAGGAACATGGAAAGTACTAGCCCACAAACACAACTCGAACCCAGGAGCAGAGGCAGGGCCTATACCCTGGGGGTCGCTGGGAAAGAAGGGCTAGCTCTCTTGGCCCCTGCCTTGGCCCCAGCTCCCCTCCACTGCCCAGATGTGCTCCACCCAGACAACAGGGAGCCCAGTCAGCCTGGCCTGAGGGCCCCTTCCACAAAGCCCAGCCCCTCTCCCCCCAGGGCTCAGCCCAACAAAGGAGGATTCTCAGCTGGGCAACTCAGGGCGCGGAGGAAAGAGGGCTGTGGGTGGAAAATAGCTTCGGAACCCAAGGTTGGCCATCTCCATGAAAGCCCTATTATTGCTTGAGTAGCTAAACGTCTTGCTCAGCATGGGCAATTCAGCTCCCTCACTTCCCTGTCCCCCCCTAGGAATAGCTTCACATTCCAGCACTGCACAGCCAGCCCTTTTAACATGGGAGGCAGGATGGAGGAGGCTGCTGTGAAGGCTGAGGAGGAAAGGCTGCAGATGGGGCCCACCTTTCCCAAGCCTTTCAGTGCTTCCAGGACAAAATGGCCCCATGGGAAGTCAGTTCGTCAACAGGTTTGTCCACTGTGTTTCTCTGATGTCATGGCTCACTTCCTGGGGGCTTGCTTGATTCTGGGGCCCTGCCTGGGTTTTAGCTGGGCTAGAACAGTGGCCCCCAGATCTACTGAGCACACAGTAAAATGGTCGCTCTGCCTCCCAGGGCTAAATGGTCAGCAGGCCAGGCCTCTGTTCTGCACCCTAATCTCTGCCCTCTAATCTCAGTTCCTCTTCACCAGAGAGGCTGAGGAAGGCTGGAGTCTCTCCTGGGTCTAACCCTCCCACAGGCCTAGGCAGAGAGTGGGGAGCTGGCCTGCTGAGGGTAAATGGGCAGAATTTTCTCTGGTTGAAGTGAAGAGGAAGTTGGGTGAGCTGAGAACACATTCCCGTCTGGTCTGCTCTTTCAGCTCTCCTGTTTTGTTTTGTTTTTTTTCCCTCTCTCTCTTTTGGTTTGTCTCTGAGCTGGAAAGAACATGTGCTTGGCAGATTTTTTATTAACTCTGTAGTTCTCTCTGTGCATGTGTGTCTCTGTCTCTGTGTCTCTCTGTATGTATCTGTCTCTGTCTCTCTCCTTTTTGCTTGCTTGACAGAATTCAGATTAGACAAAACATGAGCTCATTTCTGCCCGAGGAAAAAAAGGAGAGAAAAAACCTACTCCTCCTGCTCTCCCCCACCTTCACCTCTGCTTCCTGGCCTTCCCCTCCACTGTTTGCTAGACAGCCTGCGAGCCTCAAAGCTCACCCAGGCAGTGCCTCTGAGACAGGACTTTGGATACTATGGTCCCCATATGAGCCAGCTTCCAGCTCTGGAGGGCACTCTTGTAGTCACAGGTTCTTGACTATTGGTAGGAAGTGGCAGTGGGCAGTAGGAGGTGATTAGGATATGATGTGCCTGGGGGTCCTGAGGCCCAAGGTGGGCCCTTGTCAGCATTGGCCAGGAACCTGTGGGCACTGTATCAATCATCAACCCCTCTCCTCTAAGGCCTTCTGGGCCTGTCCCTCTTTCCCGTTCCTCCAGAGCAGTTGTCACTACCACCCTTCACCAAGCTAACTAATTGGTTCTCCAGCTCATCTCCTCTGAGCACTTGTTGGGAGTCGTCTCCACAAACTGCTGACTAAATCCCTGAAATGATTAAATTTTCTCTTCATGGCTGCTTAGCACACAGCGCTAAGGGTGCCCATTTGAGTCAAAATTTCACCTTTATCACTCACCTGTCAGATCTTGGTCTAATCGACACCTCCTGCTGAACCTCAGTTTCATGTCTGTAAAACTGAAGAATAAGATCCAAATTATAAAAGTATTATTAGTTTTTCAGCAACATCAGATTCCTTTTGACCTCTTGAGATGGGCCAAAATGGTTAGCAGGTTCCTGAGACAGTGTGCAGTAAGTGCAGGAACGCTCTCATTCCTCATCACCCCACCCTTTCCTGACAAAGAATTGAAGTGAAAAGACAGCCAAAAGGATTGCATTTAGATATAAGAAAGAGCTTCCTTAGAGTGTAGCAATTTGAGCCCCAAAGAAATGACTATTGGAATGTTTAGATAGGCCTCCCAGTGCGTTCTGAGGAAGCGTGAGGATGACTGTCATCCTGTCCCGGAGGGCAAAGAGCAGTGGGTCTTGTTTCCACCATTCTCCATGTCACCCAGACCAGGTCACTGTGCTCCGAGCTTCTTTTTGATCCCCTACTCCCAGCCCTGTGGAAGAGAACCCTCCCCTGTGCTCAGCTACTGAGGTATCTTTATGAGCTTCTGCGGGCTGTTCCAAAGGCTCTAGACTGTCTCCGCACCACCAGGGAGGAAAGCTGGAAGGGGAGTTCTGGGGCTGGTCCTGTTTCCTGTGGCTGCTTCATCCTTAGAAACCTCTAAGGTCACCCTGACAGGCAACTGTGACCAGTGGACTCCTCTGAATCACTGGGCTCCCTTACCCCTCTCAGCCACCCTCCTTCCTGACGCCTACCGCCTGGGAGCTGTCCGTTAGCCAAGCGCGGCAGCTTTGCTCTTCTAATCTCGTTTTATAAATTAATCCCTCTCTTCCCTTAATCATTTTCATTGCCTGCCTCTGAACCCATTCCAATCCATCTACTGCTCCTTCACCTTCTCCCACTTATCATCCCCTCCTCAGCCCTCTGGCAAGCTGTGGCTGCCGGCATTCTTGGAACCAGGTAAGGGGCCAGCTCTCAGAGTCCAGTGCATCTGGCTGCTTTCCCTTTAGTCCTCAGAGTCAACCAAGCAAGGCAGAAGCACATGGTGTTGAACTGCAACAGCACTGGGTTGAAACCTCAACATGACTGTTTCTTTGCACAGTAGCCTCAGGGAAGTCCCCTTCCCTCTCCATCTATAGAGCCCGGTGCCTGGCAGGGGAAGGGTACTCACTGTTCACTTCAGCAAAGGACAGGGCTGCTGAGTCGGGCACCCCACTGCTCTCTTTGCTTCTCCTTTCATCTGGACCCTTCTTCTACAACCTGAGAACCCACTAGAATGCAGGACATGGGCTCCACAGACAACAGTGACCACAGACAAGAGTCTCATTCCTCAGCTTGTGGCCAGCTTCCTGCAGGGCTGTCACCTGCCATAGGAGGAAGGCTAGGCCTACAAAAGCAGCCAGCCATGAAAATGGTTGGAGAGGTTCTGGATGGGATATGGTGAGGCCTTCTAGGTCCAGGATCAAAGTCATGGCTAAGACCCCAGAGGTGGCCCTCTATTTACCTCCTCCATTTACTCTGGGAAGCAAGCCCTCTGACCATCTGTAAGAACAGTTCAGAGGGGTTTGACTTTGGGGTGTATCTTTGTTGGTTGGTTTTGTTTTATAAGATGGGACTTTACTCTGTAGCTCAGGCTGACCTCAGATAAGACACTCCACCATTAGTATCCTGAAAGCTGAGATTATGCTACCATGCTTACTTGGAGACCCTACTTTTAGATTACTCCAGCCTTCAGAGCCCAGGTAAAGGGATTGTATTCCCAGACAACTTGGGTGCCTCTGCTATACCCGGGGTTAGTGGCTTCGGTGGCAATGAGCACAGAGCTTACTTTCTGTACTGATGCTCAAGCCACCTTTGAACCCTGGGGTGTCAGACACCAAGCCTGTGCTTAAACCAACCCTATGCTTCAGACAATGGAAGTTCATTATAGCTGTAGAACAAAGAATGTAGCTGACTGTGACCAAGTGGCTTCTAAGATCTCTGATTATTGCTAAGGAGAACAGAGATGTCATCCCCAAACACAGCAGGGAATGGAATCACAGGGACAGGACAGAGTCAGCCACACCTGCAAGAGGAGACAGGAGTCAAAATTTTCAAGCTGACTCTTAAAGGAATCAGGGGAAATGGCATCCCAATCAGGAGGACACAATCTCTGAGGGAGTTCCAGCCCTAAGCCAAGACTGTGGGACCTCCCTCATGAAAATTAGCATCTCAGAGAACACTGCACTCTAGAGCATCTGCCACACCCTCTTTCTTTGCGTGCTCTTTACCTCAAGTTCCTCCCCATTCTCATTCCTTCAGATTGGCTGGGATCTGAAGGGACAGCTAGAAAGGCTGGCCCTAGAAGGTTTCTGGCAAGCATCAGGGCCACTTTCACCCTTTCTAATAGTCCCTGGTGCTTTGAGGGAAAGAAAGGTGGACAGGGAAGCTAGGCTCTCACTTTTGCAACTTCGATGGCTTTTGCAGCACAGTTTACATGATTCACCAAGCCTTTGCTTTGGCCATCTCTGTGGCTGGGAAGAGTGGGAGAGAGAGGGATTTAGAGAGATAGAGGGTATATGCAGGAATACCACCCACCTCTACCCTCCAGTCCTCTCAACTCACTCTAGACCTCTATCACTGACATCCAAAAGGAACCCTGCCTGAGTGGCCATACAACCACGGCCAACCCTTCCCTGCCCCCATCTCCAGACTAGGGAGGGGCTAGGGATTGAGGAGTGAGGGTTCTGAAGGAGGGGCCAGAAGTCCAGCCTGGTTCTGATTTCCCCGGCTGGGGCTGGGAACCAGAGCCTGGTCTGTCTTCAATCCCTACCCCCCTAGTGCTGCTCTGCTTTCGGGAGCAGCCCCGCAACCGCAAACACATTTGCTAATGCAGCTAGCCTGCCCGCCCTGGGACAGCTGGCTGGGCCCTGTGCCTGGGGCCAGGCCAGGCAAAGGGCAGGGGGCCTGGCTGGAAAAGGGGCCTGAGGCTCCTTCTCGGCTGCTCAGCCACCCTGAACAGGCCTGGTTGCTGCCTGTCTGCCTTGTAGCCCTTCACTGCTGTGTAGCCTTTCATGTCTGAGAAACATGCCAAAGAAACTAAGGGCGATAGGAAGAACTACAGGACTAGGCATACAGTGGTCAGCTCAAAGATGGGTTGACTAGACATAACTTTTTACTAACAAAATGTTTGGCCTGCATGGGCTAAGAAGGTTTTGGCCTGAGACATCCCACAATAGCAGGCCCCATTTGAGAGAAGTCAACTCTAAACGTGGAAAATCTAGGTGGATGTGATGGCTCATGCTTTTAATGCCAGCAGTCAGGAGGTTAGGACGGGATGATCAAGAGTTTGAAGATAGCTTAGGTTATAACGTGAGACCTTGCCTCAAAACAACCAAAGAGAAAAAGAGAAAGAAAAAACGAAATGGAAATTGAGGACCTAGTGAAGGCTGCAGGCTTGTGAATTGAACAGGGAGCTAAAACACAGGTCTCCAGTGTGATTAGGGAAAACGAGCCCCTTTGCAGTCTTGTGATATGGAAATGGATAGGCAAGTGTCTTGTAAACTATGAAGTGCTGTATCTGTGAGGATAATCATCCTGCCAGACCTCTAGCCCTAGAAGAGCAGGAATCATGGTGGAACTACCTCTTATAGCCACTAGGACCCCAGCCCTGAGCACCATAGTGCCAGAGAAAAAAGGACTGAGAGTTATAGCCAGTCTTTTTCCTTGTCAGCCTGATACTCTGAAGCCCTGAGAAGCTAGCCTGGGGCTCTGGGGCCCCAGAATTCCCAAACTAGAACTGGAGTGTGAGTCCACTCCCAAGTAGACAGAAATCCCAAGGCCCAGCCTTGCTCAAGGACTGCCTGGCCTTACTTGGCGGCCCCAGCTACTACCCCCACTCTCCCAGCTCACACAAGGCATGCAGCTCAGCTTCCCCTGCCAAGACACCCCCAGCTGGCCCCTCAGCCCCTCTCCAAAGACAGGGGCCTTTCTCTGCCACGTTCCTGGAGGCTTTTCCACTTAACAGGGCCTTGAAATCCATTTGCTGCAGACTGTGAACTTCCTCTCTATGCTCCTGCCCGCTGGCCTTCTCTGAGCCTGACCCCCCCACTCCCACCCCCACACTGGCGTCCGCCCGCCCATAGCCCAGCAGCTGTCACCCTGGTCTCCCCTTCCCTGGGCCTCTGAGGCCAAGCAGGGGGCACCTGGAGGAGGTATTCAATCCCAGGAAACAGCAAGAGCCTGAGTGAAGACAGGAATCTCAGAACCTGTTCCCCAGTAGGGTCCTGAGCTCACACCGGAGGCTAAAGACCAAAACCTCTCCCTTAAAGACTAAAGCCACCAAGACATTTCTCTCTACATTCACCTTCACCCTCATGGTCTCTGCGGCCCTTGTGGGCCAGAGCCATGCTACTGGCAGACACACACATCAGTGCACTGGCTCCCCTGAAGGTATACCCTGGAAGATAGGTAGTGTGGGTTCTAGTCCTGACTCAGCCAGAGTCCACGACTTGGGGCCAGTCTTGTCTCCTCCTTGGACCTTTGATTTCCCTATCATTTCCCTGACATCCTCTTGTTTCCTGGAGTCAACTCTTCTCTCTGATTTGTTGCATTTGTGCATCATAGGTCCTTGTACCCTTCTTGCTGGAACCCCCAATGATTCCGTGCCACAAACTTCATTCTCCACCCCATCAAGCCCTCTTAAACTGTAGGAGTGGATGTCCACCACTATCCACTGGGGATGTGAATATGAGCAGTCACTTTCACACCTTCTCCCTTTTTTTATTTTAAAGATTTATTTTAGTATTTAGTTGTGTGTATGGCAGGGGGTGTTTTGCCTGCATGTATGTCTGTGTATCACATGCATGCCTGGTGCCCATGGAAATCAGAAGAAGGCATTGGATCCCCTGGAACTGGAGTTTACAGGTGTTTGTGAGTATCCATGTGAGTGCTGGGAATCAAACCCGCATTGTCTGGAAGAGTAGTCAGTGTTCTTAACCCCGAGATATCTCTCCAGCCCCATGCCTTCTATCTTATTATTGTGATGTTATCTTCATGATACAGGCTGGGGAAACCGAGGCACAAAAAGGAGAAGTGACCACAGTCCCAAGGCCAGCAAATGGTGGGGCTACAACTTGAGCCTGGGGATTTGGACTCCCTCATCTTTCCTTGCTTCCCTCCTCCTCCCCCTGTTCATGCCTGCATGCCAGTGTGTCCTGTAAAAGAGAGAGAGAGAGAGCCTATTAATGCATCCTTGTTTTGCAATAGCTAGTCACAGCACTTTACAGCAGGTTAATAGCAGAGCTCAGATTTTTGTCAGGCTTCAAGCTGATGGCATACATTCAGCTTAAGATTTACTTTGACCCAAGGCTCCATCTCTGTTAGACATTTCTAAAACTATATTATTTTAAACCTAAAACCAGGGTGAGGAAGAAAAGTTTGTCCAAAGGATAAAATACTTAGAAGAGGGAAGAGAGGCCTTGTGAGTCTCAAGTCTTCCAATCCAACTGAGTACCTACTATGTGTCAGCCACTATCAGCCATTTTACAAAACAGAATAGGCTTTTACTTACCTCTCAGCAAAATGTATCTCTGGGATGGGAAAAGTGATGCCTACAAGTGAAGGACTCCCAACCCAGAGATCCCAGGTCCAGACGAGAATACAGTGAGCATAGACAGCTCTCTAGAAAGCTTGCTGTCAGCCCTGCTACCCAGAGCTCACCCTTTCGAGGCTCAGGGGGAATGCTGGTCTCTCTCCCCATCTGTCTTTCTCATCCTTCCCCACTCTGGTTCTCAGCAGAGAATGTGTTGGAAACCTGGACTGAATTACCACCCATTACCCAACCTGCCTCACTCCAAATCCCCGGCATTAATGTAATCAATGGCGAGGAAGCAGACTTTCTTTGGCCGCCTGTCTGGCCTGCCCAGCACTGGTTTCCCAGGGCTGCTAAAAACCTGTGCCCCAACAATTCCCCAACCTTGCACAGGGTTGTGCTGTTCACACATGGGCTTGTCAAAGTGAAGCAGGTCCTCTGCCCATCTAAGAGTCCTCCTTCTTGGACACTCAATTCAGTGAACACACACATACACACACACACACACACACACACACACACACACACACACACCTATTTGCTCTTTTAGTGTATACTTATAGGACTGTCCTGAGACACTGGAGACTGAACAAGGAACAAGCCTGACAAGCCTTATCATCTAAACAAGGCAAGGGGTGGATCATCAATGAGCAAACCATAAACTCACAGAATAATCTCGGGTTGATGGATAGCTATGAAGAAAATAAATCAGGCTTATGTGATCATGATGCTGGATGGGCTGTGGTAGAGCCAGTGGGATAGGCATCAGTGAGAAGGACTGAGTCCTGACTGACAAGAAAGGGCCTGCTTGATGGCTCCAGAGATGTATGAGCTGTTCTGCTCTTCCAAAGGACCTGGGTGGAAGTCCTAGCACTCACATGGCAGTTCACAATCCTCTATATCTCCAGTTCCAGGGGATCCAATGCCCTCTTCTGACCTCTGTAGGCACTAGACACACCTGTGGCACATAGACATACATGCAGGTAAAATACCTATGTGAGGAACCAGGGAAGGCATCAGTGGAGAAAGAATAGAGAAATAGAAGGGTGCTAGGGCAGAAGTGAGCACGTGGGGATAAGGAGGGGAAGAACTGAAGCTGGAGAGATAAAGAAAGACCACATCATCAAAAGCTGTGTAGGCTACAGCAAAGAGTTTGGGGGCCATGTTCGTTTGTGTTTCATAGGATCTTCCCATGTGATCACTGCTGGCCTGGAACTGAGGGTCCTTCTGCTTCTGTCTCCTGATGCTGAGGTTACAGGCATGTACTATCATACCTAGCTAAGAGATTGGGGTTCAAGTTATGATTGTGCTAAGAGCTTAAGATCTGAATGAGTTAAGAAGCCATTAAAAAGGCTGGAGACATGGCTCAGTGGTTAAGAGCACTTGTTGCTCATCCAAAGGACCCAGCTTTGATTCCCAGCACCCACATGGTAGCTCATAACCACGTGTGACTCCAGCACCAGGAGATCTGACGCGCTCATCTGGTATCTATGGACACCAGGCATGTATGTGGTGCACAGACATAAATGTAAGTAAAACACCCACACACATAAAGTACAGTTTACAAACAAATTTAAAAGAAGCCATTAAAGAATTTCAAGTGCTGATCATGGTGATAAAGGCCTGTAACCTAATTTTTTAGCAGAAGAATCATAACTTTCAGGCTAGCCTGAGCTACATAGTGAGTTCCAAGCCAAACTTAGGAATATAGTGAGACTCTGTATCAAAAAACAAATTTTGTTTTGCACACAGAACAGGTCTGAAATTGTGTTTTAGCAAGATTATTCTTGTGGCCCCATGGAATGGATTATAGAAGACTAAGGATAGAAGTACAGATGTATTGTATGGGTCTTGATATGCGCTGAAGCTGGCCTGGGCTTGTATTAGTTCAGACTCATTTAGAGATATCAGGCTTTTGGTAATAACTACTGATTTATGGCCCCACCTCTATTTATATGCTGTTTCAAGTGTTCCCTGGCTACAAAAGAATCTTTTAGTTCCTCCCACCGAATGGGGTATTTAGACTCAAAAGGTGTGGTTTGTAAGACAGATTAAGATTGAAGACACAAATGTGGTGTGTTGTTGCACACACATGTGATTTAAAACCAATGGAGCTTGACAAAAACATCTACTAAGAAATTGTAGGTAGGAAGATGAGAACACCAGAGACTGGGTCCCAGCAGGAGCCTCTGGGGAACCAAGAAAGAGCAATCAGTGAATTGAGAGCACAGCCGGCAATCGGAGAGTTTAGTAAACTGGAGCAGGTGCCTCTGAGAAAACCAGAAAGGTAAGATGTCACTGGGCTTGACAATGTGGGTTTCCGGTGACTTGTTTTGGTTTGGTTTTGAGGCAAGGTCTCTCTATATAGCCCTGACTGCCCTGGAACTCACTATGTAGACTAGGATGACCTTGAACTCACAGAGATCCACCTCTGCCTCTACCTCCCAAGTGTCAGGACTAAAGCCATGTGCCACCATGCCTAGCTTCTGGTGACCTTTGACAAGAGCAGCTTTAGTGGGCTGGAAGTTCAGTGAGGAACAGACAGTGAGCATGGCTGTGAGGGAGCAGAGATGCTGAGTGCAGCAGTATCTTGAGAGTACTCTGCTGTGGAGGAAAGCAGAGAGAAAAGGAGGGGGTAGTAAAAGCCAATGGACTGGTGGTCTAGGTTAAGGCAGAGCATTCTCAGAGTAAGGATCCCACAGGAAAGAATATAGGGAATGGAGGACAAAGTCAAAGAGTTGGATGATTAAAATCAAAACTTTGAAACTTACACAGAGTTACGGTAAGGCTAAGAGCATACATCCATAGGGAATGGGAGACTAAGGTGGAATGGAGGATCCAGAAACTTGAACACAAAAGCCAGGAGGGTAACTCTGTAATACAGAACTTGCCAAGAACAGGGGCAGAATTAGGGAACAGGAGGGGTATAGAAATACACATCCACAGTTCCAATGACTGGAGGATACTGACAAAGGGGTCAGATGATAACAGCCTCCATGAGGGGTTAGAGATGAGACACTCGTGGGTTTGTCCATCATTTCAGGAAGAAGAAAGGCAAAAGGTCCAGAAGCAGCCATGAAAAACAATAAGAGTACTGTCCCCACTTCCTTGCACAATGGAATGTGGACTGTGGAAAAAATAGAGCCCCCCCCATATCAAGAGACAGTTGTGCCCTTGAGGCATGTGAATGAAGGAAATGGTCAAAAGACATTAAGAATATGGAGAGGGGCTGGAGAGTTGGCTCAGAAGTTAAGAAGACCCAGGTTCAATTCCCAGCACCCACATGGCAGCTCACAATCATTTGTAACTCCAGTTCCCAGGGATCTAGCGCATTCTTCTGGCTTCTAGAGGTACCAGCCACACACATGGTGCACAGACATACCTACAGGCAAAACACTCAGACACATTAAAGAAAAATAAATAAATCTTCTCTTTAAAAAAAGAATATGGGAAAATGACAGTTGCTTACAATGTATTGTGAGTAGCAGATGGTAGGGCAAAGGGTTCTCAAAGTTCAGAAAGGACCTCAGATGAGTCCTGAAGTAGTGTGTGTGTGCATGTAAAATATATGTACATATAATATAGGGACTAGAATTGGAAGCAATGGGAGGATAGAAGGCCCAGGCTTCTGTGGTGATCTAGAATGTGAATCCTGATAGGGTTAACAGAGTTGCTTCCGGAGACCTTACTCACCACATCCTGATAGTTCTACAGATGCTGAGTGACTGGGAGATGATGGTTGCTGGTGATTCTCAACAGGCCAATGTGAGTCTGTAGGTCCTCATATGACCTGCAGGGGGCAGTGTGTCTGCTGACGGAAAAGAGACGAAAAGTGACATATACCACAGTAGACTAGGCACCCATGAGTCTATAACTTCAGATTCACACTTGTATGCACACAAGACTGAAATCACATATATGCAGCATGAACACATAAGCAAAATCATAGGCATATGTTTACATGTAATATGCATATTTTTGCATATATGCCTATAACATCTTTCACACAGGCCCAACACATCACACCTGCTCATATATCCCTACATCATCATGTACACATACACATAGGCATATACATGTGGGTGTGTACATACACACACACACACACACATATACACACACACACACAATCCAAACTAGGTTTTCTTAAGTCTTGCCAAGTCTCAGACAGCAGAAAATCAAGCTGAAGTTGAACAATCCAGCCCAGAAAAGGAGGGAGATGCAGGGGCGTGAGAATGAGGTGTGTGTTGGGGGAGTCAGGCAACAAGGAGCCAAGTGCTGAGTTAAAAAAAAAAAAAAAAAGCTAGACCGTTTGAAAAAGGGAAAGCCTTCAGACAGAGCAGGAATGCAGGCTGTAATTAGAATCGCTTCAACCGTCTCTAGATTCGGGGAGGATAGGCAAACTGGTTGCACATGCGGCATGGTGATCCCTATCCTAGATAATGTTGGCAAAGCGTGTATGTGTGAGTGTGTGTGTGTGTGTGTGTGTGTGTGTACATGTGTGAGCATGCAAGGGCTGTGGAAAATGCACTTGACCACATGGCTCTGAGCCCCGGAGAATCCAAGATGAGTGCCCCCATTCTTGCAGCTGCCTGCCTTCTGGGGGAACCTCTCATCTGACCCATAGCAGACACCCCAAACACATGTGAGGTCTAGAGGACACAGTGCTTGCCCAAGGCCCCAGACTTGCCAAGCCAGGCGAGGGAACACAAAGTCGTGACAGTAGTAGAACAGGAGATCGTATCCCTGAGTTTCTGTCCCAGGTCAGTCACTGACAGGCTGGCTAAAGCCACATTTCACACACACCCCTTCTCTGGGCCTCTGTAGCCTGAAGGGAGAGTTTGGGGTCCTTCCAATCTGGCCTTGAATATTCATCCGGGACTGCTGGTTATGAGCGGCTGGCAGGAAGCAAAAGAGATTTTGGGGTGCCTGTGAGAGGAGGGCTGGGCCTGAAGGGATGTGAATGTCTCTGACTTCCCAGACCCTGGGGACCCTTCATATGCTAGTTTATGATTATGCTGTGAGCACAAGGGACTAGGTAGGCGCTGGAGGGGAGGACCAGGCAGCCACGAGCATAATCCCTCTGGCCCACCCCTTCCCTTCTTCTCACCTTTCTCCTCTAGGCTTTCTGGAAGGGCCTTGGGACCAGCTGCTGTCATCACTAAAAATAGGCCAGCCAGCTTTGGATGTGAAGGAGCCCCTCTTACTTGCAGGGTTCCAGGGCCATGGCAGGTGGCAGTTGGTGTATATGGCCCCTCAAAGCCTGAACGATCAGATTCTCCAAGTGCAAGCCTCAGTTCCAGCCCAGAGCTCCAGTTTCCCATGCACTGTCTCCTTTGTCCCCCGGGGTCCTGGGACCTTGGTTCATACAGTGAATACTATGGATCCCGGTATACCAAGAACAATAACGATGATGATAATGTTAATTGTTATTGTACTTACTGAACCTTTAGAGTGTGCGTGAAATATAGCACTCTACTAAGGGCTTTGCAGGTGTTAACTCATTCCTCTCCATGAATGTCTTCTGAGGTAGGTTCTGTTAGTCCCACTTTACAGATGAACAAACTGAGGTACAGACAACATAGTCAAATTAGCCAAACCACTCAGCTAGTAAGCCCTGGAATGGTCATGGTGTTGATCTTTTTAACTGTAGATTTCTTTAGGGAGAAAAAAATTCTGATAACAGTAATGATAGTAGCCACTATTTCTTCATCTTCATTTTACTGGACTTCCCTCAGTTTCTCAAACAGTAACTTTATAGGATCAGGCCTGGGGAAGGAGACAGCTAAAAGAGCCTCCCAGCTCAACAGATAGGTTATTAATGTCTCCCTTTGGTTCATATAAGCCATGTGCCCCCAAGCTCCTGTCTTGCCCTTTCTCAGCTTTCCAAGTCTCCTGTCTGTAGAACAGAAATAATGACAAGAGCTGACTCTTGGAGTGGCTGAAGGACTGGAGGAGACAGTGTGAAACTGGCTTTGCACAAATGCACCCCCAGTGCCCTTGTCTGAGAACACCCTCAGTCCCTTTGTCTCCTCTCCAGTGGCCAGCTGAAGACCGCCTGAGGCCCAAGCTGTACTTCCCACATGGCACTAGAGGCAGGGGAACCAGAGACTCCCTGCTTTCTGAGGGCCTAAGAAAACCTCCCAGTCCCAAGAAAAAGAAAATTTATTGGCTCTAAAATATGAAAAGAAAACAGCAGAATTGGAATTAATAAATGTTCTATTATATGTCTACAAAACATAATATAATATCAGCCTCATTAATTGTTAAATTTAGTATTCCTAAAATTTTCATTACATTTGAAAACAATTTGTTGCTTAGATTTCCTCACTTTGCAAGAATTCCCAAGTATGCACGATGATTACAAAGAAATCATAGCCAACTGGGAATGAAACGAGTTACTCATAGGCAAATAATTTTGAAAGCGGAATTATAAAAATCCTTTGAAATATTTTATAGCAAAAATTACATTTAATATGGGATGTGGTGCATTTTCACATATCTGACATGTTGTGGGGTAAGGCCTCTAACAGTGAGAATGCCTAGGGCTAGGGAGAGGGCCATGCCCTGAGTGGCAGGCAGAGCCAGGGTCACCAAGTGAGGGAACAAGAGCACCTCTGTGAGCTGCCTTGCTTGTCGGGGGAGCGGCCATGGGTTGTTCCCCTCATCTCCTAAAAAAAAAAAAACAAACAAAACACAAAACAAAAAAACCCGCCCCAGCCACATGCATGTAGGCGCTGGCAGAATGGTTCTCGTGGAGCAGCCCTTTCATGTGCTGCCCTCGGCTCTTATCAAAGGCCCTTTCAAGAAACAGGCATGCCTGTGTGCCTTTCATAATCAGGAAGAGAAATAAACATTATCTGACGAGAGGCAAACAGCCACGTGTAAACGGTGTCTGTTGGCTTGTCAAACCATTGCCCAGGATATTGTCCACTGGCTGCTCAGTGCCCCGGGGCAAGGGCCCACACAAGGTATTTCTCTCCCAATTTAGCACCAGCATAAACTTGAGGTCTCTGGAGGATCTGTCAGTTTCTTCCTTTTTGACACCAAAAGCAGCAGAAGGCTCTACTTCTGGCAGGCTCACAATGGGAGGCCGCTTAGCTGCAGGGGAGGCACACAGACCACCACTTACTTTGATATGACCTTGGCCCGGGTCCCTTCCCACTGAGCTGCGTGTGCAGCACAGGAGTAAGTCACAAGGTTAGAGTGAGGGTGCACCGAGATAATGGATGTCAAGTGGCAAGAATAGGCCTTAGTGTGGTGAAGAACTCAGGTTGCACTCAGTCACCAGGATTTGATGTCACAGACCTACTCCAAGAAGCCTGCCTGTTTGACAGGATCTCACACCATTTTTTTTGCCTCACAAGTCAGCAACATAACTGGGTTAAGCTTCTTTGCTGTCGAAAACACAGGGATCACCCATGAACTCGGGGCTGGCAATTGAGACCCTGCTATGACCCCTAGTTCTTCACTAGTCCTGTGAAACCGAGGAAAGATACAGTTCTGCCTAGAGCTCCCTGTCTTGCTTATTGCTGTGGTCAATATAGGAATGAGGGAGCCCAAGCATGAGGCTGGTGGCATTATGCCAGCTCATCAATGGCAGAGCAGCATCAAAGATAATCCATCATCTGTAGCTGGACCATTCATTCTCCAAGCTAAACACCTTGCCACCAGCTTGGGAGAGCTTCACTCACCCATTGAATGCCATCTCTTTTCTGTTCCTGTTATCTTTCTCTTGGTGTCCCTATTTCCTTCTATACTCTCCTACACACCACTAACCCCTTCCCCTGTGCTCTGGCTAAATTCTCTATGTGCCTCTCTTCTTAGCAGTTCTCAGCTGATTACACTGGCATGTCTGAGTTTTCATGTCTGTATCTCCTAAGTCACTTCAAATATGGAGTCTGTGTGGGTGATTTCATCTTGGTATCTCAGTACCCTGCATAGGACTTGCCAGGGGGCTTATCTATTGAATGGAACAGACCTCAGCATAGGAGGCAGAGAGAGAAATTAGGGAATTTTATTCTCTACTTCCAACTCTGAGCACTGAGACTCAAAAGAACTGGACCACAGTCCTTGACCATTTTTAGTTGTGTGACCTTAGGCAAGTCATTTCCCAACCCTATGAATTCCATTTGTTTTGCCCTCCAAACAAGGATCTCACTAACTTTGCTGTGTCCTGAAAAGGCTAAGGTGGATGTCAAAGGGGACAATTGAGAAAGTACGTTAGACATCATCAACCCTCAGCAATGTTTGAGGCCCCCTACCTTTGGCAATCCTGGTAATTCCTTTGAGTTCATTGCCACGAGGAAACTGCAGACACACCGCAAACTTGCAACTATACCAACTGCACCCACTAATGCCCTACCTGCCTGTCAACTCACTCCATTGCAAAGGAAACAAGATTCGCACTGGTCACAGAAGGACCCAAATAGTTACTGTGTGGTCTAGCTTCCAACATCCAGAGGATTCTCTGAGCTCATACATCCCTCTATGGTCTGTTCCTATCTCACTTGTCCAGGCATCCTGAGCTCCATTTGACAGATAATATAGTTAGTAATGAGTTTTAGGGCAGCCTAAACTACATAGTAAGACTGTCTCAAAAGCAAACCAAAATAAAATTTAAAGGCGACATGAATAAATATACGAATAAAATAAGATGTAGGGCCAGGTTTGGTGGTATGCAACTTTAATCTCAGTACCAAGAAGACAGAGGCAGAGGCAGAGGCCAACTTGGTCTAGGTAGAGAGTTCTTGTAGGTCAGAACTACATAGCGAGACCATGTCTCAAAAACAGATAATTAAATTAAATGTAGACACACAGCTAGTACTTAACTAAAAGATTTACTATAGTTCTGAGTATTTTGCATTTGTTACCTGAATCCTCACAACAGTAACAAGTACAGATATGCCTGATTTTTAAATCTGAAAAAAAACCCCAAAGATCAAAGAGGTGAACTAACTTGTCCAAGATCACAGGGTTGTACACACCGAAGGTGTAGTTTGGCCCTGGATGCTGCTCTGACTACTGCTAGGGTGAAAGCTATGGGGAAAGGCCATTGTATTCTGGGAATGGTGATGGATTCTGGATAACTACCAGACTTTATAGAAGAGAATCAGGGACTTAAATGCCTAGTTGGAGAGTTGGGACTTGATTTCTGCAGAGACCAGGAAGGTAATTCACTTACTTTTGGTTGCAGAGAAAAACCACACACAAAGGATTATAAGAGGAGGACCAGAGCCCTGGTGTGTCCCAGCTGAAAAGAACACTGATAACCCAAGAGTGGGTAATGGCTTGGGTAAGTTTGGTCAGTAAGAGTCATATCCAGCCCCCCACCCCCACCCTGTGGCTCTTGGCAGAACTCAAGGATTGACACAGGTAGAAAGGAAGGAGGGAAAATCTTAAAAGCATAAAGTGTGGGGAGGAGGGCAGAAGGAAACCTACTTCATAGCAGTGACCCATCTTTCCCCCATACCTATCCTGACTGTCAGGTGTGGCTTTGAGTGGTGGGGGACATAAAGTGCTGTTAAGGCCCTAGAATCCTTGTAGTCACCTCAAATCCTGGGCCAGGGCCTGAGCATCAAGGGAGATCCAGAAATAGGCAATAGTCTCTTGTTTCTCCGTGGAAGGCCTACAGTAGTGGGGGAGGGGGGCAGGCTGGGTCTGGCTGGGCAGGCAAGTATCCTGGTTTGAGAGAAGCCAGGCCTAACTGAAAGCTGAGAGCCAATTAGAGTCAGGGTGAAGTGGGTCCTGGTGGCCTCTGCCCTGCATCCTCTAGTCCCAGCTGGCAATCATCAGATTTGCTCGGAGGATCCCTGTCAAGAAAGTTAGACTCTGGGATGGATCAAGGGGAAGGGGAGGCTGGCATAGAGGACCCCTGTGCCCAGACCGCACACCGAGGGCCTCCCACAGCTGCAGGCTCCCTTGGGAGCCTGTCAAAAAGACATTTGAAAGACTTGGTCAGCCCCTTATCAGACTGGTCTCTCCCATACACACACACACACACAAACACACACACACACACATACACAGAGAGAGACAGACAGACAGACAGAGAGGGAAGGAGGGAGGAAGGGAGGGAGGGAGCGCTCAGGTCATGTGTCTCTCCTGGGGAAGTACAGATACTATGGGCTTGCAGAACTGCTTCTCAAGACAATGGGTTGATTTGTCACACGAGAATGTAAGAGCTGGCACTAGGAATGTGGGATCTAGGGATCCCCAGGACATATTACCCTGAGGAAGCATATGCCAGGGCCATGACCATTTCCCACAAATTCAACATCATCTGCTGCAAAGTGGGCATAATTCCTTCCTCATAAGATTGTTTTGAAGCTGCAATGAGACTGATGCAAAATTCATGGCACAGTGCAAAGCCAGCCCACCCACCTTCCTCCCTGCAGAGGAGTCAGGACAAAACAGATTAAAATGCACCAGTCCCTGAAGCTTGGATACATTAGAACTCAAAAGCCTATGTTTTCCAGACCTTGCTTCCTCTCGAGGCAGCAGTAGAGGCTAAGAGAGGGCAAGTGACTTCTCCAGGTGCATACAGCCTATCGGTGGTAGACTAGGAACTGAGATCCAGATTGCCTGGAATGTAGCACACTGGATGGCTGCTTGTCCCATAGTCCTGATGCAGTCTTTGCAGCCATGTGGACTGATTTTGAGGACTCTTGAACAGGATGTGTGAGGCTGCTTCTAGATAGGGTCCAGGCACTGCTAGCCTGGAGTCCTTGTGGGGGAATCTTCTGCTTCTGCTCCGTGCTGCAACAGCCTGGCCACATGCGGGGTGGGGAGGGGGGTTGGGGAGAGAGTGGGAGGGAGGCTGTCTTTAGTGGGCTACCATATCACATTGCAGTCTCATATCTCATTTGCTGTTCACCAGGCCCTGCCCCCCAACCCCCCACCCCTGCTGCCTTGCTCCTTCCCCAGCAGATCTGCATGGTTTGCATTATTTTCCCCTTCCCGCCAGCCCCCCCTCCCCGGATATCTTGGTTCTATATTTTCCACGCTGAGGCTCAGTTTACTCCTGGCTGGGCTCCGGGCCTGCACCTGGGTTCTAAGGGAAAGGTCTGGGACTATGTGAGTGCATGTGTGCACATGCATGTATGCGTGTGCCTGTGCATGTGCTTGCATATATTCACATGTGTGTGAGTGTCCATGCTAGATTCAGGAGTACTGCTGGTCATCAGGGCTTTGTCTCTGGCTCTATCCTCTCTTTTCCCTACCTGCCACCAAGACTGTTCTCCCAGTTAAGGCCATAGACTCTGTTCCTCAGTCACTTAAATGTTTGTGGAAAACTACCCCCCCACACACACACACATACCAGGTCTCTCCTGGACTTAGTGAATTAGAATCCCTGGGGCAATGCTCAGGAGTCTGCATTATGACCAGCAATTCTTTCATGAATGTTCTGCCAGATTCTTCACCTATAAAGCTCTACTGGTAAAGGGTTAATTTCTGTGATTGACCTTTATCACTCCTAGTTCAAGTTCATTGAAGAAAAGGCTTACTGACCCCCCTCCCCTCACTTGCTGGGCTTCTCTTCTTGTCCTTTGGCTACTCTCTCCATTTCCTTAGTCAGCTCCTCTTCCTCTTCCAGTCCTTGAATGCTGGAGGACCCTAGGGCTCAGTCCTTCCCCCCACTTTGTGCAATCACCATCTCCCCACATGAGCTCATCTTTCTGGGCTCCAGTTCCTATCTACATGCTGATAATCTCCACCCCCGTTCTCTCCCCTGAGCTTCAGCCTAACTTGAGTGACCTCCAGGTCCCTTCATCTCGACGGGACCCAGGCTGAGCTCATCTTCACACACTTGGTGGACTTTTGGAAGTCAGATGATCTTGCTTAGAAACCTCCTGGGGTGCTCTCCATGGCCTGCAAGATCAAGCCTGCACCGTAGTCTCTGCTCCCTCTCCAGCTTGCTTCCTCCTCACTGCTGTTTCCTGGGCCCTCAGCCTTCCCTGCTCCACCTGGGATCAGCTGCATGACTCAGAGTATTAGAAATGCACCCGGCACCCCTCACCCTTGGCCTTGCATGTGTTACTCACCCATTTCCTGGAACATGAGGACATAGTGAGAGGAGGGCAAAGAGACATCTGTCTCAGAGCTCTGATTTGGGAGGCTGTTGTTCAAATTCCAGCTTTATTGCCCGTAACAAGCATGCCAGGACAAAAGGGACATTACATTTCTTTTGCTATGACACCCACCCTCCTTCCCAGCCTTCCCCAAGCTGAATTCTGTTTCCTCTAGGCTGCCAGTATGCTTATGACCATGGATAAACCTCTAAGATTCATGTGAGGTACTTAATAAGTGATTGATAAATATTAGGTAGTGAAAGTATTAAGTGAAAGTGTTCCTACAACTGCCCTCTGTGCCATTTCAAATTTGTATTTCTCAGCCCACTCGAGACTCTGAGCAGGAACACCACCTTTTCTAGCTATGTACCCAGGGGTTGGCACACACCAGTAGGTCTTGTATGAATGCTTATTTAAAGGGCTTTTTGAGACCATTAAGTTCTGGGGAACAGGTAGTGGTTAAAAAAGAGTACTAGAGGGGCTAGAGAGATAGCTCAGCAGTTAAGAGACTGGCTACTCATCCAGAGGACCAGGTTTTGATTACCAGCACCCACATGGCTGCTCACAACAATCTGCAACTTCAGTCTCCAAGGATCCAAACCCCTCTTTCTGAACTCCTTGGGCACTGAATGCACATGGTACATAGACATACGTGCAGGCAAAACACTCATACACAGAAAAGTTTTATACACATACATATACACTCACAAACACACACATACACATACACACATATCCTCAAAGGCTTCAAACAACATCAGTCATTTATTTAAAAAAAAAATGAGTACCAGAGTGGTCAGTGTCCATTAACAATCCTAGCATTTGGGAACAGGAAGATTGTGAATTTGAGGTTGTCTTAGGATTTATAGCAAATTCAAGGTCATCTAGAGTTACATAAGGAAACTTTGTCTACAAACAAACAAACAAATAAACATCCCCAAAAGTTAGCAAGGTGCACAGTAATACTGTGTTCCGGATTTCACGGGAAGAGCTTTATCGCTTCATAATAACCATGTGAATTGGATACTCCAATAACAATCCCTACTTCATAGATAAACTGAGGCCTGGAGAAGTAGAGCATCTGGCCCAGTGACACATAGCTAGTAAGTAGCAGAACCGATATATGCACAAGGCCACCTAGCTCCAGACTCTGTGCTCTGAGCCCTCACAGTCTGCTGCCTCTCATTCCTGGAGTAAGAAAAAAGCCTGGAAGCTTTGAGTCAGCCTTCCATATCTGTACATTCCACATCAGTGGAGTCAAACAACTATGGTTGAAAATATTCTGGAATAAAAATTGTCTACTCTGAACATGCACATATCTCCCCCACTCCCCTCCAGGAAAGGTTCCCTTTATCAACTACACAAAACTTGTAAATTATATTAGGTATTATGAATAACTCATAGATGGTGAGGGTATATGAGAGGATTGCATAGGTTGCATGCAAGCACACTGCTGTTCTAGACAATATATGGGACCCCAGCATCCACAGATTCTAGTATCCATAATATGGGTGTCCTTGAACTCATCCTCTAGGACAGGTTAGGGCATTTGAAATGGTCAACATCATGTATGAGCCTGGAGGCAGAATGCAGCAGTGAACATGTGGACTCTCAGATGACCTGGAGCTAAGTTCCAACTATGCTGTTTGTTATGTCGGTGGCTGGGTACCTTCACTTTGTCATCAGTCAACAAGAAATGGCAAGAATACCATTGTGAGGGAGGTTTGGGGAGTGTGTGTGTGTGTGTGTGTGTGTGTGTGTGTGTGTGTGTGTGTGTGTGTATTGCTGTTGTTGTTGTTGTTGTTGCTGTTGCTGTTGTTATTGATGTTGTTGTTTTCTGAGGCTGGTCTTGAGCTTTGAATTCTCTCTTCATCTCAAAAGTGCAGGGATTATGGACATGCGCCACCACACCAGTCTCAACAAAACTTATTTTTAGGGTTGGTATCTGGATTAGCTGAGATAGTGAATGAGTAGCAATCAGCTTTAATATATCAAAAAGCTGTAATTTGTATGCCTGAATACAAAGACTACTAGAAGAGTCCTCTACATTTAGTCATGCTCTGGTCAAAAGTTCCTCCCAATAGACAATGAACTGTATCCTGTGCTGTCTCTATAAAAACCAGATGCCCTGCTCTCTATATGTCACATGGTATCTCTGTTTCTTCCTGTGGAATAGGCTTTTCTCAAGTGGAGACAGCACTGGAATCAGGTGGGAAATGAGCACAAGAGTAGAAAGGTAGGGGAAATGTGTGTTGCATGTTTGGAGATGGTAGATAGAAGGCCTCAAAGATTCCTTGTACATATATGCCAGGATTCTTCCAGGGTCTCCCAGCTGGATCCTCAGACCAAGTCTATGAATTTTCAGCTCTCATGTGGACTGAGGAAGTGGGGCAGCTGAGGCTTGGGCTGGCCTTCCCCAAGCACCAGGACTTGTGCTCTCCAGGCAGCTGTCTCTGCTGCCCAGGTCAGTCCCTGGCCTGCTTCCCACTAAGATATCTAAGGTATGCTTTTCTCATCTAAATAGAAGGGAAAGGAGGACTGGGAAGGGATGAGGAGGGCTCCTGTGCATCTGGAGGCATAAAATCAGGGTGAGCTCAGAAAGCCCGGATGAGGAAGGCAGGGTGAGGGGCCAGGGCAGCCTGCCAGGGTGGGCTCCCCTTCTCAGCTGGGGTCTAATGGGAGCTGACTAGAGCAGCTGTGGGCCTTTGATCTACCCTTCAGGTATGTGTCCCAGCTTGGGATAGAGAAGCTGGAATGAGGAATGTTGATGAGGGTGGAGATAAGAGAGGATCAGTTCGACCAGGCAGAAAAAGCCTGGGCCACCAGGCCAGGGCTCAGAAAAAGAAAGAAAGACTCTGCAGCCCATTCCTTTCTTCCCTATAAGACAAGAGCAGCCCTCAAGACTCCTCCAGACCCCTCACAGGGGTGGGGTCCACCCACAACCATATGGTCTTCATTTCAGGTCTACACATGTACTCCACCCTGCCCACACCTGGGCAGACAAAAGGTGGGCTAAGCTCCGGACTTGATTCAGCCTCAGCAGGTGAATTAGGGTGGGGGCTTCCTGCAGTTGCCAGCCCTTAGATCAGAGCTCAACCCTGGCCCAGTCAGGTTTCCAATTGGCACCAGCCCAGGAGACACCTGCTTGGTGTGGTCCAGACAGATCACCAAGCCTTCCAGCTCTAGACCATTCTCAGACCATCCTGTCTCCCTCTACAGTGTTCTACCAAGAAATCAACTAATATTTGCTCCAAGGCATCCTGGGACAAGCTGTTCACTATGTCTCCAGAAAAGTGTTCTGACCAAGGGCCAACTTATATATCACCCCATCCTCCTGACCACATCTGACCGTCACCCTGGGAGCTGCTCCCTTTCCATCTCCGTGACTCTCATTTGCACTGCCAGGTTGGAAAGTATGCATCAACAGTCTTTTGTCTCTTGTTTTCTATTTTGTTGAGCCAGGGTATCCTTATGTAGTCTGAGTTAACTTCAAACTTGTTGTCTTCTTGTCTCATCCTCCAAAGTGCTGGGATTATAGCTGTGTGCCACCAAGTCTGGTTCATCTTTTGCCTCTTCAAATGAAATTCCCAGACACTGACCCAGAATAAAGCAGGCAACAAGCTGAGAGCTGAATAGCTAGCATTCCCTGCAGGAAAGTCTAGGTTCTGTGTGTGCACACACACCAGGTACTGTGGTTGCAATCCAAAGCCTTGTTCATACCACTGAGATACACCCCAGCCCTCTTTCTCTTTTATTTTTCTAAAATATTGTGTGTGTGTGTGTGTGTGTGTGTGTGTGGAGAGAGAGAGAGAGAGAGAGAAAGGGGGGGAGTAGGATGTGCAGATGTGTGAACACACATGTCACAGTAGGAAGGGGTAGAGGACAACTGTGTAGTCATTTCTCTCTCTCCAAATTCACATAGGTTTTGGATTGAACCACCTTGCTGCCAGCCCCCTTTTAATTTTGAGACATGGTTGTAGTAGTTATGCTGGTCTGTAGGCTTGCCAGAAAGATTCTCATTTTCATTCACCACTAGGCATTTCTCTTAGGTGCAAACCATGCCAGACCTCAGCCGAGGGAACCACTATCATGGCAAGTACTATACTGGACAGTGAAACCCCAAGCATCTGAGCTCAGGTGTTTTTATTGATCTAGAACTCCTCAGGTATTCTACTAATAGCACGTGAAGATCATAAGCAATCAAACATTCCCCATATACAACACCTGCAGACAATACAAAATGCCAAGACCTAGGGAGTCCCTCACTCAACAGTGCACAAAACCACCATTTTATACACAACTAAAAATAAACTTCCACAACAGTTCCCTCTTTCTGTATAAGACAAAAAAAATGCTTTATCTCTACAACATAATTTAATACTACACCAGAAAAACTATTTACAAGAGGAACAATCATGATGGTTGGCAGGATGACAAGATTAAATTAAACCAAACATCTATCAAGATTTTCACAATGTCTTTGGATAGCAGAAAAATATTATCAATGTCCAATTATCTGAAATTCACTCAAAATCTTCTGGACTCCACCAAAGGGCTTGGGTCACTTTTCTGGTTTTGACCTCTGCAGCACACACAGCTTGTCCTCCAGGTTCTGGCAGTCTCCACTCTACTGCTGCTGCTGCTCTTGGTGGTCATCCCATGGTACTAGCATCTTCAGAATGCTGGGGTCTTCTGTTGCAACTGGGCTGCACTTTCACCAATAGCCTCTTCCAAGCTCTCTTCATGGTACCAAGCCTTAACTTATCTGCATGATCCCCTCAATTTGGAGTTACTGAGGCTGCACCTTCACCAATGACCTCTCCTGACCTCTTATTGTGCCAAACCTCAGTTGCTCTTCATGACCCTTCATGCCCTCAAAACCAGAACAACCTGGGTGACTCTTACAGTACCAAGTTTGGCTACCAGCACGAGATACAACCTCACCAGAAGATAGCTTCTGTGTGCTAACCCTGAGGAAACACTTTCCAGATTTTAAGATAGTCTGATCTGCAGGAAAAATAACTGGTAACCTTGTC
Organism: Cricetomys ansorgei; assembly: GCA_026225945.1. Taxonomy (NCBI): domain Eukaryota; kingdom Metazoa; phylum Chordata; class Mammalia; order Rodentia; family Nesomyidae; genus Cricetomys; species Cricetomys ansorgei. The sequence goes on from JAMJFZ010003463.1 coordinate 464,177, forward strand.
TATATGAAGGGTTCCCTTGTGGAATGAAGCTCTTATCAGTATAGCTGATGTGTCTTGTCAGGACCACCTTACCAGTATCTGGATCACTTGTAGACAGGTTTGCAGGGAAAAAAAAAAAAGGACTCTGTGAGGTCTAGAGTTTCCTTTTCTTCTTCCCTGTCTCCATGTTGGATTAGCTGCCGTGATATTGTACCCCACATTGCAGGCACCACATGTAGTTGAATGCTGCTGTGGAGGCTCATCCAAGAAGACAAGGAGGCATTTTCACAGATGCAAACTGTGCCAGATATAAGCAGATCCACTGTCCAGCATGATGCTTGCCATGATAGTAGTTCTTTCTACTGAGGTTTGGTAGGGTTTGCACATATGAAAATGCCTCCATGTCTTCTCTGATGAGCCTCTACAGTAGCATTCAACTAACTACACAGGGTCTCATTAAGGGGCCCAGGTAGACCTTGAAATTACTTTGTAACTCAGATCATGAGAAGGGGAGCTAAGAGTTAAGGCAATGGAAAACCCCCAGAGAGAGGGAGGGGGTTATCACTAGCATGTGGCCCACTTTATTTATTTATTTATATTTTTCAGAGGCAAAGCCTTTCTTCATAGACTGGTCTTGAACACCCAATTTTCCTGTCTCTGCCTCCCCAGTGCTGGGATCAATCATACCCTAACTCAGCACATGGCTCTTTTGCAGCCCGGTGGACTGCTGTTATTCTTGGTCTGTCTCTTGATCTGTATCACTTTAACATCAGTATTAAACGGCTAGCTGGGATCTCAAAAATGATATCACCCCATGGTACAGAATGTCCTGTCAGGGGACTTTTCTTTGTACCCCTCCAGCTTTGTGGAACCCGGCACCTTTGTTTTCTTAACCTGTCTTAATTGTCAGAAAGTGAATCCCTATCACTAATCAGAATTCCTCTCCCTGTAACTTCTTCCTTCCATCTAGTCTGCATTTGAAACTCTCCAAGCTGGGGGTGCGATCATGGTGGAGGACAGAGCATTAGATAATGTTAAGGCTGAATAAAAATCACCCAGCTCAAAGAATTGCTAATTTTCTGCCCCGTGACAGCCTTTCACATTTCTGACATGGAGATCACACTTCCACCCTTTCCCACAGTTTCCTCTCTTCCAGTATCAACAGCTCCGGTTCCTTCTCTGACCCTCCTAGGGTGTGTTAGCTGGTCTCTTCTTTGGGCAGCTAACTCCCTCAGCACAGGAGGAGCATAAACCCAGCATGACTCACTCTCAGAAATGTTTTCAGAAAGGCAGAACAGAGGCCAGTTTGTACTCTTTTCCTCCATCTCCTTTTCCTTTTGACCTGGCACAGACCCCATTGCCCTTATTCCTAAAGTCTCAGGAAGCAGCCTAGAGCATCCACCTGACACCTTTGCCTTGTCCTTTACCTTCCTGATTCTCATCCTTCCAGAGACAAACTTTGCAAACTGCCAACGGAGCTCCCAAGGAAGCAAGCTGGCCCCCAGAGCATGTTCATTCTATTTACCCTACCTTTCCCCTCAGAACCCTCTCAGTTTCTTCAGATGACAGCCTATCCATCCCTGACCATCATCATCAACGATGGTTTGGGGGAAATGGGATCTGCTTCCATTTAGGAATTAAAAGCAGACAGCCCCCTGGAGCCACCACACACTCAGGTTGGCTGACTTCAGCAGTGAACCACAATCCTGGGCTCATGCCTGAGGCCTAGCTCAGAACTTCAGGCCCCTGGGATCCTGGCAAGCTCTCCAGGAGATGACAGCAATCTGCAGGAGTTTGCAAGCCAGTGAGGCAGGCACTGGCTACCTCCCAAACCCTACTTCTCTTTGGGCTGCTGAGATGTTGGGAAACTGCCCTTTATCCCTGGGGTGGGCACCTGCTTCCTCCCCACCTGAGCACCAGGGTTGCTGAGTCAAAGGAGGGCTGGGAAAGTGCTAGGAGTATCAGCTATGCTTAGCCTAGAATAATGTCCAGAACATAAAAAGGACAAGGCCTCTTCCTCAGTCAGGGGCCCAGTGATAAGGAACAGAATAGGGAGAGGGAGCTGAGGGCAGGCAATGGAGAGAAGGGGTGTGGGGAGGATGTGCTGTGTCAGCATGCAGGCCCAGTGCTAGCTAAGCCCTAAACTAACAGCTCTTCCTCCCTCCCTTCTTCCCTTCCTTCCTTCCTTCTTCCCTCCCTTCCCTCCTCCCTTCCTTCTTCCATCCCTTACTCCCTCCCTCCCTTCATTACTCCCTCCCTCTCTCATTCCCTCCTTTTTGCTTTCCCATTCTAGAACCTCACCAGCTTTCCTCACCAGGTCTTTTTGCTTTAGCTTTCTTTATGCCTGCCTGTTCTCTTTGGGTCTTTGAAACCCATCTGTCTGCCCCTACCTTCTCTCTGTATGACCAATGTCCTCTCTACTTGTTTACCTGTCCTTTTCTATCCGCCAACTTATCTTCTCTAGGTCCCTATCTCTGTATCCCTAAATGTGTCTTTATTTCATTTCTTGTCTCTTCCTCCCTTTGTGTCTCTGCTTCTCTATCTTCCCCTATCTTCCCCATCTGTCTCTTTCTTTCTCTCCTGGTCTCTGCCCGGCCTCTGCCTTGCCCCTGTGTGATGTCAAAGCTGCTAGCTAAGGAGGTACTAAGTATGCAGCCTGAGGAGGGGGAGCACGGGAGGAGAGAAGCAGTCCCAGCACACTGGCCTGGAAAAGGGAAAGGAGGGAAGGGGCGAATATAGGAAGGGAGGGGAGAGGAGCAAGTCACCCTCTAAAGTCTCTCCAAGGATACACACATACACACAACACACACACACACACATACCCTGTGATGGAAAGGCTCTTTGTGCTATCTTTCAAAGTGGAAGCAAAGGAGAACTTCATGGTATTCAATCCCAGGACTTTCTGACCGCTTGGTCACTTGCAAAGGGCCTGCTCTATGGCTAGGCTGCTGCCACACTCCCTAGGCCTGAGCCTGTCACTAGCTGACAGCTATCTTTCCGGGTAGAGTTTGGTCTTTCCTAGCCCATATGAAAACCTAGGGTCCAGGGCTGGTAATGTCCAAGGCTTCACAAGATGCCATCCTGAGCACCGTTCCCCAAGCACCTCTGAGGACCTAGACAGTATCTGATAGAGTCACACAGAGTTTCAGCTGGAAGGACCCCCTGGAACCAAATAATCCAAACCTTTTTCATTGTATAGGTGGAGACATCATGGCCCAGAGAGGAGTGAACCCAGGACACATCAAGATGTGAGCCCAGGGAACAAGGACATTTAAAAAGTGGTATATTGTCAGAGACTGGTTTTGTTTCTGTATGTACATTAGGGAAATTGTGTGCAAGCAAGTCTGCCCCACTCCCAGGTTGCTACCCAACCATCTTTTCACTGGCATGGAGCCATCTGCACCTCTGCATCTCTAGACCAGGCACTTTGACAAAGCCTGAGCCAGGGCTTTATACTCAGACTCTTCTCATCTCTAGAGGATCCCTGCCCATGGGCTCAGACTGCCCTCTACAGTGCGTAACCCTGGGTTGGTGGCCTAGTCCTTTCATCATGGAACAGATGTAGGGGGAGGGATGGTACCTTCCACACTAGTAGTGTAATTGAGAGAGGCAGAGGAAGGAAACAGGGGAGAGGGATGATCAAGAGAGAGGCAGAACCAGAGGAAGAGTAGGAGAAAGAGAAGGAAGCATGAGCAGATGTACTAAGCTGGGAAGGATCATAAAAAGACTGACAAGGTCTGAGCAGCCTGAGTCCCACCTAAGTGTACTACCTTGATGTCTCCTGGTCTCCTAAGGGCTGTTCCCACTTGCAAGAAGAGAAAACTGAAACCCAGAAGAGCAAGGACAGTTTCAACTCAGGTGTCACTTTTGAACTGCTGGCCTTTGCCACTTTGTCCTGGGGCTCAACTTGGGGAGGCAGTAATGTGGGGACTCCCCTGAAGAATTGTCAAGAAAAGAGCAGACAAGCTGCAATAAGCAGGGAGCCAGACTTGCTGTAGGGCTTTTAGAGGGAGAGAGAAAATGATTAAAGGAGAAGACGGATTGGTTGAACAAGAAAGATTAAAGAAGCCAACAGACAGGGCTTGGCTCAGGGATGAGTCAGGCCAACGGCCTCCAGAGATAGCAATCTACAAATATCTCTGAGGTGTAAACAGCCAAGTAGGCTTCAAGGAGGAGGAAGAGGAGGAGCAGGAAGCCCAGGGTCAGGGAAAAGATGGACGGGGGCAGGAGATGGAAAGCTTAGCCAGTCAGTGCAGAGACTCCTACCTTGGGAACTGGGCTGGAAGAGGCAGGCTACACTGGGAGGCAGGGCTCTGAATCGTTGCCTTGTGGAGCTGCAGAAGGCCTCAGTGTCAGTCCCATCTTGCTGGGGTGCTGGCTTCCTACTCTGACCCCTCCCGTGGAGCAGGTAGGCCAAAGGCCATTTGCTGCCCTCCACCCAGCGGGGCCATGGGCTAATTTGGGTCTCTTCCATCTCTAATGGGACTGAGTCTGTGAGCTTTGTGCTGCTATTCCCAGGCCTGCGCCTGATTGTCCAGCCACATGTACTGCCTCGAGGTTGTTTGGCAGCCTGGGGGTGGGAGCAGGAGCCCACCCTCCTAAGCAGGTCTCCTCCTGTCTTCCAGAAGCCTCAGGTGCTTAGATCAGAGAAGAGGCCACACAGAGATCCCACCCACAGAGGGCCAGGGGCCAGAGGCTAGTGCTGCGGCCTCATGCTCACACTGTCTGTGTTCTACTCAAGGTCTTGGCACAAAAGACCAGACACTGATCCTGTTAAGGAAACCAAAGCTCAAAAACAGAAACAATCTACCTGTGTTTGAGACAAAATGCTGCCTGGAAAGAAAGTAGATGAAAACACTCTCTCCCAAAGAGGGTAGAAATAGACCTCCCTTAACCCCATCATATATATATTCACAATGCAGACATGCATGTACATCTACACCTATTGGCAGATCTTCCATGCTTCCCTGGGGCTAAAGTAGGGAATGTGTGGGTAGGGGCTCACAGGAGACCAGAAAGGCCATAGTCTTTTCGTTTCTTCAGGGTGGAGATGGGGGCATCTGAGACAGAGCCTCACTATGTATGCCAGGCTAGCCTCAAACTTGTAATCCTCCTGCCTCAAAGCCCTGAGTGTTCAGATTATAGGTGTGACACCAGGCTAGTCAGTTCTTTCTTGCACTGCTCATTCCCATGTGGTAGCTAAGTGCTGCATCACTATAGCTCTGCAAAGAAAGAGTTCATGGTGTCTATTTCACACATGAGGTAACTGAGGATGACATTCATGACATAACGCACTGCTGCCTACATACTTACAGACTTGAGAAAAGGGGTCCAGATACCAGTGCGTCCACATCCAGGGCCCAACTGTCTGTGACTCCTGCAGAGTCATCCCATTTGTTGAGTGGAAAAGGAGAGGAGATGAGAGGGAGGAAAAAGGAGGGGAGGGGAGGGGAGGCAATGGGAGGCAAGGGGTGGGAAGGGAAGCCTGGCCTGGGCAAGAAGGAGGTAGGCCATGAACACTCGCTCCAGAATGTTCTTCTTGATTTTCTGCCAGGATGGAGGACCCGCTAGAAGCTCCTTAAAAGATTCCAAGTTGGATTTTCCAATTTGTAGCCCACAGTACCCACAACAGAGACGCCATGGTGTGGTCTAAATGGATGGCTGTGGCCATGAGGTCCTGGGAAGAAAGAGAAAGAAGGAGGGAAAGCATAGTTAAAAAGATGACTCCCGTGTGCATAGCATACGGGGTAACTCTGTGTTCATGGCATACGGACTAACGCCTGTGTGCACAGCCTATGGTGTAACTCCTGTGTGCACAGCATATGTAGTGACTTTTGTGTATACAGCATATCTCACTATTCAAAAGGCTTTCTGAGATGCCCCTTGAATGCAGGGGGAGAGATTAGAATCCAACTTCCCAACCAAGAGAAACAAGGGTCAAAGAGCAGAAGGCACTGGTTCAAAGTCCCACAACTAGACTATAGAACAGTGCTTTGAAGTGTTTCTTTTTTGTGTTACAACCCATGACAAAATACTGTGTGTGTGTGTGTGTGTGTATGCAAAATCGTGTTTTCATTAAAACTTAGTATACATGTATGAATATATATATATATATATATATATATACATATATATATATATATAATGGAAACAAAAAGTTCTTGAAGCCAAGAGTGCTGGCACATGCATTTATTCCCAGGATGAGATTGAGACAGAGGGTAGAACTAGAAACCAACTTGGGTTACATAGCAAGACTCTGTCTCAAAATTTTTTTCCATGAAACTGCATATCATTACTGCATGAGGTCAGAGAGTAATTTAATCAAGAGGCAGGCCAGGTGGGTAAGTCATACCTGTGTCACAGAACTCAAGGCAAAGGCTGTAAATTCAAGGCCAGCTTGAGCTAAAGAGTGAGGAAAGACCCCATCTCAAAGAAAGCAAAGAAAAAGTAAAACAGCTACCAGGCTCCTAGAACATCACATGATCTCAAAAAAAGCCAAAGAAGACCTGGCCGGCAGCTCAGGGGTGAGAGAGAAAGCACAACCCAAAGCTCCTCCAAGACATTATGGGTTCTCTGCCCCTGATAAAGTTGTCCCCAAGGAAATAAAAACGAGCCCCAGAAAGAGGGCACCAAGGTGCAAAAGAGTCTAGGAAATTACGACCTGAGTGACACTGGAGTCAACAATATGGGTTTCAATCAGATAGGCACAGTGGCACATACCTGAAATACCAGTAGTCAGGAGGCTTAGGCAGGAGGATAGGGAGTTAGAGACCAGCAGAGGTTACAGTGTGGGTTTCAGGCCATTATGGTCTGTATAGTAAAACCTTGACTCAAAAAAAAAAAAAAGATGAAGACTGGCAAGGTAAAGAAAGACACCTACTGCCAAGCCTGACAACCTGAGTTTAATCCCCAGGACTCACAAAGTACAAAGAGAGGACTGACTCCTGAAAGTTGTCCTCTGACCTCTACATGTGCACAATGGCGTGCATGCACTGACAAAACACACATGCACACACACATACACATAATAAATAAACAAATCTTTAAAAGGAATTTATGAGTTTTGGAGTCAGACAACCCAGCCCTGAATCAAAGGCCTGACTTCTGCATCCTAGTCATGTGACCCTAGGCAAGTCAGTTGACCTTGCTCGGCCTGTTCCTAGGTGATCACAGTCCATACTCCCCAGGAGGCATTATGTTTCCACAAAGATATATGCAGATTGCTTAACTCAATTCAGCACATAGCAAGTGTTTGATAAATAGGGGCAAAACCATGACTATTATTTTCTATGCATGCTATGTATACCTCAAGCCACGTTCCCACCTGTGTCTTCACCTTCAGCTCCTCCACCTGCCTGATACCTTTTACCACATCAGCACACACATAAATCCTCCCTATACTTTAAAGTCCACAACAAGCTCATCTGTAACTGCCTCCATGAAGCCTTCCCTAACTTCTTCTTAGCCCTTTACCCCTCAGTCTTTATAACACCGTATCTGTCCCTCTTTTTTATCCTAGCCAACTGCCTCTTTTCAGCACCATCCATTGGCATTCCTTGTCTCTCTAATAGAAAGGGAGATAACTTGCTGAATGCCTAGCCCAGCTCTGGGTCACTATGATGCCTACCTATGATGTTAAATACATCTGTTGTTTTGAATGACTTGCTCTCCAAGTTCAGTCCCAATAGCTGCTGTTGACTAGTATCTTACATCCACTAGCAAAACTTTCAAAACTCATGGAGCCTAGGAGGTTAACAAGTAGAGCATTGACTAGCCTGAGTGGGGAAGGGTATACTATGGTAGCATCAACCTCGACCCTCAAGTAAGTTCTCCAAAGAAGTGTTAAGTCCCTAGCTGTCAGGAAATGTCCAAGGGAAGCTGCGAGAGTGGACAAGCAATACATTCTTCCTGAGGCCAGTTAGGTCCCATTTTATTTTGTGACTATGCTGAAGTTTGATTTTTTTTTTTTTTACTATCTCTGGAGTTCAGCACAGCTTGTCACAAGGACTAACTATCATGTTGTCCTTGTAAGATGGAGAGCTATATTTGCTCAGGTGTGGTGAGCTAGTCACTAAACAGTTCAAGATAAAGAGACTTGGCTGACATCAACCAAGAGTTATTTAGGAGCTTCCAGAGAGCCTAGGGCTTCTGTACCATCCTGCATATGGAGTTGTTGGTGACCTGGAGGAGGCCACAGGAAGCCAGATCACCACCACATCTCCAGAGACTCTATGTCCTGGACATACAAAGGACAGCAAATATGTTGAAATTAAAAAAAAAAAATCTCCATAAAATAGAACCAGGGGCCCAAATCAGCCAGCCAGATCAAATTGAGTAGGAGCATATGTAAAATCTTGCTTGAAGATTCAAACCCCAACTTCACAAATACAGGCTGAAGAGGCCGAACATTATGAGTGTATGTGTCAAAAAAAAAACCAAGGGCTTCAGGCTGACCACAGACTCCTCAGAAGCCAACAGTGTGACGTGGTAGCTAAGAACGCTAATGAAATCCTGGGCTGTCTGCATAGAAATCCTGTCCCCAGATGCAAGGAGGTAATAGCTTTACTGTACTCCACCCTTCCAGAACATCTGCAATAAAGGGCCTCACTACAGGCCCACATTTGCCAAGGCACATTGATAAACAGCCAAGGAGAGGTCCCCTGGGCTGAAGAAGTACTGTTTGTGAGAAATAGGAGGACAAATGAGGGACACTTCTCTCTTCCATAGAGACTCATGAGTCTTGATCCAAAACAGCAACATTCTGCAGAGGCACAATCGTAGTGAACACTCACCCTGTGCCAGGTATGGAGGGAAGAGGCTTTACACAAATCCCCACAGTAACTCAGAAAGAAGGGGTGCCTGCTCTCATTTGACTAAGAGGGGTAACTTGCCTGAAATCACACATCTAGGAAGTAGCAGAGCCCGTACACAGCACAGCTTTGGTTGGTGCCAAAAACTATACTTTTGTCCAAATAGCTGAAGGCCAACTCGGGGCATGGGGAACAAGAGTGGTTTGTAGGGTCCGAGAGGGCATATCAGGGATCTGTGGATGGAAACCACTGGAAACTATGATTTCAGCTCTACACATATGTGGCGTTGCTGGGTTTTTGCTTTATTTTGTTGTTTCTCTTTAACTTTTTCTTAGAGAACTCTTCAGGCATATACAAAAGTAGGCACGATCATTTCAGAACACCCCACCCCCATCCTCACATCCATCATCCAGCTTCAACAATTACCAAATCGTGGCCAGTGGTATTTCTCCTTCTCCCCACTTTTGAAGCACTTTTGAATCTCCTCAGTAAGGTGGGGATTTAACAGTCGGCCCTGGCCTGAGCTATAGCTGGCATCCAGCAGAGACAGGAAGGGAGCTCATTGTACCAGAGGGCTAGAAGTATCCCTGAGGCCCCTTTCCATTCATAGAAACAGTGAATGGCCCTACCTTAGCACATAACTCAATAGATGGGGTGCAGGCCAAGGAGCAGAGGCCAGAGCTGCTATCTGGGAAGAGAAGATTTCTAAAATGTCTTGGGGTTACAAAACCTCTCAGGGGGGAAAGCTGGAGCTCATATGCTCCTCAGACTAAAACTGACCTGCCCCTACCCCTAGTACTCAACATTCTCACAGAGAACAAAAGATGCATATTCCATTCTCCCCCCCTCCCCCCCCTCACACACACACACACACACACACGCACACACATCAAACACATTCACATACTCACACACCCTATTAGTCTTTGGAAGACAGGAGGGCATGTCCTAGGCCGCCTCTCACACCTTGCCCTGGAGCCCGGCATGAGTCACCTCCTCGCTATGGACATGTGGGTGCAAGTCTTCCTGGGAGCCATGGGAGCAAGAAAACTTCAAGGCTTCGTGGATGGTCACCCCCAGGCCTGGGCTAGACTCTTGGCCCTGCCTACTCCCTTTATGTCTTTTACATGCATGCCACCTTTAGCTGCCTCTCTCCTGGCCTTCAGTGGGATTGGGACTGCTAGCAGAAGAGGTGTCATGTGTGCAGTTCCCACACCAACCAAGAAACAGCATTTGACCCATGTCAGGCCCAGGGTACCCTTGGCCTTGGCAGGAATCTGGCCTGGACCTGAATAGAGGTTCATATATATGGCAATAGCTACACAGGTACACAGACTGTTTAGATAAGTTCCAGTGCACACATCCATGTTAATGTATCAGCTTTTGACTAGAAGCAAGGGGTAGAATCCACTGACTCTCCTCAAATGGAGACTAGGGATCATAGGGGAAATAATCGGCTTTTAATTTTTTTCGTTTTATATATTATTTATTTTATTTTTATTTAAATGGGATCTTCAAAAGGCTAGCCTCAAACCCATGATTCTCTTGCCTCTGTCTTCTGAGCATTGGGATTATAGGCGTACATCAGCACACCTGGCAAAACTAACTCAGTTCTTTGCTTTGCCTCCTCATACCCCTACACACACCCCCGCACGCTTCAGAGATTTAACCCAGGGCAAGTGCTCTACCCCTGAGCTACACCTTTAGCCCTTTACATTTCTAAATAAGTAAATACATCCTAGAGAAGATTGGGAGGAAATGGTTGCATGGAAATTGTGAGGCTGGTAATATTGGTGGTTGTTGGTGCTGATAATGGCAGGGTGAATGTGTAAACTGTTGTTGATGACAACAGTTGTGGTGGATTTTAAGCTGTTGGTGAAGACACTGAAGATAGTCACTTCCTGACATTGTTACCGTGCTCATGTGTCTGTATACTACTGTACCCAAGTTTCTTCACCCAGAAAATGGTCAACTAATCCACAGTTTTCAGATGATTATACAACATTCCCACACCATACACAGTAGGCATTCCAAGGTTATCAGTGGTTCCCCTTCCTCCCTTTGAATATTGTTGGAAGATGACAGCCTCCCCTTGCTCCTACCCACTTTGTACACCAAAATACCCTTAAGTGGGAGACAAGGCAGTAAGAGACGATTTGGGAAATCTCCAGGGTAGACATTGATCAGTAGGGAGGTCCCTAGACTACTAAACGCTGTTGATCTCAGCAGCCAAGATACAAGGCTGGCTTATCCTCCATGGTGTTGGACAGTTGTGGCAGGGTTGACAAGGAAAAGGACACTTGCAGTATCTGCCTGCTTTAATAAAGCCCTCCATCTGCACGCGGGGGTTGTGCTGCCTAGAGACACTGCCTGCACTGTTGTTGACACATGTGTCATTTACCTTGGAGTACATCTCTGTATGTGTGTGTGGCTGTGTGCTGTTTCCATAACAATGCAGCAAGCCTCCCCAAAGTAGGTGTACCCCTTTTATTCAGTCCATTTCCCCAGGCACAGGGAGGGACAATCTGGTTTTTGCTTGTGTTTTTAGGCATTGCTCAGGGCCATTCTGAAAGGACAAAGATTCCAAGATGCCTCCTATACTCCTGGTCTCTGAGCCTTGGGATCTGTCTCCCTGGGTTTCTCTCTCTGGGACAGTCTGCACAGACCTGTGAGCTGAGGTCTGGGTCTTGGGTGCACGTCTGTGCACTATCTCTTTTAAGTGGCCATCATGCAGGGAAACGAGGGTGGGACCAATGCAAACACTGCAGCTGAATAGAATCTTTGTGGCCTAATGATTTTGGAAAACGATTTGCACGGCAAGCTTATTATTCAGAGGATGGGAACCAGCTGTTCTTCCTTTTCTGACAGCGGGGATGAGGAGTGGACAGGAAAATGGGAGCTGCAGAGGAGAGAGCCAGTTTTCTGACTTAGAGAAGCCAGTGCCAAAGGCACCTGCAGCCTTGAGGTTAGGCTGCAGCATCCTCTCCCGAGAACTTGTACAGCAGGACACCTTCCACTGCAGCTCACCCTGGCCAAAAAGTTCTTTTCTTCAGAGTCAAGGGAGTAGACATTCTCAGGGAATGAGAAAGACCAGGATAAACGACACAGAGTGAGACCTAGACAGGAAGCAGGAAGAAGTCCTGGAACTTATGAAGTCCTGGGACAGAAACTCGAGACTGTATGGAGTAGGGACACAGGGGGAATTAGTTATTCCTCATTGAAGGCCAAATATAGAATAAGACCTATGTCAGATTCTTCTGAATCTATTAATCTTACTCATTATAGAAAAGGGGCTACTGAGCCCATTTTATTGGTAAGGAACCCAAGGCTCTTTTGAAAAGGTGAAGCAACTTATCCAAGGTCACATACACAGAACAAGCAGGCCAGGGTTTGAATAACTCCTTTTTCCCCTATTCTACAGACTTCGGTGTCCAAGCAGAGCAGTGACAATCTGTGTCACTGATACTAGAAGAGAAGGAAACAGGAAGACCCACTTGCCAAGAGTAACGGCCAGGACTACCAATGGTGAAGTTACTTGGGGCCCAAGCACTTCTAACTCTTGATGGCACAGGTTTGGGCACCAGAGTTGGCTGGGGGTGATCTAGAGGCTAGACCCTTTTCTGGCTCCCAAGAGAGCATGTGTTTGGGCTGTACTCTCAAAATTCAGTGAGAGAGGGTCTGATTCCATTCAAAGGGAAACTCAACATGGGCATCTGTTTGTCTCTGTCAGTGCTAAGGTACAATTCCTGAGATATAAGGAGACTGGTCCCCACCCTCATGGAGCTACCGACAGACTGTCCCCACCCTCACAGAACTGCTGACAGAATGAAAGAAGCAAGCAGATGTCCTAGTGCCCTCAGAAGGGACTATGCACCTGGGTGTTCAGTGTTAGAATCTCTATAAGCCAATGAAAGTCAATGTAGTGAGTAGATGAAAGTCTTTAGGGGAGCGGAGGGGTACAGAATCAGAAATCCATAGTCTGGGCCTGGCATAGGCCGGAGCCTGCTTAGGGGATTTTGCTCTTTTCCTCAAACAGCGAGCAGTTAGCTCAGCTCTCTCTATTCCTCAGCCACATCACCTGCTCTTCCCCTGGCCACCGGGGAAGGGGACTTTGTTCTCAGAATCGCTTGTGCCTGCTGCCCCTGCAACAGACCCATGGCCCTTTTGTGTTTTAAGGACTTTAAGGTTGCTCTGGACAGAAAAACAAGTGGCAAGTGGGGGAGGGCAAGCCTCAAAGGGTCAAGAGAGTAGGGTCCCAGTTGCCCTTGGTATTCATTGAAATGGAAATAGGGCTAAGGCAGCCATTCTCATAGGCCTTTCCCAGATTCCTTTTCTTCTATGGTTTCATGGACATTGCTTGTAAGTTCATTCTCTCTGTCTTTTATGCCTGTTCTTGCAACTCCTGTATTCCCCAGCAAGATACCCTCATGATCAGCTCCCACCCCCACCCCCATCAACACCAATAGGCCCTAGGGGAGCAGAGACCCTCTTAGGGCAAAATAATAGGCATCATGATTAACATCATTCAACTGGGCTGAGACTCAAGTGGGTCATTTACATGAACCCTGGTTTGCCAGTGCAGGGCAGAGGCTTAGTAATCATCTAGGTCATGCCTAGCCTTTAGGAGAACAAAGAAGGAAACTGAGGCCTAGAGAAGAGAAGAGAATTCTCCAACTTTACCCGGCAAATACCAAGCTACGCAAGGACCAGAGAGGCAAATGGCCAGGGGTTCTGAGGATAATTGAGAGCTCTGGCTACCTTTGCTTTTACATTGCCAACTTTGAGGACCAAGGGTTTAGGATGAACCATAGAAGGACATCACAACCAACTCATGCCTTCTTTACACAGGGAGTTTCCAAAGAGATTTGTCCCTAGGTAAGGTGCAGCTCAAGAAGTCCCTTGAGGGTTACAGGAAGGAAACTCCCATCCACTGCTGGGTTACTAAGTATAAGACTCTGATCCTCATGACAATTGTCCCTGAGAAGAAGGGGCAGACGTGCCCTCACTTTACAGTTTAGGGAAGTAAATGTCACAACTGTATGAGGATGAGGTAAAGGTCGTATGCCTAGAAAACGGTGCTCTGGAATTAGACCATTAGCCTGTGATGCCTCCTGCTGCCACAGAGGGCCTCTCACAGCTGTCCCAGCCATGCCCAACTGCAACTTTCATCCTTTTCCCATGTCCCTGCAACTCACCTCCAGTTTACTTGGCTTGACCTGAATTGGAGTGACCCATGAGAGATTCTCAGGACAATGTTCCACAGAACATGCAGGCTCTGACTTGGTCACCTTTGAGGATTCTGAGGACTTGGGAGGAAGCTCTCAGAGGACTTCAGGATGGTCAGATAGGGGGAAGGGTGTGTACACAATTTGTTTAGTTATGGTTGTGAGTGCGAATGCATGATGCCTGAGTTGAGTGTCTACATCAATTTTCTAGCATGCTTAAGATGGTTGGTCGATATAGATACCTGGACGTATATGACTATACATGCATGTCTGTCCACAAGTATATAGGTGTATATTTCCTTATGTAAATGTGTCTGTGTCTAGGTACATCTATAACAGTGTATATTCATGCCTGTAATCATGTGAGTTCATCTATTTTATTTCTGAATTCATCTATCCAGAGTCTGGATATGGCTGAGTGTTGTGCAAAGGCCTGTATTGATATCTATGCCTACAGACTCTATGAATTGTGTAGGAGGTACCCCGGAGTATACAAGTGGCTGTGTGGCAAGGCCATGATAGTGACAGTCTCTCTATGGCTGTGCATCTATGGGAAAATCTCTACGCTTTGGGGTTAGGGGTATCTGGGATGACATGTCAATGTAGAGCACATGCATGAATATATCCAGGTATAACTGAGCCTCTGAGAAGCCCTGGAACATGTGGATCTCCATCTATATTCAGACCTATCTCAGTCTCCTCTGGTGAGTCTCAGCAGTCTCCCAACATGCCCTGCGGCCCCTGTGACCCACCCTCTGCCAAGGAGTCAGGACCCACTGGGTTTGAGCATCTCTGTTCTATCCTGCCAAATGCACTAATCCCCCAGGGAAGTGATTACCAACAGCTATACACAGCCGGGGTTGCTTAATCACTCTTAAGAAATTTCTTTATAATCTTAGTAAATTACTTTAATTACTTGCAACTACCAATTAGTGTTTGTAGGTTTCCCTTCCAGAGTAACAAGCCTCCCCCTCTGGACTTCCACTCCCCTCCTCCTGCTGGGAGAGAGCTACTCACCTGGGTGCCCCTCCTATCAGGTGCCCGACCCCCTTCTTCTGCCCACATGGCCTGGCCAGAGCCGCAGTCCTTGGCTTGGCTTCAGGAGGTTCAGTTTCTCTCTGGTGCTTTGTGGCCTTTGTGCCAATTTCAGGTCTCATGCCTAAGGAGAAGGCTGGAGTGTGTGTTCTTTAGAACCCCAACAGGCCACAGCCACAATGCTCTCTCTGGGCCTTTCTTCTCTCCAGTCAGTGCTGCCTTTCCTTGGGTACAAATTGGTAACTGTCCTCAAGCTCTCAAGTAGATGGGCTGGAGTGGATGTAGGCATGTGAAGGCCTGGCAGCCCTTTAAGTCAGACTGCAGCTGGCTCCACCAAAACCCAAGGAATAGGTGCTAGCCTGACCCGCTTCTGCCCACCAGCACAGGAAGGCCCTGGAAATACAAGGTAGTGTTCTGGGGAGTGGTGTTTGGGCATTCCTTTAATGGAATCATAACTTTCCTTCACTTTAACTGTGTGACATTGGGCAAATAGCTTCCTCATCCTAAGCCTCAGTTTCCCTACATGGAAGATGAGGCTGGCTTTCTCCTTTCATGTAAAGATGGAACCCCACAGCATAATGCTCAGAACAGATGCACAGTACATGCTAGCAGTTCCCAGTGTGCTAGGGGCTAGGGACACAGAACAACAGGATCCTTTCACTGCACTCAGTAAGCATCTAGTCTTACAGAGGACACAAAGCATGTGGAATCATTAAATGGAACAGCAGGAAAACTGTGAGGTTTGCCCTCAGAAACAGAGGGTGTTAGGGGCTGTCAGAAAAACAAGAGCAGGAAGATAGGGTTATTGAAGGAGGCTGCTTCATTTGGCATTCAACTTACCATCTAATTCCCCTTCATCTCTCTCTGGGCTCCCTGAATTCTAAACACCTAAACAGGAGCACCTCTGTGTAGGACAGCTATATAGGAAACTGCAGTATATCCCCACCCCACCAGGTCTGCTTTGACTAACTTTGGTGTATTCCTTCACTGGCATGTCTGTATGTACAGATGAGTCGCCCCCCCCCCCCGTGTGTGTATTGGCACCAAAGAGCAAGATGCTTACTGCTCACCTCCTCTCTTTGCTTTCCCAATCCCAGTAGCAGCCCCTTCTTATAGAGTTCTGGGGACCCAACTAGTGGCTCTGCCCCCTCAGGCCTCTTCCACTAAGTGCCCTGCCTGAGGCAGATCCACAGACACTACCAATTCCATTTGCTTGGTATTTGGACCCATATTTTCCCAGACACTTGGCCCTCTTCTGTCCTATAAGAGTTCTGACAACTAGGTCCTATTAACAGCTGTTTTAAAGATGAGGAATCTGAGGCATAGAACGTTTTTATGACTTGTGTTTGAAGGTAAGCTCTTCTACACCTATTCCATAGGTAGTATGGGTTAGCTTTGGGGGTTCCCACTGGCTGTGGGAGGGCTCGAAATGCAGGCTGCTTCATTGCCTGGGAGCCTGCTGTCACTCTGGTACCAGCTCCACACCCTTTCTCTAGACTTTGGTTTCTTCAACAACCTCCCCCAACACACACACCACGGAGCTGAGAGAAACACAGCTTCCTGGGTGGGCAGGCAGGCAAGCAGGCAGGCAGGCAGGCAGGCAGGCAGTAGGGCTGTGAGGGTTAATTAACTGTTTCCCAAAAAGCTTTGAAGATGAAGGCTCCTCCAGAAGAGGGGGGCAGGCTGGCTTGCAGGCAGGCAGAGCCGCCAATGAATTGGGGTGCCAAGTTGTTATTAAGGAAAAATCCCCAGCTTCTGGCCCCCACTCCACCCACATCCAAAAGGTGCTACCGGTGGACTTTGCAAACTCTGGGGATCTATTGTGCCTGGATGTGCTTCCGGAGATGTGCAGCCCTGGTGGAGGGAAACTGCCACTCTGATCTCTGTCAGGAAAGTGGAGATAGAGAAGAGGGACCTCAAACTGGAGGCAATACAGGTTCCAGAATCACATGGAGGTATAAGCCAAATATCCTGCTTAGAAGCCTGTCCAGCTGGATGTGGAGAGCAGACTGCCAGATATGTTGTTGGCTCAGCTATGCTAGCACTTACCCCTCTGTAGTGGGCCTGACCAGGAAGGTACCTCTGGATTCACCACCTTAAGACCTCAGAAGGCTAGTGTTGGGATCAGCGATGGCTTTCACTACCTGCAAGCCAGAACCCACCCTCCAGGAACTGACCATCTGGTTGGAGGGACAGAGTGGGAAGATCACATGTAAACATTTAGCTCAGCGGTCCTTTTCTAACAATGAAATACTTGTTCATATGCAGTAATTGTACGCAGCCTAACCACCCTCTGTGAGGGGATTGGCTCCCAGCATGGACTTAGGACAGTGGAATACAATATGGCTGTTCAGAAGAGTAAGGTAGCCACATGTGCAGCATGGAACGATGCCCCACATTTGCTGTTACGTTAACGTTGTTGGAAAAATATGATTATGCATAGAGTAAGGTCCCATGCATAAAAATAAAATTGTGTGCCTGTGTGTGTGTGTGTGTGTGTGTGTGTGTGTGTGAGAATTGTACCTGTTGCAGATATAGTGTCCTGCCCTGGTTTTTGGCCTGTGGCTCTGCATTGAACTAGTCTCCGTGGTTCAATAATGGCAGAACTTTGGACAAGAGGTAAAACTGGGTGCCTATTGGGGCCAGGCCCTTGCTGAAGCTAGTCACTTGTTTGCTGAGAGTAGCTTTTAGCTGAAGCTAATTGATTCCTCAAGAAGTTATCCCACATTGACCTCTGCCTCTACAGCAGGTGGCTTCTTCTCATGCCACTCAATTCAGGGTCTCTTCAGCACTGAAGGCTTTAGGAACTAATAGTCAATAAGTATAGGTACTTGCATGTATATGGTGTGTGTGTTTCATGCACATACATGAATCCCTTAGAGGGAAGAAAGGAGCCACAGGGCAAAACCCTGCTCCTACAGTCTGATGGGGGTTCTGTGTAGTATTCTGAACACTTACACAGAAACCAGACTTTGGCTAACTTGAACTACCTAGGAATTTGTCCCATGGCCCATGGTGTGATTCTCATAGAACTTGTGTGTAAAACAGAACCAGACTTGAAAGTGAGTAGAAGCCAGTGAATGTAAAAAGCTTTGAGAAATGAAACACAAGCACAGTGCCTGTCTTGGAACTGGAGCAACCTAGTCAGGACACCATAGCTGCCATGTATCCCATGGTGCCTAATACCCACCATTCATGTGGGAATGGTTGCACAGGGCCTTGTAAGAGACACAATGAGTGAAAGTTCAGTGCAGGTCCCACTTGTAATAGCTCTTTCCACAAGATGTGTCCTTTGTTTCCACCTCAGCCCCCCAAGCCACAGGTACAAGCACCTCCACATGCAGATTAGAATCTGGAGGCTTGCCCATCACTTACCAGGTGGCAGCAAGGATCTGGACCTGCATGCAGGTCCCCTCCCTCTGTCCCCTCCCTTTCCCCACCCACTGTGTGAGACAAGCTGCTTTGCTGCTGCTATGGGAGCAGCCCCCCCCCGGGTCACAGCAGCATTTTGGGGGGTCTTCTCTTTTCTCTCCTGACTAAAGAACTCAACTCTCAGCAATCTCTGGGCTCAATTTAGAAAGGGTGCGTGTGGCCTTTGGGCCAGCTGGCCTGTGGCAAAGGCAGGGTGAGCTGTGGTCACATTCCCTGGAGGCTTTCCTGCCAGCTCCCTGTGAGGCTGGCCCAGATCCCTTGGCTGCAGCCTGCAGGAAAAGAATAGGGACTCATATACACATACTTTGCTGTGGTATCCTACCCCTCCCCAGCTCTGCAGCAGTGTGGGCTGAGTAGAAAGCAGGGGTGGAAGAGGGCCACAGGCAGTGGCTTGGGGTATCCAGGGTATGGGAATACCATTTAGCCTGAAGGGCAGGTCCTTGGGTTCTCTTGCTCCCTAATCTTTCTCTGATGAGACTACCTAATCAATGATTTTCATGGCCCCCCTGCCCCTTCAACTATCAGGACATAGGTATCAGAATGTAGCCCTCTCCAGGCAACAGGCTACTTTGTGGATGCCTGGCTTCTTGCCCCAACTAGTAGATTGCAAATCTGAGAGGCATGTGTCGTGGTGTGTGTGTGGGGGGGTGTCATGTGAGGGCTTTTTAGAGCCCCACAGGAGTCTAGGCTGCTCCTTTGAGGGCTATACTACTTTGAAGCCCCAGCTATGAAGAATTAGCAATTCTCTGGGCTCCCCCTTTGAAATCTTTGATTTGGCCTCCTTGGCAAATCATCCCTTAGCAAAAGTAAAAACTGCAGCCTAGAGAAAAGTTCTTTCCCATTGTCAGTTGATCAATGCACTATGGGCAATGCCAGGAAGGATGCTGGGGAACAGGGAAGAGAGACCTGCCGAGGACAAGCCCCAACCTAGATTCTATTCACTGTGTGACCTATTTTCCATTACAACCTCTACAGCCCAGGTTTGCTAGAGGCTCAAATGAGTCAAGGGATGGAAACAAATTTTGGAACACTCAGAATTTATTGGGTGCTCACTCTGTGCCAGGCTCTATTTTAAGCCCTCTATAGTATTAACTCACTTAAGTCTCAGGACAACCCTGGGACCTGGTGGCCTATTGTTTTGGGAATTTCAAAATGGGGCCTGGGGGAGACCTAAGGCACAGAGTTAATAAGTGACAAAACTAGGTTTTAAACGTAGGCTACCTGGCTCCAAAACCTTTCCTCTTAACTGCTATGCTGTAGTATAAAAGATTGCACATGCCTTAGTATTATTTTTTAATAACTGCTTCTCTTGTGGTTGGAACTCTTCAGAGAGGAACTCAAAAGGCAGAGCAAATGAAAACCTGGAAAGGAGAAAATAAGTGTTTTGATTTGTCAAGGGTCTGCAGAGGTCAGCTGGACTAAACCAGGACTAGGGACTCCAGGCCCCCCCCCACAACCCTGGTCTTGCCGGCACAGAGTGGCTGCAGCAGTTCTGGGGGGGGCGGGTGCAGTTGGTGAGGCAGAAGCAGAGTGAGCCACTAATCAGAAGCAGCGGGCCTGCCCGGGCTGCACCCGACGGTTTGGCTGGCTCCTTTGCAGCCGCGCCGCCGAGTGCCTGCTGAAAGCCCCCTGCTCCACCCTGGAGCTACCGGCGGCCGGGGCGGGCTGCTCGATGATGGAGAGCCCACGAAGCCCCTCCCCAGGGGCCTGCTGCCACTCCGCTTTGATAGCCGGTCTGGGCAGCAAGTCTGCAGTCCAGCAGCTACTCCGGCATTGAATACATTCTTCTCAGCCAAGAAGGAAGGCGGCAAACTAAGGGGATCCAGATGTGGGACTCTGCTGGGCTTGAACCCCAAATACCCCAAATACCAGTCAGGCTACAAGGAGACCTAGGGACACACAGGACCTTTCCTCGGGGCCTGGACCGCAGTGTCAGTTCTGTTAATTTTTGTCTAGGGGGCAAGAGAGCACTGGGGGCTTCTGAACTCTGAGTCCTGATGTCAGACTGAGGGGTCCATCAACCACTTGCCCTCTCTAGTCGATGACACCAGTGAGTAGTTGTGATGCTCCTGGAGAGGTTTTTGTGTATGTTAGAGCCATAAGCCCCATGCTCTCCCGAGAATCCACTCCTCGTCTTTGTCTAGACAGGGTTTTCTGGGCCGCAAGGCCAAGAGTCACAAGACATGAATGTCAACTCAAACTCCATGTCTAAAGGCATGACCCTGAGCAAGTTATTCCAGCTTTCTGGACCTCTCTGTCATAATCCCTACAATGGAAGGATGTGTGGGCACCCTGCCTTGTGAGGGAAGCTTGGCCCTGAGAACTGAGCCTGGCACATGGCAGCACAAAGAAAAAGGAAGCCAATTTGTCAGAGTCCTCAGGTCAGTGTCATGGCTGCCACTTAGAGGTACGTGCTACCTTCTCCTCTCACATGACCAGGCCCTGTGTGTCTTAGTCACTGCTGTTGAAAATGAAGTCAGGTAAATCTGAATGCTTCCTCAAAAATGTCCCTTTAAGAGCAGGTGTCACTGAACCCATGGGAATGTGTTCCTCAGTAGGCTGTGATCCCAGACCAGTGGACATTCCATGCTTATGTGGCAGCACAGGGCATGGGATAAATGATTTGTAATACAATGTGATGAACTTCTTTAAAGTTACCCTATCCTCACAGCTCTTTTCTAGCCTCCAACCAGCCTAGAGAGCCTGAAATTACACCATTAGCACTTTACAGTAAGTTATTATTTGCCATTGACACCACAGTGTGAATTAGCTGATTAGCTTGCCTGCAAGTTACAGGAGGGGGTTCATTTCCTCTGCAACCTGACAGGGAAGACCTGGGCCTGACTCTAGTGGAGAAGAACATAGCCAGGTCCCCAGGACTGAGAAGCTGACAGGCCAACGTCACTGGATCTTCTTTTACAGCATCACAGTGAGGATCAGAAGACCCGGGTTCAAGTTCTTCCATTATCACGAATCACTTTGTGTGTAGGCCATGCTTCTCTTCTGTGCCTTGATGTCCTCCTGTGTACAGGAGGTGGGGCCTGTCCTGAATGGGGCCAAGAAAAATAGAGTGACCTCTAAGTGCTGTCATATGGAGAACAGTCAAAGACTGTTATTTCCCGATTCTGCTCTGAGCTAGACCCAGCCAGGGGTCTCCCCATGGTCCCGAGAAAGGGAAGGAAGCAGGGCCTTAGAAAAAGACATAGGGGCATAGGAGTGGTGAGTAGGTAGTCACTTTGTGGAGTGCCTAATTCCTGGTCTACACAGGCTCAGAAAGATAGATAAAGAAGGAGAAGAGGGAAGGAGAGGGCCAACTTGAGCCTATCCCCCTCACTACATTCGCTTTTAAAATAAAACCCATTTATATATAAATGTTGGCCTGATGCCCAGTCTCTGTAGAAAAGCTTTTCTGTATTAAACGCTACAATGAATTAAATTAACCATAATGATTTCTTTGTGAATGGAAACCTCTCTCTCTCTCTCTCCTTCTCTCTCTCTCTCCCTCTCTCCTTTCTCTTTCCCCTTCCCCCTTCTTTGTGACATGGTTTTGATCAGGTTTTCCCTCCCTCCTCAACTCTAACACTCTCCAGCTCCCCAGCTCACCACCTCATCCCCCATCCCCCAACATCCCTGCCAGCAGGACTGGCCTCCCAGCAAGTGGCCAGTTCTGTGAGTCTTTCCCAAGGTTAAACAGATGCCCTGTAGTGACCAATGTGGAGCAAAAGCCACCCAGCTGGAGGTAGGTGGGGTGGGGGGGTGCTTATGTGTGCTACAGGGCCAAGGGCATGTTCAGGGAGTCCCAGCGTCACTCCTCTTGGGCTATAAACTGGAGCAGGTTGTATTGAGTTTGACAACTTGCTAGAGGAAACAGGAAAGGTGCTGTTCCTGTGGGCAGATGTGTATCTGGCTGTACACAAGAACCAAAGGTATATTAGGAGTCCTCATGAACGGGGCCTGCCTGAGGACATACTTACCCACAGGGGCATCTCTAAGTGAGCTTTGGTTTCCTTTTCCACCTGCATGTGTGAACACA
Source organism: Cricetomys ansorgei (assembly GCA_026225945.1). NCBI lineage: Eukaryota > Metazoa > Chordata > Mammalia > Rodentia > Nesomyidae > Cricetomys > Cricetomys ansorgei. The sequence goes on from JAMJFZ010003463.1 coordinate 486,691, forward strand.
CTTACTGTTGAGCACTGGGGGCCTTCCTGGACCCAGCCTTGAGCATGTAGAGAGAAGTCAGGTATGAGTTCTGCCTTCCCAGCCCTCCCCAGGAGATGTTGAGCAAACAGTGGTCGGTCAGAAGCACAGCACAAACTGCCAACTGGTGGAGCCTAACAGTGGGAGCTTTGAACCTGGGATCAGATCAAGGGTCCTAAATAACGCCAATCTTTCCCATGGGCTTAGGCCTTGGTATTTTCAAGGCCCTTTTATAGGCATGCTGCCATTTCTCCCACACATCAAGCCTATAAAGTACAAGGTATTATACCCAGTTTACAGAAGTGAAGACTGAGAGTTTCAAACCTCTGGTACCAGTTAATAGCCCAATCCCTCCCCACCCACTTGAAATTCCATCTCTGCCAGGTAAGCCACAAGCAATGGTTGATTCCTGCCCTTCAGCTGCAGCACACATGCTTCCCCTGCTTTTCCACTACCACCCCCAGGACATCTTTCCCATACCCATGCAGTCCCATGTGTGCCAGGACAGGTGCCCAGAGCCCCGTGCCTTTTCCCAAAAACACTGGGTCACTGTGTGCCACAGGATCTCTTCTTACATGTCCTTTGCCTCCTTCCCCACCTCCTAAAGCCTGTTATCATTTCTCACACACTGTGAGGCATCTCTGTTTCTGCTTCTTTTGACCTCCACTCCCTCCATCCTACCCCTATACTCTAACCAGTCTTCCAGAATGACACTTAAAAGAGACATTTGGATGACCTGCTGCTCCCCCAGATGGTGGCACTGTGGGAGCATGGGGCTAATATCAAGTATCACTGTCCTTCCTACATGTCGCTCTATGCAGAAGCAGCCACACAGTACCTGGGGAAAGGTGGGAGGGAGTCCACCGTAAAATAGAATGTTTGTGCTCTTTATTTTACCAAGCACTGGATAGAAGTTTTTATGGTAGCTCTAGGATTCATCAACTCTGAGAGGCTGCAATCAAAGCCAGGGACTGCCTACATCAAGTACAAGTGTCGAAGAAGAGAAAATGTGCTTACAGTTTGGGTAGAGATATGAGACGGATGACTAGCGGGGACTATAAAACCTTTGTGACCAAGGCCCAAAAGCCTGTAGAAAATCAGGCCCTTGCAGCCACAGAACTCAGCAGGCAAACCTCAAAGAACCAGCCTAACAAAGGCAGATCTCTCCCAAGGGCCTGGCATCCCCTAGAAGCTTTGTTGAGGGGGAGACACAGCAGTCTGGGAAAGGGAAAGCATCTTGAGTCACATAAGATGTGAAGGGCAGGGATGTGGGATGAAGGCCCACCCCTACTCTTGTCCTTCCCCTCCATTCCCCTTCAGCTGGTGGGCACTGGCTTGATTCTGTGGCTGGAAGGGTTGTATACCTCTTTTTTAATGCATAGCCACCCAACTCTTGGAGGGGGGCAAGACTTAACACTATGTCTCTATCTTTTATTCCCATGGACACGCCTTCATGGATAGCAGTGTGTGTATGTGTGGGGGGGTCATATAGGAGAGAGACCATGCAGTGAGGCTGGCCCAGAAGAGTCTGGCAAAGTGCCAGAAGGCCTGCCCTGGCACAGAGATGTGAACGCATGGCCGTTGCAACTGGTCTAATTGCTGTCTCATCAGCTCTCTCAAGGGCTTAGTCCAGAGCCAAGGAAGGAAGGTTTCTGCTGGAAGACACGAGGGAGCCGGAGGAGAGGTGGAGGACCCGGCACTTTGAAAGGCATAGACAAACCCCAGCATGCCCAGGGCAGAGACCCAAGTTTGGTGGGTGGGGGGGAGGCAGGGAGAAAAATAGCCAGGAGGGAAGAGACTAACATTCCCATTAGCCAAGCTCAGCTTCCCCTGTGACCTAGTGTCTCCCCCTAGCTGGCTTTCTGTTGTCCTTTTCCCAGGGTCTTCACTGGGATTCTAGGCTTTTCTACTTGCCCCTGGCTCCTCAGACCACTATAGTCAGACTCCCTGACTGCATCAGCGCTCAATCCTCCCCACCTCTCTGCAAAGATCTAATTATACTAAGAAAACCATAAGCTTCTTGGCTACATTTGGTATGTCTGACTGACTCCTGCCTCATGACACTCTATTCCCTAATTCTTACCTCTCTACTTATGCATGGCTTTCCTGGTTCCCGCACTTTGCATAATCTTTCTCTATCCCTTTCATTCCCAGGCCCTTCTTCACTAAGCTCCTTCAGTGCTGGGGTCCTCCAAGTGCTGTTCTCAAAATCTGCCTCCCTGTAGATGCTCTCCTGGGCCCTCTCGACTACATCTGTGGCTTCCACCACTTCCTCAGCAAGTGAATCCTGTGGCCGCTCAGCTTGGACTACTTATTCTTCTAAGTTGCAGCCTGCATAGACATGTATTCAGTGGCCATCCCCAAAGATATGTTCAATTTGCCTCTCCTCAAATATAACCCACAGTACCATTTGACCATACTAATTTCATTTCTCTAGGGGCAAGATCTTCCTCCAACAATCCACCCAGGCTTCTAGCTAGAAACCTTCCCTCCTAGCTAGAAACCTTTGCTCCTCCCTTTCTCTCACCTCTCACAACTAATTAATTACCATGCCCTGCCAATTCTACATCCTTAATAGCTCTGGAATCCATCCCAAGCATTCCATCCCTACAAATGCTGCCTTTATCATTTCTCTGCCACCAGAGTGCGTCCTCCTCTGAGCAGCCTCCACACCAGAGGCAGTTAAGACCTTTTCTGTGTATCGTTCCCCATTGAAAACCTGCTAGTGACTCTCCATTGCCTCCAGCGTCAAATCCAAGTCCCTACGCCTGGCAGATGGGGCCCTTAGGTTCCAACCTCCACTTTCCTGGCTCACTCCCCAACCCCAGCAAGACTCCTGAGCTCATGTCACTCCACACTTGGCAAACTTCTACTCATATAGGCATCTTGGGTCAGAGGATGATTAAAAGTCTAGACCTGGGCTGGGGACAGATGCAGCTCAGTAGTTAAAATAAATGTCCTCTTCCTAGATTATATAAGGCTCTAGTTCTGAGTTCTACTCCCAGCACTGCAAAAAGGAAAACAAATTAAATGTAATTTTTCTCTGAGTTTCTAGCTAGGCAGGGTAACACACACTTACAATCCCAGAACTTTGGTAGCTGAAACAGAAAGATCATGGATTTGAGACCAGTCTGGGCTACATAGTCAACCAACAAAAAAAGTGTGTTGGACTGATAAGATGGCTCAGTGGGTAAAGGCATTTACTGCCAAGCCTGACAACTTGAATTTGATCACTGAGAAGGAAAGAACCAATGCCTACAAGTTGTCCTCTGACCTCCACATGCATACTGTGGCACACATATGCATGCATGCACACAAACACATGATAAATAGATAAGTAGATGGATATATATATATATATATATATATATATATATATATATATATGGAGAGAGAGAGAAAAGAAAGAAAGAAGAAAGAAAGAAAGAAAGAAAGAAAGAAAGAAAGAAAGAAAGAAAGAAAGAAGGCAGTTCTAGAAGCCTGATTAAGTAGCCAGGAAGATGATATAAGTGCTTTGTGTCTGTTTCCCTGTATGTAAAATGGGGCTAGAAGCAGTTATAATACCAAGTTTTTCTCATAAGAGACTAAATTAGATAAAGCTACAAAGCATTAGAACAGCAAGTGATTAATATTAACTACTGTATAAGGGTGCTAAAGAGATGCCTCAGAGGTTAAGAGCACATATTGCTCTTGCAGAGGATTCAAGTTTGGTTCTTAGCACCCACATCTCATGGCTCACAACTGCCTGTAATTCCAGCTCCAAGGGTCTGATGTCTCTGCTCTCTACGGGTATTGTACTCATGTGTACATACCCACACACAGACACATGTGGATACACATGATTAAATCTAAATAAATAAATTAAAGAAATGCTATATATGTATCAGTTGCTATTTTTGCTTGAAGACCCATCTCTGTGAAGCTGTCTCTACCTCCTAGATTCGCCCTGTTCTGGGGGTCCAGAGTTCTGACCAACTTCTATCACAACAATTGACACCCTCTACCTACTGTTTGATTCTCCCCCCTTGCTACTTGATATCAAGATACCTGTGAGACTAGGTGTGCAGTTCACTGGTAGAACATGTGCTTTGCATAGACAAGACCCTCTGTTTCGGTCTCAGCCTCCCCAGTCCCGAGGAGGGAGGAGTTTTGGTTTTCCTTTTTTTTTTTTTTTTGCATCTCTATCATGCACCCATGATGCATGATATGAACTTCAGACTAGCCTGATACTACTATTATTGCTGTCATTTGAGAGGTGAAGGAATTTTCTTAAGATCGCACAGCTAGAAATCTGCAAAATGCTTAACAAAATCCAAATCTGGGGCTGCCTAGTACCTCAGTGATACAGTACTTGCATAGAATGTACACCTGAGTTCCATCCCCAGCATCTGATAAAAAAACAAAATAGATTAAAAAAAAAAACTAGGTCTACAGGATTCCACCCAGGTGATTTTTCTACTTTACCTATGCCTAGGTAGGGAAGAGGTCTGGAAATTTTACCCTAAAAGGGAGGATTAAAGAAGCTATGGGATGCCTGTCTGGAGGAGAGACAACTCAGAGGCAAGGACAATCCCCTCCCACCCAACTATTTGAAGCCTACCAATGCTGGTATGTATGTTTCAGTAGTGGTGCCAAGGCATGTGGTGGACATATGTGCAATGAGGTCATGCCAGAATGCTAGGGATGGAAGCCTTCATTGCAGAGTGCCCACTCACCTCTGCATAGGCCTCCAGTGTTTATAAGCTAGCCTCTCCATCTTATTTTTGTCATTTCATCAGCTTCACTCATGTACCTGGGACTGAGTGACCATGACTCACACAGGACAGTGACTTGTCCACTTCAAAGCGTCAGAGCTGGAGGTCCAACTCTTACTCAGCACATGATGTCTTTAACAAGACCCACTTCCTTACAGCTAGGGGTCTGATGAGAATGAAACCAGGATTGGGGAGGTTATTTGCCAAAGTAAAGAGGGATGGAAATGAGGCAGTTGGGCATGCTGTCTGCAAATAGAAACAGCCTATTCTCACATGCTACGCCCATGCCTCCCAAGAGATGATATAGGAAGAATGCCCATGTTTCATTTAAGTACCCAATGCAGAGCCAACATGGAAAAATCTCATCTCTTCTGCTTACCAACTATAGGGCCTTGAAAAAGTCACATACCCCTCCATGCTTCTATGGCCCCTTCTAGAAGATTGAGACAATTGAGATAAGGCAATTCTGTCTCATAGAATTGATGTGAGTATTAATTGAGAGTACATGTGTAAAATGGCTGACACATGAGTAGACACTGATAAATGACAGCAGTCATTATTCTCTCAGACTTGATCTTGGGGCACAGTGGTAAAGACTCGGGAGCCATCTGGGTTCCAAGCCAGTATACTTTTAATATTTACCCACCTCTTCTCATCTTTCCCATGTATACAGTTGGAAGAGGACATCGAATATCCTGTTCTCCACCTCTTCACCTGTGCCTATTCCTTTGAGATGCAAACCTAGTTTCTTTAACTTACCAGTTTGTGATCTTTAACAAGTGACTTGACTTCTCTGAGCATCTGTTTCTTCACCATGAGGTTGATTAAAAGATTAGATGAGTGAATATTTTTAACATGCCCCATTAATATTAAACAGGATATAGGCACAGAGTACATGCTCTGAGCCTTATTACTATCAGCCAAAGGCTTGAGAGGCATGAGCCAGTGTCCTTTTCCCAGGGTCTCACATTCCTTTCATTGGAATAGATAGGATGGGCTTTCTTTCATTCATCTTCCAGACCCCTTAGAAAGGATCTGCCTATAGGGGTTACTGTGACCAAACATGACTTTAGTCTGATCCCCTATAGGCTCCTCCAGATTAGGCTAGAACAGACCAGAACCTTCTGAAAATGGTTTTGTTGGTCTTGGCCAGCTCAGAAACTATCATAAGCAGCCTCACTCTCTCCCTAAGAAGTCACAGGTAGGTAGGAGGTGGAACAGAATCCATCTTCACTCCCTGCCTTATGACACCATGGCTAGAGGCCCGCAGAAGCCGACTTCCTGGACCCCCTGAGGCAAGGAGGTCAGGGTTGAAGACCTGCAGCTGGGGTACAAGCAGCTGAGGGCTGGCGTTGCCTCCTGGGCCTGTTCTGGTGTCCTTTACAACAGACTCCTGAGTCATGGTGCATTTGCCCAGGTGTCTGCTCTAGGTTCCCGCAGCTCCACCCTCCAGGCCACCGCCATCGTGGTCCAGCAAGTCCTTCAAGGCCCCGGAAGGAAACAAGAGCTCAAGTCCTGGCCCGCTGGGGTCAGCATGTGGCTGCTGGCGCGGGCTTTCACACACCAAGCGGCGACAGGCGCATGTAAATGACCCCTGGGCGCTCGGCCCGCCCCGCCCCCAGAGCCGCGTGGAGGGAAATCAGGAGAGGCCCAGGAATTGTTTGTAATTAGTGTGTTTTTAAAGGCTTTTCCGTGAGCCTTTAGCTGAGATCGGAGGAGGGCAACTTGCCAGGAAGCATTGAAATGGAAATCCTGGGTTCTAGCCGGGACCCTCTCAGAAGGAGATTCTTCCCAGAGAAAAGGCCAGAGGCCTGTCCCCGCCCCGTCCCCCATCCACCGTCCCCTAGCGCCTAAGAGGTCCCGCGGGATAGGCAAGGTGGAGCAGCGGCTTTGTGGAAATGCATTCCTGCTGCGCGGGCTTCAGCGGTGCCTCAGAGCCGGCGGGTCAGCCGGGCAGGAAAGGTTGCTGCGGGAACCCGCAGCTCCCACTGCCCCCACCCCCAGCACCCTGCCTCCTTTCCCCTGCTGTCCCCAAACCGAAGGCTTAGGCCACATCCAGAGTTACCTCCTCCGGTTACCCAGAGGTCATGTGTACATGCAGCATTTTCCAGAACTGAGTGAGCGGCAGTTGAGAGTTTGCAAAGCCTTTGCACGTCCACCGGGCCAGTGGGGCCTTGCAGAAACTCGAGGGGCTACTGTCCATCATTATCAGCTCGCAAAGGCGTTGATGAGAGGGTTCTTTGAGGAGGAGGTTTCTCTAGCATAATAATAGGACCTAAACCCAACCTAGGTCTCTCTAACCCTGATAGGATTCCTGCAGCTACTCTTACCCAGGCTGCTGCTCCCACACGATGCTGACACGCAGGCAGGACTGTTCTGGTGCAATCCTCGGGCCTTGTGGTCTAGGATCATTTCCTGTGGCCTGAAGTACTTATTTGCAAGTTGTAAGGACTGCCCGGTTTTTGGAAGCTTCGCTGAATGCTTCCAGCTGGGAATTTTAACCTTCTCAGACCCAGCTGTGGATCTTGGGAGCTCTCTTAGTTCCCACCCATTTTCCTAGAATCTTCAGAGGTAAATTAATTCTATTTGGGTTGGGGGCAGTGGAAGAGTACTGGAGAAGGGCTACCTGGCCTGGTTCTACCACCTACTTTCTCTGTGACCTCAAATCAGAGAGGAAAGTGCTTGCCTGCCCTGGTGTGCAGGTTGGGCCTCTTGCTTTTTCTGCATCACTGATGGAGCCGACCTCTTCTGCAGCGACTCTACTGCTAAAGGTGTTGTAAGAACAATGAAATTGCTGTGTATGAGAGCTGGCTAGGTAGGTCCATGGGAGCAGAGGAAACCATCCTCAACCCCCCTACCCCCCTCCCGGTCCAGCACTGATTGTATAGATGGGCAACTGGAGGCACAAGAGACTGGAGTAGCTTAGGATAATCCAGGGAAGCAGCCAGTGGAAAAGTCAAGATTAAAAATCAGTTCAGCAGTAGTGGTACCAATGGCTGCACTGGGAGATTTCACACACCCCTATAATTTCTAAGCCACTCCCAATACAATTGTAGTAATAATTCAGATTTAAAACCCTGTGTAAACCACAAATGAGTTATCTTCAAAAACCCTGCTCTAAGTATCCTATATTATTCATCTTCTAAACACAGAGTGTTCTTTATGAACCTCCAGAGATGTCCAACCTCCCCCTATACTATTTCTGCCCTTAAATCCCCACTAGAGCAAAATGGTGGCCATTTGCCAGTCAAGGGCTCTCTGTATTCTTCAGTAGCCTTTTTTTTGTGTCTGTGAACCTAAAGCAACCTCAGGGACCTACCTGGGTCCAGGTCTAATGCTGGGGTCTCTTGCTCTGCCCCTCATCAACCAGGGGAGGTTTCTCAGACACAGCCCACTCTCCTTGCCTCTGCCCTTCCTTTGGTTCTAAGAAGACAGAAGTACACAGTGCAGGGGCTAGAAGTTATGCAGAGTAACGGAAGTTTCATCCATATTTCAGAGGTGGCTCTACATGCCTTTCTCTGGTGTCCTCCTTTTGGAAGGAAGACTTTCTGAGTCTGCCACGACATGCAAAACATCAAGGAACTGGAGCATATATATTAGAGCTGCCAAAGGCCCTTAGAGATCTCTAATTCAACCCTCTCAGGTTAGACATGGAGAAACTGAGGCCCAAAGGAGGGAGGGGTTAGAAACTTAGAAATCTGGCAGCAAAGCTCAGACCAGGAACCTCTTCTGTTTCCAAAGTCAGTATGTTTCTCCACCCTCCCTTCTACCCTGCTGCCTCCTGAGTATAAGTGTAGGCTTGCCCATGTGTGTGCTAATGCAGGTTGACAGCTGCTGGGAGGGTCACACATGGAGCCACACACCGGCCCATTCAGCCTGACATATACCCCAGCTGGCTTTCCCCCAACATGTACTCTGCCATGCACACTCACTGGCACCTCCCCATCCTTTCCCCTCCACTCCTACCCCTTCCATATCCTTGCACAAGTGCACCCAAACTGATGCACCAGGCCACCCCTGCTGTCCGTACCCTTGTCTCTCTTTGTTGATATGGCTGCCCACAGCTGTGCACAGAAGCACTTGGAGGTGCTGGGGCTGGGAATGTGGGAAAGTTGTAAGGCACAGGACTGGGATAGAGATGGAGGTGGGTATGAATACAAAATGAATCCAGAAGGCTCTGGCTAGGTGGCCTGGGACCCAGCCACACCTCAGAAAAAGCAAACAAGGGATTAGTTGCCAGCGCTTGGAAGACTGAATAGGAGACATGGCTACACAGCCCAAGTGAGATAAACTGGAGCATGGGGGAGCCTAGAGGCCTGTCCTTGTAGAGGTGGGGTAGGAGCTGAAGCACCACCGAACTGCCACTCCAAATGTATCAGTTCAGGAGGTCAGTGGACTTCATCAGAGGACAGGGAGTGGGTAACAGTAGAAGGGTGACTACTTTGTTGCTGAACTGGGAAGAGTCCGAGGCCACAGAAGCACAAGGCTGATAAATCTTTTGGGCTGGAGCTAGGAGAAGGCTCATTGGGTAAATGCAAGTCTAGTGAGTGACCCATGGTCCATCCAAAGCATCTACATTAAAAACAAAAACAAAAATAAAAAAGCTGGATGTGGTAGCACACATCTATCTATGATTCTAGCACTCCTACTGCAAAATGGGAGGCTGAGATCTGCAGCTGCAGCAGCAGGAACATCAAGAGAGACCCTGCCTCAAGAAGATGGAAGATGACAATCAACTCCTGGAAGTTGCTCTCTGACTTCCACATGTATGCCGTCCACACTCTCATACACAAATATATAAAGAAAAATTTGAAAGACAAATAAGCATCTTGAGCTGGATGAGGCTGGGCATTTCTGGGCACTCTATGGGTACTGATACAGGGTTATTCGGTGGATGTGGGAAGAAAGGAATGATTGAGCTCTGATACTCTATCACCTTGATCCAGCCTGGGCCTAATGAAGCCCACGTCAAAACCAAAGCTGGCTTGATGTCACTGGCTGCATGGAGAAGGGTTTGTAAAAGATAGTAGCCTCTGGGAAAACAGTGGAGCCCTAGGATGCTGCTAGTGGTACTGGTCATCCTGCCACAGTGGAACACAGCAAATAGTGCCCCTTCATGGCCGTATAATCTAGCATTTCCTCCCACAAAATCTTAGATGGGAAACTGAGATTCAAATCAGACAGGAGAGTGAATTGTCTGATTCTGGAACCCATTACTGGCAGGGGTCAGCTGGGAGCTTTCTTTGTTCCTCTGACTTGGGCAGCCTTCTGGTACCCTAAATGTCACCTCTCTGCTGCCATTTATGGAATCCATTGCAGCCCCTAGAGTGTGCAGAGGCTGACATACTGAGCTCAGTGGCTTCTGAGTATGGGAGAGACATGGAAACTAGGAAGAATGGGAAAGCGGGAAAGAAAAAGGAGTGAACTGTTCTGGGAGAGCAGAGTACGGGCCACCTGGTGTTCGAGGCAGCACTTATGGGAAGTTGCTGAGGGTCAAGTCCTCTTCTGTCTGCTCTGATACTACAAAGGCTAAACCAGTTGCTCCTCACCCTCATAATGTCTGCAAAGAAAGGTTTGTGTTCTCCACACTCTACACCAAATAGACAAGCATGCAAGTACTTGTAGTACAGACCCTCGGGGTAATGTCCCACAGAGAGACAGGATCTTCATTGCTCCATCTCTCAGTATGGCTTGGTGTTGCAGCTAGAAGAGAAGTATGTACACACTAGCGATGGGAATTTTCCTTGCTAACACACAGTGCTGCTTGCATAAGTTGAACTGCGTAGACACTGTGAGAAGTGTTCAGGACTTGAGGAAGAGGCAGGAGGGGGAATAAACAGCCACAAAGCCACAGGGTCCCAGGGGCTGCTTTCTGAGGACATCCTGCTCCCCCACCTCCCACATTCCTGTGAGTTGGGGTCTAAGAAGGAGGCAGCCAAGATGGCTTGCTTTTTGAACTAGCCTGCTACCCCTGGGGGTCTGCCTTCTGGGGCCCAAATCTTTAGGCTGGGAGAGCAGTATTTGGATAACTATCACAGCCAGAGCTTGAGATGTCACCACTGAGTAAGTCTACACAGTGAAGCTAGTGCTTTGTCTTTTTCTCTTTTCTTTTTTTCCTTCCTTTCTTTTCTTGCCATGTTTTTTTTTTTGTCTTTTTAATTTTTTTTTGAAACAGAGTCTCACTATGTACTCCAGGCTGGCTTCAAATTCATGATTCCCCTGCCTCAGCCCCTCCAGTGCTGGGATTACAGGTGTACACTACTACGCCTAGCTTGAAGCTATTAGTTTCTATACCCATATTGATCCTGGCCTCAATCTTAGTTTTAATCCCAAGTACAGAAAGGCCCCTGAGATGGTAAAGCCATGACTTAAGGAGCTGGGCAAGATGTAGGAAATGGCTAAAAAATGAATTTATCATGTGATTTTGGGGGAAAATTTTGTGGATTTTTTTTTTGAGACATAGTATCATGTATGGAACTTGTTATGTAGCTGAGGATGATCTTGAACTTTTAGTCTTTCTCTTCCATCTCCCAAGTGCTGGGATTGCAGGTATGCCACCACATCCAGTTTTATTCAGTGCTGAGCACTGAACCCAGGGCTTTGTCAAACTTATAGTCTTCCTTCACTAGCTTGGTTAGGATGACAGGTATGTGCCACTACACCTGGTTGGAAGAAAACTCCTTTGATCCAAAGTACTTGGCCAACTCTGTCTTCTCAGTAGTCCCTGTCAACGTGGGAAAGTATTGGTTTTACATTTTAATAGAAAGATGAAAAGAGCAAGAGTAGCCACCGAGATGCTTAAGCTGAGCTTCCAAGGGGCTTGTGGGAATGGAAGCATAGGTATGCAAAGCCAGTGAACATTGTGCCTTTCCTCATCAGCTGGGGGGTCAGGCCACCAAAGGCCCCCTTCTTGATGGGCACCTCCCTCACAAGTCCCTGGGGAAACCAGGCCCAACAGTACATGGGCCTGGGCCATCCAAACTCCGGCTCTGGGATTTAGAGTCAGAGGTCACCAATACTGCATTCTCTGGCCCCTTGCCCCTTGCTTGTCTTGCAAAAAGAACTTCTTGTGTCCATACCCTTGCAGGTTTTCTGGAGGCAAGCGTCCAGGGAACTTCATTTTCTTCCTGCCCACTTCTGCCCTTCCTACCTTCACCATTTTGGGGGAGGCAGGATTCCTTGAAAAGAACCCATTCCAGTCCCCAAGCATCCCTATTTCAATTGTTGCTTTGCCTGCCCCCTGGAAAATGGGAAAAGGGATCTGGTGACTGGCACCCCTGGGTCCTTAAATGAGAAGCATTTTTGTTTATAGCCAGATGAAATCCATCCACACTGCCACCCCATTCCCTGACCACGTCTGTGTATATGGCTCCGAAGTTCCTGCCACAGCCTCTGCACCAAGCTGGTTGAGGAGGTGGGGTCCCCTCCTCCCACTTCTCCCAACCTTCCCACCCCTGCATTCCCGAGAGGCGGGGCTGAGGCAGCTGCCACATTCAGCGTGGCAGAGCCGCTAGCTCGGTACAAATCAGAAACACATTGGAGGCAGGCCGGGCGGGAGCAGACAGGCCAGGGCTGGGGCCCATTAAGGCCGGAGCCCAGCCGGCCGCGCTGTTTACCGTCTCAGCACAAGGTTTCAGGTTTGCCTCCTGATTGTTTGTTTGTTTCAGAGATGAGAAAGGCCAAAGAGGCAGCTGACAAGGACCATGGGGGGCACAGAGGGAGGGGGGTGGCAGAAGGCTCAGGCTTTTCCCAGGTTCCCCCCACCCTGGAACTCATGGAGTGCTTGAGAAGTGAGCTGCCTCGTTTCCCTACCCCCACCCCAAATTCCAAACAGATGTGCAGTCAGATTCTTCCTCTCCTTGGTTGGGGGAAACAAAAGAAATTCAAAATGGGACCCTAGAGACACTCCTTTCAGGAGAACCCAAATATACAGAAAGGATGAAAGGGAGATACAGGAAGGACTTCCGGAGGTGCAGGTGAGATGGGAAACATGAAGGGGGGAGCTTGTCTCTCCCCCCAAAGACAAGTTCCTAAAGATTCCTCTCTGTTGGGTGGTTAGGGGTGGGTGCTGCCTGGATGGATGATTGCTCTGGGAGGTCCCACTGAATCTCAGATGCAAAGCATTCAAAGATGTCCTCAGACATGAATAGAATCTCTATATCTGGATTCAGTGAGTCCAGACTTAATCAGAACTGGCAGCAGGGATGCCAGAGCATGGCCCCTCCCTGAGAGATGGGGACTCCGAGGCCCAGAGAAGGGCAACAGATCAGGCCTTGGATGAATCCACAAGCAGGAGCCTCTTGGCCCCTGGTCCAGGGCTCTTTCATTTTCCTTGCAAGCAGCTCCCCAGCTTTTCTCTCTCACTCTTGAGCGCAGCTCAAACCTGCTTCACTGGATCTGTGCAGTGTTCTCCACTCATTTGCTGTGCAACCACGGCTCCCTGTGAGAGGATTTACCAGTGTCCCCCTGCCCTGGCCAGTCTCCAGCATGCACAATCACATGTGGACCGTGTGGCTCAATGGCAAGCACCAGGGCAAAGGTAACTAAGCTATTGTATTAGCTAAATTGTTCCCATTGCACTGAGAGTTTCCTTCCCCCTCTCACTTCTGCCTTCTTTTTCAAATTTGCTCTTATAACCCAGTCTCTACCCATACCTACCTGAGGCCAGGTAGAGTTGTAGCCTGAAGTAGACCTCAAGGTTATCTGTGGATGCTCACTGGGTTACTTGAGAGACTCCATAGATAGCTCCATAACATAGACATGCTTGTTCACTGTATATGCACACACACACTGTTCACAGAAGCATCTGGTAACAGGTGAAGACTACCAGCCTGAGCCAGGTCTGGTGGCACAGTACCATAATCCCAGTAACCCCAGAGACTGAGGTAGGGGGATCAAAGTTCCAAGGCCTGCCTGGGCTACAGAGTGAGTTCACTCCTGGCCAGTGAGACCATGTCTCAGAATGTAAGAAAATATAAGAAAGAGAACTGGGGATATAGTTCAGTGGCACAGTGTTTGCCCAGCATGTATAATACCCTAGGTTTAATACCTAGTACCACAATAAAATCAAATCAAATGACTGCCAGCCTAGATGACCCATTATCTGCTCAAAGACCTTGCCCCAGGGCAGTTTGGAAAATCCTGACTGCTATATGTGAACCCCAGTGCTGCCAAGGTCAGTGGTAAGGAACAGGCCAGGGAAAGAAATAGCCAAGAAGATTGGATTCTCATTCTCTCCCCTCCCCTCTCCCTCTCCCTCTCCCTCTCCCTCTCTCTCTCTCTCTCTCTCTTTCTCTCTCTCTCTCTCATACACACACACACACATCTTCTTCATTCCTCCCTCTCTCCCTCCCCTCCCAATCTCTTTTTCTCCTTGCAGTAAATTCCAAACAGATGGGCCAGTCATCTCTCCCACTTCTGAAGTTGAGAGGGAATATCAGCCATGGGGGAACCAGAAATCACTCCCTTCCTCAGACTAGACCATCCCAGCCTCTCGGAACCTCTTTTACCAGGGTCTCCTGCTTCACTGGATTGATCGGATATTAAAAAGTATTTCCTTAGTCTTTTTGTCCTTACTATTGACACTTGTGCTTTCCTCTTCATGAGGCCACAAACACAGTGGGGTGGGGGGGGCAGGGCACACTTTCTAGGACACTGCTAACTGAAGGGCCAGACTCAGACTGCAACCTCCTTCTGCTGGGGAAAAAAGCGAACCCCTGGGCATGACTGGGCATACAAATGGAGTGGTGTGGTGCCTGCCTACACCAGCGCTCTGAGGCTGGCGACAGCAGACACAGAGCTGGCAGCTCTCCGAGCCCTCAAGTGCTGCTTCTGGCTTTGTGCTTTGCAGCAAAAGCTGGGGCTCGTTATTTGAGCTATAGACAGAGGGATTTCTATGTCTCCATGTGATTTTCCCTCTCTGCGCCAAGCCCCACAATCCCTATGCATAGGCAGGACTAGGACAAGGCCTGTCACATCCAGGGATGTTTCTAGAAAGAGTAGAGGCTCAGCTGGCTTGGGCTGCTTGAGTTCCTGAGCCTACAGCCTTATGTCCACAGCTGTGGCCACAGAGCCAACCCCTAGGGAGGACTTTGACTTGCTGCTTCACTTAGAGCCCCTGGACCTGTCTTAGATCTGAACACCACCTGCACCTGATTTCACACCAACTTGTTTCTTGGTCTTGTACTCCCACCTAATAGTGCCCTAAACTATCAATGTGAGCCCATCTTGGGACTATAGGAGGAGACCTAAGGTGGATAACCACTGCTTGCTTCCCAATAAGCACTAAGCATGAAAGTGATTAACAGCTTTGGAATTCTCAGTGTGGCAAGCAGTGTTCTGAGAGCTTTACTTGTTCCCTATGACACAGGAACTTGGCACTATTCCCATTTCACAGGTGAGAAATCCGAGGCACAGAGAAGCTAAATGACTTGTCCAAGGTCACAGTGAGGGCAAATACAGCCCAATGCACAGACTATGTCCTTAAGTCTAGCACAACAGCTTTGCAGAGCTTCTGCCCATTCTTCCCAGTTCTTCCCAGGCTTGAAGCTAAGCCTCCAAACTCCATGCCCTGGGGCTCTGCTTGGACTGGCTGCCCATCAGAGGTTTTTGTTTTTGATTGTTTGGTTGGTTGATTGGTTTTGTTTTTTTGAGACAGGGTTTCTCTATGTAGCCCTGACTGTCATGGAACTCACTATGTAGACCAGGCTGTCTTCAAATTTACAGAGATCCTCCTGCCTCTGCCTCCCCAGTGTTGAGATTAAAGGCATGCGCCACCACCACCCAGCTGTGTCAGAAGTTCTTACCAGAGCTCTCACTAGCCTGCTGTTGGCCCAGCCCTCTGCAGCTCTGCTTGTTGTACTTCTGTCTGTCCTACCAGTGTCTGCTTCTCACTATCTGCAGGCTCCTGGCCCCATTGCCTACTCTGATAGCACTTTGCAACTGACAACATTGTTGACTCCTGCTGGAGATGCAGCACAGTGACACACAAAAGAACTAGAACTTTCTAGAAACTATGTTTAACAAGCAAAATTAACTTTAATATTTTATTTCCGTCCATATATCCAAAATATGATTATTTAAATATGTAATCAATATAAAAATATTTAAAGCCACCTATAGCCAAGATTTGTGGCATCTGCCTGTAATCTGTACACTAGGAAGACTGAGACAGGAATTTGAGGCCAGCCTGGGCTACATAGTGAGAAAACTCAATCTCTCTCTCTCTCTCTCTCTCTCTCTCTCTCTCTTCTTTTGAACCCCCCCACACACACCTATACTTGGTGGTATGCAAGTGTTTGACTTGAGAACACAGAAATCTTCAAGGGACCAATATAAAACTTATTAATGAGATTCCACTGTTTTTAGTCCATACGAAATATTCAAAGAACACTGTATATGTTTACTTCCAGCACACTTTTTAGAAGATCTTATTGAACATGCAGTCAGCGAGCACTGTACTGGACAGTATATAGAGCACTGTTGGCATCCTTCCAGGACATCTTAATTCCAATTAGTTGGATTGTCCTTTGTGTGTTGTTACTCGTGGAACTCAGGGCTCTACCACTAATGTCTTCAACTTCAGTGTCAAGGGTCTAATTGCTACAGGTAGCAAGTGGCTACTGTCAGGTTCAAAATTAACTCAGGACAAATGGCTACCTGAGGTGTCTATTAGCGTACCAAAGAGCATGTGGGTCTCCAGGCTCCCTCAGTCCTTGTGGCTCAGCTCTGTTCTTCTCAGCCCACCCCTACCCTAAACTTCTCCAGCTCTTGGGCTTCCCTCCCCCAGCTTCCCATTCCTATATAACCCTGCCATTTTGGCCATACACTCCCTTGGTCCTCTCTTTTGTCTTCCTCTCTTGGGCACCTTCTTTCTGCCTCCTTTGCACTTTGTCTTCCTCTCTCTTTCCCCACCCACTGGACCAGTGGTCTGGACTAGTCTGCTGGCCATGTTCAATCTACTACTTTCTCTCCCTGCTCAGAACTCTTTCAGATACCTCTGGCTGTCCTCTCCCTCATATCTACAATAAAAAACCTTCCCTTCAACAATACCTTGAAGCGGTCATGTCCTCAGTTTATACAGCTACCGTATTGAACAACACAGATTCAAAGGCAGAAGGTGAAGCTGAGAACTGAAGTAGAATGGGAGTGGGTATGCTGTGCTGTGCTGTGCACTGGATTCGGAAAGGATATTGACTTAGGAGTCAAGAGACCCGGGTTCTATTCTGGGTTCTGATGCTTAGTCACTAGAAAGCTTCAATAAATGCTTCTCTCTCTAGATATTACAGGGATGTTACAAAATGAGTGGATTGGCTTCAAAACCCTGCCACCCACCCACTCCTGCTCATACCCACCCACCCACTCCTGCTCATACCAATGACATCTAGTTACCAGAGAAGTTAGAATGAGAGGCTAGTACTTAAGAAGCGTGGTGAGCACTGGGGAAACTTGATTTCTCCATTAAATTGTGGCCTCTGGTGCCTCTCCTGGAGATATGCCTGGTCAGACAGAACTCCTTTCCTTCTTCCCCCATGAACAGTGGGTGCTAGGACTTGGCCTTGGACTGTCATAAACAGACATCAAAATCTATGCAAATAGTCAGGTCACGTATTACACAGATGAGTTAACCAGAAACCAGCCTGGAGGTATACTAGGCAGATCTAGATGTGCTGCCTCTGTATTTCTGTCTTCAACCACGCACATCCACCTCCGTGTTCTATATATCCCACAACAAGCAAAAGGGTTTAGCTCCAAGCTTGACTTTTTAGAGGTTAGATTACCTGGAAAAATAGGTCTCTTGTGTCTACATATACCCTTGGGGATTCTTTTTTCAACTTTTTAGTTATGTACTATGTATGTGTAAGGATGTCTACACCTGTGCATGTAAAGGTATTTACACAATGGAAACCAAAGGAAGACGCTGGTGTCCTGCTCTATCACTTCTGGCCTTCTTGCCCTAAGACTGAGTCTTTTACTGAACCTAGAACTGGAATGCTGACCACCACACTTCAGCCACCTTCCTGTTTCCCTCTGCCCCATAGTGCTGTGCTTACAAGCATGCACATGAACAACTTCTTTTTTGGTTTTTTTTGTTTGTTTTTAGTGTGGGTTCTGGGGACTTGAAGACAGGTCCTTATGCTTGAGCAGCAAGCTCTCCTATCCACTGTGCAAGCCAGCTTTCCTGCCTTACTCTTGGGAGTTCTATACTCTACTGTGACCACAAAGTCCTACCTCCAAGCCTAGCTCAGAGTTAGTGGCCTATTCAGAAATCTGTTTGCATTGGGTGAATGTTTTACTGGTTTCTTATCCAGAGATCTGAGGAGACAGGAAGTTTTTAAGTGATTTGGGCTAGTTATAATTCACTTGGAGCAATGGAACTAAAAGAACTTTCTTTTCTGGCTTTCTGTTTTGTTTTGTTTCAGAGACAGGTTCTCAATATGTAGGTCAGGTTGGCCTGGGGGCTCATGGTCCTCCTGCCTCAGCCTTCCAAATGCTGGGACTACAGAATCATGCGGCTAAGTATATTGCTTCTAATTCATGAAATGAAATAAATTTTCCTCTACAATCCCAGACTTTATTTATGAAGGTAGAATGTGCCAATGTATGTTTTAGGGGTGTAAAAACTTTGTTAATATATATAAAGAAACACACAAATGGACACTGAAGCTGGGCATATTGGCATGAACCTATAAAATAGGTCATTTTGCCTGGATGGGCATTGACCCTGAGAACAGTTTCAAGACTGGTCTCAGCTCTTGGTTCTGTGATAGACTATGAAAGTATCTTCCCTGTTGTGAGCCTTGGTGTCTCCTGTATAAGGCCCCATTCATACACCTTAACTATCCCCAGAGTGCTAGTGAGGAGACTTTGAAGACTTTAAAGGCTTGAGCCCATGTGAGGGATTATCCACTCTACCTCACCACCCTAGAGAAACAGTATGAACATGGAAAATGCTTGTCCTCTGGCTGACCTCTGCCATTGACCTTCAGTGTCAATGGATGGGCACAAAAATGTCTACTCTGCTCCATGGGAGCACCCATCAGCAGAAAGTAACTGGAGCCCAGGCTAGGTAAGAGGCATCCCTAAGTCAGTGGTGAGGTAGGAAGAAGCAGATGAAGTCTTCTAATGTCTGGTGCCTGTGGAGGGGGATTGGACCCCCTGGAACTAGAGTTACAAGAGGTTGTGAGTTACTATGTGGATATTGAGAACTGAACCCGAGTCCTCTGCAAGAGTAGCCAGTGCTCTTAACCACTGAACCATATCTCCCAGCTCCTCAATTGAAATCTTGGACAAAATTCATAAGAAACATATAGTCTCAATAGCATTCTGTCTTTTGTTTCTAAAAACAAGTGCTTCTGTTTGTTTGTTTTAGAAACCAATTGTGTATGTATTACCATTCAGGACACTGAGACGTAAGAACTATTATTATCTCCATTTTACTGATAAGGACTTGATGCCCAGAGAGGATAAGCTGTTAAACCAAAGCCACACAGTAAGTGGAAGAGCTAGTTTCTGCATTCTAAGTTCTGTGACAACAAAGCTAGACTCCGACCCCCTCCCAGACCCCAGGACAACTGTGGATAATAACAGGTTCTGATTGTGCTGTCCAGTCCCTGATCTGTGTCCTTCTGTCTAGTAACTCATGTAAGACTCACTGTAACCGTAGGAGATAGCATTATCTTCCTTGTATTGAAGAAAACTCACCCAATGCCACAAAGTTGCCAAGGGGTGAATGGGAGTATGCAGCTAGCCATCTGCCTTGGGAACCTTTATCCATTCCCTGCCTGTTTTTTAGGCCATTTTAGGTCAAGCTGTGTTGCTGCAGCAGCAGCTTAAAGGAGACTTATTCTCTGAGCTGACTGTAGCAGGGAAACCACACCAAGGCCCTCACAGATAGAATCCCACATGCCTTCCTCCCTCAGGAGTGTGGAGTTACCAACTTCACCTTCTAAGAAAGCCTGGCTAAGCAGAAGCAAGCTGGGCCCCAACAGAGGCAAGGTGCAGGAGTACAAAGAATGACGTTTCTGGCATCAGAAAAACCTGAGCTGGCTTTGGAAATGCACTTCGTGACCTTGGGCAACTCACTAACTTCTCTCTATGTCAGTGTCCCACGACTAAAGGATGTTGGAAGAAGTAAATGAAATGGCTATATAGAAAAGTGAATTATATACTCTAAAGTGCTCTTGAAGGCTCGTTTTAATTGTTCCTTATTCTATAGGGCTAAGTTCTTCTGCCCAGCCTGGGCAGAAGCGGTGTCTAGGAAAGGGCTTTAGAAATGCTAATGTCAGGCGTGAGTGACAGGCCTGGACAATGGAGGAGGGCACTATGAATGGGGCAGCCCAGGCCTGGGATGAGGGGGGAGTACTCCCCACGTGGGAGCTGAGTGGGGGAGGGGGCAGGCTGGGCTGGACAACATGGGACCTGGCAGACTGGAAGGGGCTGGAGCTGTCAGCAATGGAGAAGGGGGAGAGGACTATCTGCTTGGCTGTGGTTGGGGTGGGGCTCTCAGGAGGGAGAGGGATGTTGGGCGGAGGAGCCCTGGGCCTGGAGCCAGAGGGTACAGACTAGCTGACCTGGAGGTTCAGAGAAAGCAGTAGGGGAACTGTAACAGAGACCCTGGGAACCTGACTAACTAGGGTGGAAAAAGGTGAGGGGTTCTGAGCTGGGCAACTCTGGGCCCAAGCCTCGCCTCTGCTGTGGAGGTCAAAAAGACAAGACAGTGGCTAGTTTCTAGACACAGCTGCTTTCTAGATGCAGCTGGGGCCTGAGCCAGTGAATTGACCTGGGAATCAGCCACCCCAGAGGCAGGCCACAGTGCAGGCGGTGTGCATGTGTGCTTGTGTGTCTGAGGGCACAGGAGAGGTGGCATCTTCAGCTGTCTTCTTCCCTCCTCTTCAGCCCATCCCTCCCCTTCCTCTTCCCTGGGCTTTCTCCCTTGCCCCTCCCCCATCACCATGAAGGCTGTTTTTGTTCCTCCTCAGGGCCTAGCCCCCGAGGTGTGCAAACAGGAAGGACCTCTCCCCGGGCAGTGAGTAAGGAGGGAAAAATGAGGTGTTGAAAAGATGACAAGTCGCCCTGTCAGAGCTCACCTTGGCAGGGAGCAGGCGGCAGGGACCGGCGGGTGGTGGGGGGAGGTCTGCCCTGGAAGACAGCCTACATGTGCCCAGAGCCAGGCAAGCGGATCCGCAACAAGCAGGCACTGTGTTTGCGTTTGTTTGGTTTAGAATAGTCCACCCCTCCTATTCCCACCATCAAAGATTCCTTCCCTTCCTTCCCAGTGGGAAGAGTAAGGCCAAGGGGCCAGCTTCGTGTGAGATGGAAGGGGGTGGGGGAGGGAAGGAGCTGGGCAGGAGGCCCAACTCACTCCTCTAAACCTGCTATCCCACCGCCTCCTGGCTAGCTGGTATCAAAGACACCACAAACTCATCCTGAACTGAATTCATCAAGGCTGCTTCCACAGCTCTGCATGCTGTCCCTCCTGTGGGCTTCCCATCTTGGTAAATGACCTCATCATCCAGTCACCCAAGCCAAAATCCTGGGGGTCGTCCAAGGCTGCTTCATATCCCAGTTTGTTTTGCCTCCTAATCTGGTCAGCTTGCTTTCAAATCTGTCTCATCTCTCCCTTTTCATGGCCAGCACCTTGTTGTAACTTGCTTCATTCATTCATTCATTCATTCATTCATTCATCCATCCACCCACCCATCCATTCAACCACTGTTTATTCAGCACCTGCCATGTACATCCAACCTGCTCACGCTCTCACTGGAAGAGCTGGAGCATATTAGCCTCTAGCAGTGATTTGTTTTAGGTTTTGTGTTGTTTAATTTTTGAAGATTTCCTAGACAGAGTTGCAGTGTGTGCAGGCTAGCCTTGATCCCATGGAAATCCTCCTGCCTCGGCTTCTTAAATACTGGAATCATAGGCATGTGCTCCAGAGCTTAGCTTTCACATTGATTCTGGAGCTGGCCTGCCACAGTTTGGGTTCTCATTCTGCCACGGCTTATGCCTGTATCTTTCTATGCCTCAGTTTGCTCATGTGGAAAATGGAGACACCTGAGTTCTAAACTCAGGATTGAATATGTTGATGTTTAAAATGAGAGGCACCTAGTGTTCTGTTAGCATTGCTATTTAAAATATAGAATGTGGCAGGACATGATGATGACTTATTGATGCCCAGAGGAAGGCCTGCCTCGGGGACAGGTTTGCAGCATGAAACCATGGCAATAGGCACTTACAATCATCTTGTCATGAAGCTGGCGAGAACAGTTCTGATTAAGAATGCATTGGCTCCAGGATTCATGCCTGGCTCTGTCTCATCCTGCTGAGCGACCTTAAGCAAGTCATTTCCCTTCTGATCCCCAGTTTCCTAAAGATAACAATTAACATATTTGGGAAACTTTTTATGTGTCAGGTATGTGTTAAGGTACATTGGAACTGCTCCTTAAAAGTGGAGCTATTTTCATTTAATTTGTTTTGCAGATGAGAAAACTAAGGTACAGAGAGGTTAAGGTGCCTGCCCAAAGTCACAGAGCAAGTGAAACAGAGCTGGGACTTGACCACACCTTTCTTGCATAGCCACTTCCTTGAGAAGCTGCTGTGAAAATGTCAAGGTATGATGTCCACAGGAGTGCTTGGCAGCCTGCCAGCCCACCCATGGAGGACCATCTCTTGGCTTTGGAATGCAGGCACTGAGCAGGCCTTGAGGCAGAACGAAGAGGACAGAACAGAATTCTCTTGGTCAGAAGCAAGCTCAAGCCTGGGCTAGTGGCCAAGGGAACTCAAACCCATGAGACTGCTTGAGAGCAGAGACGAAGTCACTTCAGGATTCCTCAGAGATTCAGAAAGGAAATACTCAATAAATACAGGAAGGAAACAGCCTTATGAGGGTCTCCTATGGCTGCCAGTGTACAAGGTCCCTAAGTCCTCCTCCCAGATATTCCAGATGTTATTGTGCCTGTTTTCCTGGTGGGGGAGTTGAGGCTCGGCATATAGGACACTGAGATAGAAAGCATGCATATAGCTGAGAGAACAGAAAAAAAAAAGACTCTCTCATCAGGGCAGAGCTGCAAGGTACTTGTAACAGCCCAATTAGCCAGTTGTGCAGTAGCCACAGGCATCACTTCCACTGCAGCCAATGAACAAGCTCCACCTCTGCAGAAGTCCCATTGGGTAGAACTGGAGGGCCATCAGATTTGCATATGTGGCCTGTGCCTTTACTGACAACTCCGGGGACAAGGCTGGACAAGTTCCACCCTCACTGGCCTGAAAGCCTGGGGAGACTGAAAGTTTCCTCTTGGGAACAGAGACTAGTAGGGACTTCTGACTCACCCAGTCCCAGGTGAGACCTCAGGCCAGCTACTTCCAGCCTGGAGGCGTTGGGCCTTTCTTCTCTCAGTGCCTGGCTGTGAGTGAGAAGCTGATGTGGCAGCCATGTCTAATCAGGCAGGGGCCCCAAGAGACAGAGGCTCCTTCATCTCAGTCTGAGGAGGGGTCAGTCTGGGGCTCTGGGAGGAGCCTGAAGAGACACAGAGCCCATCCAGCCTAGACCAGCCCACATTCCTCAGCTGGCCTGGATGGGGTGAGCATGCTCAATACTCAACCAGAAGCCAAGCCCTGCACCAAGGGGCCTTAGCTGCCATCTGTGCCTGCAGACATTGGTGAGCACAGGGCCTCAGCTAACAGTCAATTGTAGAGGAAAAAAAAAACCTATCATTTTTTCATCCTCCTTCTCCCCACCTCTCCACCCTGTCATACTCCCTCCCAAGGGGAACAATTGTACTCTCGATGTTCTGCTTCAAATCAGGGTCAGCCGTCCTGAATTAGTCTTGCTGGATTGTGATGAGGTGTAG
The DNA here is from genome assembly GCA_026225945.1 of Cricetomys ansorgei. Lineage (NCBI taxonomy): Eukaryota > Metazoa > Chordata > Mammalia > Rodentia > Nesomyidae > Cricetomys > Cricetomys ansorgei. The sequence goes on from JAMJFZ010003463.1 coordinate 510,311, forward strand.
GCTCTTTCCACATAGGCAGTATTTGTTTCTTTTCTCCTGAGCCTTGGGCTGCTACAAGCTCAGGGGGAAGAGCTAGGAGAAAGGCTTAAGTGCCTGTCCATCCATTATTTCTGTGCATTCAACTCATGCTGTAGGATCCTTGTGTCCTGTTTTGTGAATCAGCAAACCAAGGCTGAGCTGTCCTGTGCCTTGCTTAGGACTCACAAATAACTATCATTGAAACTGTTTCAGGCTTGAGTCTCAGATGTGAAAGTCTTTCAACTAGGCCACACCACTGGAAGCAAAGTTCCTCTGCAAGTGCTTCAAAGAACCAGGGTGACCATTGGTGGCCTGCTCTGCTTCCCTAAGGAGAGTCTAGCCTTGTGTAGGTGAGTCAGTATTCCAGCAACTTTCCATTTAAAAAAAGTTCTCTTCCCCATTCATGTGCTGCTTGAAGGGTATTTAAAAAATGCACCATACCCAAAACACAAAGAAAATTAAAATGACCTATAATCCCACCAGTGAGAGAAAATCAGCCTCAGCTAGCTCAATGGTAGGTTTTCTGGTAAACCTGTTGTGGATATACACAAGGTCTGTTTGACAGCCTGAGACCATAGTGGCCCTGCTCTAGACAACCTCCCACTTTCTAGTCTGTACCCTGTGTGTTCATGAGTCCAGGCCAGCTGGGTTCCACTTTCCCCTAGGAGGCTGGCATGAGCCAACACTTTTGATTTTCCTGGGGGCTAGGCCTTATGGATGAGATGGCTTTCATTTCCCGCCTGTCTCCTGACCATCCATTCTCCATTATATTATTGGAAATTAGCTCTGCTCCAAGATGCAGGGACACAAATACATCCTATTCCACACTTCCAGGCTTTTGTTCATTCAGTTCCCTTTGCCTGAGGTCGCTACCCTCCTGCCTCCTTCTTCCTTCTTTTCACTGTTTCTGTCATATATGCATATGATTAAAAGAAAAATCCCAGCCTGGCTTAGTAGTGCATTCCTTTAATCTCAGCACTCCAGAGGCAGAGGCAGACACAGACTCAGGGGGATCTCTGTGAATTTGATGCCAGCCTGGCCTACATAGTGAGTTCCAGAAAGGTAGGGCCTACATAGTGACACTCTGTCTCAAAACAGACAAATGAAACAAAACAATCAAACAAACAAAAACAGAAGAAACACACACATGCACACACACACAGACAGCCAAAAGCAAATGAAATTGTCAATAATTCCCCAAAGCATACAGTAGGCTATAGGTACAGCTCAGTGGGACAGTGTTTGCTTTCCATGCCTTAGGTCCCCAGCACTGCAGAAGAGGGGCCATTGAGATGGCTTAGCAGGTAAAGGAGCCTGCCTTCAAGCCTGACAACCTTAGTTTGATTCCCAGGACCCACATGGTAGGAGAGAACTGACCCTCTGACTCCCAACTCATGTGTGCCATGGCACATGCATGCCCACACAAACACCCATGAAATGTAATAAAATTTTATAAAGAAAAGAAGGAAGAGTAGGAGGAGAAAAAGAGGAAAAGAAAGAAAGGAAATCCAAGCACACAGCAGAAAGCAAGCACAGTCACTGTCAACCTTGTCCCTGCTTCTGGTTATGTACCCTACCAGCAGCACTCTACAGACAGCTAGCTTAGCAAACACAGATACCTTTTAGTGAAATATGATCATTTGTGGAGCAGCCTACTGTGCTGCACCTGGCTTTTGTAACTTGCAGGCTTCTGGAGACTGATACGGCAGTCTGGAGGGTCTCCCTTGCACTGGATACAGACTGTCCAGGAACGCCTCTGATGGCTCTGCCATAATTTATTTAACTAGGACCCCACTGATGGAAATTTAAACACTTGCTCATCTTGCAACTACAAACAATGCAACAATAAATATCCTTGTACAAATAAACTGTGCTCTTGCTCGTGTAGCATAAATTCCCACTAATGCAATTGCTGGGCCAGTGTGTGCAGATTTGAAATGTTAATACATCTCATTGAAGTATCTTTCAAACAAATACGACCAATTGACAACAATGACAGCCCCAAAAGGACACATCCTGCTCTCCTTCTGTCCTTTCCTTATGTGGTTGGTACCTCCTCACACTTGAGAAGTAAGTAGCCTCACATTTCACGTCTGAGAGCACCAATCCTTCCCACCTCTGCCCACCAGTTGCTTTGCTCTCAGCATACTCTGCATTTGCTTCTACTTTCTCCTGAAAATCACTGTCCTGTCTTGAGCCCATCTCCCACTCTATCTAGACCATGAACTCTTTGAGAAAAGGAATAAGCTTCATTCAGCTCTCGCCGGCCCTGGCTGAACACACCACAGGCAGAAAGCTCAATACCTGTTAACTAAACAAAGCTGAACATGGTGACACATGCCTGTTATCCCAGCACTCAGGAGGCTGAGGCAGTAGGACTGCAGTGACTTTAGAGTTAGTGCCATCCACAAAGTGAGGCCTTGTTTCAAAGCTCTGAAAGGAAACAACAGCAACAACAAAATCCTAGTCTGCTGTGCTCCAGCTTGCTGGCTGAACACAGAATGGTCCTGATTGAGCAGGCCTTGCTTGGGCCCCCTGGTCCCTGAAGATTGGCTGCCTGTGTCAGTGCCCCAGGCTCTGCTTTGCTCAGGTTTGGTTTCCAGCTCCATGCCCTTGTGTCTGTGAGCAGATCCTGTCTTCTCGTCCCCAGCTCCTCAGAAGGTGTCCTTTAGGTATCTGAGCCTTGTTCCTCCTTTCCTGTCACCACAAGCAAGGTGTTTTCTTGTCCCTTACTTCCAAACTGAGTCTGCAGTGTGCAGCTGGCAGGTCTCCAAGAGACTGGCAGCACATAGCACCTGTGACCAGAGCACCTGAAGCAGATGTGCCAGATCTAGCTGGAGCCAGCTCAGGCTCTTCCACATACCTCCAGATGCCTATTGGCTCCTAGCTGCTCTGAGACTAGGACTTCTGGGGTTAAGACATTCCTGGAGCCCCTCCCCCAGCATCCTTCTGCCCTGGCTGCAGAATATCACAGGCTTCTGGAGCCAGTCTTCTTGCCACTCTCATTCTGAGATTAACAAGGAAATCACTGCATGGAAGAGACTTGGGGCAGTGGGGTCCAAAGAATCTCTTGGGATAGTGAAGTATGGAGACAGGAAACTGGAATGGGTAAGTATATGCAGGGCTCACAAAGTAACATTCAGCAGACGCAAATGCCACGGCACTTGGAAAGATGACTCAAGGGCCTGACAACGCAGCTTACTCCATGCAAGGATTGTCCAAGATTGGGGCATAGTGGGCAAGTGCTACCATCTGCATGTGACTCTGAGGCTCAACCTAGTCCGGAGATGGGCACACTGAGGCTGGTGGAAGGTGGGGTTACATGACTCTTACCTGGCATTTGCTGCACACACACACATACACACACACACACACACACACCACTCCTCTCACATTCATACTCCCACCCCACCTACCTTGGGAAAGGATTCTAGTCACTTTTCCAGCAAATGTTGCTGAATACTTTTGTTAAGCACCGAATACCAGGGCTATCGAAATGGTTCAAACATAGCTCTTAACCTCAAGAACTTAACACAGATGAAATGTTTGCTTGCTGTGTGAGCTTGTTGATCTGAGTTTGATTCCCCAAACCCATAAAAATAGAACTGACTCCAAACAGTTGTCCTCTGACCTCCACATATTTGGCTTACAAGCACCCCTTACACATATATCATACACACAATAATCTTTCTTTATTAAGAAGAGGGATGGAACGAAGGGGTACCAGAATTTTTTTCCAGAGGTAGTACATGAGGTTTGTTGTAGGGTAAGTAGAATTGAGACATGTATAAGAAGGACATTTCAAGACAGTGATCCCTAAGCACACAAGGTGAAAGGGTTTAGGTGGAAGAGGGTACTAAACACAGTGGTGTCTTTGAATGAAAAAAGGGCTTAATGATTGTGCAATTTGGGTGCCAGATTGGGGGTACCACTCTGAAACTTAGTGTACTCTCTGGCAAGTCATAGTGGCTTATGCAGAAAGAAGTAACCAAAATTTGGGACTATTTATTCCATAGCCAGAAACCATGAAGTGTAGTAGGTAGGACCTTCAGTGAACACACAAAATAACCACTGTTTTACCAGGCATGGTGGTATGTACCTGGAATCCTAGAACTTGGAAGACAGAGGTACATCACAAATTTGAGACCCAGTTGGGCTTAATAGTGAGTTCCAGGCCACTCAGGTTAAAAAAGCAAGAACATGTCTCAAAAAAAAAATTCTGTTCTATGTCTAGAGGCCCCTGAGGCCCACTGTTCTAGAACTATGGCTCCAGGTGCCAATAATGGATCACTATATTTTAAACAGAAATTGCCTGACCATTAGCCATTTGGAATATTTCCTATGACAAGGAACACAGCCATAAAAGTGGGCCTAAGGTGTCAATGGGTGTGCCATTTGGGGCTATTACAAATAACAGAACACAACTCGACATCAAAAAGGTTGTACTGGAAAGCAGGGGTGCTTGGAGGAGTCATCAAGGAGCCTGGGGAGTCTAAAATTGAGGAACAGGAGAACAGACAGACACAGCCTGCCAGTGAGCTGGGAGTCTGCTGCATCATCATCAAGGGACCCACACCACTGTGGCCCCAAGCTGTCACTGCTGCTTCTGCCATAACCAACACAGCAGATGCTTTCTGGACTCCTGGTCCTCACACATCCCCCTCCAGATTTTAAGGCCTGGGAAGAGGGGTGTGATGGCCTTGGCTAGGGCCCTCCATGTGAGTCCAAAGCTGTGCAGGGACCCAGAGGCACAGGTCTGCATGTATCTACCACACCTGCAGTGGTATGTTTCTCCAGACAGTAGGGGCCTTCCGGCCCAGGCTGGAATCCCCTTTCCTGAATTGACTCATTCTGCTTAAAAGGGAAATGTGGGGCACTGCTATGACATAGGAGTGAGAAGATGACCAGTACTCAAGGGTGCTCCTAAAATACTTCTGTGCGGTACCACTCAGAGCACAGAAAAGGTTCATGGGAAACCACCAGAACCCACTAAAGAGCCCTATATTGGAAAGAACACAGAAGGGCTGATGAGCAATGGAACCGTACGTAGGTCTCAGCCTGATCAGCTGCAGCCAAAAGAGCCGTGGTGTCTACATGTGCTTCTATGCATGAAGTGGGAGACGACCTTTCTGCAATTGTAGAATTTTATTTTATCTTTATGCTGGCTACCTACCAGTTAGTATTGATGAAAATATATTGATACTGTAAAAAAAGGAAAAAACAGGCGTTTTATCAAATGAAAAATCAACAGCCTTTTTCTTTACTCCTCCACCCCGACTCTCCATCCTTCCACAAAGGTTATCTTGTGCCATCAGTCAGATATATAGTCACTGAGTTTTTAGACATTTGTCATGTCTAGCTTGGATTTAAATTTTATTAGGTTTATTCATTTTACCTTATGTGTTGTCTGAATGTATGGGTGTGCACCACATGCATGCTTGATGCCCGAGATCAGAAGAGGGCATAGGATCCCCTGGAAACTGGAGTTATAGATGATTTTGAACCACTGTGTAGGCACTGTGAATCAAACCTGGGTCCCGGGTCCAACAAGAGCAACAAGCGCTCTTGGCCTCTGAGTCTTCTTTCCAGCCTCCTAGTTTGACTTTGTGAGTTTTTACATCAAGCCTCTATGTACTGTTTTCCATCATGCTTTCTTTCTTCCTTACTGACATTACTAACATTATATTTGAGGTCTTTCTCTATCAGCACTTGATAAAACTTATAACCAACACATAGCTTCAATTTCATACTACCAACTGTCCAAATTGGGTACAGTTGACTGCTAACTACTAGCAAACTGTTCTCTAAAGCTGCTAGTTCACATGTATATCAATTGCTTATATCTTTTCCGAACTGAAACTAGATATGATCAGGAAGACTATTGCTCTCTAAAGAGCAGAGTATGTTTCTTCGTTTATTCATTGGCCTATCACTGAATCCCAGTGATGCTGAAGACTAACAATGCCCAGGCTTTTTGAGTTATGATGAGCCCCCCCCCCAAAAAAAAAGACACTAATGTAGAACTAGAAGAGTAGTGCAGTCACTAAGTACAGCAATTTGGCGATTATCTATTTGGTGAAGATGTGCAAATTCTGGTACCCTGACCTTTCATTCTTGTGGACTTTACTAGACAAACACATATGTATACAAAGGGGTAGCCTACTGTTGTGTTCAAAGCCACAAAATTCTGGTGAGAACCTAATGCCTATCAAAAGAGTAATATAACAAACACAAAAAATAGCACTGAGTGAAAAAGTCAAGTTTCAAAATGATAGCATACATTCTACCAACTATGTCCATGTTAGAAACAAACCCAGTTGCTTGTGGACACATACATACACACACACACACACACAATTTGTCTATATGTCTAGAGATACAAGTAGTATACACCATTTTCTGGGTAGTGAAATGAAAGTAAAGTGTGAGGAATTCACTTGTGCCTAAATGTTACTCTAGAGACGGATTTGAAGTGATGTGGCCAACTGTTTAAAACAAGTTTGCCCTGTGTAGGTGGGCACTTTGCTGTCCTGTAGTACTATTAGTATATCCCTATTTGTGTCACTGTTGAAATCTGTGTTATTCAGATCTAATTTTTTCACCCATTTTGACAGTTTCCATTTTCTCAAAGGTGATTTTGAAGTTGCTCACCCCTAGAATTTGGATTTATTTTTTACCATTGTTCCTGTTTTTTTTTTCTCATTTTTCTCTCTTTAGTCAATTTTTTCCCCACAGAAGGCAATTATATACCTTATTCCTGTTTCTTAAAGAGGTTTTTTTGGTGTTGAGCATTCTAGTGAAAATTAGTTTTTCTAGAGTTGAGAACACCAAAATATGGTACTTCTGTTGCAAATGCAAGGGATCAATTTTTATTACCTGGTGTCACCGCTTCACACAAAATCCAAACGATGCCACTGAACTGTGTGTTAAACCAAAAGAAGAACTTTAATAAGCTTTTACACCACTGCAAATACAGGAACATTAACCCATAACATGCAACAAAAGTGATTTTTGTCTTTCCAACATATTTGACAGATAAACTTGACATCAACAAGTAAGAGCAACATAGTCTACAGGACAAATATGATTTGTTTTGACTTTCTGGTTAGAAAATGTATGTTCTTGCTGCAATCTCAAGTAGCATTTAGAAAGTTTAGTTTCCCCTTTCTAACCTTCTAAAAAGAGAGGATGGTTTTTTAAATGTAATTGTACACAACCATTTTCACATTGGAAATAATCACAAGGAATCAACAAGTTTAGTTTAATTGACCGACTGATTTCATTGCCATTGTTAATTCTGAAAGAGGGCTCCTGTAGTATTGTGGGTTTTGGAAAGGGAAAATAACCAGGATAAGGGTAACGAGCCTAGGCCTTTAGAGTGGGGGAGGGAACATGCAGCGGCACACTGGGCAGGTGCCAGACTTCTGAAGCCAGATGGACACACATGGCTTGTGGAAATAGTGGTGGCACGGTAGCTCAGTTGCCACCACTCCCCCTTCACATATTCACTGCAGCAGATGGGACAACACATTTCTTGGCCTACTGCACCATGATCTTCAGTGACCAGGATCTCAGGAAGCGCATCAATGCTCTCCTTGCTTGCTGGTGGGTTAGCCACCTCAACATCAACGGCCAGAGACTCCAAGTGAGCAAGGGCAGTCTCCATCGCCTGGGCCAGGCGCTCTTCAAGAGCCATGTAGGTGAGGAACTGAGGATCCACGTAGGAGATGGCTTCTGCCACTCCCAGCCCATCTGCAAATCCGTCAAACAGGCTCCAGTCCACTTCTAGGTCTTCGCTCACGCTGGAGTCATCTTCCAGGTTGTTGTTTCCATCCAGAATGAACATCCCAGGCTGTATCTAGCCCATGGCTGGACTCATTATCCCCCTCACTGCTGCTCTCATTCTCATTGTACCGGAGCCAAGGAATTTCTCCCTTCTTCCAGAGAGGCCTGCTCTTCTTCCTGAAGAGAAACTTCTGGTACCTGCGCAGGATAGGCGCTGCCATTGCTGCCGACACTGGTACTGGCAAGGCCACCAGCTCCGCTGCTGTTCACATTCCTTCTAGCTTGCTGAGGTTCCCGCTCTTCCTGCTCTGGCAGGGGCTCCCAGCTTTCCCCACTGGAAGACTGGGTTTGCTCCCGATTTCGGTACTTCCGGCGCAGAGCAGTCATCCACTCTTTGTCACTGTCAGAGTCGTCCTCATAGTATCTGTAGTAATCATCGGTGTATGCCCAGAAGTCCGGGGTCAGCCATGGTTCGTCGACGTCTTGACACTTTCTCTGGTTTTACCTGATCATTCCTGGTATCCTTTTTGTCTTCAGGATACTTTGGCTCAGAGGAGCTGCCTGCACCCTCACCTCGGCCTCTTCTTGCGCCCTCTGCATGGGCTTCCTCAGCACTAGCAGCATCTCTCCACCTGGAAGTACTGTGTGGTACATCATCATCATCATCAGTATCAAAAAACACTTTTGGTTTCATGCAGTTTGGAGTTGCCACATTCCGGACCTTTGGTCTCACCACCGGTTCCTCTGCACTCTTGGAGGTGTTTTCCCCCCCACCACAAATACTCACAGGAGCCTGCTAGAACGTGCTGGTAAATTCTGCCTCTCCCTCTCCAAGCTGTTGTTACCTTTTGCAGCTGCCCTGCCTTCAGCAGAAGACATCTGAGAGGTCATCCCATTTTGCTTCAAAAACTCAGCTCTGCTGCCAGAGCACCTTGCAGCAGGGGGTGGCTCTACCTTGCCAAGCTCCTCTTTCACATCACGGTTAACACTAGAGAAGCGGGAGACCTTGCCCCCTTCTCTGGATCATCCTTAAACTTGCCAGTTTTCCCTCTCACTGGCAGTCGGTCAACAGGCCCAGCCCCCTCCTCCTCACTATCACGTGCCCCCAAAGTGTCAATGTGTCCATAAGCCAATCCTCTTTCGGCCCCCTGAGGCCCTGTACTCTCTTGGAGGATACCTGGAATAATCCTCATTCTCAACATTCAGGCTGGTTCCAGAGTTCTCATTGTCGTCCCAACGACGACGTGTGCTGGCAAACGGTGACCGGCTCCTCTTGGTATGATTGGGGGCTGATCTGTGCATTGGGACTTCAGATGTTGTCCTTCTCTGGCTGGGAATTCTTTGCTGCTGGCTCGTGGATGGCCTGAAACTGACATAAGCATGCCTCCTTCCATAACTCCTGCCTCTACCGGACTGATACCTTTCTGCTGGTTTGGGCCAAACAGGCTTGCTAGATCCCTGACCCATGGCTCTGACTCACAGTTTCCAATAGTGGTGGGATACAGGTGCAAAGGCTCTCGCTCCCAGTTCAGGACTACAGAGTAAGGAGATCTATTTTTCCTTCGGTAGGCAGGTAACAGAGGGATAGGGGCCCTTTAAAAATTAGTTTCACTGTCTTCTAAGGCCTGAGGTAGCATTCAGTGACTGTCTGGTGCAGACCTGGAACACATTTTTAATGTTTGCAAAATGATTACAAGGCTGGGTTCACAAGAAAACCAGACTTAGTGGAGAATAAGACAGAAAGTGTGGGGGTGGGGGTGGGGGTGGGGGAGTGACTGAATGCTTAGAATGTAGGTGTGCTGTGGAATTATGGAAAGAGTAAAGATTGCTCTGAATTTTTTTTTGAGGGGGAGTATCTTTTTTCTGAGAACTACAGATAATGGGAGAAATACAATTTAGAATAGAGCTGAAAATACAGTTTACTGTGTATTCATAAGTGCCACTGTCTGTCAGGAAGAAGAGAGACAGGTGGATGGGTGGCAGCAATCATGCAATGCAGGAATTTCTGTAAGGCGTGTGTTCATGTGAGTATGAAAGTGACAGAAATGAGCAGGGTGGCTTAGGAGAGGGTCAGTGCTCCTGCTAAGTGTTGCAATGGGAACTACAGAGGGAAGCCTACATTTATGTGCATATCACAGGCAAGAAAGTGAAAGGTCATTGGTAGCAATGAGGAAAGTGTGTAAGAGTCAATATGGGAGGCAACACTAGCCAGAGGAAAGCACAGAGGATGTATGTGGGGGATGGAACAGAGGTCAGCAATCAAAGAATGTTGGCATGTGTCAATATGGCAAGCAGGAAAGGGGGTAGTGTCCCCAGAGGATTTCTGTGTTAAAGGTCCAGCATGGAATACACAGAGAATAGGAGAAAAAGAACATTTGAGGAGAGCGTGTAAGCCAGCTTCTTGTGTGTACATGTATGTATGGCAAGCAATAGAAGGATGAGGATGTCTTTGCATGTGTGTATGTAGCAGACAGAAGAGGGAGACCATTTCTGAGAAGGAGGAGGGAAGGAGGGAGGGGGAAAGGGAAGAGAGGGGGAGAGAGGAAATGAGAGGAAGGGGGGAGGGGGGAGAGAGAGAGAGAGAAAGAGAGAGAGGGGGAGAGAGAGGGAGAGAGAGAGATGGAATAAGAATGAATATGTACATATGTACTCAAACACGGATTAGAGCAGGAGGGGGAAAATTCTAGAGGTAGATAGTAGGTGTAGGGGAGAGGAAGGAACTAGAGGGTGTGTGAGAGGGTGTGTGCTTGCCTGTTTGCACATGCGCAGAGGGGGAGCTCAGCTGGAACCTTGAGGATGCAGGGACAGGGACCTGGCTGCAAAGTGTGTGTGTGTGTGTGTGTGTGTGTGCCCGTGTACACGCATACGCGCACGCGCGCGCATACGACACAGAGGAGGGGGGGGTGCAATGTCATAATAAGAGACAGAAATACGTTATCAGCTCAAAGGGCAAACCCAAATCGATGTGGCAGGGCAAAAGAAAGAAAAGGGCGTGAGGAACTGGGTTTCCCTGAGAATATTGTTTATCTTCTAATAATTCTTTTCCTGGGCACATATTTGTACCTAAAAATCTTAACCATGTGCCATTCGACAAAACAGCAGCAAAATGGGGGAAGAAAGGCCATACACTGCTCTGTAAAAGAGGCCAAGAGCATTGCAAGGAGAGAGGAGAGACAGGTAGGAGTGGCAGAGGACTGCGACCACCAGTCCTCCAACAGCCATGGCGGCCATTCGGGCTGGGGTCACACAGTAAAGCAGGAGCTGGGCAGCCAAAGATGCGGTCCCCGAAGAGGCCGTGGGCCTCGGCGTGTGGTCAAGTCCCTTCTGCCCCACCCGCTCCCGAGACGAACCGCAAAGGGGTCGTTGGGGTTCCGCCCGTGCCCAACCGGTAGCCCTCTCCCAGCAGTCCGGGCTACTGCCGCAGACCGTCTGTACTCACCCGCGGGGCCAGTCGCGCGCTTGGAGCTGCAAGAGCTGTCGGACGTTCGGACGCCACCACACGACTGCTGCTGCTCCGGGTCTCGGCTCCTCCCCCGCTAAAGAGCAGTAGGGCAGGCGGGGACTGCAGCGGCGGAAGTGGCCCTGACGTCAGCGCGAGCCCGCCCCCTTGATGTGGCGTGGGCGGCTACTGCCCTCTTCGATTCGGGGTGGGCTCAAAAGCGTTATTTCGTTTGAAACGTTGAGATTTTTCAGAAACGGCCGCGCGCGGGGGCGCGCGCGCACACACACACACACACACACACACACACACACACACACACACACACACACACACACACACACACACACACACACACACACACAAACGCATGCACGCACGCACACAGGACACCGAGAGCTATAACAGCATTAACAAATGTTAAACATTTGCCACCTTCCCTTTAGTTGTTTCCTTTAATAAAATGAAATCTGAAGATTGTGATTAATTCTAACGTGAGAGTTAATTATATTACTACATTACATCCTATGTTACATGCTATGGTTTGTCATGGGAATATTAAAATATGAAGCTGTATTCCTGGTTTCAGTAGAAACGTCGATTTTTTAGACCTGGTTTTGAGGCAAACGGAAGGTGTTTGCTGTGAATCCTGGTACTGTTCATCACAAAACCAGGCTTGCCTATCGAAGAGATGATCGTTCATTACACGCAACATGGGTTCACATTTTGTGAATTGCACCACACTTTTAAAATATCACAGATCCCAGCACTCAGGAGGCAGAGGCAGAAGCAAAGGCAGGCAGATCTCTGAGTTCGAGGCCACCCTGGTCTAAGGAACAAGTTTAAGGACAGCCAGCGCTACAGAGAGAGAAACCCCATCTTGAATCCATCCCCCCCCAGCCCCTCCTTCCTCTAGTAACAGATAAGCCTTTCTTGAACTCTTTAAATTGCAGTGATACTCGGAACACTGAATGCAGAATTCCTGCCTTCACAGCAGTAGCAACGATTTGCACTTACAGGAAATACATGTAGTAAAATAAAAAAATCCCAAGGCTGACAATTCAAATAGTATCGGCAATTTCCATTAACACAACACTATGGGAACCTGAAGGAGAGAAATCCAAAAAACGGGCAAGAAACAAGGAGAGGGTGAGCAAGAACAATGGGTGTGGAAAGAAAACAAGAACAACAACAACAAAACAGAAAACAGGAGTAACTCCACACATAACAGTGTGTATTATGGACTAGTATCTATGTAAAACCTAATTCAGCCTACATGGTGGTTCATGCCTTTTATCCCAGCACTCAAGAGGCTGAGGCAAGAGGTTTTCTTTTTTCCTCCTCTTCTCTCCCTCTCTCTTCTTTTTTTTTTTTTATTGAGACTAGCCCAGTCTACATAGAGACTTCCAGGACTGCCTGGGTTACAAAGAGAAGGAATCTGTCTCAAAACCAAACAAAGCAAAATAATAATAATTTCGAGCATTTTCTTTTTTCCTTCTTTATCTTTTTGTTCTTTTTTCTGGGGAGGGGATCAGTGTGGGGAGGCTTTGTTGTAGTTATTGTCAGGCAAGTTCTCATGCTCAGACGCACCTTTAATTTCCTAGGTTGCCCAAGGTTGCTCCGTTTAAAGTAGCAATACTAATCTACAAATGATAAGTCAAAGTAAAAAGTAGCTAAGAGAACACAATAGTAGGTTCAGAAACCACAAGAGATGAATAATCACAAAATGTATATGCCAAACAATGCAGTTTGAAAATATGTGAAGCCACTACTGTTAGACATGCAAAGACATCAGAAAGCTGACAATTGTAACCGGCTTCTTAACCCACAGTTCTTGTGGTATAGACAGGTCAAAAGGACTTCTAAGTAAGTAGGGACACAGGGTAACTAAACAACACAATTAATAAGCCGGAGCTAATAATGTATGTGCATTTTTGTCCTCAAGAGAATTAATTTTTTTATAAAAATATTTTGAACAGGAAAATATACAGTATGAAATCTATATTTGAATCCATCTGTCACACAGACTGAGCAACTTTTCCTTTCTTTCAAGCTTCAGATCCCTTTGCTTTTGAAACAAGGAAATTGCAGCTGCAGCATTGACTTTATCCGGCCAACTTAACTTCTGTCCTTAAATAAGATCCATTGTGAAGCTTGAATTCCCTGCTTATTTCCTGTTCCTACAAATGCATATTCCTGTATTGGCTATTGTTTTGGTTTCTTTTAAATTAGGTAATACATATCTTAAAATTTCATGATGTATAATTTTTGTAAACTAGTTAATATACATAGATACACATAGCTCTGAGTCATGGATTTTAACTACTGAATACTATTTTATCAGCTATTTAACATGGTATAACTAGAATACAGTAAGGAATTCCATTGTGTGAACTGTGCAATTTATATATCTCTTTCCCTATTGATGGATTGGGATCATTTCTGTCTACTGAGATTATGAAAATTCAATGAACATCTTAGCGTTTGTCTCCTTGTGTCCTTCTCCAGGGTAGTTTTTCACTTGACCTATGGATGTTTTTTAAAGTTTAATCTCCTTGGCCCTCCAGGAAGATGAATCTGACTTCCCCAGCTGACTACCCCTGGGGAATACTGCCTCTGGTCTCTAATAGATGCCTGTTTATCCTGGTGAGCTGGTCCAAGAGTCAACATTTTTAACCTATGCTCTGATGGGGAAAGGGGTCGGAAAAATTGCTCTGCTCTTGTGTACACATAGTTATTAAGTGGGATTTCTTGGTGAAAAGAAATGTAGCTATCCGGATGTGGTGGTGCAGACCTTTAATCCTAGCACTCAGGAGACAGAGGCAGGTGGATCTTTATGAGCTCTATCCTAGCCAGGGCTACATAGAGAGACCCAGTCTCCAAAACACAAAAAACAAAAAACAAAAAGATAAAAACAAACTAAAAAAAGAAGAAAAAAAGGGATGTTGTTGCAGAAGTTTATTTTTAGTAATATACACAAAATAATTATTTTATGTACTGTTGGGTGAGGGGCTGACTAGGGCATTCCGTATTGTTTTCAGGTGTTGGATTTATGGGTTGGGTGTTGTTTAATTGACTGTGATCTGCACGTGGTATCAGTACATCACCTAAGGAATTCTGAAAGAATAAAAACACCTGAGCTCAGACGCTCGGAGTTCCACTGTGAGTATGGCACTGGCCAGGACAGTGGTTCCCTCTGCTGAGGTCTGGCAGAGTTTCTACATACGAGAATGCCTTCTTGTCTCTCTTGATGAGCCACAGCAGCAACAACTACAAAATGTATCAGTTATTTACTGATGAATAACAAATTGTCCCAAACACGTAGCACTTAAAACGACTAACATTTATCATGGCACAGTTTCTGTGTTATTCTTATGTGGATCTGTTTACAGGCTTCCTGGTCTCCTCACAGCATGGCAGCTGAGGTGGTGGTGGTGGTATGTGAGTGTGTGTGTGTGGGGGGCAAGAGAATAAATATAATCTTTTATAACTTACTCTCTGGAGTGACATTTCATCTTTTTGCTATATTCTATTTAATAAAAAGCAAGCCACAGAATCTGTCCCTTTCATGCATCAATCTGTAGCTACAGTTGTTCATAATTTTCCACTATTATCCACTACTGTTCATGAGATCAATAGTGATATTTCTCCTTTCATTACTGATACTTGTGATTTTGTTTATTTTCTTATTGAGAGGCTTCATAGTCTTGTTGATATTTCCAAAGACTCAGGTTTGGGCTTTTTTTTCCCTATTTATCTACATTCAATTTCTCATTGATTTATGCTCTACTTTTTGCTATATACTTTCTTCTGCTTACCATGAGTTTAATTTGTTCTTTTTCTAGTTTCCTGCAGTGCAGACCTAGATGACTGATTTCATCTTTCTTATTTTCTAACATGTGCGTTCAATGTTACAAATTTCCCTCTAAGCACTGTTTTTGCTGCAACCTATGCATTTCAGTAAATTATACTTTTTTTTAGTTTTATTTATAATATCTTTTGCAGTGCCGAGGACTGAACCCATGCTTGCTGGGGAAATGTTCTGCCATTGAGCCACACACCCTCAATCTTTTTTATGTTGAGACCTCTCCTTTGACCCATATGTTATTTAGAAGTTTATTGTTTAATCTCTAAATATTTGGGGATTTTCCAGCTATCGTTCTGTTATTGATTGCTAATTTAATTTCACTGTGGTCTGAGAGCATACTTTGTATGATGTCTATTCTTTTAAATTTGTTACGGCATGTTTTATGGCCCAAGATGTGGTCTATCTTGGTGAATGTTCCACATGAGCTTGGAGAGAATGTGTATTCTGTTTTGTTGGATGAAGTAGTCTATAAATGTCAATTAGACACAGTTGATTGATGGTGCTATTCAGTTCAACTATATTCTTACTGATTTTCTGGCTGGATTTGTCAATTATTGATAGAAAGGCATAAACTGTAATAGTGGAGTCATCTATTTCTCCTCGTTGTCCTATAACTTTTTGCCTCATTTATTTTGAAACTGTATTGTTAAGTATGTGTGTGTGTGTGTGTGTGTGTGTGATAGAGAGAGAGAGAGAGAGAGAGAGAGAGAGAGAGAAAGAGAGAGAGAGAGAGAAAGAGAGAGAGAGAAAGTTTTTTTATCTTTCAGAAGCCTGAACCCTTTTTATCATTAATTCCCAGTATATCCCCAACAATTTTATTTGTTCTGAAATTTGCTATGCCTTAAATTAGTAAAGCTTCTCTGGCTGCCTTTTGGTGGGTACTAGCATGGTTCTCTCTTTCTCCATCTATTTACTTTTTAAAATATTTATTTGTATTGTTTTTAATTATGTGTGTATGTGTATAGGTGTGTTCATGTGAGTGTGAATGCCCGCAGAGGTCAGACTAGTTGGATTCTCGAGAGCTGGAGTAACAGGCAGTTGTGAGCTATCTAACAGGGTTGCTTGGGGGTGAATTCCAGTCCTCTGGGAGAGCAGTACATGCTCTTGACCACTGTGGAGCCATCTCTCCCACTCCCTCCATCTATCTACTTTTAATCTGTGGATATCTTTAAAATTGAAATCAGTGTAGCAATGTGTTGTTGGTCATGTTTTTTTTTTTTCTGTTTGGTTTGTTGCTTGTTTTGCAAGGCTGAGATTAAATTAGGGCTTTGCATATGCTAGACAGGTACTGTATCACAGGGCTACATCCTCAGTCTTGTGATTCAGTTCATTCTAGTAGTCTATTAAGTGGTGCATTTAGACCCCATTCAAATGATTATTGGTATACTGTAGCTGTATTAATATCTACCATATTTGTGATGGTTTCTTATTCATGGCTATTGATTTTTGCTTCTTTCTAGGAGAAAGTGTTTTATTTTTGTTTTTGTTTTGGTTTTAGATGATTTCACTGTAAAGCTTTGTCTGGCTTTGAACTTGTCATCCTCTTGCCTCAGCACCCTGAGTGCTAGGATTAAAAGTGAGTTCCATGCCACTATATTTTGTCCTTCATTCCACTGGGACATTTTTGTTTCATTATAGACTCACATTCTTTGCCTGTCTTGTCTGATTTTAATTAAATACTTTGTATCATTTCATTCCTTCTCTCAGCATATCAGTAATGCTTACTTTACTTTAGAGTTTAGGTTGGAATAAACATTTACTTACAACTAACTCAAGTTCACTTTCAAATAACAGCACAGCACTTTATGAACACTGTAGGTACCTTAGAGCAGAATAGTTCCATTTCCTCCTGTGCCTTATAATATTCCTACCGTCTATGTCTATATCATTCAATATTGTCACTTCTATTTTTTGAACAAACTGCTGTTTCTTGTATCAGCTATAGGTAAATATTAAACTTATTTATACCTTCATCAGCTCAAATGTTCTTTATGTAAATCCAAGCTTCTAACCCTATCTCCTTTTTCCTCATTCTGAAGAACTTGTCATCTCTTGTAACTCAGCTATTGGAGGTGACATCCTAATACTTTTGCCATATTCCACTAATCGGAAGTGAGGACTGGGTCTAAACTATATTCAAGGGGAGGGATTACACAAGATACTAACTCTCAAGAAATGCTGATCTGGACGAGGGGTAGGAAGATGCAGAAGCACAGACAGTTTAATAGATATTGCCAATTTCCGTCCCAAAGTGGTTGGAAAAATTTGCATTGTCACCTGCATCAGTTCACACCACCCTTCCCACTCCTGACCCCCCGGGGTTTATTTATATTGCTGCCAATCTAGAAAGCATGGAACACTGACTTTGCCTCAAATGTCTTCTCAGATGTTTTGACCTGTTAGATACTTTACTGAAGTGAATTGTATGTTCTCATCTTTTATTAATTTCTTTCTTGGTGTTGTTTTCTTGTTATTCTTGATTTCTAAGACTTCTTTGTATATTTGGAATACCAAATATTAGTTATATTTATAAGTATCTTCTCCGTGTTTTCTTTGAATGTAAATAGGAAATCATAACAGCACTTAAAGTACACCTTAGGTGGGTGTTTTTTTTTCATAATCCAGATGTACATGACACCTTTGTAAGTTGGCAAAATATACAGGAGTAAAAACCAAGTAGGTTCAGCTACATAAAGTAGGATCAACTGGCAGGCAAGAAATAAATAAAAATTTAAAAAGAAATTCTAAGTAAAAAGCAAATAAATACCTGCAAAAATAATTTGCTACTAATTGTACAAATCGAAGGCCAATTTCTCGATTATATGAAGAGCTCTATAAATCAATACCAACTCAACAAATCAATTGTAAAATGATCAAAGGATACTGGCATATGTTTTATTGGAGAGAAATGATAGATGACACTTAAACACACAAGGAGATGCTTAAGTTCACAAGATAATGGCAGACTCACCAATGAGATAGATTGGTGACATAGTATGTTGCTGAGGGCAAGCAACTCCAAGCACTCTTTGACAGAGCTGGTAGAGAGAAAGCATGACCTGGTAGAACCTTTGCAGTAGTCAAGTTTGCAATATCTACAAAAGAGCTGGATTGTGTCCCCTCAAGGTTCACATTTTATCAATTTAATTCGCAAACTCATATGTTAATACTCCGAGGTCCCTTGAGAAGTAATTGGGTTAGACAAGGTCACCCATGGTGGTATTAGTGGATTTATAATAAAGGAAGAGAGACTCAAGCTAGCATGCCTTTTGCTTCTTTCTGTGTGATCCTTTCTGCCATGCTAATATGCTAAGATCCCTACCAGACATTGATCACATGCCTGTCCCATGCCTTTGGACTTCTTAGCTTCCAGGACCATAAGCCAAATCCACTTCTTCATAGATTCCCTAGTCTCAGAAAGAGGGAAGTGAGAAAATCTATCTAATTATTAATGTATATTCTTTTAACCAGAAAATATACTTCTGGGAATTAACTTACATATATATTTATACAATATTGAAATGAAGTATGTGCTGTTACACCCCCTGCAGTACTGCTGAAAAACACTATTGTGAATCTAAATACTTACCAAAGGGGGAATTAATAATTGTATTGGTGGAGTAATTATTATGGCAAGGTGAGATACAGAATCTAAGCCTACCTGTATCACAGGGGATAGATATAAAAATATATATTGAATGAAAAAAGTAGATAATAGGAAGATATACATTCATTGTTGTATATATTTTTTGTTTGTTTGTTTGGTTGGTTTCTGAGATAGGTTCTTTCTACATACCCTGGGCTTTCCTGGAACTCACCAAGAGTTCCTGTAGACCAAGCTGGAGGGAACTCACAGAGATCCTCCTGCCTCTGCCTCCCAAGTACTAGGATTAAAGGCATGCACCACTATACTTAGCTTCTTTTATATATTTTTAAATGCATACAGATTCAAGATTATTCTACCTCCCCAAAGAATTAGTCATTTGATTCCCATGATACTTAATTTTAGATGTCAACTTGGCTGAATTAAGGAATAGCTAGAATGAGAGTGTTTCCAAACTAGATGGAAAAATTCTAGCCTTAGTGTGGTCTTTATAGTTACACACATTTTTCTATGTAATTTTAGACATACTTATAAAAGAAATCCTAAGTGTATATTTCTAAAATTTTTAAATCTTCATTTCAATTTTTACTTGCTTCCTTCTTTTGCAAACATTAGAACTTCCCACAACCTTTGTTAATAGCCACATATTCATTATTACATATTTATTTTCCTAGTTATATAATTATATGTTGTTTGAATGTACACATGTATGTATGTGTATATGCATGTATACATATGCAATACATGTGCATTGCATTGTCTATTTGTCATCTTTTTATTAAAATCGGATCATAGAGGGTCAACCTTCATATTTGAAGGTTTCACATATTCGGATTAAATAAACTACCCATCAAAATATTTGGAGTTACAGGTGGTTGTGAGCCATCATGTAGGTGCTGGAAATCTAACCCAAGTCTTCTATAGGAGCAATGAGTGCTCCTAACCGTTGATCCATCTCTCCCTCATCAGAACATTTGGGAAAAAGTTTGACTGTACTGAACATGTATTTATTTTTTCTTGTCATTGTTTCCTAAATAATACAATATAACACCTGTTTACATAGTGATTATAATACATTAGGAATTGCAAGTAAACTACAGAAGATTTAATGTTTCTAGGATGAGGTGTGTCAGTTACATGTAAACACCACACCACTTTTATAAGGAACTTGAACATCTGCAGATTTTAATATCTGTAGGGTAGAGAATTCTTGCAAACAACCCCCTTGCAGTCTCACTCAATAACAACCTCTAGAGATCGACTGATACAGTAATCATTAATCTTCAGTGGTTGCCAAGTATTTCCTGGTGTGGATGTGTCCTAACCTAGCCAGCCACTGACTATTGACAGACAATTAAGATTTTCAGTGCCCCCTCCCCATACATGAATGCATTTTAGTGCTTTTTAACCACTGTGAACACTAAAAACAATACTTCAGAACACGTCTTTGTACTTCAAGGTTCTTAGGTTTAATTGGAGATTATTAATAATAATAATATTAGTAGTAGTATTATTATTATTATGCTATCTAATAAGATGGATAATATGTATCTTTCTTTTTTCCTTCTGCTATGCTGGAGACTAAACTCAGGGCCTTGAGCTTGCCTGGCAAGTGTTCTAGCAACCAAGTCCTAATCGTTTACATATTAATAAATTCTACCAAGTTGTCATTCTGGAAGGAGAGAGCATTCTCACTTTCTTTTGCCGTGTGTGGCTCTGTTCTATGACTTACTTGACTGATCCTATGCAGATTCTTATCTTTGGATTTGAAGCTCCAAAGGAAAAACCCTGTTGTGGGATATTTTACTATTGTGTGCTGTTTTTGGTTTGTATATGGGCTTTGATGCCTTGCAGAGTGTAAAGCCTGATGCCTTGCAGCAGGTGCAGGCCTTGCTTCCTATGCATTTACACCTTTGTGCTAGCCGCTCAGAGCTCCACAGGTCAAGGTAAACTGTTATTACAGTTGAAGGTGACAGACCACGATCAAAGGTCTGAAGGCCTGGATGTGGAGAAGGGGCTGGGGGAAAAGTTTAAAGGGTCTAAGGCAGAAGCAGGCAGGAAAGAATGGACAAGCAGGGGAACAAGAGAGGATGATGGAATAAAGATTCTGCCTAGCTGCCCAGGTATTGAATTCCCTGAGATTTGACATGGCTTGTAATTAATAAAGAGCATTGGAAAAACCAATGACGGACTCTTAAGCAAATGAACATTTTTTAACAAAATCCAAAGGTTGAAGAGATATAGTTGAGTCGCGCTTGCATCAATCACTTTGGGAAACCAACTCCATGTTTTGAAAACACATCCCTTATATCTGCCTGAGTTTGCCAGAGTTGAATTCTATTGCTGGCAACCAAAAGAAATTTACAAACTCTTTCATAGACAGAGCCTTTTGCCTGGTTGTAAGCCAAACACCAATCCCAGCTACAAACTCAACTCTAGTCCAGGCCACAGACTTGGCCCTCACCCAAGTTTGAAACTGAGGGCCAATCCTAACCCCACAATTTGCTGAGCCTGACTGGGATCTCTCTAGTGGGCTGCCAGGGGCTTCAGGTGAGCCAGCCATTAGCTATGTTTTAGCCAAATGCCTCTAGAGCCTGGGGCCCAAATTCTCTTCTCTCTCTGTGGCAACTAAACTGATGGCTTCTGGAATGGAAGCAAATTTCTTATGAAGCAAAGCTGGGAAAGCTCAAGTTTGAGACAGTATGGCTGTCAGTAAATAACATCAGAAGAAAACCTGTTGGAGTGAGAGGAAGGTTTGGTTTGTGGAGGCAGAGGATGCTATCAGAGAGCTCTGAGTCAGGCTCCAGATAACTAGACAAGGGAGGGATTTGAGAAAGCCAGGTATCTGGATCCAAATGGTAACAAATGGGGCGGGGCTGAATTCACTGCTGGAGTCTGGAAGGGTCCTTATGACACGTGGGGCCTGCACCCAAGGGATCAGCTCACAAGGAATTTCCACGGAGATGTTCAAGCTGTCTGTAGCCGAAAGGCCTCCTTTGTCTCTCAGCTTCCTGGCAGTACTGCAACCAGTCTATTGGCCTCATGCTGCCCAGGAGTTCCCTCTCCAAGCTATCATGACTTCCCATAGGCCCAAAGCCACCTGCTACCCCCTGTACCGACATCCCCACCTTTGCTCAAGCCTCCCTCCCCTCCCTTCGCTTCTGGCATGGCTTCCCATTGTGTGGCTCCTATTGAGTTTCAGGGATTAGAACTTTGGTTTTTGTTGTTGTTGTTGTTTTATTGTTTTTTTTTGCTTTTTTCCTGAGGGATGTAGCTCCTTTCTGTTTTCCCCAGAGACAGTAGGATCTTGTCAGTTCTGGTCCCACTCTCACCTCAAGGAACTCTGGAAGGAATTAGCAGCGATTGCTGGGTATAGGGCTGAAGGGTCAGCCAAAATTATGGGAAGAGGACTAACATTTGTCAAATACATATTATCTGATAGGTGAGTACTTTACCTCCAGGAATCCCACTTACTCCTCACAGGAATCCAGGTCACTGTTATGTTCAGATGAGACACTAAGGTTAAAGGTTTGTCCAAGGCTGCTCATCTAGATGAGGTAGAGCCAGATTTTGGACCTGGAACTGCCCATTCAAACCTAGCCTAAGGTGGGAAGAAGATGATAACCTCAGCTCCTGCCTAAGAGGGATGTCTTCCTGGTCAGGAGATCCTGGGTGGAGGCTGAGAGCAGCATCCTGGGACCAGCAGAACACCCAGCCTGAGCAGGCAGCATCTTACAAGTAGACTAAGGAAGGCTAGGGGCCAGGGTGGGCTGACAGAGAAGCAGACTGTAAACCTGTTCTCTCTGCACCCTCTTCTCCGAAGTTCTCCCCTCTGCCCTGAGTGCTTCTAGGCAAGGGGCTCAAAAAGAGCCCACCGATAGTGTTGGGATAATAGTGGTGTGGGGTTAGGCAGAGTTCAAAGGTCACAGCACAGCGATTCACAGGCAAGAAATCTGGGCTGCACAAAGCCTCACATTTCCATCTTGACAATAGAGAGATTGTATTAGCTAATGGCTGAGACCTATGGTCATGTTGACTCTCTCTCTCTCCCTCTCTCTCTCTCTCTCTCTCTCTCTCTCTCTCTATCTCTGTGTGTGTGTGTGTGTGTGTGTGTGTTATGGGCGTGAGCGGCTTCGGCAGGGAAGCATGTGGCCACGTCAGTAGGAGAGCTTTGCCCACAGAACATGACTTGGGGTAAGAGCAAGAGCAAATATATGCTTGGAAGGTGGATCAATTGCTGGCACAAAAATAGCTCCATTGGGCTGGCCTGGGATCTGAGCCCTGCCTCTAGCTGCCTCATTCACAAAAGAAGTCTAGAGGAAAAGCAAGCTGGAGGCTAGGATTGTGGGAAATGAGCCTTTTGAAAGTAGGAAAACTACTCAGGGAGGTACGAGAAGGAAAGAAAGAGCTGGAAACACTGTTAGTTGCCCCGAGAAGGAAGGAAGCAAAAAGGGAGAAAATGTTACCCCAAGAAAAAGGCTACATTTAGAATTCCATGGAGGCATGAGTTTCTGGAGTTTCTTCACAGGACTGCTAAGCCAAGTAGAGTGATACGTGCCTGTAAATTCTCAGCAGTCAGGAGACAGAACCAGAAGAATCACCACAAGTTCAAGACCAGTCTGAGCTACATGCACATGTTAAGTTCTAAGCCAGCCAAGGTTAGTAAAACCCCATTAATCCATTAAAACAAACAAACAAACAAATAAACAAAAATATCTTCAGGCCAATAACTCTGCTGCTATGCTACCCTGAAGAAATCTTTAAAGACCATCTGGCCACAGTGGTCCCACCAGCACAGTAAGTTTAGATCTAAATGCTCTCTAAGAAATCCTGCAGCTCTTGTATTCCACAATCTTCTATAAGAATGCTTTCAGTTCTAGCCATTTGTGTTTGATCGTGCCTCAGACACTGATAGGGGTTTTACTGTACTGATGGGCTGTGGGAGTCAGAGTAACCTAGAAGGCGGGCACTGAGGGTGCCCTGTGAGCCAAAGCCAACCCCTCACCATAGCCAAGAGGTTTGGGCTTATTGGTACCCTCATTTACCCAGCTTCCCCTCTCTCCACCTGGTTTCAAGAGACCTCCTTTCTCTGCCTGCAACATAGCATCTGCCTCCTTTTATGAGCGCCTTTACAAAAGTGGTCCAGCATACTCCTAGCACAGTTCCCCTGCCTCTTTGCTGGCCAGTTCCTTTCTGTTTTTCTTCTCAGTGCTGGTGATTGAACCCAGGGCCTCAGAAATGCTAAGCAAGTACTCTACCGCTGAACTCTCTTTTTGATTTTGATTTTGAGACAGGGTTTTGCTAAGTTGCTGAGGACACCTTGGACTCATTCTGTAGCCCAGACAGACTTTGAACTTGTGGCCTTCTTACCTCAATCTCCCCAGCAGCTGTGATTACAAGGCCTGTACCACTAGGCCGGGCTTTTCCCTTTTGATTTCAGCTGAAATGACAACTCCCTTCCAAGAAATCTCCCTAGCTATTAGTCTAGGCCTCCAGTGGTTCTTTAACACATAACACAATGGTAAAAATGCATGCCATGTAAATATCTCTGTATTTGCCTGCCTTCCAAACTAGCTCTGCCAGGACAGAGGCTTTGTTTACCTTGTTTACAGCTGGTAACCAGCACCCAGGACATTTTCAACCAACCAAGATTTCCTGAAAAGAAAATCCCTAGTAGCTTCTTTGTATTGTAGACTTACTGGGGGCAGGGTGAGGTACAGACAGCATCTCACTTGCTCCTGGAAGCATGGTCTCCATTTCTGATTCTGTAGGTATAGTGACAGAGAGGCAGAGAGGTGACAGGTTTTGTCCTGCCAAGAGATCTTTGTCCTGAGCTAGTGTGGAGTCAGGCCTGACAGCAGGTCTGCCTGCTTTGCGGTGAGCCTCCTTTTTTGCCTGCCGCCAGCCACCCTTAGGAGGGAGAGGAGCAGCAGCTGTGGCCCGCTCCTCTTGTTTCCATAGAAACCAGTGCTTACCTCCCCTCACACTGGTTCCTAATTGCCTGATTACGTATCTCCCCCCAACCCTGACACTCCCCCCTCAGCTTCAGAGCTTCTTGAGAGCCGGGTCCATGGTGAGCTTTGCTTATCATTGCATGGCTCTGGACTCAGTGAGTATTACTTAAATGAACAAAAATGAATGCATGGCCATCCACACACATGGGCTTTAAAAAGCTTTCATCACAAACAAGGCACCTGGCGGCCTGTAGTGGCTGGGGGGGGGGGGACGGCTCTTGAGGATGCAGTGCTCCTCAGCTCACCTCTGCTGAGTGGCGTGGATGGCTGCCCCCACCCTTCTCTTTCCCTTGCTGTCTAGAAAAGCTCTTTAGAGAAAGTGCAAAGAGGCCTATGCGACCATGGTTGTTTCCGAGAAGGGGGGGTGCTAGACATGGTGTGACACCATCCACAGGCGTATTTACTACCTTTTTCCGAGAGAAGCCATATTGGATGGCCAGCATATGCTTTGAGGATTATTCAAAGCAACTGGATTTTCTCACAATTCAAATGTTCAGTTGACCACCTTGAAACTTGGCCTCTTCCCCTCCCCATTCCCACTGCAACAACAGGAATCTAGCTCTCAACCACTTTCCACCTGAGCTGCTCCAACAGCAACATCCCTGCCCCCACTCCTGTCCATTCCCTTCCCCCACCTCTTCTGCTATATTTTTTCCACGGTACAGACAAAACAATGGCACTGCATGGAAAACCTCCTATGTGATTTCCAGCCAGAGACATGGGGGAAGAAGGTGCTGACATAATTTTTGCGGCATCGAGTATAAGTCACTAAGGCCCCAGAGGGGAGCAGTCTGACTTCTCATGCATTCTGTTAGTGAGTCTTTGCGTTGTTTGCCATATATGTTTAATTCTGGACCAGTCATTGAGCTCCTGATCCTCAAGCTCACAAGAATGGGACCACAGTGAGTCCCTACCTTAGTGGAAGGAACCAAATAAAAGGCCTAGCACCACCATCTACACTTTCCAGGGCACTGTTTGAATATACAGGACAGTATGCTTGTGTGAAGTAGGGAAGCATCACAGAAGATGACTGACTGAAGCTTTCTATGAGAAGTCTTTGGTATGGCAGGCATGGTGATGAATGCCTGTAATCCAAGCCCCTGGGAACAAGGTGGGTAGAAGCAGTAGGACCTCAAATCCAGGGCTAGCCAGGGCTACGTATCTGGACACAATCTAAAAAAAAAAATGATTGCAGCAACAGAAATATCCTCCATTGATGTTGTAGGATTAAAGTCTGGGTTATAGGGACCTTACAGGATAGGGAAGAAGGCCAGAGACAGATCGAAAAGAGGCTTAAGGCAGCTGTTATGGAGGGCTTGGGAAGATCAAGAAGCAGAAGTTCCATGAGGATGCTGGTGAAGAAATGGACCTGTGAGTTTCCTCTATTCTTGCATGATTTCCTCCAGATTTAAAGTCCAAAGAGAGTGTTTGGTAACTGCCCAAGCTTGTCTTCTGGACTGGACTGGGGACAGGAAGGCCATGTTCTTTCAGCTTTGTGCTGGGAGGCACACATGGAATTAACTGTGTCGCCATCCCCATTCCCAACGAGGCACAGGCCATTCACTGAAATGAAACGAAATCTAGGGAAGGAGGAGAAATGAGAGCAGCACAGCTATGGACTAGCCAAGCTGCTCTCCCTGCTACACTGGACAGAAAAAAAAGAGGAGAAAGACATTCAGTGAAGGGAACTGATCAGGGCAGAGCTCAGTCTGCTGGGCCTGAGACGCCGAGCTGAACTGTATGGTTGGAGAGGAAGGACAGAAGGGAAAGGTCTATGGATGGAGCAGGAACAAGGAGGAAACAGATGTGTACCCTGTGGGCTGTAGCACTGGAGCCAGACTGTGGGGGATAGCAGGGGTGTGAGATGTCACAGATGCATCAGAGAGAGCCAGTGAGATGGCTGGGTTGGGTTAAGATGCCTGCCCCCAAGCCCAGTGACCTGAGTTCAATTTCCATGGTAGAAGAGGAGAACCTACTCCCACATGTTATCCTGTGACCTTTACAAGTGTGCTGTAGCACCATCTGCTCTCATAAATAAATAGATAAATAAAAGCAATAACTCGTTTTTACAAAAGACTGAATCAAAGCTGAGCATTGTGGTGCATACATCTTATTCTAGTACTTGAGAGGCTCGGGGGAGGGGGGCAGCCTGTGCTACACACCAAATTCCAGTCTAGTTTAGGCTGCATAAAGAGACCTGTCTCTATAATGAAACCTTGTCTCAAAAACAAAAGCAAAACCAAAAAAGTCTGGTGGCATAGGCCTATAATACCACCTACTCAAGAGACTGAATCGGGAGGATCACAAGTCCTGAGCCTGCCTGTATAACTTCAGGGGATACTGACTCAAAATAAGAAAATGCAAAAGTAGGCTGGGAATGTAGATCAGTGTCAAAATGCCTGCCGTTAATACGGGATCAACAAGGAATGACTTTTAGCACCGTTCACAGAGAAACGACTCAACAACAATTTAGGACCCAGCATTCTTGGCCACGTGATGGGGAGTAAAACCCAACAGGGCAGGAAACTCAACACCTACTCATTCAATAGGAAACATCAATGTAGGCCTGACTAGAACTGGGGGACACCAACCCTCCACCAGTGCTCTTACAATCTGCTACTGGAACACTGACTGATACTCCGGTGAACAATCTGAACATTTATGTCATGGTTTTAAATATGAATACCCTGGCTAAACATGAATACTCTGGCAAGTTCGTCTCCAAGAATTTAATCCCAAAGAACTGATTTGACAACCGTGTTTAGGAGACATACATACAAGTATGTAAGCATTGTTTTGAAGAGAGAAATCCAGAAGTGGTCTCAACATTAGGGAACCAGCTCCAGGACCTGGCCTGCATGCTGGGCTTGCCCTGCAACCAAAAGGGAAAGACAAGAGAGGATATTAGGTAACAAGGGGAAAGGGTAGCTCTTCTCTGTTTCTGCCTTCTGTCTCTCCAACCCCCCTCACCCCCTCAGTATGGAGTTTGTTAATTATACTGCACCAGGCACATTAATTCCTAAAGATAAACATACTTTCCTGGGGCCCCCCAGAGTACATCTGCAAAGGTCCTAGCTCTTCCTGAAGATTTTATCTGAGAAGTAGAAGAGAGAGCTGTAAGGGAGGGAGGGTACAAAGAATTCAGAGGGAGGCAAATTGTTTTCTGCTTATAGAGTTCAACCTGTTCCCTGAAAGTTACAAAAACAGCCTTGAGTGAGCTCCGGAGGAGTTCTGCAGAGGAGGAGGTGGGTCTTTACTTAATACTTTAAACACTTCTACATTGTCTGTTTTACAAAGTGCCAAATCACAGAAGTTGAAAGTCACTCCAAACAATGAAGATAGTTGCATTTGGGAAGCCAGTAGAGAGACAACCGGAAAAGCTGCCTGGTTAGGGAGCCTCCCCGGCAGGATGTCCAATGCTTAGTCCTGCTGACTCTTGAAGCAGCCTCGAAGTGTTGACCTTTACAGTACTGATGCAGGTAGTTAGTGATAGCTCTGGCTTCTATCTGCGAGGTGGTAGCACACCCATGATCTAAGTTGTGACAACCCGTCATGTCTCCAGACACTACCAGATGTCCCTTAGGGGTCACAGTCACATCCAGTAGAGAACAAGTGCTATGATATACAGGTGGCTTTGTTAAGCCCCTCTCTTCTGTGGCTCTCTAGCAACAGCCTTCTGTGGTTCCATTGGCCTGAGAGTCAGAAGATGGGGCTTCCTATCCAATCCTTCTGCCACCTGCTAGTTCTGTGACACAGGCCTTTGGAGCTTCATTTTCCTCAACTCTAAAATGGGGTTAATAAGATTCATGGTTCAAGAACAGCCAGATTCTTTTCAGTTGGATGTTTCCCAGAGGCTTTAACTTTTAAAGTCTTTATGAAGCCAACACATCAACCAGATCCCTTGACCTCACCTCCTGGCCCAGCCGCTGTCCTCTCTCCTACCCAGTCAAAAGGTCTTAAGCTAAGCACATGGTTCCCTCCCAAAACCCATGATATTTTTCTGTCCCTTTTCGTTGTAAAGAACCCTTGTCATTTTCCAATACACAAACTACAAGCCTGGGAGATAGTCTCCTACATTCCCAACTCCATAGGCAAGCCCATTCATTTTTCTTCCTAAGTGACTTTGGCTTTAAAAAGTATTTCTTTGGGAGGCAGAGGCAGGTGGATTTCTGTGCATTCTATGGCAGCCTGATCTTAATAGCGAGTTCCAGGACAGCCAGGACTACGTAGTGAGACTCTGTCTTAAAGGCAGCAGCAGCAGCAGCAGCAGCAGCAGCAGCAGCAGCAGCAACAACAACAACAGAAACATGCCATTTCTGGGGTTAAAGGTGCAGCTTGTTGGTGGACATTTATCTAGCATGCTCTGGGCTCCATGTGTATGTGTTTTAAACTAGGTAATGAATTATTTATTTATAACTGGGCAATGCATTTGAAACTCAGAAATACATAGCAGGATTTAGCAAGTGTGACTCACACTACAATTCCCATCACTTTTACACCTGCCCCTATACAAGAAGGTTGATGATGGCTAGGATTTGAGACTAGCTATTCTTCAGTGCCTTCTTTATGGAAATACAGACACATTGTATGTTCTCACTTCTCCCATC
Source organism: Cricetomys ansorgei (assembly GCA_026225945.1). Classification (NCBI taxonomy): domain Eukaryota; kingdom Metazoa; phylum Chordata; class Mammalia; order Rodentia; family Nesomyidae; genus Cricetomys; species Cricetomys ansorgei. Next base: position 539,646 of record JAMJFZ010003463.1, read on the forward strand.
CTCCCTTGAAACAAACAATAGTGAAGGCTCTGCTGTGTACCTTGCTCTTCCCCCTAACAATGTATCTTGTCAATCTCTCTGCTCAGTACACAGAAAGCTTCATCAGTCTGTTTTTATACAAAATATCCTCCTGGGTACAGCTTAGCCTTGCTTATTTTGCTGGAATATTTACCAGCACCAGCTATACGTGGTCTTTTGTGATTATAAACAATATAGAAACATATGCTTTTCTTACTTTCTTGTGATTCTGGGGATGGAACCCAGGGCCTCATGCATACTAGGCTAGAGTTCTTAACTGACCACTTACACATCCCCAGACTGGTCCAAACATATTTTTAAGTGTATTTTGTTTCTTTTCGTCTACTCTAAGGCAAGCTAGCATCATCCTTCACTGGATTCAGCTGAATAGCCTCCTAAATTTGCTGTCCAAATTCTCAGTTGTCTGAATACTGTTCTCCAAACACAGCTGTAAATCCCAGATGTGTAAAACCTGCAATCCCAATACTTGAGATACTAAAGCAGGATCGCAAGTTTGAGGCCAGCCTGGGCTATATAGCAGGGAAAGTTGTATTTAAAAAATAGCCATCAAAGCACAGCTGTAAGCATTGTCATTCTGCTGCTGACATGCCGTCTCTGGCTCTCCTGTGACTTGGGGTAAACAGACAATCCATTAGGCCTGTGAAACCTTGTGGAACACAGTTCCACCTTCTCTTCCTGCTTCCACACCCTCTGCTTCTCCCTTTACTATACCACTCTTACTGGCTACCTTGGGGCTCCTCCTTTGCATGTGTTATTCCTGCCCAGCTCGGTCAGCATGGCCATCTTCAGATCTCAACATCTTGTCAGCTCCTTTATTGGCCTCCCTCCTGGGCCAAAGCTCTGAAGACTCCTAGGTTCTCCTGAATGCAGTATGCCTCTTCTTCATAACCCTAGGCTGAGCTAAAGTTTTCTACTTCCTGCAGGATGGTTTGATTCGTGTGTTGCTCCTCTTCCCCTGTGTAGGCTATGCCCTGAATGTAAGAAGACTATTAACAGAGTCAGCCAAGGATGGAGGCACCTACTGGCTCTAGCAGAGGTCCCACAGTGTAGCTGGTACTCAGCAAATGTTGTGTTCCTCTTTCTTGCTTTCACTCAGTTTTTCACTCTGGAGCCTGATTGCCTAACATAAACATTCAAGTGCGCTTTTCTATAACCACCAGGCCTTCAACTTCTGCCTGGGGCCTCCTATTCCTTAATATGACTCATTTGAAGGTTGCTCACCCCTTCCTGGAATCCCCCTCTTTTGTCTTGGTGTGATGCCCCAGGAGTCTCTACCCTGAACTGTTTCCTAAAATTCTGGGGCTGGTATCTTCAGGTCCCTTCCAGGCCCATTGTCTTCCATGCATCAACCCTCTCTCTGGCCCTCTTCATCTGTGCTCAAAGCCTCTGTCACCACATATGTGCAAACATTGAATCTCATCTCCAGGTTTCTCCAATTCCCCTCAGGTCCTCCATTACATTTTTAGAATATAAACAGAACCAGAGAGCCAAAGAGCCTATCTGGGTTTGTTTACAATGTCCATTTCCCCAAGTTGTGCTTGCCACCCAGTAATGTTGTAACTCCTACTGTCCAATGCATGAATAGGAAGGCCCCAAGGTAGGATGGGGACAGCTGCCTCCTGCAGATAGAGTTTCCTCTCAGCAGGACAGTGGGACAGGGAAAAAGCTGGAAATTGGGTGCCATGCCTGTCTTTTCTTGGAAGGCCCTGGCAGTCAGGCACTTCCTAGCCAGGGCAAGAGGGAAGATGATAGTTCAGCACAACCTACACCCAGGAGCCAGCAGCTCCGAGTCAACACACTGTCTCCCAAGGTTGCTTCAGGTTCTTTGTAAAAACTATTAGGCAGCCCCAAGGGGGAAAGTGGCCCATGCTTGTGAGAACACGTGTGAGTTTGTCATGTCCAGCCTCGTAGCCTCAAAAAGAATGTGGCTGTTCTGACATATGTTGTGTTGCCAGAGACAGAGGGCATGCGGTAGAGGCCATCTGGAGAGAAAACAGGCTACCTTGTTCCCAGTGCCACAGCCTTGCCAGCCAAGGACAGAGTTAGAGGAAGGCCTATTTGAAGAGGGAGGGGGATTTTGCTGGTGGCCCTGCCACATTGCTTGAGGCACAGCCTCTTACTGCAGGCCAATCTAAATGAAGGACAAAGCTCTCTTCTGTTTGCCATGAGAAGTGGAACAAAAGAACAGAGTTTTCTATGTCATAGCTGAGCAGGCCCCAGATCTACTCATCTTGTGGTTCTCACGGAAAATCTAAAGCTCTGATCAAGGCAGAAAATGTCCTGTACACGTTCAGCCTCACACTTTGCATATCAGGACTTCAGGCTTACATCTTGACCAGTGACCCCAGGATTGCTCCAGAGTTCAGTTTCTCACTGATTGTGATTTTTTTAGAGGCCAGATGGAGCACCCAATTTTAGACAAAGATGTACAAGTAAAAGATGCAGTGTGAACATGGTGGTAAGCTTTAGGGAGCTCGAGAGAACAGTGGAGGAAGAGGCAGGCTGGCTGTGGGATCTTCAAGGTACAACCAGAATAGACCCCCTTACCCATTAAAGAGAAATGTGAAGGTGGGGGGCAGTGCTCTATACCACACTTTGAGGCTGTCCTGGAGTGGGCCTTGCCTGTTACATTGGCTTCCCTAGGACCACAGCCGCAAGACATCATGGGAGGCTGTGCTTTGGATTTTGGCCTGACCAAAATCCTGACAGAAAAAGGTTTATCTTCTGAAACTCAGGCTGGACAAAGAACTGAAGGCCTATGATAGCCTGGGTTAGTTAATAACAATGGTGACCTCAATAATAGTAGCATTGAATCTGCCTGACCTTATACCAGACATTCATAAGGTATGGCAGTCCTTCCTCAGAATGAGCCTGAGAGGTGGGTGCTATTTTTTCTTTCTAAAAAATATTTAATTTTATTTGTGGGGTGTGTGTGTGTGTGTGTGTGTGTGTGTGTGTCCATGTCCATGTGCTCATGTGTGCACAATACTCCCTTTAGCTAGAGTGGCTGTGAGCCACCTGACATGGGTGTTAGGAACCGAACTCTGATCCTCTAGAAGAACAGCAAGTGCTCCTCACCTCTGAGCCATCTCTCCAGCCCAAAGATTTGTTTTATTATTTTTAATTGTGTGTATGTACGTGTGGGTCTGTGTGTGGATATATGTGCACATGAGTCTTGGTACCCGAGGCTTGAGGTGTCAGATCTCCGAGAGCTGTAGCTACAGGTGGTTGTAAACCACCTGACAAGTGTGCAGAATTTTACTCAGGCCCTCTGTTAGTGCAGTACATGTTCTAACTGCTGAGCTAGTTCTCCAGCCCCCAGGTGCTGTTCTTATGCCCATTTCATAAATGAGGAAACAGAAGCTCAGGGTAGTTACAGAACTTGCCCAAAGTCACCAAGCAGCAGTTAGGCTTTGATCCCTTTAGGAACAGGAACAGACTGTACTAATGTGGGCAGATCAGTGGGGCTGGAGACAGGTGAGCACATGAGACTATCACATGGGTTTGCAGCTGTAGTCACAAGAGCCGGGCAGTTCAGATGCAGTTGAAAGTGATGCATAGTCAGGCACGGTGGCACAAGCCTATAATCCCAATGCTCAGGAGGTGGAAGCAAGAGGGTGGCAGATTTGGGCCAGCCTAGGCTATATTAGCTGCATTTACCTCAAAACAAAGCCATATGTAGCACGATACCTGACCTGAGGGAAGGATTTGGTTTACTGTCTTCACAGGAAAGGATGGATATTGGCTATGCTCTCCACTGGAATGTGAGTTCCATGAATTCTGATCCCCTGTCTGGCTGATCTGACGCTCTATCGCCACTGCCTAGCACATAATAGGTGACTGAAAAACTTTGAAACAAATGAGAAAATACAAGAAGCAATGTTCTTTCTGCTCACCTTTACCATGACTACCCCTGCTATGGACATCACAATCTTTCCAAGGCGCCACAGAGTCTGAACTTCTCTGTCATTAAGAAGGTGAGGCAGGAAGTTCATTGCCGAAGTAGAGCCCGGAGCTTCTGCCTGGGGCAGTAACGACAGTGGCCTCAGAGTGTCTGCCTTAGGCAATGACCAGTGGCCTCAGAACTTCTGCCTGGGGTAGTGAAGCATAGGCCCAGAGTAGCCACCCTGGTTGAGCATGTTGCTAAGTGCTTGGCATCTTCCTCCTTATCTTATCTTCCCCCAGGAGCTAGGGATTATTTTTCTCTATGCTAGATAGCTGAAGAATCTAAGGGTAGAAGGCTATGCCCCAGCTCACAAGGTGTCATGAAGTTGGAGTTCACTCTAAACTCTGAAGCTTGCAGGGCTTGGCAAGGTGGGCCAGCTACTTAGTGTGGTCTCTGGTTAGGATGAAATCAGAAATTCCTTCCTGCTTGCTTAGTAGCACACTCCTTGTAACCCCTAGTATTGGACAAGGAAGATTGGCAGGAAGATCACAAGTTGTGGGTCAGCCTGAGCTACATAATGAAGCCCTGGCTAAAAAGCACAAACAAACAGAAAGGAAGAAAGAAGATCCTCTCCCGTCGCTCCTGCCTGTCCAGCCATTTCCCAGTGACTTCCCATGTGCCTCTTCTATGTGGCAGCCCCCAGAGGCTCAGTGTAGGAGGTCACTGCTTCTTCGGCTTCTCTCTAGAGTGAAGACTCCAGAGCACTTCACCCTCCCTCCACCGGAGTTGGAGTGCTAGGAGGGAGAGGTAGGAAAGGAGAAACAGGTCCTGGCTCCTGTGTTTGCCACCTCAGAGAAAAAGAGTGTCCTTTCTGAGCACAGGCTCCTGCTTGGTAAACTGAGTGTTAGCCATCCCAGAGGGTGGCTGTGAAGACCAGCTAAAATCACTGTGTCTACCTGATGTTGGGGGAACACTTCATTCCAGACCCGCTAGGAGCCCAGAGAGGGGTCACAATGCTCTGCTCACACAGCACATTGTCATACCTTTCTAGTTCCCTTCTATCCTACTTTGAGCCTGCTAGCTAGACTTATTGTCCCTGTCAGAATCGAAAGTCATGCCAGCCAAAGGCAGGTAGCCTACAAATCACAAGGGCAGACATCCCAAAGTGGAAGAATGTGATCCCCAATGTGTAGGGAGCTTCTTGACCTCCCAAGATCACACTCCTCTGCTTTTGTGTGTCAGATCATGGGGTGATAGTCACAGTCTTACAAAGGGCTGGTTCTGCTCATAGCTCCTTCTAAAGCAAGACTCTGTGGTACATTGAGGCTGTCCTCAGAGACACGGCTGTGCTATATGAGTCTCTCCCTTGGCTCCTCAATCTGGGGTGACAGCAATGAGGAGAGGAAAGTGGTTATTGCATCTTGGAAGAAGCAACATGAGATACAATCATAGCAAGGGTTGGCACATGAGCAGGAACGCAGAGATGGTATAGCTCCAAACTGCAAAAACTATGTCTTTGATCATCTTTGGAGACTACCTACTGAACAAGCCACAACTCAGTTCTCTATTATCCCTGTCATATTATTTCCTCTTCCATGCAGACATGGCTTCTGACTCACACTGTCAACTTGTTGCTTTAAACAGAATCAGTTTCTTCTCTGTTGTTGCCTACAAGGCTTGTTCCTTACATTCTTTGATCTCCCAATAGTCTACAAAATGTCTAGGTGTTGAGGTATATTTGAACTCATTCTCAAATATTAAGCTGTTTATCTAGCAGCCTGAACCACTGCCAGAAGGTCACCTTCCTTAGCTATTGGAAATAGCTTCTTAGGAGTGGACTGTGGAATGCAGAAATATGCTAATTTGGAGCACCAACAATTGTCTACTCAATGGCCTTTGACTGGAACAATTGGTTCTAATGTTCTAATGCTATCTCTCCATTGAGATGTTTGTGTTAAAAGCATCCTATTATATTAATGCTAATGGAGGGACTTTACAAGGTCCTCCCTCAACCTAAGCACCAGATAAGGAAGACATGCAGGGACGTGACTGGCCAGTAAAATGGCATCAAGACAGCCAGCGGGTTAGTGCACTGTGAAAGTTCGATTCATTATGCATTAAGGCCTGTGTGATGGGGTCATCTTCCTTTCAATAAAATACCTAGCGGTCATGTGCTGGGGGTCAGCGCCAGAAGAAGCAGATGAGAGCAATGGGAAGCTGAGGCTTGTAAGTCAGCATGTGAGGCGAGACCCTGTGCCTTGGCCATCAAGGTTTTCCATCTCAGAAAATGTCATGGCTCTTTATGGAAACTCACCGGAGTTATTAGTTTTATTACTTTAACATCTAGGCATTATAGGCTTCCTTTTTAGTTCTTCTACTCAGCCCTTGGAGCACTCTTTCTGAGAAGTCACTTTCTGCTCTGGAAAGTGTGCAGCTATTATCTCACAATGATTGCTCTTTTCCTGTTGTATGTTTCGAAATTTGCTTAGACTGTTAGCTCTCAATGCCAAGCTTCATGTCTCTTCACTCTTCTTCAAACTTTGTCTCTACGGTGCTATGAATTCATTCGATGCTATCTTCTAATTCATTAATTTTCTCTATGACTGTGTCCAAGTTAGAGTTATCCCATTTAGTGAGTTTTTCTCCCCCCCTGTCACTCTTCTTTATTTTTTTTTCTCTTTGGTGGCAGGAACATATGTGTATGCTGAGCACGCATTCTACCACTCGGCTATATTCCCAGTTCAGGTTTTATAATACATTTTCTTTTCTTATTTCTCTTTCCGGTTTTGAGTAACTCTATTGTTTCCATTTAAGGAATATCATTTTTTAAACTTATCTCCTTGTATATCCTAGACATGCTTACTTCCAAAAATCTGTTAGCTTATTCTCCACAACATCATCCAGAGAAAAGTAAGACAGCTTGGCCAAGGTCAGGCAACAGGTAATCCAGTGGAGCCAGTATTTAATTCCACAGAGGTGCTGTGCTCTGGCCATCCTCGGTGACCTCACATTTAGAAATAAGATGAGGAGTGCTACTGCTCATGTAGCCAATGGTGGACCCTCAGAGGCCAAGCCAGTACTTGTTACATTCAGAATACAGGTGTCCCAGGAGTGCCTATACCCAGGCAGCAAGGAGTTGTTTCATGACCCTTACATGGGATGGCCCCATGGAGGAGGCCACATTCTCAAAGGCATGGCTCTGAGAAAGTCAAAGATCTCCCTTCTGTAATTCTTCAGGCTGGGGTGCAGCCCATTTTCCACCACAGCTTTCTCTGGGCACTTCTTCTGACTGGTAAAAGCTTGGGTAGTCTTCTCACTTCACTGAGCTTCGACTCCCTTATCTGCACAATAGGATGATACGACCTTGCCCTGTAGGGATGGCAGGGACATTCACTAAAACAACTCATGGAAGGAGCTGTGCTTCGAAACAGTTTAAGCCTAGAACATGGCTTAAACTTTGTGGCTTAAACTCTTGTCATTCACCATACCTTTCTGCCTGAAAAATTTTTACTTGATGCTGTGGCACATCGATATATAAACTAGGTACCTTTCTGGGTCTCCGTTCCCATACCTCTAAAGTGGGCATGATAAGGTCTGTCTTAGAGAGGCATTGTTGTCGTGTGCTGATTACACAGAAATGCTAATCAGCAAATCACGTAAGTTCCAATCTTCGTTTTCTAACTGCCCTCCAAGAGGAGGAACAGGTAAGGATTAACTTCCTGACATGGGAAAGGCATTGTTAAAGTAAAAGAAAGTGTGCTTAGCTGAGTGGTGGTGGCTCATGCTTTTAATCCTAGCACCCGGGAGGCAGAGGATGGTGCATCTCTGAGTTTCAGGATAGCCAGAGCTACACAGAGAAATCCTGGCTCAAAAACCAAAACAAAACAAGGAAGGAAGGAAAGAAAGATGGAAAGAAAAGAAAGGAAAAGAGAAGAAAGAAGAAAAAAGAAAAAGAAAGAATGTGCTTGATATGTAAAAGGGACTTGGATATAGCCTGTTTCCAACTACAGAGGTGAAAGGTTACTCATCTGACCCTGCCCAGCCAATCAGGCAAAGTGTCATGATCCTGACTTTGGCATTTAAAGTTCTTAAAACTTTAAGTGACCAAATCTTCCTCAGTCACTTGTTTCTCTCAACTTGTACTTTCCTGTTACCCTCCAGCCTGCACCAAAGAGCCCCTGAAGGGTCCCACAGAGCAGGACTGGCTAGGTTGCCTGTCCCAGCATGAGCCTGGGATCCTCCCCATGTAGTCCTGGAGACCTTGGCAAATATGATCCAGGCACCTGCTTCCAGAATATGTCACACCCTGGGAGGGATGGAAGGATGAAGTCAAGAGTAAGGTTGTTGCTGGGGTCTCTAGATCCCCTCCCCTGTCTAGGCCCACCATCTACAAACAGATCTCACCTGCACACTCAGGGGGACTGCTGAGGATTGCGGCCTGTGAGAAGCAAGAACTGGCTTTTTCTTTGCAGGCACAGCAGCCTATGTTGTTTCTGGGGGTTCTTTATAATTTGACCTTATGTTGGGAATTCCTAAGAGTGTTCCAAACACTTCAAGGTCATGAGCTCAGTTACCCTGTCTGTCCTGTAGGGACATTCAGTCATCCTCTCTAGAGACAAAGAGCTGGGGAGACTAGTCATAGTCTTGCATAGCCTAGGATGGAAGCATAGTGAGATTTTATGTTAATTTAGTGCAAGGGACTAGGTGCTAGTAAGCCAAGACACAGAGTTCCAAATTTCCACAGTAGTCCCCAGAAGCTCTGGTATGGAAAGCATACCTCTTACCAGGGAGCCTTAGTTTGGGGCATGGTAGGAAATGTCCTCATCCCTGGGACTTCACCCATGATGCCACTTCACAGAACTGCACAGGTGAAGGAGGTCCAGCATAAACTTCCATCCATTGTTGGCTGGGCTCATGGCATGATTTTTCTCCCCATAATAGGGTACTTAAACTGAATGGTCCTGGGCTCAGGGAGAAAGGGTTGGACTCTGGACATGGGGAGCCTGTTTAGAGGAGCTCTGGATACCTTGGGCTTCTCAGTTTTGTCTCCGAGTCCCCAAGGACAGATAGCACATGTCTGGCTCTGAATGTACAATCTGTACTTCCTTCTGTTCTCTTCTAGCCCAATCTTAGCTCACCTCTAGACCTTACTTTCCCTGTTCCTGTCACTAGGATTCAGAAGCCATTGCTAGAGCATTGAGACAACCTTATTGAGCCTGAAGGGGCAGAGGATTAGTGTCTTTACATATGAACTGATTAGTGTCCATCACAAACCACACCCACCCATGGAGAGATTCGTGAAGTAGCACTTCTGGACACTTCTATCTACCTCTGTCTCTTTGCATGGTATCTCGGCAGAAGTCCAAAGAGGGCAAGGAATCCCTAGAAGGTCACACAGTGGGACAGCAGCAGAATCCTTCTCCCTGACACAGGGAGAGATGGTGACTGGTGAGAAAAGCTGGGATGAAAACATCAGGAGGAACATGGGACTGGAAAGTGGCTGGGAAGTCGGGATGCGCTGAATGATAGCCCACCCTGGAGAAATTAGCCCGGCTATCATGCTGCATCCACTGGTGAGGATTAGCACAAACATCCCCCAGCTGCAGCCTTCCCTGCTGGCCAGCTGTGCAGGCTTTGGGTGGCGTGCCTCAGATGTGGGAGGCCCTAGTCTGGAGGCTGGACTTTCTCTCTAGTGACGCGATGTGCTCTCCTAGCATCCTGAGGGCATGGGCCAGCCTCTGGCTCATCTCTGCTGTCAGGCCTGGTGAAGGACAGTCAGCATGCCTGGCTGATCAAAGGCACTCCCACCCTCTGGCTTCAGGACTGTTGGGGCCAAAGGGGAGTGTAGGGAGCCCAGATGCCATTTTGCCATCCTTTGAAGTCCCACAGCATTCTGGGTCTGGAGGGGGAACCTCTCAAACACAAACTTGACAAAGATTCTTAACACGTGGTGTGATGAGACAGGATCGCTGAGTCCGGTTATCTCTGAGCAATCCTTTTTCCTCGGTGGGCCTCAGCCTCCCTGACGAGACCAGGAAGGCATTGAACTTGGCTGAGTAAGGGCCAGGCTGACTCTGCCATCTCATGACTATTTCTTGTCCTTCTTTTGGAGCAGGCCCAGTCTGCAGTAGTCTGACACTGAAGACAGGGTGACTGCAGCTACTGGGAGTGGGGGCAATTCATTCATTCATTCATCACTCATTCATTAGTTCTCTCTGTCCATTCATGGAGTGCCACTGCATTCCTTAGCGTTGGAAGTAGGGCACCCTCACATGCTGCTTTATTGTCTGTGAGACCTAGATTTGGAACTGGTCTGCCCATTAGAGTACCTTGGCTCTGCTGTAGAGCTAGGATAGCCATGTCAGTGTTTTGTCTTGTTTGGTTTGGCTTTGTTTTTTTGAGACGGGATTTCTCTCTGGCTGTCCTGGAACTCACTCTGTAGACCAGGCTGGCCTTGAACTCATAGAGATCCGCCTGCCTCTGCCTCCTGAGTGTTGGGATTAAAGGCATGAGCCACCACTGCCCAGCTACATGTTGGTTTTTAACTTTCACTCAGCAGTGGCCATGGCCAGCAGGGGCTTGGCTGAGTCTGATTCCAGCTGATTTAAGCAGCAAAAGCAGCTACACAAAAGACAGCTTTCTCATGTTCACAATCTTGTTGGGATGCCTTAAGAGAAAGGGCAGATACACAGCAAGGCAGGGAAGAGTGTCACAGAGCCAAAGTAAGTCTGCACACTATCTCTGGTACTGGACCCCTGTCAGTGGACACTAATGTTGGCAATTTCTTCTTCCCTTGTATGTGCATGTGCTATAGATGGAACCTGGGGCTTCTACACATGCTAGGCAAGAATTCTGCTTCTGTGCTATACCCTAGCCCTGTCAAATTTTCTCACTCCTTCTTCTTCCCCCTCACCTGTCAGTTTTTCTGAGATAGCATCTCCATATGTAGCTCAGGCTGGCCCCAAATTTTGTGATCCTTCCCTGTGCCTCTGAGTGCTGGAATAATAGGTACAGCTAACTTAAGACTCATCTGTTAAATGCTTCTTTACAGGAGGAGCAACTGGCTGGCTGTTAGCAGCAAGGAGAGGGAACTTCGAGTTTTGCCTCCTCTGGAAGAGAAATCCCTCTCTGCCCCTTCCCCAGCCATTGCATTCTAGGTCTAAGCTGATCTTAAGCCCTTTGACATCTTCAAATAACCTATCAACAATGTTTTCCGAACTTGCTGATCTAGAAACAATTAAAAAATGGTTTTATTATTTGTTTGTTTGTTTTATTTGTTTGTGTGCGCACAAACATGCACACGTGTGTCTGTGTGTCTATGGATGCCAGAAGAAGGTGCTGGATTACCTGGAGCTGGAGTTACAAACAGTTGAGAGCCACCAACGTGGGTACTGGGAATTGAAGTTGGGTCCTCTGGAAGAGCAGCAACCATTCTTAACTGCTGAGCCATTTTGAAACAATTCCTTTTTATTTTGCGTGTATGTCCTTTACTGTTACAAGAGGAAGGGCCCACAAAGCCGTCTCTCTCACTGGTCTCAATGGCCCTTGTGCTGGGCTCTGGCCTACTTCACAGCCCTGTGTTATCTTGGGGTCAGGATGAAAGCAGGCTGCCCAAACTCTCAGCCATCTGCTGAGAAGTACTACATCCAAATTCTGGCTTGCCCCAGAAGAATCAGTCAGGGGTGGGCCAATCTGCTCATGGTCCCCAGGGTCAAGAGTCCTTGTCCTAGCCTCTAAAGAGTCAGACCGTACAGAGGGTGGCCAGGGTGGCCTTGGGAACTGCACTGGGGATTGTCTGCTGCCAACCTTCTCACAGCCACGTTCCCATAGAGAGGACCTCTGGACCTCCACAGGGCCCACTGACTGACAATGTTCTACCAAGGTGGGGTAGTGTGAGCAAAGCAAAGCTGCTCCTGTGACTTTAAGAGGTATTACGGAACTCACTCAAGGCTTTGCTGATGACAGTGAACAGAGATGCAACTCCCAAGTAAGTACTCCAGGTAAAGACCAGGCTGTATCAGCTGCCTTTCTTCTCAACCACCAGCCTTGGGTCTCAACTCACTTGTCCAGAACCAGGGCATCAGAGCTTAAAGAGCCCTCAGAGGTCAGTAGTGCAGCATTTCCTGCACTACATACACACATTTGCATACATGCATGCTCACTTGTGGACATGTGCCTGCTTACACTACATGTGGAGAGTACATATGGGAAATCAGGCCTGGTGGAGGAAAAGAAGGACAAATTTAGGCTAGCAAGTCAGTGGGTCTAGGGCAGATCTTTGGGCTCTCTGGCTGTAGACAGCCAGTTCCCTGCCTGTTTTTCTTCCCATTGGAAGGTCCACAGTAGCTGTTACTACATGAGGACCTCTCCTTAGTTCTCAAGCATTGGATACAGGTCTGGCCTCTTGCCAGAGAAGTCCCCACCCACTGTTCAAACACAGATCAGCTACCCCTCAATCTTGGCCCACTTCCTTCTCTTTCAGTAGCACATGTGAAGAAGCTGTCCTACAAGAAAGACTCCAAGGAAAGAGTTGGACAGGGCAGGGAAGCTAAGGCTGCTAGGGAAAAAGGAAGCTAGCCCTTCCATCAAAGCCCTGGAATCCAGAATTACATAGACCCTGAGGGTGGTGGGAAGGAAGTAAAATGAAGCTGACTTGCTAAGTGGCCTGCCCCCAGCCCTCCTCATCTGTCTGCCTTAAGAGGTGCCTCCCGAGGAATGATAAGAACCATCCCTCCCATCTGGATGGCCCTTCTGCACACCATTGACTGCCTCCCCACCCAACCCCCTCTTGTCTTCCCAACACAAGCACAGGTGGTAGGGGATGACCCCCTTGCACAGGGAATTCTACCTGGGGCTGCATAGCACCAATAGTGACAGTAGCCTGAGACCCCAGGGTACCATACCACATGATTACATGCCCCTTAGATTCCTGTGGTACTCAAAGACCCAGGCCTAGGCTTTGGATTTCTGCCCCAGGTAGGGGGCGAAGAGCTTAGGGCTTGTAGGCTAGAAGGGACCCTGGTGGGAAATGATTGTCGATGGAGGGAGGCCACTGAGGGCAGATATAACTACAAAGGCCAAATCTATGCATATCCCAAGTTTCCTTTATTTTGAAAAATTTTGTCTAGCTTTTCTTGAAAGCAGAACAATTGGGAGACATCCTCTTAGTTGTCCTTCATGTGAGAAAGTCTTTCAGTCCATTCTTGAGTATCATCTTCATTGGATACTGAAATCTGGGTTGGCAGTTCTTTTGTTCTGGAATTTAAAAAATACCGATGGCACTTTCTTGAGGTCTCCGTGATATAGCACCCTCTCCACTTATCCCCAGGGCTCTTGACTCAGGAGAAGGCAGGAGCTCTTGTGAGATGAACCACATCTCCAGTCCTTCCTAGCTGTGTGTCTCAGGAAGAGCCATATATGCTACCTAAGCCTAGGCTTCAAATCACTATCCTGAGATAGCAAAGTTGGACAGCCATACTGGGGCCTCTCTTGGGACTCTTGACATTCTCTGAGTCTCAGGGTTATATGACTCCCCAGGACCGATCAGCTCCCATTGTAGGGGAAAGAAGCCCTGCAGACCCCTTGTTTCCTCTTGAGGACAGGTCCTGCATCCTGTGTCTTTGCTCTTTCCACTTCTGACTGCCTTAGCTCCTGGAAGCCTACAGACAGGGATGGATCTTTACCAGCCCAGCCCCAAATCCTTTGTTTTCCTCTCATCACAAAGTACCTCCTTGGTGGGTAGGAGGTAGCGACCTGAAAGATCACCATGTGTCTCCCACAGCAGGCTCCCTGTGTTGCACTCTGGTGGCTGGCTTGTCACAGCCTACCTGTGAGCTTCGGGCCTGCACAGTGTTCTCTTCTTCCTGGGAGATCCCTTTTCCTACTCTGCTTGCAAGCTCACACAGAAGCAAGACTAATTTTTTTCCTTCACTTCTCCGTGCTTCAGTTTTTGCATCTGTAAATTGGGGCTGATGATAGTTTACCATAAAGTTGACATGAAACATTTTGAACAGTGGTTGGCCTGTAACAAATACAGTCAGCCCTCTATAGGTAGGTTCTGTATCTGAGGACTCAGCCAATCAAATCAAAAGCATTCAGGGACACAGCTGTGTCTGTACCAAATAGCACAGCATCACAACTATTTAAATAGTATTTACATTGTATGAGGCATTATAAGTCCTCTAGAGATGATTTAAAGTATGTGAGAGGGTTGGTTTAGGTTATATGCAAATCCTATGCTATTTTGCATAAGGGGCTTAGTATATGTGGAGCTGAGCATTCCCTGAGGACCCAGAACCCATGCACTGAGCATCCCAGAGGACTGACTCTACTCAAGAGACATTAGCTCATTATTATAGGGATCAGTGACACAATTATATCATAGCAGCACACAGGCACGAGAATCGACTCCCTACGTTCAAATCCCATGTGTCACCTCAATCAAGTCATTTAACCTCTATGTGCTTCCATGTTCTCATCTTTAAAAGGCAGCTAATCAGAAGCCCATATCACCAGGCTGTCACAAGACTCGCAGGAGAGAGTACATATAAGCCTTTAGCATCAAGCGGAGCTGTGAGCTACTGATGCACATGAGCTAGGAGGAGGATTACACTGCCCACTGAGAAAGAAGGGCAATGAGAGTTATAGCTGAGGTGCTGGCTGTGCCTTGTGCTAAGGATGGACTCCTGTGTCCCCAAGATATTCCTGGACTCCACCAGGTTCCTGGTTGGCTAGTGCCATTACCCTCCTCTGGCACCTTTCATTACCTCTTCTCTTGGCTTCAGTTGCCCTGCCTCATGCCCAACTTCAAGACCCCTTTTGGGAGGCTGCCCCAAGTTTCTGCACATCACCTAAGCACCCCCTGGGCCACCAGATGTTCTCCCAGACCTGCCTGGGGTTGTTATCCCCGGCTGGATGGGCCTGACTGAGTCTGCCTGCTCACCAACGTGGAGAGAACATGACATAAAATGGGAAAATGGATATATTTATAGATTTGACCAAAACTGGAGAGAAAGCTTTTCTTAGTCCGTCTCCTTCCTACAAGCACTTTTACAATTTATATAAAAAGTGGAGCAAAACCCAGGAGCATGCTTCTGGAGGTTTGGCTGTGGGTCTCAGTGAACTCAGCTGGGAGAGGTCACAAAGATGGAGGCAATTCACGCTTTTTGGGTTTTTGTTGCAGCTGCCTGCTGCCTCTCCACTCGCTATATTTCCTGGAGGATGGTGAATCTGAGAAAGATGACATTTTTTTAAGTCCTAATTTCGTGGGTGACAGCTGCCCTAGATTGTCATCCTGGTCCCGGTCTCTGATGTGACGCTGAGGTTCTTCTCCTCTCGGGCCACACTTCACTTGCTCATTTGTCACGTGAACAGTTTGGCACAGATGAGACTGAGGCACCTGTCTCCCAGGTGGGTACATCCTTGTAGCCTAGGCTACTGCCATCCCAGTGTGGAGCTGGTCCAGGGCCTGCCATCAGACCTGTGGTGAGTAGACAAAACCGTGCTGCAGTAGACTGATAGAAATCTAGACAAATGCCTGGTCAAGCCTCCAACACTGCCCTGTGGCCCAGCCTTGAGCCATCCTCACCTATATACTGTCCCAACCTTGGCAGCTGAGGGCTTGAAGGCAAAGCCTAGCTGCTTCCTAGAGGATGCCGTGCTGGGGCCCCAGCAGGAATGTGGCTGGGTTTATTTTGGTCCTCTAAATTGGAAGGCTGGAGGCTCTCATTTAGCATTCCCTGCTTGGAGCTGGAGCCCAGGTTGGGGTGGCCTGCCTCAGCTGCCAAGCACAAGCCCCACACCAGACCACAAACCAACCTCAGAGCTGCCTGTGGCTGGCCCTGCATAGCAACACCACAGAAAACAAGGCCCCTTACCTCTCCTAGCAGTATCGTGGGAGCTCCATGGCTATGGGAAATCAACAGGATAGGGCCTAGATCAGGGTGGGCTTAGCCAGTCCATGTACCCAGTGTGGGCACTGTCCTCTAAGTGCCTTTGCAGAGCCACAGGGGTCTTTTCGTAGAGCTAGGGCTGAACAATAAGCGAGGTGGTAGAAATGAAGGCCTAGGGCCCTGAGGGCCACTGGGCTTTGAGGGAAGGGCCAGCTGTTTTCCATCTTCACTGAGGGCTGAGGGAAAAGAAAAAGGCTGGAAAAACAAGGAGAGGGGCTGAGGTCTCCAAAGACCAGCCTTCCAGCCTTGGCCTACCGTGGAGAAGTGACCAGCCCTCCAGCCATCCCCCTCCAACCCACCTTCCATGCGGCTACCAACGGCACCTTGCCAGCCTACCAACGGCACCTTGCCAGCAAAGGCTTGATCGGATTATCTCTTTAATTAAAACATTTCAATAGCTCCCTATCATCTACAAGAGGAAATCCGCCTCCCATTCAAGGACCTAAGGCCCCTCACAATGTGGCCCCTGCCTACCTACTTTCTGCACAACTCCCAAGGCATCTCCACCCCCACACTCCACAATAACCTGCCAGATGGCTTAGGCTTCCCTTCAGACCTCCCATGTTGTGTCAGGCCTCCATCTCGTTCCCCTGCCTGGGAAATCCTTTCTTGTCTGCATTGGCAGACACTTCCTTATTGCTAATACTCCATCTCAAATATTTCCAATTCCAGGCCAGGTGTGGTGGTGGCACAGGCCTGCAATCCCAGCTCTTGAGAGACAGAGGCAAGAGAATTGTGAGTTCAAGGCCAGACTAATCTACATGGTAAGCCTTTGTCTCAAAACAGAAACCCTCAAATCTTGTGTAGCTCAGTGGCAGAGTGCTTGTCTAGAATGTGCAGGTCTTGGGTCCATCTCTGAAATATAAGGAAGAAATGTTTCTGACTCTAGTAGAAAGTTGCCTGTCCTCTGTCTTGTGCTCCCACAGTGCTATTGTCAGACTTTTAGTCACTCCACCAGTATTTACTAAGCGTTTGCCATATGCCAAGCACTGTTTCAGGCACCAGGGACACACTGGTAAACTCCATAGGCCCCAGGCCCTATCCTCATGGAGCTTCACATGGGTCAGAAAGGTAGCAAATAACCAGGTACATAACATAAGCTCAGTGATCCAAGCCAGGTGTGCCAGCACTGGCCTGTTGGCTCTGGAGGAGGCAGTCTGCAGTACGTGCTGGTTTCTTCAGAGGATATTCCCATCATGGTGACATCGTGGAATACAGGGTTGGGACAAAGAAGTGACAGCCAGCTCTAACTTAAACTCACCATTCACTACATGCTCTGCTCACTTCCAGCTCTTCAAATGTACATTTTCTATTTGCACACGGTAAAGTGTACTAGTGTTAAGCGTGAATATTAAGCTCCATGGCAACTGACATGACCGTCAACTTGTGTAACCACTTCCTTGACTGAGGTCCAGGACATTCCTGGTGCTCCAAACAGGCTCCTGTGAGTCTCTTCCCAATCAGTAACCCCCCTCCCGCTACTTCCCTTTTTGTTCCTAGGGACCAGTTCTGCTTGCTCTTGAGTTCACATACAGGAACTATAAATGGAACATGTCATAGTATGTTCTTTTTGTATGTGTGTTTGGTGTCTTTCATTCAATAAAACAGAGCTTCGGGAAGATTTATCCATGGTTGTTTCATATTGAGGGACTCCATTCCTTTTAGCCGCAGCTTGGCATTCCATCACATGATTATCCCTAGGGCCTTCAGTTACTGTTTTCTGACCTCCCATTCAGGTGTAAGTAACACAACATGAACCAGAAAACATAGCCTATGCCTTGGCACCTGACTGTGTGGGGCTGCTGTGGGCTCAGCCTCCGCTCTGCTAAGCTTGGGGACCCGGAGGAGGCACTGCACATATGTGCAAGGGTACATGTACATGTGTGTGTTCATGGATGTGGAGACAGAGGTCAATCTCAGGTGTCATTCCACTGGAGCCATCCACCTCCTTTCTTTGAACAAGGGCCTTGCAGCTTTCTGGTAGCTCTAGCAATCCTCCAGTCTGTGCTCACCCATCTTGGGGATTGTATGTACACCGTCATACTCAGCTTTTGATATGAGTTCTTCTGGATCGGACCTGGGCTCTCATGCCTGTGCCAGAAGCACTTTGTAACTGAGCTATCCTCTCAGCCCTGCCTCTTTCTGTCTCATTTTATTGTTTTGGTTTGGTTTTGCTTTGTGGTGACAAAGACTTCGCCTGACCTCAAATTCTCAGACCTTGGCACCTAGGTGCTTCTCTTCTGTCTTTTAATCTTCAAAATGAAGAGTATCATGGTCAGCTCCCTAGGGTGGCAACGACTTGGTGAGCTCGGTACACAGGCCTCAGGACTCTCCCTTGCTTAGCTTAAATATTGGAGGAGCTGTGGGTGGAGTACACCTGTGTACATGCAGGTGGACATAATAACTGTGGGGAGGGGACAGGAAAAGTTTGCTCAGATTACTTTGGGGATGGCTCAGGTGAGGGAAGGGAAAGTTTTAATAGGCCAGAGAACCCAACATTGAGCTGCTAACCAAGGGTCTTTCATCTCCCCCTTCCAAAGAAAGATGTAAGGCATTCATGCTCCCTGCCAACAGCCAGGGGAAGGCAGGAGCCCATTCCTGGTGGGCCTCTGATTGAAAGCCCAGGCAGGACCCGAGAAGTATGCTTTAGGAGATCACACAGTTTAGATTGTACTAGATTAGGGAGACTCAAACCTAAGTGTGCTTGGCTCAGAGTCAGTGGCTTGAGGGTGTTTTGGAGACCTTGAAGTAGCACAGCTGGGAAAGCAAATTGTGTTCTGGCCCGGAAGAAGACCTTGGGCCTGGTGTCACCCCCACCATAGAAGGGGGTGCAGAGGTGCTTCTGCTAGCACGTGCCCTTACAATGCCTTCACCTACACATCACACCCTCTCTTCCCTCTCTGTGTCCTGAGACGAGAGAATGGAAGATGAGTGCCTGATGGGAGACAAGTGTCCTCAGCATTCCAGCTGTAGTTTCCCATGCCCTCAGCTCCTGCCCACGAAGGGCTTTGTCCTTCGTGTTGCCATTTCTGAGTCTCTTCCTGTTCCTGTGCGGTCCCAGTAGCCTTGAGGGACACTATCTGTGCATGATAGACCTTTCTCTATTCAGTTGTTATCTGTGGCAAACCCTGGCCCTTGGATAACCCCAAACAGACAAAAGGACTAATGGCCACAAAGCATACAGCTATCAGTCTGGGATATGCTCTTCCTGTGTATCATTGGGCCACTGCTCTCCTCCTTTGGGCTACTGTTCCATTCTTCCGATAGCTGATGTGCAAATGCTTTGTCAGCAAGTAGCAAAGACTAACAGAGGGTCAGGAGCCAAGAGCTGGAGGGAGAGGAGCAGAATAGGTTCTGCACAGGGTATCAGGCTATACTGTTGGGACCTGGTGAATTGGGACCATGCTGAGACTGATCCTTGAGCATCAGGGAACAGACTCAAAGCCTGGGACACAACCATGTAGAAGATGGACTCTGTCCCTCCCATATAAAAAATGCAACAAGCACTTGTTCTTCAGTGAGACCTAGAACTTCCATCCATAACACCTGACCTCTTCCTTGTAGACTTGAAGAAATTTGGGACCACATTATTGATAGCTACAAAGAGAGTTAAGATCCAAGATGAGGCTTACATTCAGATCTGACTACCATTCCTCCCAATTCTTTCCCTAGAAGCCAAGACTTGCTATCTAATCTGGAAGATGCTTTACTCATGGCTTGGAAACTATACCTGGGAAAGGGGACTTGCAAGAAAGCTTCTTCTCCATGTGTCCACTACCAAGCTCGCAGTCCCCTCCCCAGCACCCTTTCACCTTTTGTTAGTCTAGACGGACACAACAAGGGGTGCCGGCTGCTCCTCCCTTTCTTCCTTTTGTGCCTATCTCTGGAATTGGGCTAGAGGTTCCTGCAGGGCAGAGCCTCCCACTTATACAACTCTAGCTCCCAAGGCTGGTTGTGGTCGACATGGAGAAGCTATGCAGTGGTGGCCTGAGTCCTGCAGTCAGTTTTGTTGCTCACTAAAGGTATTTTCTAACATACCTTCAACACTTAAGCTCTGGGGGCAGGTGGCTTGAGTTTGTGCCACAGTTCTGTGTCTGACAAATAGTTTTGACCCTGTAACTTCATCCTTTGGAGTTTTTCTATTGAAAAAATATCACTAAGTAAAGTACTGACATCCTGAGTTGCCGGAACACCAGAACAGTGTCTGGGGCACCAGTAAATCCTCAGCAAGCAGTAGTTCTTCCACTTTGCTCCTGCTGCCACTCCTCCCAGGCAGCCACTTATGGTTACCATCTCAGGTGACAGATGCAGAAGGCTAGACAGACTTCCAGCAATGTCTGTTCCACATACACATGGCCTTACCTCTCTACAGGTCCCTCTCTCATATACAGATGCCACATCTGGGGATCAAAAACATTTGAAAAAAATTACATCTGCATCGAGCATGTAAAGACACTTTTTTCTTGTCATTACCCTTTAAACAGGAAAGTTTGACCACAATTTTCATAGTATTTACATTGTATTAGTGTTTTGTATTGCTGGAAGATAAAGCCAGGGTCTCAGGAGTATCAGGCAAGAACTCTACTACTGACCTTTGCCTGATGTATTAAGTATTAGAAGTCATTAAAGGTTTATTTATCTGGGTGTAGTAGTGTGTGCTTGAAATCCTAGTGCTTTGGAGGCTGAAGCAGAGGAAAAATAGTGAGTACCAGGCTAGCCTAGGTGACAGTGTGAGATCCTGTTTTGATAAAATAATCCCCCCCGGTAAAGTAAATAAAAAATTTATGTGGGAGAATGTGTGTAGGTTATATGCAAATATTATGCTGTTGGTATGAAGAACTTAAGAACTGGCAGATTTTGGTGTCTGGAATGGTGGCAGACCTTTAAAAAAAGAGTTGGATATGCCGTAGAAAGACAGCATTGACCAAGCTCTTTTCAAACTTATTTATACATGGGACTTGTCTGTTGACAAACAGGCCTGGTGTGCAGCTAAAGACTGAATTTCCTGTTTTAGTTTATTTTGTTGGTTTAGAGTTTCGGTTTTGGCTTTGGTTTTTTGAGTTAAGATCTCATACCATAGCCTAGGCTAGCTTCAAATTCACAGTGTAGCTCAGGCTGGCTGGAACTCACAATTCTCCTGTATCAGCTTCCAGAGTGCTAGGATTACAGAGGCACACCTCCACGTCTAGCTAAGACTTCCACATTTTAAACCTGTTTTACATTTAGTTTGTATGTATATGTGCTCATACATGTCATACATACATATGAGCCACAGTGGGCATATGTGAGATGCAGAAGAAAACTTGCAGATGTCAATTTTCTCCTTCTACCACCTGGGTTCTGGGGATTGATAAGTCTTGGTGGCAAGCACCTGTATTGACTGAGACATCGTGCCAGCCCTCTGCATTTGCTTGTTGTGTTGTCTTAAAACAATGTCACTACATACTCCAGGCTTATCTGAAACTTGTAACAATCCTCCTGCCTCTGTCTCTTGAGGGCTGAGATACAGCAGATACCACTACCAGCAATCAAAACTGTATTTCTGACAAATACCCAGGTCATGTGGCTGGCCCACGGCTCCACACTTTGATCAGCTTTTGCTGGTATTTAACCCAAAGGGCAGCTCTATAGATAGTAATCTATATCAGGGCCCATGAAAGATGCTACCTGAACCCTTGTAACAGTCTAAAGGACACATTGCCATTCCTGCTTTTATAGATAAGAAAACTGGGGCTCAGGGACATCAAATGACTACCCTAAGGTTACAGAGCTTACTGGTATCCCAGAAAAGATTTGAACTCAGACCTGAAGGCTTCAACCCTTATCTTTTCCCATTCTGGCAAGCAGCTACCTGTAACCTGGTATTCCCCACTGGACATCTGTCCAACTGAGAGAAGACCGCAACACAATAATGAAAGCAATAGCAAACAAAAGTCACCCCCTGGGCGAAACTCTTGTGTAAGTCCAAAGCACTTGTTTAACTACTGCCTGCCCACTGGGGGTCAAGAGTTGTTGGAATATATGTGTGGGTAGCTAGAGGGTCCTGAAATTTCAGGTGATAGCCACTTTGTGGGGCTTTATGGCTCTTGGGATTTCTCAAAGGTAGTAAGGTCCAATACCACTGAGTGTCACTGGCCCAAATCTAAAATAATGAGGTCTCAACTAGAAGGCCCATTTATGCACTTAGGGTCAAACCACCAAGGGCACCTTGTGTTCTCAAGGGTTATTGCCATGAGATAACCCACAGCCTAAGTAGGTAGATCTTGGTGTTTCTGGTAACTCCATGGTTCATAGCCACTCAGTTCCAGCCAACCAAAAAAATAAATTCCCACATCTCAGGCTACAGAGATGGCTCAGCAGTTAAGATTACTGACTGCTCTTTCATAGAACTTGGGGTTCAATTCCCAGTACCCACATGGCATTTCACATCCATCTGTCCTAGAGAATCTGACACTTTCTTCTGGTCTCTGAAAGCTGCATGCACATGATACATAGACATATATGCAAGCAAAACACACATACATACAAAATAAAAATAAATAAAATTCAAAAAGGTAATTTTTAAGAGAGAAAAGGAAAATCCTCACATCTTCTAGATAGCAAAACTCAATCTCACTTCTTTTCTTTTCTTTCTTTCTTTTGGGGGTGTGGGGGGGGTTGAGACAGGGTTTCTCTGTTATAACTCTGGCTGTCTTAAAACTCTCTTTGTAGACCAGGCTGGCCTTGAACTCACAGAGATCTGCCTGCCTCTCTGTCTCCCAAGTGCTGGGATTAAAGGCATGTACCACCACCACCCAAGGGCCCATCTCCCTTCTTGTTTGGGCCATGGCAGACCATAACAATGAATCTGAATTCTTAGATCTTGCCTAGGTTTCTTCACCCCATAAATCTTGAGAATTGGGTTTCTGGAGCCTAAAAAAACCCTTAGAATTAAAAGTCAAGGTGTGTGTGGATGTGATGTTTTGTGGATGGCCATTCATAGCTTTTACTATCTGTTTACTCCTTTAGCAAATGACTGAATGTCAGCTCTGCCCCGGGTCAGAGTTGGGCACTAGGAACATGATGATGGATGGCAGGAATCTGCCTCTGTGTAGCTCCCAGTACAGAAGCAGCGAGGAAGCTGATCTCTACATTTAATCACAGACTCAATTCTGGAACCTGGCTTTGGTCTAGCCTAAGCTCAGTCCCACTATCAGCAGGCACTGATAACATTTTTAAAAGATTTGTTTACTTTATTTTTATTTTATACATATGAGTGCTTTGCCTACATGTGTGTTTGTGTACTATGTTCATGCCCAGTGTCTGTGGAGGCCAGAAAAGGGTGTTACATCCCTTGGAACTGGAGTTAATGACATTTTGGGCCACCATGTAGGTGCTGGGAACATAAACTGGGTCCTCTACAAGGGCAGCTGCTGAGCCATCTCTCCAGCCCAGCTACTAACATTTTTGAAGGGAGATCTGAATGAGGTCCAGAGTAAAGTGGGGCAGGGCATGCCTGAGCTCATGTAGAAAATCAGTAGTAGACCCCCAAACAAAGCCTCAGGCTTTAGAGCTCCCAGTGGGGAGCACTGACCAACCCATGTCTGAAGTGTTTAAGTGGGCATAGAGCCAATCCATGGAGCTGCAAAGAATGACCACTTCATGACTGGGCTTCCTGGGCCTGGTGTGCTTTTATAGCTAATGAAGCTACCCCAACCTCCACCCCTCATTCTTAGCTAATCCATTTCTAACACAGATTGCCTGCGGGGAACCTCATCCCCCAGCTCTCTCACCCTGCAGGCAGCTGTTCTCCTTCTAGCCTGCTGGGTGGGCTCCGGACCTTCCTGGGGCCTCTCTCTCTGAGATGGCCCAGCTGGCGGGTCCAGCTGGGGGTTTCAAGGAGGATGGGGCCCATCTGGAGGGGCCTTGGAGTGAGTCAGAGGGGCCAGCAGGGAGGAAGAGCCCCTTGGGAACCCAAGCCTGGGCTGGGAGAGATCTCAGAATGGTGGGCAAACAGCTCTCCAGATTGGTATCTAAGAGCACCTTCTGAGGTCTGGAAGAACTTTGAGAGTTCTCTTCTGTTTTCCCAGCCCCCCCCCCCCTCCAACCCCCATCCATGTACTTCAGCAGGCAGTAAATCAGCATTTTGAAAGGCTTTGAGCTGGCCAGTGAACATCATCCCTGCCCACCACTCCTTGGCACTCTTTTCTTTCTTTTATGGTAAGTATTGAGGCCCAGGTGCCAGGCGATGTATGGGAGAAGGAGAAGAGTTGGAACCCACAGCTAGAGAACTCTTCCCTCTGTCCTGAGGGTTCTTTCCACCTCACAGGGGAAATAAAGCACAGTCATATACTCCCACGGGGTGCCCAGTGCTTTAACATCTTCTGAGGAGGAAGGAACTCTGAGGAGGACTGGAAGAATGAGGAAATGCCTCCTAGGAAAGGCGTAGAGGAGAAAAAGAAGAAGTGCCAGCAGATGGCTCAGCAGGTAAAGGCGCTTCCTTATGTAAGCCTGGCGTTCAAGTCCCCAGGACCCAAATAAAGACGGAAGGAGAGACCAGACTTCACAGAGCTATCCTCTGAACTCTGTGAGCTGTGCCATGTGCACCGCACAATATTAAAAACATAAAATACATTTTTTAACAAGGGAAGGCAGAAGCCTCTGGCCTCCAGGGGGCAGTGCTAGCTGGTTAGATTCTCATTTGGGTGAGATAGTTCACCTGGATGGTTGACCAGCTCCTGCTTGCCTACTTCCTGGGGCAGGTGGGCCACTCCCCTTAGGAGAGGGTGGAAAGAGAGGGAGAGGGAGAGAGGGGGGAGTATTGGAATAACTCTAGCTCTACCAGAGTTCCTCCTTTGTCTCTGAGGCTTCTATCTGCAGGCTGTAGTACTGTCTTCTTCCGAGCTCTTTGAGGCCTGAAGCATCACCATCGCTGTTGCCATCTCACTAAGCCCTCTCCAAGACGAATTCCCTAACTCCTTCCACTGTTTCCCACCAGAGCAGCATCCCCTTCCTCTCTAGTCTTTTTGGCCTCCCTGGTCATCCCACAGTCATGGCTGTAGCATCCTAATGCATATTGCCCACAGGTGATGCTGAATCCCAGGGCCCTCCGTTACATCCCTTTTCTAGAAACTTCGCTTCTCTGTGTGGTTCTGCTAGTGCTCTGGTGCCTGCTTCGCTCTACTCCCCTGCTTTTGTTTTCCTGTGTACATTGTGGACTATGATAGTCTCCTCATCTCAAGACCCTTCTTTAGTCATATCTGCCAAGACTCTTTCCCCAAACCAGACTTGAATATGATATCTTCAGAGGCCATTGTTTTCAGCCTACTCTGGGACCTTAAGAACCTGCCTGGATGCAAAGATGCAAAAATAAGATCTTAAATCTCTCCCTATAATGTTTGTTTTGTAAGGCTTAGCCCTTTGAAGTCTTTCAGGGATATTTTGAAAAATAGACTTTGAAAGCTGATGAGATTAGCTCCCCCAACCTCCTGTTGGACCTACGTCCCTATTTGGTCAGCAAGCAGCTGTGTCTGCACATGTACCAGGAGAGGATGCCTGGAGATCAAAAGTCAGCTTCGGACTTGCTGCCTTGTGGCCTCAAGAGCCTGAAGGAAGCACCAAGTACATGTGGGAGTTGGTGGTTGGTCAGGAGGAAGTGCAAGGTGCAGCCTACAGCCAGCCAGCCTTTTCTGAACTGAGCCAGAGGCTCCAGGTGTTGGGATGCTGCAGAGAACAATAGGTGATTTTGGCCATGGCTTCTGTCCCATTGGGAGTGTCCATTCTCTCAGAGAGAAGAGATAGGTTTTTAAGGTCACAGAGTAAGCTGAAAAAAATGAGCCCCAGAGACAACATCAGATTCCAGTCCCTGCAACCAACCCCTAACAGTATGTGGTTTGGGAAAAGAATCTCGGCAGATAAGACTAAAAAGGGCCTTGAAATAAAGAGATTATTATCCTAGATTTTATCACAGGGGCCCTCATTGTGATTACATAAGAGGCAGGTATCCTTTTATGAGGGAGCATAGGGAAAATAGCTTGGATGGAAAAAATGAAGGTCATATGACTATGGAGGCAGAGTTCATGGTGAATCGGACACAAACTAAGGAATTTGGTAGCTACCAGAAGCTGAAAGGGCCAAAGACAGAATCTCTCTCAAGAGCTGTTGGAGGGGACATGGCCACTTTTATTTCACATCAGTAACACTGAATTTAGCCTCAGATCTGGGAAAAGCTCAACTTCTGTTTTTCAGTGATAGGTTTGGAAGTCAAGGTCTCATACATGTTAAGCCAGTGCTCTACTCCCAGCCCATCTTAAGTACCAAGCCAATGTCAGTAGCCACCAGCAACTGGCATAGGCAATCAGCAGACAGGTGAGGGGCCCAGACCAAAGAAGGAAAGAAAACTGAAGGCAAACGCAGGAAGAGGCAGTCCTGACATGCTGTTGCAAGAGAGTGGGAGGAAGAGGCTGGGCAGAAAGCAGAGACAGAGCTCTCAATACTGTGGAAGTTGGATACATTAGGGCTGACCAGAGAAGACCACTCTCAGACTGCAGAGGCTGCATGTGAATGAAAGGCTGCCCTCTGCCAAATTACGCTGTCTCCTTCCTCCCAGGAGCCAAACATTGTACTCTGTCACCATGCTTCAGAAGACAGACATAGAGGTCAAACAGATCCAGATCCAGTCTATGCATGGCCATATCCCAGAACTCACTGCCTCTCTGGGCCTCAGCTGAGGAAGAAGCTGATATTGGCATTGCTTCTTATCAATGATGAGAATGGAAGAGAGTAGGGATGCTAAGATCCCTGCCTCCCCAGCATCTGGACCACGAGCCATCGTAGGCAGCTCTGATCTCGTGCTTATGCAAGGCCATTGCCTCTCTGCCCTCGAAGTGATGCCGTTATGACAGTGCCTCCTCCTCCTTGGCTCCCTCCTCCTGGCCCAGCTCCTTCTCAGCACAGTGCAGAGAAGAGAGAGAGCTGAGATTGGCTATTTATAACATGGGATGTGATAAACACTTCCAAGAGATTGTTTCCTGATAAGACTAAATGTGACAGAGATTACAGAAGCAATTAGATCTTTGGAGCACTCTGCTACTTTCTTGCACTGAAGCCACCAAAAGTGTGTGAGGGGTGTTTTTTTGTTTTATAGTCAGTCAGACAGACAATTACTTTACATTGTGTGAGGACACGATTGAAATGTTTTCGTGGGCAAACCACACCCCTTCCTCTCTCCTGGCCCTCAATAATGCACTGGATACTTCTGTACTCCTTGTGTTCTATAGACAGTCTGGGGACCTCTTCTCAGTCAGTTTTGTGTTCTCAGTGAAGTTTCTTGCCTTCTATTCAAACACAGGACTAGACAAGCTGATGTCTTCAAAGATGGTAGGAGATGCTATATCTTCCATGCCAAAAACCAAGGCCTGGACTAGAGCCCTCCTGCCCCACAGCCTAGCTGAGTGATCTTAGGTAAGTTTCTCAGCTTTCTTTGTTTTCCTCTTCTGTGAAATGGGGTAAGGAAGAACCAGATATCCTGTGGCACTCTTAGGAGAAGTTGGTGGAGGAAGTACACAAAGAGATGTCTTACACACATGCCCACACACTCATGACAATTTAGCTCAGTCTGCTTTCCCATGAAGGTCTTCAGTAAGGACTTTGGCTCCTGGCTTATCCAAGGCCTATCTTTAGTGGCCTGCCTCCCTGCACTTCATGCTCCGATGATCATAAACTAGGCTTATGAGAGGCAGAGCTTCTATGCTTTCCTTCCACTACCCATTGGGCCTCTCCAAGAGAGCCAATGCTTGCTCGCTTACCAGGCCAATAATAAACCTCATTGTGGTCATGTCTTTGGCCAATGGCCAGGCTTTCTGTGCTTCATCCCTTCCTTATTCTTCCGCTGACCCTTTCTATGGGCAATAAGGTCTGTAGTGTGTCAGATTGCCCAGACTAATTCTCCCAGATCCTGAGCACACAGCAGCTGGGCAGGCTTCCTGCAGTCCAGAGACAACGGCACAGCATGTGGCTGGAAGCACCCTGGGACAGTAAGTCCATGGTCCTTGGCCTCCTCAGCTCAGGCTCACTCACATTCCTTCCTTCTGCTGCCACTGGGAATGGCTTGTCCTGTTCCCACTCCAGGCCTCTGCCTGTACCACACCATCACTCGCTTCATCTCTATGAAAGAAGTCTTCTCCATGTGCCATCGGGAGTCCAGCCACCAATAATCCACTCTTTGAAGGACATTGTCTGTAAGGCCTGTACTCCTAGAGACTTTGTGTGTCATCCCCCCTGCTGTAGGAGGAATCTCTGTGTGTTCTGTGTCCCCTGTGATTCCCTGGAGCCCTGGGACACTTTGGACAGTCGGATGGGATTGGATGGTGGCACCAGGGTAGTCAGTACAGGAAACATGGAAGGAAGGGGGCATTGTCTTTCCTGACCAGGTAGAACCTGGCCTAGGAGGGGGCCCCTTTTCACAGGAGAAATAGAGC
Source organism: Cricetomys ansorgei (assembly GCA_026225945.1). Classification (NCBI taxonomy): domain Eukaryota; kingdom Metazoa; phylum Chordata; class Mammalia; order Rodentia; family Nesomyidae; genus Cricetomys; species Cricetomys ansorgei. The sequence continues at coordinate 567,980 of JAMJFZ010003463.1, forward strand.
AAGTTAGTCAAAAGTAGCACATAGAAAAGACAGAGAAGAGGTGACTATAAAGGAATCCACAGAATTCACATGCTAGCCTGAGAAGTGACAGCTGGAGATGGGGCTTAGGAGAGGTGTGGATCTGTAGGGAATCCACACTTATGTTCGGTGCCTCTCAGACAGCTATGGAGGTCTTGTTGTCCTCTGAGTGGAGGGTCATGGTGAGAGCTACCTGAGATAATGTCTGTTTCTGCCTCTTTTGTGCATGGCCACTTGCCCTTCTGCCTGCTACTGTGTGCTACAAGGCACTCATCAGAAAGCCATGAGCCCAAATGAACTACTCTTCCTGTAAATAATCCAGATTACAAGCTGTGTGATCTCTGCCAGGTCACCTGGCCTCTATGAGCCTCAGCTTCTTCATCTGTATAGTGGGACTGTGATGAGAAGTATGGGTTAGCATGTGAAGACTAGACAGGAGCATGTACATGCAAATGCTTGGCATTGCTTGGGCACTCAAACTACTTTCCTCTCCTACAAGGCCCATCAAAGATCTCATCCAGAAAAGTCCAATCAATTTCTGAGTATTTAGCAGGTCTCATAAAAGGACACGCTCCGAGGAGCAAGGCTAGAAGACTGCAGTGTAGGTGTAGGTCAGATGTTGTGAAGGACTGACATGATAAGGCCTTAGACCCATGAAAACTCGAGATAGAAAGTATGTTCTAAGGAATTGCCATCTGTGCTGAGACATGTATGACATGAAGGAAGTGGTCAGGAGAAGAACGGTGGAAAGTGTGTTCCAGATGGAAAAAATAGCTAATGCAAGGGTCCTGAGGTATAAAGTGGTTTGTGGCTTCTAGGCACAGATGTCTGTAATTGGACTAGAGTAAGTAAGGGGAAAGTGATTACAGATGAAGCCAGAGAAGTTGGCAGGGCCCAGAACTGTAGAGAATTTTACAGGCCGTGGGTAAGAGCTTCACATTCTACTCTGAGGGACATGGGAAACTCTGGGGGGTGGGGCAGGAGGCTGAAATGATTGACTTAGGATTATAGCAGATAGGCCAGCTTTTGCTTAAATAGCTGTTGAGAAGGGTCCATCTGAGAAGCAGGCATGGCAAGAAGAGGCTGCTGAGTCAGGGTAGAGGTGAGAACCCATTCAGGGCTGGCAGCCCCTGAGCTGTAGGAAGTTAGCTGACCTGGAACACATGAGAAGTGAAGATGGTGAGACTCTTTCACGAGCTAGGCTCAACCCATCCGGTCTTCCCTATTCCCCTCTGAGTTCAAGTTCATATACTTCCAGTGGACAAAGGAAGAAATTTAGGCTTAAAGGAGCAAGTGGCTTGCCCAAGATCAGACAGCAAGTAAGTGGCCAGTTGGCCTAGGAACCAGGCTTGTGGAAGGTAGAGTGTCTATATTTTCTTTCCACTGCACACTGGACTGGAGCTAGTCCTCACCTTTGGGCCCTCCATTCTCAGGGGCCAACTCCAAAGAGATGCTCTAAGAGTAACTTGGAGCCTGCTGGCCAGCCTGGCTTTTCCTCCTGTGGCCTTAGTGCGTCCATCTATGCATTTTAGAACAGGCCCATTATCTCCATAGAACTTGAGGACTAAATGCAATAAGGCAGTATTGGAAGTCCCTCTTCTCTACTGTCCTTGCCTGGATCTACCTGGGCCCACATGCTCAGTGAGATGATAAGTGCCCTCTTAGAAGCTAGTGGCCCGAGGCTGAGCTCTGCTCACTGCTGCTGGCTTGCTCACTTTCATCCATTCCTTCAGGGCTCAGGCAAACGGGAGGTGTCCCGTCGTACCAGAAGGACATAGCAGAGAGAAGCAAAGTTTACTTCCCCCAACAGACAGAAGCCACACTGCTCTGGGGACACCCTGAAAGCCCCATTTTAGAGCCAGAAGAGACTTCTCCCCTCAAGGCTCAGCACCATTCCAAGCTGCAAGGAAGCCCAGACTCTCTCTAGCATAGCACTCTACTGGCACAGCTAGAAGAGCTGTGACTCAGACATGCGAGACATGGTCCAGGGTACACAGCTACCGAGGGTTGGGCTGGGGATGGAATCCTGATTCTCCTCCCCACTGTGTTGCTAGCCATGACTACACAGCAGGGAAGCCTGGTGTGCATGGCTTATGAGTGTGCATGCCCAACACTAGGCAAGGGTTCCTATGAAAATGTTTGGAATCGCTAACAAGCCCCCTGACCCATGCTTTTTGTCCCCAGGACATGAGATGCCATTCTGATGATCCCCAAAGAAGGGCCTGTTTCCCACCCTACCAGCACCCAGATCCCGGGAATGCACGCCACTCCTGCCTTTTTATATAGCCCACTCATCTCTGTCTCGGGAGACTGGCTTCACCCAAGATAACTGGGCACCCACTTCACCCCTCCTGGCAGCTTCATCACTGACCCCAACCCTGACCCCCTTCATCTGTGGCAAGCAAGTGTATGAGGGCACACAGAGGCCATGCAGAAACTGGTGCTGAGCTGGCCCTGAGGGACCTCACATTGGTGAGCAAGAAAGAGGCCATGGCCTCTGGGGGTGAGGGAGCTAGCAAGGGATTATGGGCTCCTCGCTTGGAAATGATTGGTCGTGACAAGCTCACTGCAGGAACAAAGCCATGTGAAATTGACCTCATCACCAGCGATCAGATCAGATTGTTTAGTGTGAGGGGAATGTGAGGGGATGTTCAGCTGGGCGATGACCTAGTTAGGGCCTTAAAGAGGCAGAGCAGCTGCCCCACTCTGGGGAGGAGGAGGCAAGGGACTCTAGGGGCAGGCCCCCGTGGAGCTGCAGGTGGAGGATGGCCATTCCCATGCAGCCCTCAGCTGCCCCACAGGGTATCTGAGATCTTCCAACTGAGTCCAGCCTTGTAGGGCTAAAGAACAGGGGTAGAAGGGGCCAGGCCTGGAGCCAAAAGCCAAGTTCCCACACCTGTCCAGACAGAACAATGGAATAGAGCAAATACTAGGGATTCCTGGAGGTTAGGAGTGAAGGGAGACCCTAGAAGACAGAATTAGAAAGTATTTAATGTCAAACTATTGAGTGTGCCTTTGGCACTATTCTGAATACGACCCATATATTAAATCAGGCTCAAAACGGCCAATGAGACAGGTACTCTGCTTATCTCCATTTTATAGATGGAGCTGACTGAGATTCACAGCGATTTTGTAGCCATGTACGAGACTTCTGTTTCTGGAGGCTGTGCTGGTCTCCATCCATAGTGACAGGCCAAGTAAAGACACCACTAGAAGGTGGCCATTTCCTCTGAAGCCTTTCTTTCCCATCAGACCCTAGGGGCACCGAGGGTCTGAGGACTGGGGCAGGGAAGAGCGGGTTTCAGGAACTCCAGGAACAGGTGCCTACTTTTCCCTTGGAGCCTGTTTCCTGACACTTGCATGAGGGGAGGGAGGGACATGTGGCCAGCTGGGCAGAGCAGGCCCCCTTTCTGCCAAATGCCGCCTTAGGGAATATGATTCCTGTAGCCTGGGAGGTGCAGAAGGGGGATTCAAGATGGGGGCAGGGCTTCTGATGGGACACATGGTACTAGCTCCTTCATTAGTGATATGTGTGTAGAAAGCCAAACCCAGAGCCTGGTAGAGAAGAGAAAGACACTCCCCAAAATATGCAGTGAATGGCAATCCCCAGGAGGTGAGGGCCAGAGCAACAGCTGCAGCTTGAAGCATCCTGGTCGGCTTCCGGGAACCATTCCAGGGAGGCCTGAAATTTCTCCCTTGAGGGCTGGAAGCATACACAAAATGCCTCACCCCCTCAAGACTTGAGGGGCACCTAAGGCCAGTGCCTGGAGTCTCTAGCAGAAGCTGAGGGGCCATATAGACCTGGTCAGGCCCAGAGAGACCAGTCCCGTTCCACGTTTGCTGCAGGCCAGAGAGTTAAGGTTGACAGAATCTAATGACTTCAGACCCACTCTGCTGGGAGTAACTAACAGAAACTTTAGCTGTTCCCAGGCTAACTGGGTTGTTCTGTGCTCTCTCCAGGAGGTAGCCAGTCCTAAAAGTGCCTCTTGCTCCTGTTTGCCCTGTCCCCTGAGTACCTGGGAACAAGGTTTTAAGGTCTTAGGAGAGATGAGCCATTCTGCTTTCCAGTTTCTTTCCTATCCCCCCTGTACCTTGAGTTCTGATCCATTTCCATGCCCTACTGTGTGAAACTGAATCACTAGGACATGACCCACACCAGCAATGGTGATGGTGATAGAGAGGTGGACACAATAGCATTTGTGAGCAATGGCCCTGTCTGGAATGTTTCTGATGCTTCTTCATCCAGCTTGGTTTGGATGCATTGGCATCCAAGCAGTACAAAGATTCTGTTCTGAAGGAGTTCTACTTCTTGACCAAGGACTCACAGAAGAAAGACATAGGCAGAGAAAGAGCTTACTCCTCCAGGAAGGCTTTGGAAGGGTGATCAAAGGGCAGATGGAGCCCGGTGATCTGGATGTTCTCAAGGGACACAGCTGCTGGGAGTGAGAGTTCAGGACAGGTCTTTTGGCCAGGAGCTGTTATGCAAAGGGACAGCTGTCTCCAGGAAGAGTGAGACCTGAGACCTATGTGTCCAGAGATGAGGAAATGGAGGCTGGGTACACATCCATGAAAGGGAATGTAAGAAAGCCAGTAACTGAGAATGTGGCCTCTTGCCTTCATGATCCCTTTTGTGGGTATATCTTCTTGGCAATTAATACAGACCCAAGGGATATTTGTCTTCTTGTCAACTCTCCTCACTGGAATATTTGTGCAAGTACTTAAAACTAAAAACAAAACAAAAGGTCACGAGCAAGCCCAAGGTATTGTAAAAGGAGAGGAAAGAGAGGAGGAGAGGGGGGGACCTCAATGCAAGGGACAGAGTCATTAGCAGAAGACGCAGTGGGTGGGGGCACAGAAAAAGGGGAAATAGGAAATATGTCAGGAGCATCCAGGCCAGGAAGAGAGCCAGCAACAGAAAGCATGGCCCTGTTCCACTCTCTTTTGTCCTTGGCTCAGCAGTTCGGAGGCTTTACAAGGGCCTTTTTCTCTAGCTAACCACAGCCGTGCAAGTCCCTTCAAAGATGGTGTAGTGACCCACTGCACCTTCAGAGGCTGGAGAGGTACCTGGGACCAAAGAGGCTACGGGAGGCAGCTGGTGACAGGGGGGAGGGGAGAGGGCAGAGCATGGATGGGAGGTGGAGGGGAAGACCTGATGCTCTTCCTGGAAGAAAGGCAGAAGCCAGGGGGCAGAAGAGGAGTGGGGCCCATGTGAGTCAGGCGAGGGTGAAGTGTTTCTCAGAGAGAGACAGGCAGCTTCTGTGCTGAGAGAGGGGCTGCTGCTGCCATCCCCGGATCCTAGGGAACACATCCATCTGAGTAAAAGAGAAAATCCTGCTGTGGTGCTTTAAATAGCCACGTGTTCTGACAGGGTTTATTCACACCTTCACATCAGGCTCTTGTGAAGAGGTTTTCCACATCTATGCAACAATCTCTATGGTTCTGCAACTATATTCCTATGCATTTATGCCTTCCTTGATTATGAATGGCCACATCCCTGAACAATTACATCACCATAACTGTGTCTATGCCACTGTACTCTACGCTGCACCTATGTCTATGTGGGACTGTGTCTGGCTATTGCTCTCTAGCCATAGGATTCCAAGGGAGCACCTTGGAATCCTAGAGGTTGGAGCCCTGGCATTTTCAGCTGCCTATCTTCATAACCATAGCCTGATTTCATGGCAGTTATGCAGAGCCTGCCTTCCTACGTTCTCTTTCCCATAGATGAGTGGCCATCTTAGGTTTGGGCCAAGGGGTTACTGGGAGGATCCTGGCCGAGCTCAAGAAGGCTTCCCTTGCAAGGCAGAAGCAGCTGCCTTTGTGCACATCTGTGGTGATGAGGAAGACAGGCAGGAGAGCAGGAAGAATGCTAAGCAGGGAGTGTAGTGGGAAGAGGAAAGGAGCAAGGGACACGAGAACAATTACAGAGTTGTGAACTTTAATTATGGGTGGCCTAGCACTGTTGTTGACCTGCTGTGTGACCTAGGACAAAATCCTGCTCTTTCTGGGCTTCAGTGTTTCCACCCAAACCATTATTAAAGTCCTCCCAGAGCTGATACCCTGACAAGCTGACAGTTACCAATCTTTTCAAATTCTAGAGTCTTACCATTGGAGATCTTTGAACAGAACAACGCAATGTAGTCAGAAGGATTTGTGTATGCGCAGTGCAGTGGTTCTGAACATACATGTTGGCTCTATGATGGGTAGATGACATCTATCTGTACCTTCAGTGCCCCTTAGAGAAAGCAGGGACGGTAATAGTCCCATGAGGTAATGCACACACCTTGTGAATTACTCCGTGCAGTGTTTGGGTAGAGTGTGTGCTGCTGTTACTAGCTGCATGTCACCATACCCAGTGATTCTATGTATTGCAAGAGGTAGGTCAAGTGTCAGCATAACTAGAGGATGAAGGAAAAATAAGTAAAACAACTTCTCACACCCCATTTGTTTTCTTTTCTAATTTTTCTTTTAACTTTTGGAGATAATCTTGCTATGTAGCCCAGGCTGGCCTGAGATTCATGGCAATGCTGCCTTTACAGGCAAGCAGACAGTCCAGCTGGCTCAGAGGAATTCCTTAGTGCAGTCAGAGTTGGGGGTGATTGCTACTGTTTTGTTGGGATCCCTTCTCTGGGCTTCTGGCTGCATCTATCAAAGACCCTACTTTAGGGCTGGACCCCCTTGCTTATCAGGATATAGGCCCCTTGCCACAAAACCACTTCCTAAGGCATCCTTCCAGTAATTCCATCCCACTCAAGGCTTGAGGTCCATGGGGTCTCCCATTCCGCAGACCCAGATAGCCAGCCCTGTCTGAGAGCCTCCCATAGAGCTTGCAGGCTCTGCTTCCAAGCCAGATTCCCCCCCCTCACACATACACACCACCACCACCACCACCAACAACAACAACAACAAACAGCCTCACAGGTCCTGTGAACCATAGAACCTCAGAACCACAGAGCCAACAAGCAAAGTCCTGGGCTGACAGGTGGCACCTGCCACTACAGATCAAAGAAATGATGAGCAGAAACCACTATTGGTGGCTGGCCTTGAACTTGTGATCTTCCTGCCTCAGCCTCCCAGGGCTAGTGATCCTGGCCTGCACTATCACATCTAGCTTCCTACAGACCACTTCTGACTTAAGTAAAAACTGGTCCCTGATGTTTCTGTTTTTGTTTTGTCATGCTGGAAATGGAACCTAGGACCTCAAGCATGCTAAGCAAGTGCTCTACCATCAGCCACATTCCAAACTCCTGCAATAGTTTCTGATTTCCCCAAGGATCCTATGGGGCAGGTGCTCTCATTCCACTTGGATTTTCCCTCCAAAGCACATTTCTAAGGAGTGAGGGAGCCCAGTAACACTGTCCCAAGGCATTTGCTGTTGCCTCTCTAATTCTGGGCTTACACTGACCCCTAGCCAGTTTTCACCTCCCCCACAGGTTTCTGCTATGTCCCCAGGTCAGCTAGTCTACACCCCGGGCTCAGGCTCCGTGCCCAGGGCTCCTCTACTAAACGCCATTCCCTCTCCTGCAGCCCTCCTCCTCCCTGCCCCCAAAACAACCAATGAGGCAGTCCCCTCCTCCTTCGTTATTGCTGACAGTTCCAGTGCCTTCCAGTCAGCCAGGTCTGGGATGCCAGGCGGGCAAGCCAACGGGTGTCTCCCTGCCTGCTCTTCTTCCAACCCAGCTCCCACGTGGGGAGCCCGGCTCCCAGGCTTAGGCTGCCCCATTCACAGAGCCTTCCCTCATTGTCCAGGCCTGTCACTCAAGGCTAGCATTAGCATTTCTAAAGCCATCTCTTAGACACCGCTAAGGCCTAGTTGAAAAAGATCACTTTAAAACCCTTGCTTTGGGCAAGGCGCTTGCTAGATGAAAGCTTAACTTTAGATTCAACGTTCCTGGACTCAGTGCGTTTGTTGTTGAAATGGGGAGAACCGCTCTCCCTCCTCTCTCTCTAGACTTAGAAATGCCAAAGCTTCCTAAATTCGGAATGGTGGAGAAGTGGAGTGGCGCCTGAGGCCCCAATACAAACTACCTGTAACTTCCCCTGGGTTACTTGAGCTTTGCCAATCTGGATCCTCCATTCTCCACCCACATGCCAAGGAAGACGTGGAGTTTTGTCAAAACTGGTTTTCCCTGCCCTAACCCAAGCGGCCTTTGTTAGAGCCCTGGCAGGATGGGGCATGAATGGGGTGACTTCTTTGCCCTGGCATCTGCGACCCGCCTGAACAACTTGGGTGGAGAGACAGCGCCACCCAGTGGTTGCCTGGGCAGTAAGCCAATCTTTCCCGGGTTGGGTCCTTACAGACCTGGCTTCTAGGCGCTCTGCAGAATTCCCTCACCAGAGAAAGGCTTTCAAAACCTGAGGAACTTCACTGGCACCGGTTTAGCTACCTCAGAACCAAAGCTAAAAAGCAGCTCTTTTGCCCTCAACCCTTGCACCCTCCCACCACATACCCCACTCCTTATCCCTACTCCCAAGGCTCTTGCTTCCACTGCAGGTTCTGTTGCTACGAACTGGGCATTTCCCCTCCTTACGTCCCACTTTCCTTCATCTGGAAAATGGTGTGCAAGATGCTGTTAGCACCCTCTGCCCTATCTGGTGAGCTGGGAAATCAGAGCTAGTTTTTTGTGGACCGGAAGGAGGGTGTACGCTTGTGGTATAGGCGGTCCTCCAAGTCCATAGGCTACCTACACCATGGGAAGAGGCACTGGTTATACCCTGCCAAGCCTTAACAAAGACTGGGTTAGGGCAGGAAAAGCAGTGCTGAGAAAACTCCACGTCTTCCCTGTCTAGAGACTCACAAGCTGCTGACTGGCCTGGGCTGAACAGCTGGGAAATGGAACCGCCCCTCATACACCTCCTTTCTTAGCTTCAAACCTCTGTTTCCATGTCCTTTCTGCCTCCTACCTCCCCAACTTGCTTGTTTTACTGTAAGATACAAGCCACCTGCTTTTCTCTTCAAGACTGATAGGGAGCAAAAGGTGACAATAGTGACCCCAGTCTCCAATAAAAATCGTCCTCCTCCCATGCCCCTCCAAGGGAAGATCTCTGCAGCAGGAAGCAACAGGAACCTATGAGGGGAGAGGGAAGCCAACTGTCAGCCCCAGTGATCTGAAGCACTCAGCAGACATCTCTCCCTGGGGCCCCCGACTCAGCAGACACCCCCTGGGCCTTCTGGCATTCTCCCCTGGGATCCTGCCTCTGTACTGGAGGGGTGCAAAGGGACTCCAGGCTCCATGCTCCCTTAGCTTGTGTGAGGGGAGGCATTTGAGCCTAAAGGTTTTGTTTTTTTTTTTTAAATTTGTTTTGTTTTGTTTTGTTTCTAGAGCTGGCTTAAGAGAAATATGGAGCTAATGGAGGAGACAGGAGCCTGGGGATGGGGGTGGGCATGCTTAGTGAAGAAGCTGACTACTCAAGAACTGAGAACAGCTGCTACCATAGATCTGCAGCGCCAAGGTCAGGGCTCTGCAGCCCTGGTGCTATGAGTTCCCACAGCTTAGGAACACTGTCCTGGGTGTGGGGTACTGTGTTCAAGAGGAGACCCCACACAGAACAGCTCTGTGCAGTCTGCTATTGTTATTAGAATGATAGATGAGGTTGTGTCCAGAGAAAGTGACTAAAAACAGGAGGCTTGTGGCTAAGGTGTAGCTTTATTGTGCACAAGACTCTGGGTTCAATCCCTAGTCTTCGAAATAAAGAAAACTATGAAGTTTAAAAGGCATTGATTTAAGCCACACCTACACCTTACCAGGAAACTGAGGCCCAGGAGAGTAAATTAAGATGCCCTGGTACCCAGCATAGGGCTGTATACCCACTAAGTTCAAAAGAAACTCAGTAAAAGCAATTTCTATCAAGTCTGAGGACTGAGGATTGATCCTATGTCCCACATGGTAGAGGGAAAGAAACTGATCCTACAGGGTGTCCTCTGATGTCCATCTGCATACTCCATGCAATTTTCATATAACTCTGTGTGTGTGTGTGTGTGTGTGTGTGTGTGTGTGTGTGTGTGTGTGTTTGTGTGTGTGTGCATCTGTGTGTAATTCCTCTTCAATTTACATAAGATCTGCTACTTTGGGTGGGGGGGTGTCAGTAATTTGTGACAAGGTTGCAATCTGTATTTCTGGCTAGTCTAATATTTGATGTGTAGCCCAGGTTGGCCTAGAAAACACTGTAATTCTTCTGTTTCAACCTCCTAAGTGCTAGTATTACAGCTGTAAACTACCCCACCTAACAAGATATGTTTTCATTTTGTTATCATTTTAACCTGTCTGATAAGTTGTCACCTAAGCAACAATAAAAAATTTTTTGAAATGTTAGGAGTGTTCTAAAATCATAGTAAACTCTTGGTATAAGCAAAGGGATTGTTGAAATGGACCAAATTGTCCTTACCTGCTGTTCAAGGCAGGGTGTGTGTGTGTGTGTGTGTGTGTGTGTGTGTAACAGTGGTGTTGGTGTGGGGTGTGTATACGTTGTTGTTGTGAAAGTCTGGGTTATTTTCCATCATGGGTTTCACATTAGCTTCACTGTTTGACATGAAATGAAGAAAGGAAAAGCCTTCCATTGCTTTGAGGTTGAAATGTGCATGATGCAGCCATAAACACAAAAGGGGACATTCCCACTTTAATAAACTCATCATTGTCCCCAAACTCCTGGCAGATGCTGGGGAATCTCTTGGCCTGTTCTTAGCTCTCCATGGACCCGCATGCATCAAAAAGCAGCATCCAGATACACCGGAGCATGGATTCCTGCCTATCCTTATGAAAACTGTCTCTAAGATGCTTTTATTCTGGGCTACTTTCTCTCCCTCATCATGGGCAGGCTATCAGAAAACTAATCTGGCCATGCCATGGTGGCACATGCATGTTATCCGAACACTTAGGTTGGTGAGGCAAGATAATCTCCATGAGTTCAAAACTAGCCTGGACTTCATAGGAAATTCAAGGCCAGCCTGAGCTACAGAATGAAAAATTCTCCTTAAAAATAAACAAAACCTAATGGCTGAAGCAGCTTGAGTAAGGCATAGTGATAGAAGCCACCAGTAGGACAGTGCATTTCAAAGGCAAATGGAAGGAATAGGTAGGTTAGGCACTGCTTTTAACTACTTATGCGGCTGCTTTGCCTAAACTCCTGCACACCCTGCTGTGCCCCAAGTATGTGGAGAAGTAGCTTTCTGCTACTTCACTGAATGTGGTGTTAGCAGGTCCCTTTGCTCTCTGAGCCTTAGTTTCTTCATATATAAAAAGGAGGATTAAGGAAGTCAAGATAGCAATCGGCCACAGAATGGGGAAAATATTTAGCAATCACATATCAAGTAAGAGTCTAGTGTTTGGAATGTATAAAACACTGACAATTCGATAATAAAAAGATAACCCAACCTTTCAGAATGAGCAAGAATAATTTGAAGAAATAAATGCTTTCCAATGAAGAGGTGTAAATTTCCATTAACATGGAAATATGCTCACTTTCATAATAAGGAAATGTAAGTCAAAACAACAGTGAAGGGGGGTGAGATGGGTTTGTGGGATAAAGGCATTGTTGTCAATCTGAGAACCCGAGGTCCATCCCTGGAACCCAGGGAGGAGAGAGAGAGAGAGAACCCAGGAGGAGAGAAATGATTCTATTTTCTAACCTTCACATATGTGCCATGGAATACAAGTATGCCCAAACACACACACACACACACCACCACCACCACCACCAACAACAACAACAACAAAAACCTTTTGTTAAGAACTTCACATCTACTGCCATGCTAGAATAAAATAAAAATCAAAGCCCCCAAAATAGTAACTGTTGTCAAAGATGCAAAAAACAAAAACAAACGAACAAACAAAGCCCTGAACCTTTTTTGCATTGTTAGTAGATGTTGTGGGATGTTTTACTATTGTGTGCTGTTTTGGTCTGTATAAGGGCCTTGATGCCTTGCAGAGTGTTAAGAGTATGAAAACAAAACAAAATGATAATAATAAAAAAAGAGGCCGGAGAGAAGTTAAGAGCACTGAGTGCTATTGCAGGGGACTGGGTTTGGTTCCCAGCACCCACATGGCGACTAACAATTAGCAACTCCAGTTCTAAGAATTCTGATGCTCTTTTCAGGCTTCTGCAGGCACTGCACACACATAGAGTACAGACAAATACAGGAAAAATACTCATACAGACAAAATCTTAAAACTTTTTTGAAAAAGCTGGGCAGTGGTGGTGCACACACCTTTAACCCCAGCACTCGGGAGGCAGAGGCAGGCAGTTCTCTGTGAGTTCAAGGCCAGCCTGGTCTACAGAGTGAGCTCCAGGACAGTCAGAGTTACAACAGAGAAACCCTGTCTTGTAAACAAAACAAAACAAAATTTAAAAAGACAAAACAAATGATAAAACCTAGAATTTCCATTGTCATTGTTTTATATCTGTTTCTGTGATAAAAAATACCCCCCACAAAAAAAAAAAACTTAGGGGAGAAAGGGTTTACTTAGCTCATAATTCCAGTTTATAGTCCGTCACTGTGGGGAAGACATAGCGGCAGGAACTTGAGCTAACTAGTCATACCACATTGACAGTTCAGAGCAGAGAGGAATGAGCACATGCATATTCTCTTGTTTGCTTGTGTTCAGCTTGATTTCTCCACTCTTCCACAGTTCAGGACCCACCGCCTAGGGAATAATGCCCTCACAGTGGTCTGGGTCTTCCCACATGAATTAATTAGGACAAGCCCTTACAGATGTGCCCATAGGCCTACCTAGTATAGACAGTCCCTCATTGAGATTTCCTTTTCAAGTGATTCTGGGCTTTATCAAGTTGACAGGTAAATCTAACCATCATATATATGATATAGCAATTCTAATCTTTGGTATGTACCTAAGAGCACACCTCCATGTACAGGCTAATTATGAAGGTTCATAACAGTGTTATTCACAATAACCCAAAGGTAGAAGTGAACACAAAGGGAGAAGTGAACACAAAGGTAGAAATGAACCTAAAATCTTGTCAGCTGATTAATGGACAGACAAAATACTGTATATCCATACAATGGAATACTATTTATTACTAGAAAGGAATGAAACACCACTTATCCAGGCTACAATATGGATGAACCATGAAAACACTACACTAACATACAAAGGGCATATATTTATGATTCCATTTATATGAAGTGTTCAGAACAGCAAATGCATAACGACGGCAAATAGGCAAATGGTTAATAAGGTCTATGGGCAAAGGGGATGGGATTTAGTTCTTGGAGGCAATGCAAGTACTCTGAAATTAAACAGTGGTGAGAGTTGTCTGTAGTAAAACACACACACACACACACACACACACACACACACTCACACACACCAGATTATCTATTATTTTTAGTCTTGGAATTGAACCGAGAGCCTTGTGCAAGTTAGGTACATGCTCTACCACTGAACTGTATCTCTAGTCCTTTTAAAATTGTACACTTTAAAGGGGAAATTTTGATGGCATGTGAATCATATCTCATTTTTTTAAAAGAATGAATTGTAGCAGTGATTTACCAATTTGGCAAAATCACAACCAGCCCCTCCTCACGAAAGCCTGTATGTTTAACATGTCCCAGGGGGTGGGGGGGGGTGGGGGGGAAGTGTGTGTTCAGATGCAGCCAGGTTTGAGAACCTCTGGACTAGTTCTTCCATTCTCGGCCCTGTTCCCATCTGTAATGAGGGGGACCTGTAAACAGTTGCACACAGCCCCTTTCTCTATGGGAGCTGTACCCTCTAGGGTTCTGCATGCGCTGAAACAGCCAGACCTCACACCCCAAGAAGGACCTGTTGCATTAACTACAGAAACAGACCCCTCTTGTGCTCCTGGGGCCGCAGGGGGTCCCCCCCCCCGCCCCCAACCTCTGTAGCCTCTGCAGCGGTCTGCTAATGTTGGCTTCCCCAAATGAGGGCTCCGCATCCCTCCCCCACCTCTTTCCTCCAGAGCTTCTTTAATTTGTGGAGCCTGAGATCTACCACCCTTTGCTCTGGAAAAATAAGGGCTGGCTCCTCTGAGGATTCTGCTTCCAGAGCCTTGAAGATCTTGAAGGGGTGAACTGTAGTGGGCTGAGAGCCAGCCAGCTAAGCCTGCCAGGCTGGAGGTAGTGAAGGGTAGTTGAGCCTACAAAGTTGGGCGGGGACCATCGTGGAGGGTCTTCGCTGGTGACTTTGAAATTGACTCTTAGGGGTTGGCAAACAGAAGCTGCTATCTTTTCTTCCTGCTTAGTGAGCTGAGTGGCCCAAAGTGGCCCAGCAGTTTTGTAACTTTGCCACAGAATGCTGAGGTGGCAGCAGGAGAAACTAATTAGCCAAAAAAAAAAAAAAAAGGTTTTGGAAGGGAGCTAGGAAATTCTTGAATGACCAAGGAAGGCTGAGGAATGTCTTCCCCTGGAGACCCTATAGGGAAGTCTTTTGTTTGTCTGGTTCTAGGACAGTTCTGCCCAGAGGGCCCTGGACCGGATGACCTATTTGGGCTCTCTCCAGTCTGCAGCTGAGGTGATCTCATCGTTCCCTATTCCTCAGAATAAGGCAACCTCACCCCATCACACACAGTGGGATTACTCCTGCCCTTCGAGATCCCAGGTTCCCAAAGCCACAACTCTTCCGGTTGGTGATTCACAGCATTGTCAGCAAAATCACCCCAGTGTCTAGCCGCCATCCTCCTTGCTGTCAGCCTGAGTCAGCAAAGCTGTTCTCTTCCCACTGTCACTTACAGGTGACAATGCATAGGTTAGCTCTTCATATAGCTAAGGCCCTCATATTTACCTTTACCTCCACAGAGACAGGGTATACCTCACTGATACAGTAGATTTATAACCCAAAGAGAATCTTGGGACGTAAACTGACATTTGTGGATTCTTATTAGATGTTCTATACTGATTTGTTGAATGAATCTGATAGAGGCATTCTTATTTCATGAGAAGGGGAGTTGAGTAAGGTTCCATGAAGCTAGGCCTCTTGTTCATGGTCCAGCTAGTAAGTCATATACTGTAGTGAAAGGAATGTACATATTTTAGCCTATGGTGATAGCTGTTGCTTTACTATACAGCCTCAGTTTCTACTATCTATAAACTGGTACGACTACTCTCTGGTCCACAGAGTTACTAGGAAGAATCAAAACATACATGTTTGCAAAGCATAATGGCATATGCCTGCAATTTAATACTCCATGGGTAGAAGCAAGAGGATCAAGAGTTCAAAGTTAGTTTGGACTAAATAGTGAAACCCTGTATCAAAATTCAAAACAAAACAAAATAAAACTCTATGGAAGTGATATATAAACCCAAAAGTACAGACGTGTCCAGTGGTAGTAGCACACTCCTTTAATCCCAGCACTGTGAAGGCAGAGGCAGGTGGATCTCTGTGAGTTCGAGGCCAGCCTGGTCTACAGAGTGAGTTCAAGGACAGCCAGAGTTACATCACGGAAACCCTGTCTTGAAAAACAACAACAACAAAAGAAAGAAAGTACAGACACTGAGAATCATAAAAACTCAAATCCAGTCACATCTAGGCTTCTTTCTTTTGGTCTTGAACCCTTTTCCATCTTGGCTCTTACTACATTGGGTTGCCATGTATCATATGCAAAGCAGTGCTAGGGATAGAACCTTAGGCCTTGTGCATGCCAGGCAAGTACTCTACCATTGAGTCATCCCAGGCCTAGCAACACTTTTTTTTTTAGCATGTTTCTTGCCTAATTCACTTGGGAGCATCTCCAGGGCATGTTGCCTGCCCTGGCCCATGGAAGCATGTTGAAGGAAACCCAGTTTAAGTGGCTGATGGCTGCACAGCTTTCCTAAGCCTTGTAATGCCTTTACAGTTCCAACTACCCTCCATTCTCTGCACTCCAGATCCATACACTCCCCACATGGAAGCTAGTATCCTCCCTACTACCTGCCACTAGCCATCATCCTTCCTCCTTGTGATCACATGCTGACCTTGGCCAAACAGATCTCAGTCTTTAGCATGTGCTAAAGTCCCTCAAAGTCCCTTTGAGATCTTTGCACAATTCTACTGCTCTACCACTGCCAGGGTACTGATCAAATAAATGACATGCTTCAGTTACCTAAGTGTGTTATGCACGTCCCTACTTCTGTACCTTGGCTCCAGTACTTTGGTGGAATGTCCTTGCTTATCCAATGTCCCCATTTGTGAAATCTCTTCTGACCACTCACCTTCAACATCCTATGCATTTCCACTGTAGAGCAACAACATTTACAGGACTCCTTACATCTTCTACCTTCTCAGGAGTCACCTGCATCCCATTGTGTTACCATAGGCAAGCTCCTGCCTCTATCTCTACCCATATCCAGTGACTTTCCCCAAACTAGCCATCCCATTACTAGGGCCTTTGAGTCTTGACAGCACGTGTCCTGTTCCCAGGCCTACAAATCAGCTTCTCAGATATTACATGCTAATTGGCTTGCTTAATAAAGGGATAAATAAATATCTGGTTAACATGATTACTGTCAGAGGCCTGAGCTACAGAGCCTTTCCATCCTTAGGGTTTTACTTCAGGAGAAGCTAATTAGCTCAAATTAGGAAACTCCCAGGTGCTTTAGACAGAGAGGATGGGGGATGGGTAGACTGGAAGGCAGGTGGAGAAGGGATAAGAAAGGTACCTATCTCACCCCTCCCTCCCTCTTATGCAGGCTACCAAGCCTTGCCTGGTACCTGGTTCTTAACTTGTCACTCAGCTGAGATCAGGGAAGGAATCATCTGGAGAAGCTATTGGGTGCCGGACACTACACCAGTCATGTTCTCTGAACCATCTCATTTGATCTTCATAGAAAGGCAAGAACTAGTCATGACCATATTTTGCAGATGGGGAAATGAGATATATTAAAGCCAAGCACATGGAAGCAGAGGTGACCAGCTGGATTCAGTTCTGAATCCAAGTGTATTATCTGGCTATTGCTGTTCTAGAAGACAGTGAAGGGAATCTGTAGGACGGCTTGGGGGCAATCTGCCAAGAGCAGTTTTCCAGAGTGAACCAAGCTGCCCACAGCCACAGCTGGTACAGTAGCTACAAGAGTTGGTCATCTTTTGGATCCCCGCCTCCACCCCACCCCCATGAATCAAGGCTCCTTCCTGCATGACTCAGATCCCTGCCCTCTAGGAGTTCCCTGGAAATATGTAGACACACGAGCAGTCAATGATTTAAGTGCAAGAAGTAGATAGAATGGACCAGGTTTTCAGGAGGGGTGATACGAAAGGAGTGTGGGTCCCTGTTTTCTAGTCCCCTTCCTGGGACAGCCAAACTGTTGCGCACTGACCCTGCCTTGAGGAGGGAGACACAGTCAGGAACAGTCTAGGGTGAGAGGGTCTTGGGCAGATGCTTGAAAGCAGCAAGAAACAGACTTCTCTGGAGAAAGTGTCAGTGAACAGCTCAGTTTATTGAAGCACAGAGAGTGATATATATATATATATAGTAGAGGGAGATGGGGAAATCCCTTATGTGGTGATACGTTATTGGCTAGGTCAGTGATACTAGGAGAGTTCCATTTGCATGTGGGGACTCACAATCAGGCACGGGTATTGGCCGGGGCCAAAGTCTTGAGGAAGCCTCCTTTGCATGTGTGGAGTTTTGCGAGGGCTGAGAAGGGAAGGGTTCTTAAAAGGTCATTTGGAGGGAGGGGGAAGTGCAGCCCAAGGTCCTCCAGCTGCAGCAGTTAGATAAACAGCAACCAGGCCTCATGCCTTGGAGAGACAGGATCTTATCAGGGACTATGTGGCATAAGGAATGTCAGCACTCAGGGGAGCTTTCTAGCTTGGTTTTTCAGAGTAAGAAAAGGGGAGCAACTGAACGCCTTCCACTCTCAGGGCGAGAAATCCGGGGTTCAACACATGTTTCAACCCCCTCTTAGCTCCAGGTCAGCTCTACAAAGGAGGAGAAAGATGAGTTCCAGGCCAGCCAGAGCCACCTAGTGAGACTTTGCCTTAAAAGTGATGTCTATAAAGAGTGGTATCCCTCTTCTGTCATGTCATTTTTCCAAGAAGGTTCCTAGGGTTGAGATTCTCAGTCAATTTGTTTCTATTGTTTTCCATGAGACTAGTTGGGGCAAGAAAAGGAGTTCAGGTTTGAATCTAGGTTTGGTTCTGTTCTGCCATTTCTTAGTTGTATGCTCTCAGACATGTGTCCCCTTTTGCCTCTGACTGTCTTTACTGCCACCATTCTGGAACTGGCATCACAGCTCTTACATGACCACACAGTCTCTTCCCTGGCTTCCCTGTATGCTTCCTTGCGCCTCTGTAATCTATTCCTCGTATTTTGGTTAAACATATCTTGTAATATTCTCCTGGCTAAGTCCCATAAAGTCCTTGCCACAAAGCTGGCATGATTAGGCCTCTGTGTACTACTCTGAACTCATTGTAGGCTATGCTCTCTTACTGATATTTATCACTTTGGTCTCCTTAGTGTAACTTGAAAGATATTCATCTCGTTTCTACCTTAGAGCCTTCACACATGCTGTTCCCATCACTTCACTGCCCTGGATCCAACTATTTGTATTTCTGGCTCCTAATTTTTCAGTGTCATACTAGAGGTGGAATCCAAGGCATTGCAGATGCTATGTAAGAGTGCAGCAACTGAGCCTCAGCTCTTTTCTAAACTGCCTGGGCTGCCCTTGGACTTACTCTGCAGCCCAGGCAGACTAGATTTCCATCCTCCCGCTTCAGCCTCCTAAGTCACTGGGATTACAGGCCTATACCACCAGGCTCAGATTCCATTTCCTTCTTCAATATTACCTCCTCAGAGACATATTTCCTTAAACAGCAGTATGCCTTTTGTTCTCAACTCAGTTCTCTTTTGGGTGCCTTCCAAACACCGCAATTGGCAATTATTTTTCATTCCATTTAAAATGTGTTTATTGACTATTTCCTTCCACACACATAGAAGATTCATGAAGTTAATGACTGTTTTCATCATAAGTGTACCTCAGACAGTGTTTGGCACATAGTAGGGCCTCAATGTGGAGTTGTTATGCAGACAGATGGTAGATGTTTGCATCAATGAATGAATGAACAGTTCTTAAAACTGCTGTAAGGATTAAATGAGCTAATGCATGTTAAATGTCTGGCAGAGAGCCCAGTAAAAAGCACAGCTCAATAGCTAACCTTGGAATATGCATGTGACCTGTGGGCTGGCACCCAGCTGCTTTCTGAGCTAGCCTTACCCTAGCCAGTTAGCCTTCCAGCTTCACAGCATGCTCCCCAAAAGGCCCATATCTGGCTGCCATGGAAACAACCTGTTCTCACCTGTAGGTAGTATTGTGCTGGGGTGGAGAGCCTGTTGTTGGTATCAAACCATGGGTAGATTAAGATGGTCCATGGTAGGAAATTAACAAACAGGACAAGTGAGGACTACCTGCTTCCTCTGGCTTCCTGTAAAGCAGTCTCACCAGTACACTGCCAGCAGGCTTCACTACTACTGTATGACTAGCAGAGTGTCCCATCCCATGTTCGCAGCCTGCATTGAGCTTAATGCCTTGAAGAATTAAGCATTGATTCTTCCACTGCTGCTGACAGGCAGGAGCCCCCAAGCCAGCGTCTCAATATATTCATTTTTGTCCTCTTTCTCTGAGTACACATGAGAAGCTCACTTTAAACCCTGAAAGCAGAGTCATGATGTGTGTGCGTACGTGTGTGTGTGTGTGTGTGTGTGTGTGTGTGTGTGTGTGTGTGTATTTCTGTTTCCTCCTACACCTGACACATACTTGGCAGCAAAAAAAGCCTTCCTAGAGACTCACAGCAGCAGCTTGATAGAGCAGCAAGAAGATAGGCCGAGAAAATAGAAGTTCTACATTTGGCTCAGCTACTGATTTACAGAAGAATCTCTACTTGTACTCTTCCCCTTTCTCAGTGCACCCATGTAGAATGATGTTGATGGTTTCTAAGTTTCCTTGAGATGCAGGCTTGCAAGGACACACTCAATAACTCATACAATAAAGGTATTATTATTTTATGGGGAACCCCTTAGGTATTTTGAAAGCAAGTAGCATCCCTTTGGTCCATCTGCTGTAATAGAAAACTCAGAAGGGTCATTAGAAATATTGAACTCAAACTCTCTGCTCTGCAGGTAATACAGGCCAGGGTTTACTTGAGCACTTAATATGCATCAGGTACAATCCTAAACACTTTCTGTATGTGGATGAACTAATTTAGCCTTCTCAACAATGGTACTAAAAGGTCTATGCTATCATTAATGTCCATTTTATGCATGATAAAAGCATGATTCAGAGATGTCAAACAACATACTCCGTGGCAAAGTAGAACTGACACTCGAACCTGATGGCAGTCTGTTCCTGAAGGCCATTGCTAACCACTCTCCAGTACTGCCTTCTCATCTCTTAGAGGAACTGGCTTTCTCTCAAAGGCCCTAAGGCCACAGGGTAAATAGTAAGCTACTTTCTCAACACAGCTCAAACAGTCCCACTGTGGCCTAAGTTTTACTAGGGGAAATATTAGGGGAAAACATTGCTTCCTGGTCCCTCTGCGTTCTAGATATGTGAACTTGAGCAAGTCCTTTGCTTCTGAGTCTCAGCTGTTACATCTATTTCACATGGGGATCTGTGAGTATTGAGAGAGGAAGGAAATTAGCACACGCATGTATGTGTGCATTCGTGTGTGTGTGTGTGTGTGTGTGTATGTGTGTGTGTGTGTAGGAAGATACATTGCTTTAAATTGCCTCTTCTGATTCTCCTGGAAGGCTCTAAGGAGAAATTATTTCTCTCATTTTATATAAGTATGCTCAGAAAAGCTAATGTCTTCCCTACAGCCCCAGAGTCAGAAGGAGTGGAAACAGGATTCAAACCTGAAAATTCATGCCTCTTTTACTTAAATAAACTGCTTTAGAAGAGATTAAGAATTACATAAAAATTAAAAAGAGTAGAGAACTCATTCACTAGCACCCTCTGTGGATGCCTGGAACCATGGTGACTACTGAACCCAAAGGATATGCTCAGAACTTTTCACCTCGCTTAAAGAAGCACTTCAGGATCCTCTTTGGTGTATTTGAAATGCCACCATCACTACACTTACATTTTGTAGCCAATGCCACATAAAATAAAGGTTATTTTAGCACAAGCACCATGAGAGCACAGCGGTTCTAATAGCCAAGGCAAGCTGCCAGGTGACGACTGATCGGTGGGTAGCATATAGAGCTTGTATACACTAGTATAAGGGCAAGAGTCACATCTCCATCAGGACAAGATAGAACGGCTCAATATTTCATCACGCTACTCAAAACAGTGAGCAATATAAAGCTTTTGAATTGTTTATTTCTAGAACTTTTTTCATTAATATATCTGGAATTGATTGGGTAACTGAAACCTCACAATGAGAAGCCTCTGATAGAGAACTACTGTACCAAGTTCCCATACATTCTACTCTGTTTCCTTTACTCTTAGCATCTCGTATTATTAGGATGATACCCTTGTCAGAATTAATAAACCAAGATTTACACATTATTGCTAATTATAGCTACATAGTCTTAGTTTTTACATACTGCCCTTTATCCTTCCCAGTGAGACTATTAGTGTTAACCATTAGTTATG
Source organism: Cricetomys ansorgei (assembly GCA_026225945.1). Taxonomy (NCBI): domain Eukaryota; kingdom Metazoa; phylum Chordata; class Mammalia; order Rodentia; family Nesomyidae; genus Cricetomys; species Cricetomys ansorgei. Next base: position 589,539 of record JAMJFZ010003463.1, read on the forward strand.
TCTTCTTAGGTTCCTCTCTGCTAGGGAAGTTTCTTGGACTCACTCTAACATTTTTGAGGAGTGATGCTCAGGTATAATGCCTCTCAACTGGAATTTGTCTGATATTTTCCTCACGGATAGACTGGAGTGATAGGTTCCAGGGAGGAAGACTGTAAATGTAAAGTTCCATTCTTATCATAACACATCAATAGTATATCTTATCAAAGAGATTGATCACTCTAGACACTGAACTTGGTCACCTGACAGGGGAGTATTTATTGGATTCTCCACTATAAAGCTATCTTTCTTTTTTCCTTTTCAATATGCCACTCTTTGGAAGGAAGTCACTGCACTGCCACATTTAAGGGATGGAGAATGAGATGACGCATCCCCCTCCTTGTGTGAGGAAGGGCTACATAAATTACTAGCAATTTTTCTGCTCCAGGGATTTGCGTCTTCTCTATTTATTTGTTTGTTTGTTTGTTTATATCACTATAGGCTCAAGGAAATTGTCTCTATACTTTGGGTCAATAACCAATACTGCATCATTTATTTTGTTGCTCAAACTGCTCTAGTTGGGCCATTGGAGGTTCTTTCAGCTGGTCGCTACTTCCATTTGCCACATCCTCATCACTGTGGGTTTATGTTTTTGAGTACTTGCTTCTTGTTTCTGGTATTACAAAACACCTCAGGCTCATTTTGTATGTTTCCTGCTTCAGTCCTGGAGTCAACCACTCCTGCAAGGAGACTGATTCCTTTTATTGGAAGATGGGATTAGAAACCGAGGTCAGAGCACTGGGCATGTTTGATTCTACAGGACCTTATTGGCTAACAGAGCAAGGAGGTATATGTGGATATTCCACACACCTTTAAATATTCCTCTGTGCAACTGTCTGTAGCTCTGTGAAGCTACCATAGTTCAACTTTCTGTGTACTCTCTCACTCAAATGCGTTGCCACATGGATTGTTCCAGGTCCCCCTTCCTTAACCGTGAGTACATTCCCCTCCAACAATGAACAACCTGGCTCCTGACATCAACCCCACACTCTTTCTATAGCCCTGGTCCCTAACTCCTGCCAGATTCCCAAGGCTTGCATGACAGTTGACATGGTGAGTGGCTGTGTTCATTTTTCCCGGGCTCTAGATAGCTTTCAGTGGTGGGCTATGATTCTGTGTCCTGGGAAACCCCCTTGTTTTGTTTCTGTGGGAAGTCTTCAAAGGCCTGGGATGCTTTGTTCCAGTACTTGTCTGTGGCTGATTGAGCCATTAGAGACCTTGCTTATGCTGCAGCAGCTCCTTCAACCACTGACTAGCATGCTAGACTTACGGACCCCTGGTCCGTCATCCTCCCCTCTACTCATGGGATCTCTTGCTCAGTCTTGTGCTTCTATGTCGTCACTAGTGGGTTTGTGGATGGAGGACTAGGATGGAGTCCTAGGATGGAGTAGGATTAAGGATGGAGGACCCGTGAGAGTCCCAGGCCTAGGCAATCTGCAGCAGGAGGGACTCAGGCTCTTTTGGCCAGAATTCCTATTAGATGGGCTCGGTGGCCATAACCTTGGAGCAGTAAGCTCACTGATGCTGTGTGAGCAGGATCCCTGCATAGCCCCAAATCTTGGGAATTATGTGCTTTGTAGGCCTTTTTTTCCTGCTGCATAGTTAGCAGTCTCCCCCTCCCCTGGTGACATTTTCTGGATCACTTCCACCCCAGCCTGTTTCTTCATTTTGGGGTGCTCTGACTAGGATACATAAGGTCAAGCAGATTCCCTGAAGATTTCCAGGACCCACATATATGGTGGCTTTCTGCAGCTCTGAGGTTAAGTCCGTTTCCAGGAAGCTGATCCGGCAGGCGAATTGCTCCCACTGGCTGACATGGTACCACTTTTTTTTTTTTTTTCAGGATCATGGGAGGGATTAGATTGTAGAACAGTGTTAACTTTTTGACTGGAATTGCTTTTGTACAGAGGATATCAAGACCCATACACCCTGGGGCAGTCTTTCCCTGGAACTTATGGAATTCAGTGTACAGAGTGTCCAAACTGCAAAGGTGTTCTGAAGGTATTTAGCACATGGGATTCCTTGTGTGCATTCAATTCCCCTTGCCCTACTCTCACTCCAGAATCTTCCCTGGTCCCAGCTCCATTCTGGAACTTTGGGGAGTTGAGGGAGGAACAAATTCCAGTCTCTGTCCTCTAGCACCTCTCAATCTAATAGGGTCACAAACACAAAAACAGTCACTTTAAATAATATACTAAAAAGAACAGTAGTAATAATACTAGCAGATACCACTTACTGAGCTGTTACTATGCCCAGGCATTGGGTGTTTTGCAAGAGTCATTGATTTGTTTTCAGCAAGCTACCAGGTGTCACTATTATCCCCACAGAGGAGGCAACCAGAGCTTGGCAATGAGAATCGATTGAAGTGCGAGAGCCATGGTTGTATCTCAGATCTCTCCAGCTCCACAATTTGAGTCCTTTTACACTCTCAGACCTTGAACCTGCAGCGAAGTGTGGTAAGGCAACTTGCCCAGAAGGAAAGTGGCTGAGTCCAGTGCCCTCTGCCCTCAGCTTCACAGAGTAGCCATAGTGTCTTGCCAAGAAGAGGGTGGTATATGTCCCTGATCCTAGCTCCTTCTCTTACCATGGTCTCATCTCCTCACATGGTCTCAGAGACAGACAGGCCATGTGGCTAGCATATCTTCCTCTCAGCATTGCCAGGCCACAGCTGGCCCACCTTCATGTGCCCCCCTCCAATGCCCAGCCCTCTCTCCTCAGCCAACCACACAGCTCTCTTTCCATTCAGCATTCCTGCCAGCTGGTGTGTGAGCCCTGTGTGAGGAGACAAGGTTGCTATGGCAGCTGTGGAGGGCTAGTGTGGAGGGGGGGCACCCTGTGCAGAGCTGCTGACCTCTCTGGGAAAGGAGGCTGTGGCCCCAGGCCTGGTAAGTGCTTCAGCAGGTCACCTCAGACAGCCTACCCCAACCCGCTCTGGCCCTCTGCCCACACCGGGTGTGCTTTAAGAGCTCTCACCACACAGAGAAAAGGATGAGCCGGGGAGGAAAAATGCCCAGGCTCTTCAGAGCTCAAGCCCAATATAGCAGAACTAATTTGAAATGTCACTTAGGGCAGTCTCACTCCCAGCCAGCAAAAAGCTGGTTTATTTACATAGTTGGCTGTGGCAGGAGGCCAAGAACCTTGTCATGCCAAGGCGTAGGGGACGGATGGCTTGGAGCCCTGGTTGTGGCCCCTTTGCCTGGAACCTTGCTCCGATTTACCGTCTGGAAGCCCCTGTGGGCATAAGGGCCCTCACAAATGCCTTACCCCACAGCGAGGCAGCATTCACCCACCCTACCCCCTTTCACACCCTAGGGCAAAGCAGAAATACTAGTGACCACTGTGGTGCCAGGTTGTGTTAGGCACAATGCTGCATGCCTGGCATGATTTTCTTATTGAGCCCTTACCAAAGATGGGCTATCAACCCATGTCCCAAGTTGGGGAGCTGAGATTAAGAAAGATGTATGATTTTCTTGTGGCTCTATAGTCATTAAGAAAATGACAACTGGGATTTAAATCCTGGTCAATCTGACTCCTGAAGCTGTGTCTTTCCCCTATATCTGTGCTCAGAACCTTGCCTTCCATCATTCAAGCTACTACCCAGGATATGGCCTATGTAAGACACTAGACCTGCCAACCTATGGCTTGTGTGTGTATGTGTGTTGTTGGGGATTAAACCCAGGGCCTTGTGCATGCTAGGCCTGTGCATATGCGCCACTGAGCTGCACCTCCAGACTCTGATGGCCTTTTTAAAGCAGAGTCCCCATTGGATTGCCCAGTGAAGCGTTAGCCTGGAGGCCAACTGGCCTGTGGAGGGCAGAGTGTTTCAGGCCCCCAGGAAGAGAATGAAGGCCCTTTCCGGTGCTTACTTGTGTGCTTCAGTCACGGAAGCACCCAGGTCCCTATATGAGATGGCTGTGTGGAAATGACAGTCTTAGCTGTCTATGGTTTGCTCAGGCATGCACTGAGCATCTTCTCTGTGACTGGATGATAGTGGATGTTGGGAGCTCAGAAAGCTGTAGTCCCTGTTCACACAGATCCCTGAAGCACTGGCTGCAATAATATCACAAGATAGGCTAACAGGGAGTAGTCTATGCCTGGCACTGTTTTAAGGTGCAAGGCTTTGAGAGAGGGAGAGAGGTTCTATTACTATTCACAGGTGATGAAACAAAACATTGAGAGACACAGAATTTTCTTCAGGGTTACCCCAACCAGCAGCAAGAGAGAACAGCGGGGTCTGCACCCGTGCAGACTGTTGTCAAAGTCCATATTTTTAATTTTTAAAAATGTATGTGTATAGGCATTTTACTAGAAGGCATGGCTGAGAACCATGTGTGTGCCTGGTGTCTGCAGAGACTAGAAGAGGGTATCAGATCCCTTGGAACTAGAGTTACAAATAGTTGTGAAACACCAGGTGAATGCTGATAATTGAACCTGGATCATCTGAATAAACTGCCAGTGCTCTTAACCACTGACCCATCTCTCCAGCATTTATAACTATTCTTTTTTAAATGTTTTTTTAAATACTTTTTATGTACATTGGTTATTCACATGCATATATATGTGCGAGGGTGTTGGGTCCCCTGTAACAGTAGAGACAGTTGTGAACTGCCATGTGGATGCTGGGAATTTAACTCTCTTCCTCTGGAAGAGCAGCCAGTGCTCTTAACCTCTGACCCATCTCTCCAGCCCTTGTAATTACTCTTAATCTTAATCCACCATTATCTAACATAAAAGGAAAAGGTTACACACAGCAGTGAGGAGCCTCAGTTTGCCAAGGGTACTGCAGTAGGCAAGCAAGGGAGTCATTTGCCAGTTGAACACTTCCTTGAGAACTTCTTCAGAGTGCTGTCCCAGAAAACAGTACTAGAAGTGGCCCAAGCTACCCTCAGAGAAGTCCAACCACTCTAACAGGCTATGTCTCAGTTTTCTCAGGGCTTTGACTACTTCTTGTCATTGAGGGACTCAGCCAGCCAGCTGAGCTGGGGGTTAACACCCAAGGGAGTCAACTGAAGAAAGGTCCGCCCTCTTGCCGTGGCCCCAGGGAAAGGATATGACTAGGATCAGCTGGTAATCATTTAAGGATGTCTTTGTGGCACCGAGGTGGGGAGGGGGTATGGAAAGGCCCAGAAATCAAGGCCAGGATGTGACAGATAGTTGGCCAGTAGGCATCCCCTGGACTGAAGGGACAAACATGAGGCCAGGTAGAAGGAGGAGCCACTTGGCCTGAAGTGGAGGCTCTGCTCACCAAGTGGTTCTCCTAGAAGGCTCAAAGTGGAAAGGGTAACTTGGTCTGGCAGTAGGGAAGGTGGCATCTGGTTCCAGAGAACTCAGGCCACTGAGGGCAAGGAGACCCTGCCTGGCCCACTCTCCAAGCTGTTGTCTGCTTACAAATGACTCATTTATCTTTCTGGGATTTTTTTTTCAAAATAGCTCACAGGAAAAGAGAGAGACCTCTACAGTGCTAAGAGTTAAGATATCTTCTTCCTGTTCTGGTCCTCCCCCAGTGCCTGCCAGCCATGTGTTCCCTCAGCAGAGAGCCCAGATCTGCTTCTGCAAGAACCACAAGCTCTGGAGGGCTTTTAATTTTAATTTGTATTATTTTATGTGTGAGTATTTACCTTCTATACCTTGTGCATGTCTGACATCCAAAGAGGTCAGAAGAAGGTTCTGGGTCCCCAAAAACTAGAGTTACAGACAGTTGTAAGCTGCCTTGTGGGTGTTGGGAATTGAAGCCCAGGTCCTCTGCAAGAACAGCCAGTGCTCTTAACCACTGAGTCATCTCTCCAGCCCCGCACTTCCACTCCAGAGAGTTTTATATGAAAAGTATTTCTTGACCTAGAAACCCAAGGAGGTGTAGGCAGGAGAGCAGCTGCTGCATGAGCAGACCATCCTGCCAGGGACCAGGTTGACTCAGAACAGGTACTGAGGCTGACTTGAGGAACAAGGACAGTCTGGCTGGCTGGTCCATCAGTGGCATAGCTACTGACCTCAGGGGCTCAACTGGGGACAGGTAGCAGCTTTAGAAGAACTGTGGGAAAACTCACTTGGCTAGGTCCCAATCTCAACTAAGCTTCTTCAGACACCACAGTAATTGTATAACTGTCCAGGTTTCCCCAACACTGTGCCTGGCCCTCAAGATACCCACACAACAATTCCCTCTCCATCTCTCCCCCTCCCAACTAGGCAATCACTACATTCCCTAACCCTGCTTATCTCAACTCCTAAAAATGTTCCTTCTTCTATCTCGCCCTGTCTTGTGCCTCTTACTCACACCACATCACTAATGAGAGCGACAGGGACAGTACATTATCATTTGCTAAGTGCTTCAGGTAGGTTAGGTTCTGTGCTGAGCACTTATATAGATTTGCCTCACGTAACCATCCTGCTGACAACCCCCTGAGAGGTACACTGCTTTGTTGGCCCGGTTTTACAGAGGAGAGAAACTGAGGCCAGAGAAACTGAAGTCCCTTTCTTAAGGGTATTCAAACTCAAGCAATCCTACCCTTAGAGCCACAGGCGACAATAAAGCTCCTGGCCCCTCACTAGATTCTGCCTTGCTGTCCCTTCCCTTCCATTTCTCACTCTCTGCCAAAGCAGTTTCCGTAAAACTCGACTCTGACTAGTTGTGACACTCCTGGCTCAGTGCCCCATTTGGGCTTCTGTAAAGGAGCCAGCCATGCCCTCCACTGCCGCTGTCCTAATCCAGACTGCCAAGCTGCTTGAACAGGAGATGCATCATCTATCTACTTCACCAGCAAAGTGCTCACTATACAGCTGAGCTGGCACTCACAGTCAACAGTGGCTATCCTGTCTTCTGTCTTTGCTCACCCAATACATATTCCACTAAGGCAAGGGGGATCTTTCCATGCACAGCTCTGGAGATCACAAGTCCCAAACTCCAACTTTTATTAAAGCACAGCAAAGCAGGGTCTCCCAGTCCATTGCACTTCTCACTGTGCTTGTGCTGTTCCTCAGCCTAGCTTACCAACCGGTAGCCTTTCCAGCCCTGTTCTCTAAATATCTCTATTGTCTGTTGTGGCAGTCACTACTTGCTTTTAAGGTAGTCCGAATTGAGATATGCTGTCTGTGCAAAATACATGCCAGAATTTGGAGATTAAGCAGGAAAAGAAATGTCAAACCCTTCTGTGATTTTCTATATTGATTTCATGTTTAAATGAATATATTTTGTAGAGATTGATGTAATAGGCGTGTAGAAACTACTTTTGTTTGTATTGACTCCTCACTGTGGCTCTTAAGGTGGCTAAACCCAGGAAACATCAAGCCTCTGCCTTCCTCTTGGATCTGTCTTCTTTTCTTTGGCTCAGGCTCTCCACTTGATGCTGCATATGCATAAGCATCATTATCGCCTGTCTATGCAATACAGCTCATCCTGCTTCAAGGCTGAAGGTACAGAAATGCCTGGGCAGACAGGCCCTGCCCCAAGAGGACAATTAGCTATGAAGGTGAGGCTGCTTCCTGGAGAAGATTGTCCTGTAGGAACCATAGCAGTCCCCTTAGGAATATGGCAGCAGCTTGCCACAGCTTATCAATCACCTTGTAGAACTAGAGCTAAAAGAAAGATGGGTGGGAACACACCTTGACCATGACTGGTTAATTATATATATATGTGTGTATTAGACATAATCAGTGACACTTTTGGGGGCCTTCCAGTGTGTTGGAGGCATCTCTGAGAAGCTCTGCTAGAACCTGGCTTGGATTGGACTTGTTGAGCCAGCTCAGCATAGATAAACTAAAATGAGTACTGTGGTGGGTATTGGGGGCTGGCAGGATAGACCAAAGCCCCTGACTAAGGTAATCTCTTAAGTGCCTCTGTCTCAATGCCCAAGGGTTTGGTCCCTGGAGATCAGCTCAATCCTGGAAAGGTTAGGAAAAAAAAGCTGAGGCTGGGCAGGGTGGTACACACCTTTAATCCCAGCACTCAGAAGGCAGAGGCAGGTGGATCTCTGTGAGTTCGAGGCCAGCCTGGTCTACAGAGTGAGATCCAGGACAGTCAGAGTTATATCTGACAGGTAAGGAGCAATAAAGGCCTGAGGGAAAGGGAACTCATTTCACAGACCATGAGCATGCACTGTTCCATACTGAGGCAGAGATTTGAGGTGGCATCTGCAGTCAGAGGACTGAGCTCAGACTTCATATCTGCTATGACTATGTACAGATGGAGCACCCCCTAACCGGAAAATCCAAGTCCCAAGTGTCCTCAAACCCCCAATTTTTTTGTTTTCAGGATGCATACAACTTTATAAGTGGAAAATTTTAGCCTGGATTCACAGGATAGATCATGGCAAAAGGACTGGCATCCTGATGTTTTCTAAAATTACCCTCAGACTGGGCGTGATGGTGCATAACTGTAATCCTGATACCTAGGAAGACAAGGCAGGAGGATAACAAGTTCAAATCCAGCCTGGTCTACATAGTGAGACTTGACCTCACACACACACACACACACACACACACACACACACACACCCTTCAGGCTCCATGAATAATGTTTATTTTCATATAAATTCTAATTAATTTCATGTTTGGATTTAAGACCTATCTTCAAGATATCTCATTGTATATATGCAAATATGATATTTTAAATATATATTCATATATGGAAATTGTTCATAGGAAATCTTTGCTAGTAATTCATCTGTTATTTTTAAGAGATACCAAATATGAAACACAAATAGCCATTTAAGATAAAGGATACTCAATCTATATTAAAGACGATTGAGTTGGGGCTGGTGAGATGGTTCAGGGGGTAAAGGCACTTGCCAAACAGGCCTGATAGCACCCATGAAGGTGGAAGAAGAGAAGTGACTCCACAAAATTGTCCTCTGACCTCCATATGCACATGCACATGCGCGCCATGTCACACATGCACACCTTCCACATACACATGGCATTTAATAACAATAATAAATTTTGAAAAGACCATTGAGCTGTACTCTTTAAATGGGCCATTTGTGTGATGTGTGAATTATATCTTAGTAAAGATGCTATGTAAAAATATTTATAAACTTTGCACCCAGGAGAAAAATAGCTTCCCCTATCTGTGCCTTAGTTTTCACATCATGGAAGGAGATGATGATAATAATGTATTTTTCATTTCACAGGGTAGCTATGAAAATGAAAAGAACCAACGGACATGAAACAGTAACATCATGCCCGTAGTGAGGGCACACTGAGTACTAGCTGGTATCCTTCTGTGCCAAGCACTGTGCTAGTCATGTCGTATACAATATTTTATTGCATCCTCACAACAATAATGTCACAGTGTATGAAGGGTACAGAAATCAGTCATGAGATGCCCCATGATGATGTGGGTGTCTATTGGCAGGCCTAGGTTTGGCTGTTAGAATTCCCACCTCTCCCTGTTTTGTCATGTCCCTCCAGTCACTAGACTTTTAGCTTCATGCAGGGCAAAACCATCTCAGGCACTGCCTCCCTTAGATGCTGATGACATGTGACAGGCTTTCTTAGAAGATATATCTTTGTGCCTATGGCTACTTTACCAGGTATCTCCTTGACAATGGAGGCTGCGTCCAGGGCTCAAAGCAGACTTGAAATCAAGAACTATTGAGCCGTGCTGCTTCATACACACCTCTGAAGGTAGTTTTGCGGTCAGCCATCTGAAGATTCATCTGAGGGTTCTCCAGTATCTACAGGGTCCCAGAAGCTGCTATCAAGGAATTTGGGTACTTTTTTATCCCCACTAAATTTTCCCCAATTTTTACAAAGCACCTCAAGCTCAGATTGGAGATTCACTCACTTTGAGCAAGGGATCAAATCTTTGTCTCATTCACTTACCAATTCTATTCATTCATATTTCTTCATTCATTCATTCATTCATTCATCACCTATTAGGTATTGAGGATACAAATATGAATTGGTTTCTGCTATGGAAAAAAAGGCTTGAGAGAACTGAGAAAGGAGAAACACATGACAGCTGGGAGGAGTATGTGTGTGTGAAGTGTATGCATGTGTGTGGGGGGTGGGGACTGGCAGGCAGAGACTGTCTCCTAGACAAAGTGTTTCTTGTAGAATAAATACCATTTCACCAAGGGTAGAGAAGGGGGAGGCAAGGGTGTAAGTTAAACGGCTTAGGCAAGCCTGGTAAAATGTGGCATTTTGGGTGGGTGGTGAGAGGCAAGAAGGCATGTAGTAGGAACACTGTGAGAGGTGGCTCTCATTCTGGCCCTGTGTGGCAGCTCAATGCATCAGAAATGGGCTTGGTGGGCCGGTGGGGGGCACTGAGGGTTTGTGGCCTCACCAGTTTGGTTTCAGAGAGAACCACAATGCCAGCAGAGTGAGGAAAGATTGGAGGGGCTGGCTTGAAGGCATAAGACCTTGGGGGAGAGGTCAGAGAAAGGAAATAAAGGTGGAGTCTTCCAAGGCTTGGAACTCACTAAGGTTTCAGTGCAAGAGAGGGAGGGAGAGAAATCCTAGTCCTAGGCTCTGGCTTAAGCAGCTTCAGGGTGCTGGGCCCTGAGGCAGGAACACTAAAAAGCAAAAATGTGCCCAACTGGGACACTAGACCATTGTATTTGGAGTCCGATGTTGAGGCACAAGGTGGGGCATGAGCTGGAGAGACAGCCAGTCTGCTCTCTGTGAGCCCTCAGTGGGCTTCTTTTTGTTGTCGGTTTGTTCCAGACAGGAACCCAGGCTGGCCTCCAATTTACTTTCAATCCTGCTTCCTGGGCTGAGATTACAAGCTTGTGTCACCGTGAACTTCTTGATTCTTAGTCTCATGTTCCTCATTCTACTCTGTCCATCTGACTTCAAATGACTTCTGCAAATGGATGGATGGTCTCAGTGACAGGGAACGTAGGATTTAGTAGCATGAAGCAGTAAGGTGTCTGCAAATGTCACTAGACTCAGAGTAGGACCTGGCAACTAAAAGGTTACTTCCAGGTAAGCCTCTCCAGAAGCAGAGATTTCCATGAGAGCCCTTCCCCACCCCCATCACACCCAGCCAGGGAAGGAGTTAGAAGAACTATGGGTATTGCTAGGAGAGGACCAACTGAAGTGTGATTTGCATATAATTTGCATAAGACAATCTGTTCTCTGGTAATTTTCAAGTGAAAATGTTATCATCACTCCCTGGAGGGTCACAGCACGATTTCTCTCTCCTTTGTTCTTTGGTACACACAGACTGCCCCAGGTCTGCCCTCTAGGAAGGCCTAATGGGGAGGAGGAGCTGAAGCGGGGAGAGGAGCAATGTCCTGGTTCAAGGGCTGCCATTCCCTCTCCAGTGCATAGTACAGACCACAATCGCTTCTAACTTAAGACCCCCATCACCACCCCCCACCTCTGCCTTGGCTGCTTCTTGCTACCCCCTGACCCCTCGACTCTGCCCTGCTCTGGGACCTCTTTTGGGGCCCAGTTACTAAGTCAGGCCCAGGCAGCTCAAGGCACAGACCTGGCTCAGGGGACACTTTCTAATAGGTGGATAATTGCCTCTGTTAATTGCAATTTGATTTTAGTAATTTTTCTCTAAGAGCTTAGGGGCCTCAGGCCCAGATATGGAAAAGGGGGTATAAGGGTGGAGCCTCCAAGCTGGGGTCAAATCACTCAGAGTTTACCACCTGCTGGTCCATCTCAGTGGGTCTAGGACCTGGGCAGCATCTCACCCATGCCTCAGTTCCTCAACAAAGACGTGCTGGAGATGGCTCTGAGGACCAGCAGGCCCCAGGGAATGGCTTGGCAGCATTGCACCTCTGGAAGGGGTTTGTTGGCAGACTGGCCAAGTTCATTGCCTGAGCTCCATCACAAGGCTTGGAGGCCTTCCAGCCAGAGCTGGAACATTCTTCTAAGGCTATCCCCGTCCTTCCCACCCTTTCTTGGGACTGCCACCATCTCGTCCCTCACCAGCCAACTGTGTCCTCCAGGGTCCCTCAGAGCATGTGGTTTTGGAATCCTGTGGCCTCATGGGCCACTGTGTTTCCTGTTGTGGAAGTTTAGTTATGTATAAAATGTTTTATGCACAGTGGGTGAGGGGCTCCCTAGGTCTTGGCATTTTGTATTGTCTGCAGGTGTTGGATTTCTGTGGGGGATGTGTGATTGCTTATGATCTGCACCTGAGGAGTTCTGGATCAATAAAAATACCTGAGCTCAGATGCTCCAGGTTCCACTGGCAGTATGGCACTGGCCAGAATGGTGGTTCCCTCTGCTGAGATCTGACAGGGTATACACCAATGAGAATGCCTCCTTGTCATCCTTGGTGATATGCCACAGCAGCATACAACAACAATTTCTAGTCCCAGATATTCTGTAATTTAATATGTGGTCCAAGCTGGCCTTAAACCCTAAGTGATCTTATCTCAGCCTCTTGAGTGCTAGGATGACAGTTGTGAGACACTAGGTCCTGCTGTTTCTTGGTCTTAAAGCAGGGAAATGACACTATCCCCACAATGGGATTGTGGTGAGGATTCAAAACAGTTACTGTGTGCCACATCTTCCACCCCGGCACCCAGCTCTTATTAAGTTCTCTGTAAGTGATGCCTGTACTCTGGCTTTTATGATTAGTGATCTCAGGGAACTCAGGGTTGACCCCTCACGTTGCAGCTGGTGGCCACATAGATCCCTGGGGAGAATCATGTGGGAGGGGGTGCCTGGAGGTTAGGAACTGCCTGGGATGATGCTGGAGGCTGGGAGCAGCTGACAGGCTGTAGTATCCTGAGCAGAAACTACCCCATTGAAAGCTGGACACCTTGGAACAGAGACTGCATACATGATGTCTCTTGCCAATCCACTGTTTACCACCTCTGCCTCCCTTCTAAACTGCCATTTCTTCACTCAGAGAACTTCTAGGAGGAAGGGGAATCCAGGAATGTTGAAATTTGTGAAGCTGCTTTGCTCCTTGCAAAGGCACATAGTAGAGACAAATGGGCCAGGCTTCCAGCTCCTATGCTGGTGTGTTAGTTGTGTCTTTGGCCATGGTCTCCCTATCTTCCAGCCTCAGTTTGCCCTTCAGTGCCCACATAGGATGGCTACAGGATTAGCTAGGATAACAGGCAGCAGCATGCTTCATAAATAGCCATTTCCTCCCCTGCCCCCTCCCCTTCCCACACATGTAAGGGGAGCAATTATCTCCCTGTGTTTATGTATGTACTGCCTGCCTTTCCCCACCCAGTTCCTCCCTCACTTGGAGGTGTCGGGCCACTGCCTTCCTTACCACCGCATACAGGCCCTCTCTGTTGCTGGCAGGGAGCAGGAGGGGGTGATGGAGGCAGGTAGTGGTTTGGGGCCCTGGTTGAGTGTCTGGGTGCCTGCCCACCACCTCTGGCCAATTGCTGCCTGCAGTGTGCTCATTAAGTCCAGCGGACCCCAGAACAGCATCACAGGCCTTTGCCTCAGCCCAACCCCCAGTGGCCTAACAGGGGAAGGGCTGCACAGACAAGGCTCTTTGCTTGAGGATGGGGAGTGCGGCGGGGTAAGGTAGAGCTGCGCTGGGCAGTGGCCCAGAGAGGAAACAGAAAAGGGGTAGGCAGGGGTCTGGGGAAGCCTGGTGTGTTAGGCAGGGCAGGAGTTGGGAGATGTAAGCAGAAGGCCACAATTTCGGCTTGGTCTTGGACTGTGCTGGGCCTGGTGTGGCTGGCCCTGCCTGTAAAGGAGGTGTTGACAGAATGATGGGGTGGGAGGTCCCCAGATGCGGGCACTGCAGGGCCAGCATGCTGGGAGGTGACTGCCTGGTACCTTTTCCTGGGCTTCTGGATTCTACTACTTACTGTGGACTTGATTTGTGTGTTGGGAGAAAGTTCTTTCAGTTTCCTCCTGTCTAAACTGGAACTGAGAATAAACACACAGTGAAAGCATGCCTGGAAATGGTGCACACTAGATCCAGGAGTGGAGTTTCCTGGGCAAGAGAAAGGAGGAGAATGGGTCAGGAAAGAGGTGTCCAAGGGCCCTCATCTTTCTCTGGATTGCTTTGATCCTAAAACTAAATGGGAAGTAAATGTGGAGTACCATAGAAGTTTACCAGAGCTGTATGATGGGGACACAGGTGGTTGCTACACTGTATGTTTTGCTGCATTTTGGCATGTCTGAAATGTTCCATAGTGAAATGATCAGTGGCAGCATCATAGGCATCTCTTAAGAGAGAGAAGCTGTTGTGCCCTGAGAAGGCCTCCAAAGCAGGGTGGTTTCCTGAGGCAGAGCCCTGTGGAAATCTAAGCATCTTAAGTTAAGTGAGTACCAAAACTCATTCTCAGACTCCTATTGTCTTCAGTGTACGCCTTCCACTGGGCAGACACGCACATGGAACGAGTCAGAGAAGTACTATAAAGAGAGTCTGCGAATGGGCCTGTGAATGATGGCCCACAGCAGGCCACTCCCAGCCCTCTCCACTGCCAAATACCAGCTCATCAGGCCAAGCCTCCAACAGTGGCAGCCTGGAGGAGTGGTGTACAAGTTAGAATCACCTGGGAGTTTGGAACAGTATATGCGTGTAGGGTGGAACACGGAAGTCTATAAATCCCCAGTCTCCCAGGTTGTTCTTATGGGAAACCCTGCTGGAAACACCTGGATGATGACCTGCAGGGGTTGTTCCACCACCCCTCAACATCTGCCTCTTCCCTGCTTTGAGAGAATGCTGGAACCTAGACACAACCTATTGCCCATTTGCGGGCCAAAGCTACTACTTCCTGCAACCTTTACTCTTCAATAGCATGTGCCTAGAGTCCAGCAACACTGCTTAGGGAAGCAGCAGCACTGAGGTTAGAGGTTAGATGTGCTGAGATGTAATTAGGATGACTGGATTTGAATACTGGCTTAGCTTCTTATTAGCTAAGTGACCTTAGGCAAGATTTTTACCTTCTCTGTAACCCAGTTTTCTCCCTTGTGAGGGTTGTTACAAGGTTTAAATGGGAGATTCCATGAAAGATGCTTGGTTTATATTATAGTCTCAAGAGATAGTACCAGTTAGTGTTACCAAGATCTTGCTGTCCAATGCACATAGAAGCCAATAATGAAGCCTGAGTAAGAGCTCTTGTACACAAGCATGAGGACCTGAGTTCTCATTACCACCACCCATTTAAAAGCTAGGC
Source organism: Cricetomys ansorgei (assembly GCA_026225945.1). Taxonomy (NCBI): domain Eukaryota; kingdom Metazoa; phylum Chordata; class Mammalia; order Rodentia; family Nesomyidae; genus Cricetomys; species Cricetomys ansorgei. The sequence continues at coordinate 604,628 of JAMJFZ010003463.1, forward strand.
AGGCCACATGCTGTCCTAACCTTAAAAAAGGCAAGCCCCAGGATCAGTTCTGTTTCAAGGGAATAGGGTGGGGAGTAATAGAGAAGGAAATCTGATGATTTTGAGCTTCTCACATGACTGACTAGATGAGTTGATTTCTTCTGTTCATGTCCACTCTGGAAGAGTAAGTTCTAATCAGCAAGAATCACTAATGAAAGTCCCAGTTGCTTTTCCTGGAAGGAAACATAAAGAATTTATGGTCAGATGTGTCCAGGTCATAGCAACACCATTACCATTCTTGCCAATGGAGATTGTTCATTGTCATTTCCATTTTTTTCCCTCTCTTGCTGAAGGATAAGCCCAGAGAGGACAGGAATCATGCCTTGTTGTTTTTGTGTGACCCCCCTCCACTTTATCTGAATTCTTTGAGGCCAAAGCTCTGCCAGGGACACACATTCAGGGACATAATGGATACATGAGAAAAATGTTGGTTAAAACAGACTGAGTTCAATCATCAGAGGTCTATTACAAGCCAGCTATATGCCAGGCATGGTTCTATGTGTCAGCAGCAAAGCACAGAGTCAGCAGCACCAGCACTGTGGTGGGGCGGCCCTGGCTGTTGCTTCCCAGCTGCTGGTGGTTAAGTATCCCTCTCTATCTGCTTCCCATGTCTGCCTCTGACTGGCATTTGTAAGACTGTAAGAATCCCCATCCACTGGGGATGCTGGAAATACTAGGGAGGGATTGGAGTGTCTCTGCTCAACTTTGTTAGTTTTTCTAAAACCAAATGAAAGCTCTTATGCATCAGTTGGTGAGCAGGAAGAATTAGTGCAGGCCTCCCAACTGGAAACTGGCAGACACACATGGCTTCTCCTCACCCAGATTCCACTGTGAGCCTCAGGGTGCAGGGAGCTTTGCACTTCAGGTTCCTTGTCAGGGAGTACACTTCTGGTATGTGTGTGGGGGGGGTGTGGGGGGCAGATGGGTAAGACATCACAGAATCACAGGCAACTTTAAAAATGAGTTTTTTTAAAAAAAGATTTAAAAAAAAATTTCTTGAGAAGGTACTAATATGGCACTAAATTTCTCCAAACAGAAAACACTTCTGCCAGCCATGGTGGTATATACCCACCACCAGAGAGACCAAGGTCATCCAGGGATGCATATGGAAAGCCTTTAAAAAAAATAAACTTCTCATGGGTGATTATCATCACCTAGGTGAACTTTGGCCTTCCTGACTCCTCTTGCACACCTACCCTTTGTTACTGTCTAGCAGAAATATCTGTATCCTCCCCTCCCCCATCTTCCTTTCTACTTCATCATGCCCAGCAACTTCTCCAACTCACCCCCAGCACAGCAGAAAGCATCCTTGTAACTGTCCCAACTCTAAAGCCACGCCGCACATGGCCCTGGCTTCAATGCCAGTTTCCTTGCCACTCTAACCTTTTCCCTCAGAGAGCCCAGTAGAAATATAGAGATTATCCTCCCAGCCTAACGTGTGGGTATTTTGCCTCACCTTCCCTTGGATGCTGGAAAGTATTGTCATTTGGGTTCAAATTATTTGTTTCTTATACTAGAGGATGATGACGAAGAATAAGAATAAGAATAGGAATAGGAATAGGAATAGGAATAGGAATAGGAATAGGAAGAGGAAGAGGAAGAGGAAGAGGAAGAAGAAGAAGAAGAAGAAGAAGAAGAAGAAGAAGAAGAAGAAGAAGAAGAAATGTGTGTGTGTCCACATATACATGCATGTGTGAGTGTGTGCTCAGGCACACACATGCATATGAAGCATCTAGTGCAGTCAGTGCCTGGCTGTGAGAAAGTTCTCAAGAGAGTTGCTCTATATGGTGGTTACCTGTGTCTCCACATGACCTTTTCAGTTCTGAGGCCACAGAAAAGAGAGAGGTGAATCCCTGTCCCCAGTCTACCCTAGACTTCACAGTCCAAGAAGGAAGATGAAAAGCTATGAAAGCTGCTGATACAAAGGGCCATCTAAAAGGAGAAGGGAAAGGGAAAGCCACTAATAGGGAACACCAGGTGATAGAGCAATTTGAGCTGTATCTCAGGGATGAATGGAAAGCAATGGGTGCTAGGGATGTGGGTGTCAGGTGAGAGGTACTCAATGAGCCAAGCAAGCAAAGGACAAAGTAGCTTGAGTGCTGGTGGCAGTATAGATAGAGGCCACACTGTGACTAGTCTTGAACACCAGGTGAAAACGTAGACTTATTCCTGTAGGCGATAATGAGCCATCAGAGGCGTTGTAAGTAAGGGAGTACATGATCAGAGCCGTGTTTAAGGAAGATTAATTAAAAATACTGTATGGTGTGTTTAATTCATGGTTAGCCCTGGGCTGTAGAGGAGACAGGAGATGAAGCAAACAAGGCCCCAATGAACAGGCAATTCACAAAGTAACAGCCAATAAACATATGAAAGGATGTTCAACCCCACTAGAATGCAAAGAAATGCAAATTAAGCAACACTGAGATACCATATTTGGCCTATCAAATTAGCAGGGATTAAAAATTTAAAAACCCTCGCTGCCGCCTAGGGTTTGTGAGGCCAGCCATTACTCATTGCTGGGCGGGGCCCTGAGCAGCAGCAAATCACCCCGGCCTTGGGAGGACAGTCGAAAAGCTTTTTTTTAAAAGGGCATATTGTATAACTCAGAAACCCTACTTTTAGGTATTTATCCTAAAGACATCTTTGTGGATGTAAGTGAAAACTCATGCCCTCCGTGTCCTGGGTGTTACTTATAAACGCAAATAACTGTGTTGTATGAATGGGGAGAGGGTTCAAATTGTGTTCAGATTTCAGAGACTGGACATTAACATTTCTGAATCCTCAAAGGCTGGAGGCAGGAGACCAAAAGGGTATTTAAAAAAAAAACTGTTGTGGTACTCAGGTCAGGTCTCTAAGAGGAGCCACTAAAATTTGTCCTGGGACCAGACGGTGCCTTTGTTTGGCTTTGGACATTCAGGCTGGCCTCTTGGTCATGCAGATGTACCTCAAGTACCTATTCTTTGTCTTGGGGAGGCCCTGACTCCATATGCAGATGCTGTAAGCAGCGATGTTAAGCATTCTGTTTAATAATGTAAAAGGCTGTCTTCGTGGAGGGCTTGGAGGGGGGGCGTCTCTACAGACTCTCTTGTGATGTTAAATGATTTTCAGCTTGCTTTGGTTAGGCTTTGCAATAGCAAGGGGGCAGGTGGGGCGGGGGTCACTGACAGCCGTGGCATGAGAATAGAAAGGACAGAAGAAAAGAGCTGTGAGTTTGAGGAGCCTAGGTTCCCAGGCCTGAGGCAGAAGTCTGTGCTAAAAGACCATGACCGCCAGCAGTGAGCCCTGGGAAAGGGCAGAGATTCTCAGAGGAAAGCAGGTCGTTGTGGCGATTGCAATTCCTTGGATCAACATTGCTCTAAAGGAAGGTCTGTGCTTGAGAGGATTTTAGGTGGTTTGCCGAAGAGAAAGGAATGGAAGACTTGCTTAGGATGAAGTGCGGGCTAAAAAGGAGAGGGCATGCTGATAGAAAGGCTGATATTATGAACATGTACTAGAAGTGGTGGAATGTGCAGACAAGTCTAGAAGGTTGTTCGGGAACATTGCTGTGTGCCGGCCAGGAGTCATCAGCAGGTGAGTAAGTTAGGCTCGGCTGGGGATTGGAAATTGACAGCCGTGCTGTTGTTTCCCACACGTGGCCCTAGGAACCTAATGGGGCTACAGAACACTGAGGGAGGGGAACAAAAGGTGCTAGAGGGGAACAGGGACACTATCCGGCACTGACCCAGGATATAGTCAATAAAGCGTAAGTGTCAGGACAAGTGTCCCCTGAGGCAAGAGCAGTATAAGACCAAGAAGGGCGCTGTGCTTGTTCTGGAAGCCCAGGTGGGTTCTGAGACTTATGGCCATTTGGATTTTTAAGTGGGACTGTGGATGGCTGAAGGACTTGGAAATATCCAGGTCATAAATGCACAGGGTATCAGCCAGGTGGTGAAGCAGCCATTCTAAACACTGGTTTGAAAGGATTTCTGTTGATGGGGCAGGATGTCAGTGAGATACTATGAGGTAAACAGCCCCCCCCCACACACACTATACACAGAGCGGGCGGGGGGGGCAGGCACGGAGAGGGAGAGAAATCGCAAAATAGTATGAACTTAATCATCTTAAAAGGAGATGGATAAGAAACATACCAAAATAGTGTGGATGCATGATCACCATGAGGTGATCAAGGAGTCCTGAGAAAGCGCTATGTTTGAATCAATCAGGGAATATTGTGGTGTGAATAATCATGACCCCTCAAAATTCATGATGGCATTAAGTAAGAGCAGTGGCCTTAGGTGGTAATAGCATCATGGTGGGTTAGGATTAGTGTCTATGTTACAGGACTCAGGGGGTCACAATCTGTGCTCTCAACAAGCCAGTTTTGGCCACCTGTCCTCAAAAAGCCAATTTAAGGAGCCAAATTAATAGTGGAAAGCAGATAAAGGAGATTTATCTAATTTGGCCACATTGGGAAGAGGGACAAACACATCTAGTGACCCTCCCAAGTCTGTCTTTTAGGGGCTTGAGGGTGGGGTTTAAAAAAAAAAAACAAGAGATACGCATAATTAAACAGTCTGGTGAGGTGCAGCTCCCTGCACCCTTAGTCTCAGCTCCTAATCTCCTGTAAGGTCATGTGACAAGTTGTGACTGTCCTGGAACAAGCTCCTCCTCTGGATGTCCCCAAGGCTTCTGCCGTTTTTCTCTCCTAGTAGTAGATTTCTGGGGAAATACTAATTTCTAGGGATCCATTATTTCAACAATCTGATATCAAAGATAAACACACGCATGTCTTTAGAATATATCCATCCCAGCCACACAGGCTGTTTAGTCCCAGAGACCCCAGATAGCTCTCCATCCATGTGAGCTCTGTTGGCAGTCTACAACTAACAGTAACTTTCTTAGTTCTCCAATCTTGGACTCTTTGCCTGCAGAAGTGTGAGAAATGCACTTCTCTAGTTTTTGAGCTGTCTGGTCTTCCTATAGCAGTCTGAACTAAGAAAAAATCAGAAAAGTACCTGTTTGCCAGGCCACTTTCTTGGTTTAATTTTGTTTTCTTGTTTCGAGAAAAATACTACAACTCAGAGCGCAGCCAGAAGTGGGTTGCAGCCATCTATGAGAGAGATGACAAGGCTCTGTGCTCCCACCTAGGCAGCTGACAGAAAAAGAGGATCTGAGGAATACTAAGATGCAAGAACCTGAAAGACTCTGTGACAAATTGGATGAGGGTAAGGCAGAGGGGCACCCAGGTATCTGGTGGAGCTTGGTATGGGTGGGGCAGGAGATCTGGAGAACGAATATATCTAGCCTCAGGCACAGCTGTCACAGAGACCATGCCAAGGGCAGAGCAGAAGCCCCTGAGTATTCTCACAGCTTTGGTAGCTGCCAAGAGACAATTTTCCCACCACTGAGGAAGACAGCCTCAGGGAAGGCCTCAAATTGGCTGGCTTGGCTGAGTGAGGAGATATCTTCTCAGTTACCAGGGAGGCCTAGGCGGACAGATCCACTGAGCCCCAGAGTTACAAACCAGCCTGGGAAACAGGGCAAGATTCCACCTCACAAACACAGAGCAAAACAAAAACAACAAAACAGAGATAGTGATTGACTGGCTGTTAGTCCCTGCTCTGCCTGTGCCAAGCAAGCTGAGTCTATACCCAATGACAAGGATCTGGATATCATGCTGATGACTGGGCTCTGATAATCCAATGAAGGTGGGCCCTCAATATGGACCTTGACCCATACAAATTTGTTGATGTATGTCCAGGGAGAAAGAAGGCCATTCAGATGGTCAAGTTAAAACATCACTATCTATCACCTATCTATCTACATATTTATATCTCTCTCTATAAATATATCATAGCCTCCAACTTCCCAACTGCCAATGTATCTCCTCTCTATCTCTAAGGTCACTACCCAGGTCAGCACTCAGTGTCTGTCACAGGGCCACTTGCCCTACCTCTGGCTCTGCAGCTTCAAACTGTTTAGTATAGTACTGCTGCCACTAAGACTGGAGTAGAATGAATAGTGACTCAGAGTTCTGCCACTTCCTAGCAGAGTGGCCTGAGCGAGTTATTTCCCCTCTGGCCTACAGTAGCTCTGGGATTGAAAGAGTTAATATTGGGAAGGCACTTAGAACAGGGTCTGACAAGTTCTGCATGACTTCTGACTGTCATTCTCTCACTTAAAACTCCAGCTTTTCTTTCTTGAGCTTTCCCTGCCTGTTCCTCCTCACCTCCCATGATGCTGAGTGGGGCCTTGGGAAATGCCGAATGTCTTGCCTCTTTGAATGAGAAGAGTCTTGGGCACTCTTTCTCTTGTGTACTCTTGAGTTGTTTTGGGTTACTTCTTTCTCATAGATGAGGAAGTTATGTTTCTGTGATATCAGCACAGCTGGCATGAGGCCAGGTTGGGGTGCTCCTGGGGTTCTGTGGTCAAGGCAGCAGGAAGAGGGCCTGATCAAAGGTCGGTGGCACCCAATTCCAGTTTCACTGTTGCACCTGATTCACTATATGGTTTCTGAATACACCTTCTTCCTTCCTTCCTTTCCTCAGCTGCTTCATGAAAGGCTTGGGTTAGAAAGACCCTGGGGGCACCCTATCAGTAGGTATCTGGTACCACCGTGCCTAACCTCACCCCTCACTGCCTCTCCTGAGATTGGCCCCTGGGAGAAGAAATGGCAGTGGAGAGCAGGGGCAGGGAGAGGTGACAGTGCTGGAGGCAGAGGCAGAGGACTCATTAGGCGTTAATGAACTACAGTCGAGCATATTGATCACCTCTCTAATCATTCCCTCCTAATTCAGTCCTCAGGGTCAACAGGCCTCTGTCTTTCCTGGGCTTTGTGCCCATCCTCTCTCTAAACAGTCAAGGGCTCTTGGAAGGGCTGCCAGGCCCACAGAGCATGAGCAGGAGGAGAAGTGCTAAAGTGTGAGCCCCACCTCCAGCTTGCCGCCCCCTCTCTCCTGCAGTGGTGTGGCCAGTGCCAAGTTCATGAGCATGCTGCCAGGGAGGTCCATGGGGCTCCACATTTGTTTTAACACCATGCTGTCCCACCTTGAAATTCTTAATTTTTTTTTGTCAAGGGATTTCCTATTTTTCATTTGTGCCCAGCCTTCCACAGGCTAGCCTGTGGGCTTCACATATGGCACCTACCAGAACACACAGAATGGAAGCCTTGCTTCATTTTTCTTTCCTGTAGTCATAAGCTACACATTAAGAATCTCTCCTAGTTGTATACAACTCTAAGGGAATCACAAGTTTGTGGGGCATTCCAGCCTTCCGAAGGCAGAGGCAGGGGAATCTCTGTGTGTTTGAGGCTACCCTGTTCTACACAGAGAGTTCCAGGCTCTGTCAAAAGAAAGAACATGAGACATTACTCCCTGTTCTGGGTTTGAATGGGAAATGCATGTTCTTCAGCTGGTGGCAATACTTTAGGGGTCTGTGGAACCTCTAATCTGTGGGGCCTAGTTGAAGAAAGTGTGTCACTAGGGACAGGACTTGGAAGGTTGTGCTTGCTTCTGGTTTCTTGCTCTATTTTGTTTCTGGGTCCACAGGTATGTATTCAAGTTGTGCTGCATGCTACCACTAAGAAAGAAGGCTCCCAAGGCCAGTGCAGGAAACTCTACAAGCCAGGTTTTTGGAATTTAGAACTGGTGGCTGCAAGTCAAACTCCACAGCTCCTACCTGGCATGGTTTTCCGCTGGGCCCAAGAGCCTAGGCCTATGTTGGCACACCCTCCTCCTGAGGATCACTAGCTGTGGAGCCTCCTGGCCCTCCACTGCCCTTGGGGATGAGGTACCTTCAGCCTCCCTCAGATCCTGCAACTGGCGGCCAAGTCTGGCTAGTGTGTGCATGGGTGGCAGAGGGCCCAGATATCCCTTGCTTAGCTCCCTCAGGCTGTCGTGGTTCCCTGGGGCCCAATTAAGCCAGTGCTTTGTCCCTGGGCAGCAGAGGCGGGTGTCCCTGGCACTCTTCGGCTCCACACTCCATCTCTTCATCAGCTGTCGCCAGACAGTCCACATAATGTGGGGATTTCATGCTCAATATTCTTGATGAAAGTGGAACATCAAAACCTCAGCGGGGTGGACACATAGAGACTAAGTGAGGCTCTCACCCAAGGAGCTATCATCTCAGCAAAGGAATCGGTAAAGCCCCTCTACCAGGCTGCCATGGATTGTTATTGTCATTAGTGTCGGTGTCGTTATTGGCTTCCTTGCATCTGAGTAGAAATAATAAGTTATCCCTTGCTTTTTGCACATGTGTGTCTGTGTGTGGAATCTCTTGGCTGATAGCAATCTCTGCCTCTTGTCATACTAAATATTGATCGGCACTGTTGCGAGACACCAAGGCTTTAATCTTCTGGCTGCTGCTCCCCGCTACTGATGTGGGCGTTGGGGAGGAAGATCATATTGTTTCTTCACACACCTGTTTTGCCACTTGCTTTGCTCCTGCACAACACTTGGGCTATTAATGCCATGGGAAATTGGCTTTCCTGTAATGTCACTTTCTCTCTTCACTTTTCTTGTGGCTCCCTGGAAAAGCACTTTTCTGGTGTGCCAGCCCCAGGCAGTCACCACCCACACAGTACCTTAGAGCTCAGGCAAAGGAAATGGGGGCTCTCAGTCTTTCTTTTGTTCTTCATTCATTCAGTAATTGTGCTATCAAACACTCGTGAAGTAGCTACTGCAGGACAGGCCCAGGGCTAGGTTCTATGAATGCAGAAGTCCGTGGGGCTTAGTCTCTGACACCCACTCAGGGCTTCCAGTCCACAGGAAATGACCCTGTGGCAGTGTCATCAGCTTGTGGCAGGAAGGCAGAGTAGCCACACAGGTGATCCAGCTGAGGTGAGGCAGCTGTCTGATCCCTTCCTGGAAGAAGAAGAGATCTCAGGTCTGGATTTTGAAGCACACACTTTGAGCAAAAGAATAGCCCTCAGATGAGAGCATTGTCTACTGCTGGTTAGAGCCCTGTTCTGCCACTAATCTGCTTGACCTGGAATTAGGTCATAGGCCCCATCTGGCTTCCATCTGTAGTTTTCAAGATTTATTTTATTTGTGTGTGTGTGTGTGTGTGTGTGTGTCTGTTTTTGCACATGAACATTTGCATATGTGCACATGTGGGTGCCAGTAGAAGCCAGAAGTAGTTGGATCCCCTGGAGTTACAGATGGTTGTGAGCCACACAATGTGAGTGCTGGGAACTGAACTCTGTTCCTCTGCAGAGCAGCAAGCACTCCTAACCACCGAGCCATCTCTCATGACCATCTGTCTTAAGATGAAATATTAGGACACGGCCAGGTGGTATAGCTCTGTAATCCCAAACAACTGAAAGACTGAAGCGAGAGGACTATGAAGCAAGAGTTCAAAGTCTCACTACGGGGTACATAGTGAGAAATTTTCAGGGAGGAGAGAAGGAGGAAGGGAAGAAAGAGAGAGAGGGAGAGGGAGAGGGAGAGAGGGAGAGAGCTATGCAGGAGAATTGTTGCAAGTCCCAGGCCAGCATCCACTAGGCAAGAGTAGGGCTACAGTGTGAAACTCAAGAAGCAGGAGAATCTCTGAAACTTCCAGGGCAGCCTGGTCTACATAGAAAATTCCAGGATAGCCAAGACTAAATAGAAACTGTGTCTCAGAGGCTTGGGGGTTGGGGGGTGAGGGCAAAGTGTTTTTCCTAGGTGGAAGGTGTCTGTGACAATAGAAAAGAAGATAGAAAGATGAGCCTGTGCTCAGAGTTGTGACACTGACGGGGAAGCTTCTGAAGGGAGTCTGACCCTGCCAGTGCTAGGCTTCTGCCTACCATGGAAGGAGAAAGGAATGTACCTGAATTGTGCTGGGCAAAACAGGAGGCATTTTCTCCTGTGGGATGGATGGCATGATGCAGTTAAGGGGGGTCTCTGGATCTCAGCTCAGGAGCCCACCCAGGGTGTGCCAGGTTTCTAAAGAGATTGACTCAGCAGGTGGGATGAAGGTTTAGACTGGCTTAAAGCCTGCGTCCACCTCCTAGGAGCTGGCAGACCTTGAAGAAAACACTCAATCTTCAGTTTTCACACTCTAAAATGGAGATAATGACAATCCTGATGTCACTGAGGTTGCAATGAGGTAATAAATTGAAGCGACTTGGCCAGCATATACCAGGGGCTCCCATGTCATTGCTACTAATGGCTGAGGTCACAGAGTCACTGAATAGCAGAGCTATAATTCCAACTGAGGTTGGCTCAAAAAGCTGCCTCTCTGCTGGCCTTTGTGTCCTCTTGTCTGCTGCCTGCTTTCTGGCATGGCCACTCAGCATCTCTCTGGAGCTATACTGAGCTAAGTGTCAGCTGGGACACTGTCTCCTTTCTGCTCACAGAGCTCATGAAGCCAGCTGCTGGATTTTAGTGCTGAGTGATAAATGCTACCAGAGGGGAGGGAACACAAGGCCCCCGGTGCCCAGCCAACCATCAGCATTGTTGGGAGGAAGAGGAAGTCAGCCTATTAAAGACAGCTCTGGTAGGTCCCACTTAATGTCTATTCTTCCCTTCTCCCCTACTAACAAAGCCCTAGTTTCACCCATGTTGGTACTGCCTAGCTTACAGACTATTTCCCTGCCTCATCTATGACTACATGGACTCAATTCTGACCAGTGAGATATAGAAGGAAATGTCATTTAAGATTCCTGGGTACCTGCTTAACAAGAAGGTGATTTGATTTGGATGTATTCTTTTTCTCCTTTCTGCTATATAGAATGTGATGACTGGACCTCCAGTGGCTGAACCCTAAAGGGCCTTTAAATGTGAAGTGGGTATTAGGATGTTAGGGAAGAGAGATGGAAAGAAAAGAGAGATCTTGATGGCTGTGGTGTCATATCCCCAAACTTTCTTCTCCCAGGCGTGTTGCATATGAGATTGCAAACGCTTTGGGTTCCTTTGTTTGTTGAGACATGGTCTCACTGTGTCCTTAGCAGGCTGGTCTTGAACTCACAGAGACCCACCTACCTCTGCAAGCCTCTTCCAAGGGCTGGGATTAAAGGTGTGTACCACCTTTAATATAGGCCAGCAAACCCTATATTTTGTTTTTCTGAGACAGAGTATCACTATGTAGCCCTGGCTGTCCTAGAACTTGCTATGTAGACCATGCTGGCCTCCAACTCATTATGTAGACTGGAGATCCTCCTGCCTCTGCCTCTGGAGTGCAGAGATTAAAGTCACCAGCCTGGCTCAAACCCTTTGTTTTAAGATAGACTGTTTTGGGTTCAGTTCTCTACACTGAATCAATTCAATTCCTATCTGACTCAGGAAAAAAACCCACAGGGAAGAAATAATTTGTATGGGCTCTTGGGATAAGTAATTCTGCAAAGTGGAAACAGCCATTAAAGGCATGGAGGTTTGAAACTTATGACAGCTGACAGCATTGGCAAGGGTAACCAAGAAAACTGAACATTCATTGGATACCATGGGTCTCAGCCATAATGGACTCCTGGCATTCTTCAGTAGCTCTGAGAACTGGTAGCTTCAGTTTGTTCACTAACTTTTTGTTGTTGTTGTTTTACTGAACCGAGATAAATAACTCTTTTCCAGCATCCAGATGCTATGCTTTCCTTTTTGCAGATAAGAAAACCAAGGATTAAGGGGTTTACTGGCCTATCCTAGGTTACTCACTGGTAATGACTGAACTGATGGGCCTGAGTCCATTGTCTCTTTGCTGAATCTCTAGCATGGGTCAGAATCACCAGGAGGAGTCATTAAGGCACAGCTTACTGGATGCTACTCAGAGCTTCTGATTCACTAGGTCTGGGGTGCAGTCAAGACTTGTATTTCTGATAGCTGTGGTGCAAGGTGAGGGTAGCGGTACTGCTGTTTTGCAGATCCACATGGGAACCACTGGATTGCAGCAGTAACTGGGGACAGAGTCTCCTTGTAGCAGATATAACAGAGTGGAGGCACTTGACTGAGCACACGCTTGTGTCTCTAAAGCTATTGAGATGTCTCTTATCAGCTTTCTACTATGCTGGGCTGGGTTGGCACTTGAGTTGAGTCCAGGCTGGGCAAAAGCTCTGATCATCCCACACTAGCAGGCAGCTGCCAATTTCTAGCTAAAACAAAAACAGACACAACCCTTAGAGGCCCTGGTGGATTTCTCTGGCTCCTCGGCTCCTGGCCTCCAGAAGGGCTACTGCTGGCCCACCAGGAAGGAGGAACAGGATGAAGGACATTTTTGTAGACCAGGAATGAATCTGCATCTTGCTGCTAAGCTCTAACCAGATGTGAGAGATTCCATAAGCTTCCAAGAGGTTGCCTGAGCTGAGGACTGTAGCAGAAATGTTTTCCTATCCTTTCATGCAAGCATTGTTATTTTAAAATGTGTCTTACTAGTGTGCCCTGGTGGTATGTCATTTCTGGCTATGAATTCCCAGAGGTCAGGAGACCCTTTTGTCAGTGGTGAGGAACTGAAAATGAAGATGGCGCCAGAGAGATAGCTCAGTAGTTGAGAGTACTGGTTGCTCTTCCAGAAGACCGGGCTTCAGTTCCCAGCACCCAGATGTTGACCCACAACCATCTGTAATTCTAGTTGCAGGGGATTCAATGCCCTCTTCTGACCTCTGAGGTTGCCAGGCATGCACATGATGAACAGACATACATGCACTCAAGAATTCATACATACAATCTTTTACAAATGGTGACGATGGAGTTGCCAGTGACGTAGATTACATAATTGTTGCTGGTGGTCACAGAGAGAGAGAGGAAAAGGAGAGCAGAGGCAGAAGTGGAAAGATGTAGATGGATGAGGATGAGGGAGGCAACACAGAGGTGAAGTAGGTGGAGGAACACGAGGCAGATGCACACCGAAGCAATGACAAGGCAATAATGGGATGTGTCCTATCTTTCCTCACTGTTTCTCTTTCTAGAATCACCTTTAGGCCCGGATGTGTCTTGCTCAGCTAGAGTGGTGCCTAGCTAGGGTCAGCATCTTCTATGGCTTTCTGATGTGATGGTGGTGGGGTGGGGGTGGGAATCAGGAGGAATAGCAAGGATGGCCCTCCGGTCCAGGTAGAAACTGCTACCTTGGAACATCCCTGCATGGGCAGAGGATCCACAGAAGTTATCGGGCCTCGATCCCTAGATCAGAGCTGGGACTGCTCCAGTGAGACACAGCATGCTGCCAGTGAGTGATGGGTGCCGAACTGACCGACCCGAGGGCCAGGGGCAGGCTTGTCTAGTTCAGCTAGGCCCAGCCAGTCAGCGGTGACCAGCAGCAGGGCAAGTTGGGGATTTGCTGGTATGTTGAGTCGGCCTATTGAGATCAGGGCCGTTTTTTTTTTCTTCATAATTATCTTTTGTCTGGTTGAACAATGGAGGTGAAGGGGCAGCCAGGCAGGTGGGACAAAGCTCGCCAGACCTACGAAGACAGGAGGCTGCTCCGCAGCTTCCAGCCAACCCTGTTCCTGGTGTAGCATTCCAGCTCCAGTCTCACTGGACTGGCACTCCAGGGGCTGCACAGTCTCCTCTCCCGTGCTAGAGGTAGGCCTACGGGAACCCGCCCTACCGCGCCCTGGCTCTCAGCCCTCTCTCCCACACACCTCTCCCTCACTCTCGCTCTCAGAAGCCGAGAGTCTTTTGATAAATGCCGCCCGGTTGGGTGCCTGAGGAAGGCCGGCCGCTCCTGGGAGGAGCCTGTCGACATCCGACACTGGGAGAAGGATGGCCCTGCCGGGGAGCAGCAGCGAGGGGGCGGGGGCTGTAGCCCAATTCCCCACAGAACAAAAAGAGATTTCTCTCTCCCGTGCACCAGCTGCTGAGTCCCCAGCCACGTCTCGATCATTTTTCAAATTGCAATAAATTAGCGTTTTCTGGAGCAGGAAAACCACACGGAGAGGCCTAATTACCAAATTTGGGGATGGCCTCAAGCCCCTCTGGGCCTGCCTTCTCGCCCCCCTCCCTCCTTGCTGGATATTGAGGAGGGCGCAGCCCCGAAGGAACAGCTTCTTCCATTTCACTCACACCTTTCTTAGGACTGGCTGCCCGCCTCCCCCCATCAGCACACACACACACACACACACACACACACACACACCGCTCTCTGCACACAGCCCTGCCTGTCACCTCCTCTTTGCTGACATTCCCTCCTTCATCTCTCCCACCCACACAATGTAATGCAGGCCTATTTATTGCCATTTGGAAGAGGAAAGCTGAAGGAAGAGCCAGGAAAGTGCAGGGGGAGGACATGGGCAGGGAGGTGGGCAAGGATGCTGTGGAGCACCGGAGGTAAAACTTAGAAGTCCTGAGCCCTCCCATGCCCCAAATCAAAGACTAGGTTCCTTGCATTGAGCTCACAGTTTAGAAAAGGATAGGGAATCTTCCCACAGGCTCTCTTGTCTGGCCAGGCCAGGCCAGAGGGGGCTCCACTATTCCAAGAAGATATTCCGTAACTAACTAGGCTGTATGAAACCCAGTCCTCCCTCATTGAGATACTTCTCACTTACTCCAGAGGATGTGGCATCCATTTGTTTGTGTGTGTTAAGCAGTGTGTGAAGACTCATTATGAACTCCTTGAAGCCTCACTGAAGGCCTCCAAGGTAGGTGTGGCAGATGCAGAAACTGAGGTTCAGAGGAGTGAAGTGACTCGTCCACAGCCCCATGGTAGAGGCCTGTTGGATGCCCAAGTCTTGCTTTTTTCTCTTGTGCTGCCCCTGTCAGTGGGTCCAGCTGTCCATCATGACCCCTTGTCTTAAGAATGCCCTTAATCCTGAAGCAGCTCCACCATCCTGTCATCAAACAGGGTCTCAGCTCTAGCCGTGGGGAGGTGGGACCTTGGCCTCAGCTGGAAGCAGCTGGAAGGCAGGCTGTGTGGAAGGAAGTACAACTGTTGCCCACAGTCACTCACACTAGTGTGGGGTAAGTCAGCAGGGGACTGGTTTGCCTTTTCCAGAGGGCAGAAGGCCAAAAGGATTGTCCAGCCCTGACCTGAGCCCTGGGACCCTGGGATCCCTTAACACGGGAAGGTTATGAAATCTCCTACAATCTGGCTCCCATCTGCCTTCTGGAACTTACTTCCTTCTCTTCATTACATACTCTGTGGCTCCATGACACTCAGTATTCCTTCCTTGTGTGCCCATTTGTGCTATTTCTGCTGCCAGACTGCCCACCCTCCCAACTTACACCTATGCAGATTGATCCCCCCTGTAACTGCTACTTGCAGAAAGCTCTCCAACTCTTTACCAGGACCCTTCTTTTCTCTCTGGCCCCATGTCTAAAGAATCTCTTCCTTCCGTGGTACACCTGCCACACTTTATAAGGCAAGAGCCCCTTTCTTCTAAAGCTCGAATCACTTGGAAATGCAACTTACATCTTTTCTAGACCCCTCGCTGTCAGGAGGAGGAGCTAGCCAGGGTTGGTCCCTGTGTTTTCTGGAACCTTGGTTGATATTTCTTAGAAACACGATGAGTGTCTGCTTTGTGGCCCGCAGAGAAGGGGTAGGATAGTGTGTCTGGGAGAACATGACTTTGGAAGCAGAGACACAACTGGGGTCAGGGGTGGGGGGGTGTAAAATTCCTTTCCGATTCTTTTCAGTTGGTGCCCTCAAGCAAGTTACCCATCTCCTCCTAAGCCTTGCTTTCCCTCTGCCTTTAGAAGACGAAAGAGACTAAGAGCTAAAGCACCTCTTGAAACAAATGGCACATTTTTGGTGTGCAATAAATGTTTGCTTGCCATCTATCCCTCCCACAGCCTCAGAGATAAACTGATACTAGACCATGCCTGGTCTTGGCCCGAGGGGCTAGGGCATTTTCAGGCCCCTTTGCCCTCTTCTCCAGAAATACCCAATCCATTGAGTCCATACAGGACCCAATTCATTCCTTTCCTGGCCACCCCAGGCCCAGAGTTTACATGCTGAAATTCCCAGAAGCTGAGACTTCCAAACAAACCCCCAAGTTTGGATTTATCAGCCATGCTATTAAAACAGTAATTTTCAGCTGCCTAATGTTTCCAACTTCTGCTCTAATCCAGCGGGTAAATATTTACGGAGCCTGACACCACTCCTAGGCCACTCGCTCTGCTTGCCAAGCATTGATTTCCCTCGCAGCCCTGTCGGTTTGATACTTTTAGAAGCAGAAGAGGATGGGGGGGGGGTGTTACACGTGTGCATGAGTGTATGTGACTGCTGGGTGGGAGAGTCTTCCTCGTGGTGTGTTCTTTGTCCTACTGCAGGGTGGGATGCACCCAGATTATCAGACACCCACCTCCTCTGTTTCCACCACTTTCCCCACACACATGTGCACACAGACAGATACAGGGAATGGACTCATAAGCTACTCATAGAGACACTTGCCAGGTGGGTGTCTCTGCTCGTGTCCACTTAATACCATTCCCCCATTTGTGAGATGGAGGTAGGTAACCTTCCCAGCCCTGTAACAGCCATTTTTCTACCATCTCTTTCCCTCTTTGAATAAGTGCCCTTTTATACCCGTGGGCCTAGAGCCACAACGGATATGAACCCAGGATGGCCTCACTGTTGGCCATCTCCGTCTTGTTTGTTTCTTCCAGCACTGGCTGAATATGGGCCAAGGGTCTTATGCATGCTAGGCAAATGTTCTACCACTGAGCCACACCCCAACCCTCACTAGTCCTCATTGAGCATTCTTAGTGAATGAAGGCTGAGTCACACACTTTCACAGCCTCTACATTCAGCACAGACACAGCCAGGATACTCAATTAGCAACTTACACATATTTTTCCAAAACCTAGAGACTGGTTGGAAGAGGGCCTTGGAGAAGCAAAGGCCAATTTTAGCCTTGAGCCACCCCAAAGGGATAACTAGAGACAAGTAAAGGGAAGCAACATTTGTTTGTAGGATGTTCCATGTTCTATTTGTCTTGCTCCTGTACTATTTAGAATAACATCTTGACATTTGATGAGCTCTTACTATGCAGAGTGGAGCACCACATTCATACTCACCAGTCTTCACCAGCCAAAAAGGGAGTCACAGTTGAGACATATGATCACTGCAGCACAGAAAGGTTAAGTTACTCAGGCAGTGTACATAGGAAACAAATAAAAGACAGATCTGGGTTTTGAGGTCAGAGTCTGGTTCCAGAGCCTTTACTCTTGTCTCACATTCTTGTCTGTGATAAATGTTCAATGACTGTTCAGCAAATGAACATGTGAATGATGGCACAGGGCACAGTTGCGTACATTACTGAGATTCACGTCCCTATTTCTGCCAGGATATGCGTGTTATAATTCCCATTGCTCAGAAGAAGAAACTGAGGCTAGGAGATGTGAACTAACCTGGGACTTGCTTTCTTCTGGGGACATGTATGGCTGGAAGGCTCAGGAAGGTATCCAAGTGTGCTTTGTTCTTACCTCTTAGTGCATAGAGGGGAACAGACCTTATGAACAGACCAGCATGACTTGGACATACCCCTTCAGATGGAGGATGGGAGACGTGGGCCATGTTGTCCAAGACCGAGACCACACAGCAACTGAGAGGCCACACTTGATCCTATGCAGCAGCCCTGTTCCCAGTGCTCCTTCTGGTCTCTCTAGTCCACCCAGGGGTGCCTTGTTTGAGCTGGCCCACCCATGAACACATTTCCTCAGGATATGCATTTCTTCAAGCTGCAAACAGAGGGGTATAATGAAGAGGAAAGAGCCCAGTAGGGAGAAAATGGGTTGCTTTGGGGTGCTGATGGTGGGGAGTAAAGACTGAGTTACAATGGAACCCCTGTTAGTAGTGATTGTAGTCCCTTGATGTAGCCTGGGATGACAGGTGGTGATGATAGCGATCATGGTAATGTTCAGGGCAGGGTAGAAGAGGAGGAGGTGGCCCAGCCATTGTGGCCTAGTAGGCTCTCCCCTTTCCCTCCCACATCAGCCAAAGGAAAGATTACCCAGTGACCCCAACATTGTAAGTACAACCTATCCCTGCTCCAGGTGCCTGCTGCAGATGACCTGGTTCCTTGTCCCAGGCCATGTCCCTTGCCCTTGGGCTGGGTCATTCTTTCTAATTGTACAAAGACTCCATAAGTGTTAGAAATGGCTTTGAGCTGAGGCACTCACACACCCATGTTTGGTGTAGAGCAGTGGCTGGACGCCATGGTTCCATTCTTTCCTGGCTGGGCCAACATTCTGGAGCCAAACAATTTTGAACTCAAATCTGGGCCTCATTCCTTACCCCTTTGTGATTGACCTTGGACCAGTCACTTACCAGTCTGCATCTCAGTCTCATCCAGAGATTGGGGCAGTGCTGAGATATATGCAAAACGGAGTCCCTGGTCAGTGGGGCCCAGAACAGGAGAGCAAAGTCAAGTAAGTTCTCTCCCTTTTTCCCCAGGTGCTAAACTCTTGTGCTCAACCCAGTGCCAGGCATTAGGGATTAGAGCAAGCAAAGAGATTCACACACTGATGGAGGAAGCCTCAGGCATTTCTTTGAGCTCTGCAGTGGAGACCCCAGTGTCTGGGCCAGTACCACCCTGCTTGACTGTCTGGGAGATTCCCTGTGGGAGCAGAGGAGGTTGCTGCAGGGTCCCCTGGAGCCTCTCCTTCCTTCCCAGTCTGCTCCTCTTCTCCAAGGCTGCTGAGAGGCTGGGGTGATGGATGGGGCCCTGCCTTCCCCTCACTACTTCTTTGATGAAAAGAAAGAAAAGTCCACCTGAATCTCAAATCAAAAACAGGTGAATTGCCACTCAGGCTGAGCCCCCTCCCTCGCCTGGTCTGCAGGAAGGTTGGGGGGTAAGGGGAGAAGAGAGAATGTGATAAATCACACTGTCAGGTGGGAGTTCTACCCTTCAGCTGTGGGGAGGACTTTGGGCTGCACCAGACCTGCCTCCCTCCTAGCATGGGTGTGAACCAAGCTCAAAATGTGGGTAGTGGCAACTGTCCCTAAGGACTGAAACCCCACAGCAAGCTGATTCGTGTACAGCCCCCCTCCTCTTCCCCAGCCTCCACTGTCCCCTGCACCCTTGGGTGCTACAGCTTGTCAATTGTATTCTTCTAGCTCCAGCAGGTTTGAAGTTTGCCAACACCTTGCCCACTGAGGTGTGTGCACGCAGGATGTGTGTGTGTGTGTGTGTGTGTGTGTGTACACATTCAGGCTTGTTCACCTTGTGTGTACCTGGGCAAGTCCTTGGCTGTCTCTGGACTTTGGCTTCTGTGTTTGAACCACAAAGGGGTTTGATTCTTTTGGAAGCTGAAAAACAGCAAGAAGATAACAAGCTTTGCACTTGTACCTCTGGAGGGTGGCATGGGGACCATGGGTGTCCCATACATTTGTATTCCACTTCCTTCTGCCCAAACTTTTACATTGACACTGCAGTGATATACCCTACGAGTTTATGGCTCCTTGGAGTTGGTAGGCAATATACCGGAAGATTCCTCAGCTCACTGACAATGTGACCCTAGCCTGATCCTGGTCTCTTACTCTTATAGCAGAAACACAGCAGGACCTCAGTGTCACATCAACCATACCTACCTAGCATTTGGAGGGGGTGGGCAAAGGCAAGGGGCAAATATGGCAGAGCACTACTCAGGTCTCCTAGGACTGATTGACCTCAGAAAATGACAAAACAGATTAAGGGATGGGAGAGACCTCAGAGTTCTACCCACATCTTAAAGGCTAAGAAGACCACTGGGAAATGATATAGAAAAAGTCACAAAGTCAGAGCCAGGCAGTAGACTAGGCCCCACGCCTTCGTTTGAATCCTCCAGTCCCATGAGAAGCTGTATTTGCTAAGAGAACTGAAGAGTTTCTGATTCTGCCACTCCACACCCAGATTCCAGTAGCTAGAAGCTGCCAGCCCAACTCCCACTGTCTACCTACACAGGCCTCGGGCTGTTGCACCTTAGACTCAAAGCCAGGAGCTGCTTGGAGCCTCTGGGATGGCTGGGCAGGACCAGGACCTTTCTTCCACTTCTGCTTCAGACTCCTGCCACCCCAGCCCTTTGGAACAACAAAGGTAGACAGAGCAGGAGAGGGAAAGTGGGAAAGGAAGAGCCAGAGAGGATGCTAGGAAGGGGGAGACGCGGGGAGCGAAAGCTGAAGTTCTTAAGGGAGAAATAAAAAGAAGCGGAGAACAGGACACTTAAGCGAGGACTCAGGCGAAGAAGCAGACCTAACAGGGCAGGACAGACACCCATAAAAGGGACAAGCTGCGGAACAGAACAACAAAAAGGGGTCGCCAGAGGGGCAGGGAAAGGACCTCAGCCCAGGGGTCCCCCTCCCTACATTTCAGTGAGCTCCCCAGAGGCAGTGGGGGCAAACTGAAAATGAAACACCTCGTCCCCGGGCCCAGGGATGTGACCCTAGGAGTAAGAGGATTAGGGAGGCTTCCAAGAGGAAATGGGGAGGGTGCCAGGAATGGGGGAGCCTAACATAAACTCTCGCTGCCCCCCACCCAAGCCAGGAGAAAGCTTGCAGAACAGCACACCCTAGCCATGGAGCGCCAGTGCCCCCTTGTGGCACAGGGCAGACTGGAAAATTGCTGGCCCGGGCTGGGTGGTGGTGGTGGTGGTGGTGTTGTCGTCAGAACGGGAGTGGGGGTGTCCCCACGGAGGACTTTGGGCCCCTGGGATCGGCAGATGCGAGAAAGAACTTCTGAGATGGGCTAGTAACTGCCAGGGACCTCCAAAGCTTGGAAGTATCAGTAAAGACAGAACGGTGAGCCTGGAGTTCTCTGCTTCTCCCTCCCTTTTACTGGAGCACATCAGGCCATCTGCTAGCTTCAGGGCAGGCGAAGACCAGCATTTTCCTCCTATCCCAGGTGCACAGCTCAACCCTTAACGCCCCCCTCCCAGTCCCAGTCTTCCATCTGGGCTTCTAGGTGCCTCCCACTCAACTCCCAAGGGCTGCTTCCCTTGGCAGCACATACAAGTGTGCTTGCCGGTGTAGGGGTGGGGTGTGCCTGTGGGCGTGATTTGTGCATGGTGGTGCTCTGTCTCTGCTCAGAGAGCTGGGAAAGTCATTTGCCTCGAAGAATCAAGAACCTTAGGTTTCAACTGGCCTTCATGGTTGTCTTGCTGTGTAACTTTGAGCACACTCTTACCCTTTCTGAACCTCTGCCTCCCTATCTGAGCCTGGGAGGACTGGCCTGAATGGTTTTATCATACCAAATGACGGAACCCACTAAGAAATGAGTCAGCACTCTGCTGTGGTGGTTGACAAAAACCTGAGGACATCCCAGCTAACCCTGAGCGGGAGCCTCCTCCAGTGTGACCTCATCAGTGCTCCTGTACCACCACACTAGCCCACTGAGGCACATGTGTGTGCACTGGGGAGGTCTGCATTCAGGCCTGCTCACAGCCTGGAATGCCTTTTGTCCAGTGATGGTTCATAGACTAGAGGGGGGCAGCTCTGAGTTTCTTTTGCCCCACTCAGAGTGCAGTACCAGGTCAGCAAGGTCTATCGGTGAGCCCCAGCCTCAGGGAGAAGAAACCTGAGCCCCCTGTTGGCTCCCCAGGGGAGGGGGAGGAAGAGTACAGTGTAGAGGTGAAGAACAGCTCCGAGGATGCACCTGGCTCAGCAGGAGAGAGCTTGCCTCTGTACTGGGGAGACCATGAAATTGAATCCGAGCCCTGGGAGGGAGCAGGGCAGGGCACCCCAGCCAGAGGATAACCAGGGAGCAGGAAGAATTGAGTGACTCTGGTCTCCAAGGTAGTAGTTTGGTGCTTGAGTCTGTCTGCTGTCCAGGTTTCTGTATCTGCAAAATAGAGGTAAGAGGACTCATGTAGCAGAGCCACTGGGAGAAACAGATGAATGCTGTTGATAAGCAATGAGAACATTCACTGACTTTTTTTTATTTCTTTTGCTACATTTTTTTTGAGACAGGGTGTTATCTCAGGTATCTTTCTGTCTGCCTTATTTTGTCCCCTTGTTCTTTAAATAATTATTGTGTGTGCTCCCGGTGGGGCCTGTGCAGCGGTGCACGTGTCGAAGTCAGAGGTCATCTTTGTAGTGTCGCTTCTTTCTTTCTACTTTTATGTGGATTCTGAGGGTTGAACTCAGGTCACCAGGCATGTATGGCAAGTACCCACTGAGAAATCTTGCTGGCCCACCTTACTTTTTAAGACAGGGTCTCCCACTGAACCTGGAACTTGCCAACTGGCTAGACTGGCTGGCTAGTGAACTCCAGGAATCTATTCTTACCCCTCCCTGGCACTGAGTTACAGATGTGCCCCAATCATGCCAAGGGCTCTGGTTACTATTTTTAATCTGCAGCTTTTAGGTGGGTTCTGGGATCCAAACCCATGTCCTCATGCTTGGACAGCAAGCACTTTACCCTCTGAGCCATATTCCCAGGGCCCCCCGATCTTGACCTTCTTCTGCCTCTACTTCCTGAGAGCTGGGATTAAATCATTACAGGCATGCTATGCTCGGTTCATGCTTTGTTGTGGATTGAACTCAAGTCTTCCTGCATGGTAGGTAAGTACTCTACCAACTAAGCTATACATCCCCAGACCTTTTGTTGCTATTTTGAATCTCCAGGAAACCCTGTCCTAGAACATACTCATCAGAGGAATCCTGCAATGTTCTAGCTGGGAAGGCTTTATAGAAGATGGCTTAGAGGATTTGAACAAGTTCAAATTCTACACCTCCCACTGTGATACCCACTGTGAATGCAAGTATATTTAAGCCCAGAGAGGGGAAGAGATTTCCTTCAGATTACACAGCAGATTGTGGCTCAGCTGAGGTTTCTTTATTGCCAGGCCCAGGCCTTTAATTTTTGTCCTTCCACAGCTGAGTATTCTCTGGAACCCTTGCTTGCAGCTGTGGTCCTAAATCTCAGGTGGGTCTTGGCCAGCATCCCAGTGGCTGGGCCAGAGCTCTGAGACAGACGAGGAGCCCTTCCTGTGACTTGGTTGAGGTCCTGCCTGACAGCTGGTTTGACCCTTCACTACATATCCATTGGAGCCAGAATTTTTCCGGCTGGAAGAATCTTTGAGGTCACTTGGTCACCCAGCCCTCCTGCCTATTTGCTGCCTGCCACCTATAGTGTTTTCTTCTCCTTATGCCCTCCATCAACCTACCCCAAACCTTGCAGGCATGTAGCCCTAAATAGCATATCCGTTGCTAACCTTTCCCTTATTTTCTTGGGACCTGCTGTTCCTGAAAATTGACACTGAGAAGACAACTGGGGAAACAGAGTCATCAGTTCTGTACTCTCTGGGGCCTGGTGGCCCTCCTACCTCGCCATCACCCAACACCACCACCTACCAGGTTTTGCCGTTTACTGTTTCTGCTTACAGTGGCCAAGGGCAAGCCTTGCCTGGAGCAGGGGAGGACTTAAGGTCCTTTGGCCACCACCACTTGGGGCTTGAGTTCCTACAGAAGCCCCTTAGTCTTCCAGTGATGGCCCTCCCTTGCTGCAGCCTCACTCGGACTGGTCTACTCCCCAGAGCCTGGGCTAGACCTGTTCACAATGATTCACGCCTCCACACTCCCACCTCACCCCTGGGAGCCAGCTCTGCACTCTTAATAGATCTTACGGTTAAGAAGTTTTTTCCTGCTACTCAGCGTTAGTGCTTAAAGTGCAGTTACACTCTGAAAATTGACCATAAAATGACACCATGGGGTCCACATTTATCCTCCAGCCACAATTCCAGACCAGCTTGGTTCAGTTTTCACTTTGAAAAATGGCTTTGGGGGGCTTCAAACTCCACCCAAGTCCTAAATCTGCTTCAGTGCTTCCTCTCAGTGCCGCCTCCCACCCCCAGCCTGGGGGAGAGGCAGGCCCTTGGACTGCTGGGGTGGCTAGCCAGGTCCAGCTCTGCTCAAAGGTTCCTACCCAGATATGGGGGTACTGTGGTAGGGACACAGACTTTAGACTCACCTGGATGGAGGCCAAGATGTAACCAGGCTACTCAGGCTCTGTGGCCTTAAAGGAGCCCTCATTCCCTAATGTTCCTGGGAAAGAAGGGCTTCTTCAACTCAAATGCCTCTGAGGGGCCTCTGTTAGTATTTGCAAGGTCGCACAGTCACCAGCGGCCTCAAGGCAAGGATCACCCTAACCCCATCACTGTAGTCTGTTCTGCAGGATATGGCACTTCTCTTATCTAGGTTATAGCATTTCTCCACAGTTTGGCCAGCTTGTCTAGGACTAAGGGCTGGCATTGCAACTCCACAGTCTGGCTGTCACCCTGTTATAGGGACTAGGAGGCACGTGATGTTGTAAATGAAGGGGGCCACATGTTTTTTGGGCTGAGCACCTTCCTAAACTCTGAGCAGAGGTTACCTAAGGAGGACCCTCTCTATCCTTCTTGTCCTTCTTGTCCTGTTTACTCTAATGAGCCTGCTTATTTGGCTCCCAGGCCCAAGGCAAATTAGAAGCAGTAAATCAGGGGAGGGGGCAGAGGGCCTGGTGGAAGCAGGCACACTAAAAGTGTCAAGATGTGAGAGCTGACAGCCTGACAGCGGGGAGTAGGCAGTGAAGTAGTAAAACAGAAAACAATCCAGGCCAGGTACAAGCGTTCAAGGAAGGCAGACAAGCCAATGCCTCGTGATGCAGGAGACTGCCAGGGCAAGGTGCCGGTGGGGGTGGCATAGTAATGAGCAGGCACTTAGGAAGAGTAGGCTAACAAGGTGGAATGTGTTTCCTAAACATTTCCATAAAGAATAACTCACTGGAGCCTGGCATGGGGTGTTGTGGCATGTTTCTTTAATCCCAACACTCAGGAGGCAGAGGCAGGTGGGTCCCTGTGAGTTTGAGGCCAGCCTGGTCTACATAGCAAGTACCATGTCAGTGGGGCTACATAGTGAGAACTTATCTAAAAAATTAAAATCTAAAATAATAATAGCAAAAAATTAAATATATATAATTATATATTAAATATATTTACTATACATTAAACATATAAATATTAAATACACATATATTATTATATTAATTTATTTATATAAATAAATTATATATGTAAATATATATAAATAAATTATATATAAATATACATTATATTATATATTATATAAATATATGTTATATATTTATTATACATATAATTATATATAATTAAATATATAATAAAAAATAAAATCTAAACCAAAACAACAAGGGCAAAATAATCGAAACTCATTGAACTGGATCCAGCGGCACACGTCCGAAGTCCCAGCCCCTGAGAAGCTGAGGCAGGAGGATCCTGAGTTCTAGATTGCCTCCAAGAACAGCAATACAAGAGATATTTAATTTGAGTGTGTCTATAGTCCCCACACTTGGGAGGCTGACAGGGGAGGATCTCAGAGCCCAGAGGTTTGCAGCAAGTCCAGAAAGATAAGAGATAATTCTCTCACCTAGCGTTTGAGACAAGGCACAGCTATGTTGCCCATGCTAGCATTAAATCCTTGGGTTCTGGTGATCTTCCTGTCTTGGCCTCCCAAGTAACCGGGACACCTGGCTTATGCTGTGGCATGGAGCTAATTGTATTTTTAAGTACCCGCTGGCTTTGGAACCAGTTTTGAGCCCAAACCTGGTTCCACTGCTTCCTGTCCACAGGACCCTGGGCAAGTCACTTAACCTCCCTTGGCTGCTTCCTGTGTAAGACTTTTGCAAGAATACCTGTCCTGTTTGTCTTGGAGGACTGTCTCAGGGATATCTAACCCTGGATGTCCCACCCCCAGTGCACAGTAGGGCCTTATACTAGGCACTCTGTTCTTATCTGAGCTCTGCTTCTGGATGTCTGAATGTTAAGGATCAACCTGCTTGGCTCTGCTCAGGGGCATCTGCTCCTGGTCACTGTGGTGTGTGCAGTGGAGCCAAGAGTGGCGATGGCTCTGGGCAGGATGGGTATGTGCCAGGAGACGGGGCAGGAGGAGGAGACAGACCATAGAAACAAGGGTTTAGGGGTGAAGATGGCAGCAATGGGCAGAAGCCTGATCCCCCTGCCACTTCCTTGGAGTCCGTAGCCTCCTGCGTTATGAGCAGCATCCCTAGCCATAGGGACACCAGTCAAAGGTATTTGACACTTAATCTGGGAATAATGGAGAGGAGTCAGATGCAAACAAATGCCACAGAAAAGGGGAAGTATCTGCAGGGCAACAAGTCTAGCCATGGGATGTAGAATAGACATAACCAGTGTCTACCGGTAGGAGGCGTATCCGATACCTGCTGCCCTGGGCACCACCACTCCAGAGACATGTGCAGCAGGGTCCCTCTGTTCTGAGATCAGCTTAAAATTTGCCCTTGTTATCTTTAAGAAAATCCTCCTCCCAAAGCCACAGCAGTGGCAGAGTAAAAGACAAGAAGGTTGTGAGGTTGACAGACTGAGAGACAGACGCCTGGCCCCATGTGTTTCAAGAAAGGTGGCATACAAAGGGCCATGAGAACAACACTAGACTCACAGATGAAATCAGCTCTCATTCTAGAGCTAGTCATGTGCCATTTTCTGGGTGTCAGTTCTCCCAACGAGCACGGATGGGCTCAGGTTTAAACCCTGCTTCCTCCGAGTCTTGGAGGGCCACCGTCCTCCATAGGCCTTTCTGTTTCTCAGGGTTGCAGAGGAGAGGATGTGGGCAGAAGAACTGAGCTGAGGCCTATCTATGATCATAGGACTGATGGATGTGTGTGTCTACATAGGTGCCACTGTCCAGAAGGGTGGGCTAGGATGGGCTCGTGCACTCCTCACCGTGACCTGGTAAGACAGTCTTCATTTGGAGGATGGGACACTGAGCTTCTGAGATCAGTGATTGTCCTTATGCCCTGTAGCTAGGTAGTAGCAGAAGAAAGATTCCAAACCAGGCATCCTGACTCCAAAATCTTTTTTACCAACTCTGCCACAGTGAGGATTTATGAGGCGAATGGGTGCCAAGGTACGCTGTCAACTCTAGGCTGCTGTGCAATGTGTGTGTGGGGGGGTTCTCATTTGTGAATCATGGTAACGGCAGGTTTCCAGAGACCTCCGGGCATGAAGCTGCTGAGAAAGACCTCCTGGGTCCTGAGCCTCCAGCTCATCCCTCACAGGCCTCCTGTTTCCTGGGCTTCCAGCAACCCACACTCCTCTGGACCTCGGCTTTTGTGTGTGGAGCTTCTTGCTTGGAACCTGCCCCCTCTGGGACCCAAGCTTGTGGAAGGCTGTTCATTGCCCCTGCAGCTGCCAGAAAGGGGACATCAAAGGGGCAGCACGTGGGCGAGGCAGCTCCCTGCTTTGTTTTGAGAGCTTGTGGGTTTTGTGGTGCACATCTAGGCACGCAAGGAAGAGGGGACAGAGACTCTGGCAAGCAGGCGGCTCAGGAGCCGGGAGCTTGGGAGTGGCTACAGAGGAGCAGTGGGGAAGAGGGCTGTGGCAGGAAAATGTGGCAAGGGTTAAGGGAGGAGTAAGGAAGAAAAGAGGTTGTGCTGGTGGGGGCAGCTGGGAGGGCTTGCTCCCTGTGTTACACTGCGGGCCTTCTGCATGGAGGCCCTGGCACTACTGGATACATAGCATCAGGCTCTTGGAAGGTTGTGGGCCACCATCATTTGGGATTTGTTTTATTCATTCATTCATGCATGCATGCATTCATTCCTATATTCCTCCAGAAGCTAGTTATTGAACCATCAAATATGGAAGAGTGCTTTCAGAAAGGGCTCCGCAGTCAGACTCCCCATGTGTGTGCCTACCTTGAACTTTCTTGTGTTGAACTGTCTGATAATAGTACTCACCTTAGAGGATGGTTGTGAGGATTCAAGGAAATATTCTGGGTAAAGTGCTTTCACATAATATAATGCTCATATTATATGCTCAAAGAAAGACTTGGGGTTGTGGCAGGAGAGATGGTTCAGCCGTTAGGAACACTTACTGTTCTTGCAGAGGATGGGAGTTTTGTTCCCAGCACCCACATTGGGTGGCTTGTAACTACAGCTTCAGGGAATCTGGTGCCCTCTTCTGACTTCTCTTGTGGCTTCATGCACGCATGTGCACATATACACAAACTCACATGAATAAATAATTACATGTATAGATGTGTGGGTGTATGCAAGTGCCCACAGAATCCAGAAGAAGATTGTTGGATTCCCAAGAGTTGAAGTTACAGGCAGTTGTGAGCTGTCTGACATGGGTGCTGGAAACCGAACTGAGACCCTGTGCAAGACCAGACCAGTATGTGCTCTTAACCCTCAGCCCTCTCTCCATCCCTACTAAAGTAAATTTTACAGAAGACTTGGGTGGTGTAGCTCAGCAGTAGAGCATTTGCCTACCACATGCAAAGCATCGGATTCTATCCCAAGCAAAACACACACGCACACACACACACACTGGTTCCATGTATTCATTTGTTTACGCAGCCACAAGTAGGTACAGGCATATATATATATTCATATATATTCTGCCAATCTTTGTATTAGGCACTGGGAGGCCAGGGGTGATAAAACAGAAAGAAGCCAGGTACTAAGGGTGCACTTAGGTAGTTGAGGCCAGAGGATTAGACTTAAAGACCAGCCTCAGTTGCATAATGAGTTGGAAGCCAGCCTGGGCTGAGTAGGGAGACCTGTTTCAAAAAATATTGATGATAATAATAAAAATAAGACAGACAAGTCCTTACCCTCAGGGAGCTGTGTTGTTCAACCTGACCACTGTCTAAGGAGGCCTTGCTGTTCTTCCTAGAATCTTTCTAAATAGCCAGAAAGGGAATCAGTATTCAAATTGGCACTGCTGGACCCAGGATGTGGTCTCTGTTCCTCTTTGCTATGTTTTCTTCAGCGGGCCCAGGCCAGGCTCCCAGCTGGGCACCTTTCTCCATCATCCCGAAAGGAACTAGGCTGTGAAGTCAGGTAGATGGTGTGAGCACAATGGACCTCAGCAGTAGCTCACATCCAGATTGTTTCCTCATAAAATGGTGGAAGAAGTCAAGGATTTTCAAGGAAGCAGACTGGGTACTCTTCCATCTACTTTGACATTCTTGGGCTTTCTGAGTCAGCCCACAGTGGCGTGGCTACATGGAACAGTAAATAGATATAGGAACCTGTAAACCAGACACACATGGACAAAGGCACAGATGGAGATGAAGAACCTGAGGGAAAAGTCCACTGGGAATGAAAGAAGGAAGACCCGTAGCTAATCTGTAGCTTGAGCATGTGGCCAAGGCAATGAAGCACAGCAAGCATGGTCTCCATCCTCAGAAGAAGCTGGCCAACCTACAGGGGCCATTTGTCCCAGATAAGATGGTGCTTACAGAACATGTATCAAAGTGTGTCCCAGAAAGCCTCAGCATCTGGGATGGATGAAAGACTGACATAAAAGATTGCATGTCTAACATGTATGGGGAATGTCCAGAGAACCAGTATAAATGATTTTTGTTTCCTTACTGCAGGACTTCTCAGAGCTTTCAGTAAGCTAACAAACAAGACAATTGCCAAGGGCCTATGTGCCTGTGTGTCACGTTCTATCATATTTCTCATAAATTTTGGCCATACAGTCCTTTTGCAGAAGAATGGTTTAGAGAAAGTGCTCATTTTAGGGAATAGGGCCTTGAGTTTTATCAAGGCCTCACCCCTGTTCTTTTCTCAGTCACTCTCATGTAGTGGCATCTTTTTGTTCAGTTTCTCTCTCCCACATCCCACAGGTTCATGCTATGCAGTAAGTAGCCCAGGCTTGACTCTAACTTAAAGATCCTTCTGCCTTAGACACACAAGTACTAGGATTACAGGTGTCTGCTACCAGGTCCTATCCTTGCTTGATTATATATATATATATATATACACACACACACACACACACACACACATACATGTTGGAGACAGGGTTTCTCTGTGTAGCTCTGGCTGCCTTGGAACTCACTCTGTAAACCAGGCTGGCCTCAAACTCACAGAGATCCACCTGCCTCTGCCTTCTGAGTGCTGAAATTAAAGGCGTGTGCCACCACTGGTACACATAATTTTTTTTTTAATTTGTCTTTGACATTTTCAAACATATATAAAATGTATTTTGATTATGTCCATCCCCTCACTCCCTCCCACTCCCTCAAGGTACCTCCACAACTCCTCCCTCTCCTACCACCTTTATTGTCTGCTCCTTTTGGTTTTCTGTAATTCACTGAATCTAATTGGTGCTGCCTGCTGGAACATCTTGTTGTCTTGTTCTTGTGCAGGTCTTATGCACAAGATGTAATGAGTTCATTAGTGCAATGGCAGTATCATGCCCAGAAGATACAGTTTCATGCCCTCTACCAATCTGCCAGCTTTTACATTCTTTCTGACCCCTCCACAATGTTCCCTGAGGTTTGTGGGGGATGATATACATGTCTCACTAGGGCTGAGAACTCAACAGTAACTCATTCTCAATACTTTGACCAGTTACGAGTCTGTATAAACTTCTGCCCACTTCAGAAGGAGGCTTCTCTGGCTAAAGTTAAGAACAGCACTAGTCTATGTATAGAAACATACATACATATATATATATATATATATATATATATATATATATATATATATATACACATACATATATATATGTATATACACATATATATATACACATACATGTTGGTAACATGTCCATTTGCAGAACCAACTAATGCTTATAACTTCCTAAGCAATGCTTTGTTGACTAGGTTTACATTGCCAAGCATGAATTCACTTCTGTGGAGCAGGCCTAAATCCAATCAGGAAGCAGTGGTTACCTCATAACTCTCATGCCACTATTGCAACAGTAGGTATACTTTGCCTGGCAGGTTGGTATTGTAGTATGAAACGTCCAGTACTGGGTAAGACCATTGACTTGCCATGGTGACCGCATAGCGCCTTCTGGCTCTATGAAAGCTAGCCAGTAGGAAGGAAGTTTTCAGATTAATACCAGCTTGATTTCTTTATGATCTGCAACCAAAGTGTACTGTGTTTTCTGTTATAGAGATCTTACCCTCTAATTATGGTAGGCAGCAAAGACTTGCTCAGTTTCCTATGTACCAAAGTAGAAGGTTCTTGTGAGTCACAGATATTTGCCATCTATCATCTTCCCGGGGTCTACAACCTGTCCACTTCTCTTCCCTGCCTCCACTATGCTTGCAAATTTTCTCAGTGAGGTATTAGAAGGAAGCTACTCAGTCCACCTTCAGACCTCTCTATGGTGTTCTTCCATTCAAGCCTCTCAGTCTAGGGCTTAATATCAAGACAGTGGGAAAGGGGTACAGCAGAGAGGCCAGTGCAGTGCCTGTGGCCAATGCTGTTCCACAGTAAGCCTTCCTGCTTATTACCATCTGAATCATTAGAGCAGCACCATGCCCAGGAAGGCAAGAGAGAGCTGTGTGAATTAATGAGTGACCAAATTAAATATGTTCCCTCAGCCAGCAAGCTGTTCTAGTTGATCGGCTATGAACTGGGGGATTTGAAAGTGGGAAGTCATGGCCTCATAGGCCAAACACCTTAAGACAGACACCTTCTCCTGATCCTTGAGGCAGGATCTAGCAAGTAGGGCTTCACAAAAAATACAAAAACCTCAACTTGCAATCAGCATTTCAGATTAACGATATGTTTTTAGTACAAATACAGCTCAAGCAGTGTTTGTGACATACTTATGCTTAAATATTCTTCATGCTCAAATTCAAGTTTGACCGGAGATCCTGTATTACATCTGACGACGTGAATTTTCAGGGGTTGGAGTACCAAGAGCTGAGGTGCAGATCCAGGCTGGGATATAGGTAAAAACCTCACATTCAAAAACTGACTTAACCACTCCCTCTGGGAAGAAGGTTTGACTTTCTTCGGTCTCTGATGACCCTTTGAGGACTTGGAGCATGCAGTGAGGAGCTAGCAAAAGTCCCAACAGCAAGTCCCTCTGATGCTGCAGCCCCTTCAACTGCAGAGCAAGGTATGTAGCTCTCTGTGGGAGCTGCCCCTGCCTGGATGGTGAGAACACAGGGGTGTATGCCCACAGATGCCCCTACCCACAGCAAGCTCAATAGCACCCATTCTGGTAAGATGTGTGGCATCTACTCCCGATGGTGCCAGGTGTGTCCACTACTTACCTTTCCCTGCAGAAAGGGCTTGCGATGATATTACCCTGTCTGCGGGCTAGGGACATAGTTCAGTTGAAAGAGTGTTTGCTGAGTAAACACCCTTGTAAAAGCTTGGCTTGGTGGTGTGTGGCTGTACCCACAGAACTGTGGGCCACGGAGACAGAAGGATCCAGAGGCCTTGATAGCCAGCTAGTTTAATCAACCAGTGAGCTCCAGGTATAGTGAGAGACCCTGTCTCAAAACAATAAGGCAGTAGCAGTCCCTTTTATCCCAGAACTTAGGTAGCAGAGGAAGGAGGATCTCTATGAGTTTGAGGCCAACCTGGTCTACATAGAATGTTCCATGCCAGCCATGGCTACATAGTATCACCCTGTCTCAAAAAAAAAAAAGGTGAAAAGTGATAGTGGAAAAAACTTGACATCAACCTCTTGTGTTCTCATGCACCTGCATGCACACACATGCTTGTTCACCCACACACCCACCCCCCACCCCCACACACACTCTACACATACCATTTTAAAATATACTGTGTGTGCAGGGAGGAGTGCAGTCCACTTTAGAGATAGGGAAATGAAGGCTTAAAAGTTTCCACCTCAGTCAATGCAGGAAATCCAGCTTCCTTCAGGAATCTCATACCTCCTTCCTGGCTCTGGGTGGATCCAGATGGGGGAAGGCAGCTGGGCCCCACGTGGGTGCCTCTGTTGCTAGTGATGTCACCAGAAAGGCAGCTTGGAAGAAGCCACCAGCTGCTGCCCACACACCCCTCCTCTGTGGACAGAGAACTTGGAATTAGACATATTGTCAGACCAGGTGTGGATTTGAGTTCTAATTCCCCCCACCCCAGGTCTAAATCCTTTAAGCCTTTCTCTTTGCTTCCTGAGGAAGGAACCACAAGAACCTGAGCAAGTGTGGTTCCTCTGTTTGCCTCCATTTCCAGGCTCCCAGGCCTACCCTAAGCTCCCTAGCCACCTTCAGTGGATTTAGTCCACAGGGGTCCCCAAACTGGGGACCTTGTTCAGGGCCTTGTATGCAACAAGGTTGCTTTGGGGGAGAAAACAGACTGGCTACCTTCTTTGAAGGGAGGGCCCTTCTTCCCTCCTTCCCATCCTCTGTGTCAACTCACACAGAGCACCCGCAAGAGCAAGTTCTTGCTGGTGACTGGCACACTGGACATGATTGGAAAACAAATAAATCACGGCTTGTTTCTACACGTTAGGGCTGAATGGGACCTGACAGATCATTTAGTCCAACTCCCTTTCTATAGCAAACGATGAAACTGAGTTACACGGAGTGGGAGGACTTAAAGACATGGGCTTGGCACCTGCCAAGTTCCATAAAAACTGGAGCAAAGGCCCAAGGAGTCCATTGCATAGGTGAAGACGCTGAGAACTCCAGAGGATAACAGACTCCTTCATGGTCAGACCACGGGGAAGATCTGTCCGTACTTGAGATCTGGATTTTTGGGTTAAAACCTATGGTACATGATGAAGAGATGACTCAGTGGTTAAGAGCACTTGCTACTCCTGCAGAGGACCTGGATTCAATCCCAACACCTATATGGAAGCTCATAGCACCTAGATGGCAGCTTACAATTATATGTAACTCCAATTCCAAGGGTTCCCATGCCCTCTTCTGGTTTCCTCAGGCACCGGGCATGCATGAGGTGCACAGACACACATGCAGGAAAACGCTCATACAGATAAAATAAATAGAAACATTTTTTAAATGCTTATTTGAAATCTTTCTATTGCTTCTTTCTTATTAGTATTTATCTTTTGTACAAAATGATATTTCACTGTGATATTTTCATATGTATTTGTCATGCAGTCTGCTCATTCACCCCTATTACCCTCTTTTGTTCCCCCTCTCCCCCTCTACTTGTTCCTCCCAAATACTTCCTGTTCCACTTGCATTCCTTTTAAAAAAAAACTTGCATTTAAGAGAAAATATTGCAATATTTCTCATTTTGAGTGGCTCCTTTTGCTTAATATAGTAATTACTGGTCGCATCCACTTTCCTAACAGAGCCATCTTTTCATTCATCTTTAAGGCTGAATACAATGCTATTGTATATATGTGCCACGTTTTCTTGATTGGTCCTTGCTACTACGGGGAAGTGGCTGCCACTCTGTTACTGCCTTTACAAAATTCTCTTTCATAACTCTACCAGATCAGGGAGTCCCTCCTGAAGTCTGACCCTGTACCCCAGCACAGGGGCCTGTTGTTCTTGCCCTCTGTAAGAGCTCAGACAACCTGTCCAATATGCGATCTTCAGTGAACCATTTTTCACCATTCTGGGTGATGGGCATTATCTTTTAGCTGTTGCTGTTGTGTGTTTGTTTCAAGACAGGATTTCTCTATGTAGCCCTGGCTGTCCTGGAATTCAGTTTGTAGATCAGGCTGGTCTCAAACTCAGAGATCCACCTGCGTCTGCCTCCAAAAGCTGGGATTAAAGGTGTGTGCCACCTGGTGGGCATTATCTTTATTTTATCCTTGAAGAAGCTGAGGCTCAATAAGTTGTTCTCACTGGGGGGTGGGGCAAGCCATCTGATTGAGTCCATCCCTTGAGTTTTCTTTTCATCTTCCATCGGATAACTCAACTCCAGTCCCCATTGGATTTCCGAGCATGAAGATAACAGGTGGCCTGTACCTACAAGCCCCTCCCTGGACTCTGCTCCTCAAACTTCCCTGTGCAGCCTTCTTCACTGCCACTGCCACCTCGTATCTTGCTTTGGAGAGAAACAGCACTGAGCTGGTTCCCATCGACTTGAGTCTACGACAGTACTTACTTGGCTGGCTGGTCCTCAGGACCCTGGAATGACATGATAACTGGAGTTCCCAAATGCCCTCATCTAGACTTGGAGGGGAGCTTGAATGGGAACTTCTACCCTTCCAATCTCCAGTCCTTATTTGAAGCATCAACGGGATTCAGAGAAGGGGAAGTAGTAGGCAGAGTTTCAGGATAAGTGGCAGTGGGGGGTGAGGGGGAGATGGAGAAAAGAGGACTGACAAAACCAAGGGGATGGAAAGGAAGGTAAAAAGAAGAGAGAGAGAAGGCAGTGAAGAAGGAAGAGATTAGCAGATATGGTATCCATCACCCCATTGCTCCTTGAAGCCACTTGGTGGCATGTAAAGGTCCTCAAGGCTGCCATGAGCTCCTTGTATCACCAGCATTCAGCAGAATGCCTAGCACACAGTAGGTGTTCCACCCATGCTTGTTCATTTGAAGGAATAAAGGGACCACAACGAGCTGCAGACTCTTCATCAGGTGCCCAGCTTGGCTGGCCCCAGCCTGTCACCTCTCATTCCATGTGTTTAAGTCCTGGATTCCTCACATGCAGAAGCCAGAAAGCTTACAGACAACCCAGGCCCACTCCTTACAGTCCTGAATCCAAGGCTGGGAAGGCACTGGTGTGAGAAACTGGAAGAAGGCTGGAGCCTGGCCCATGACATGGTTCAGTGCAGTGTCTGCATCTCTGACCTCTTCCTTGAGCCTGTGTTCAGCTCTGCCGCACTGCACTCACAGAGCTTGCTGTACAGGAGACTAGACAACTCCCCGACCTCACGGTCAGCTGAGTAGCCCTAGCCAGTTAGCGATTCAGTTTCAAAGGAAAGATGGCAGGAGTGATGGCATAAACTGACCCTTCCTGATGGACCAGGGGTGGGAACCTGGGAATAAAGGCTGCACTCAGCATGAGAACCTTGCTAATTTTTCCATACATCACACACAACAAGCACACATACACACACACACACACACACACACACACACACACACACACACACACACACTCTATCTCATGGCCACCATGGAATCCAATCCTCACTAGGGCTAAAGCCCTGAATTTGGGTTCTGATTCACCTCTTCTACCAAGTCTTTGTTTCTTTATCAGTAAAATGAGGCTAACTAGGGCCAACAAGATGGCTTAGCTGGTAAAGGTACTTAACAACCAAGACTAATGACCTGAGTTTGATCCCTGGGATCCACATGGTAGAAGAGTGAATTTGTACCCTGTGGTGGCACACACCTGTGTGCTCCTATAAATAAAATTCTATTATATTATATATTTATGTATTATACACACACACACACACACACACACACACACACACACACACACACACATAAATTAAAATGAGGTTAATCACAGTTCCTACCTCATGGCTTGCAGGGACCTAAAGGAGATTATGCACTTCCTAACAATGGCATGCATGTGTCTGGTGCATAGAGAGAACTGAATAACTATAGCGGTATCTCACCACCCTGCTGACCACCTTGTCTCATCCTAGCAGCTTCTTGCATGGTCGTAGGGTATCCTGTAGCTCCTTCCAGCACACCAGAGAGGCAGGCTCTAGGTTTGGATCTTTCAGGTCCCCTTTCCCTCTCGGTGTGAACTTGTAAGCCACTTCATCTTCCTTCCCTCATCCTGGCATCCTCTTCACGGTGCCTGCAGACATGCCAAGGGATCCTTGTCTCTTTTCAGGTTTTAAACTACATCTCTTGAAGCCATCTTGTTTAGAGCCAAGCCAGTTCTAATAGCATGTGTGTGTGTGAGAGAGGGGGGGGATAGTTTTGAATAGAGGAGTGTACAATCCCTACCCTCCATGTTCTCAGGCTGCTCTCGCTCTCTCCCAGGGTAAGCTCCTGGATTTGGGGCCCAGCCTCCCAGATGCAGTCTGACTGCTACTTGTCCACTCGAAGGGCTGTGGTGCTCGAGCTTGTGGAGCTTGTGCAGCTCCAGCTGCATCACCCCTTGGCCCCTTTTCTCAACCTATCAGATCTTGGTCTTATCACTTTTTTGGTATGGACACCTCCTGGATATTCAGCGTCTGCCATACACACATACCTTTCAGTAAATTCAATTTTCTTGTTCATTCCTTTCCTAGTCTCTCTTTTTCCCACAACAAACAATCCCTGATTTGCTATCCTTCTTCCCAAATGCCCTGGTTCCTGGGCCTGATTTCCTGTGTGATCCACTGTTGGCCATAGGTGGATCACTAGGTAGCTGGCTGTTGGGACATGCAGTGTCACTGGGATGCCCTGGTGGCAAAGTAGCATGCTGCTGCAGAATCCTGGCAGGGCCTTGAGTCAATGGGAGTGAATCACTCTTAAGCTTCAGAGCCCTTGACACAAGATTCCCGCTGCTTTCCCAGGAGGACTTTGGAGTCCCTCTGCCCATCTTAACAATGTACATAGAGGTAAAATGGGGACATCCTTATGTGCATCCCCCAACCCTGATCTGTTTCTCAATTGCAAATTGATGAGTTAAGTAGTTCCTGAGAGAGCCTTCGGGGATCCAGGGCTGGGGCAGAGCCAGGGCCTGTGGCCAGCCAGGTGGCTTCCATTAGGTATCGGCCAGCCCAAGACAGCAGAGCCGCTAATCCCAAGCTTTATGAGGCAGCTCTGCCCGCCAAGGTGCAAGGGCACAAAAAGCAAAAATGGAAATTCTAGTCCCTGTGCAGTTTTTTCTCGTTTTTTTTGCTGCCCATCATCCCCAAGTCTTCCCTTCTTGTTTCTGACTATCACTGGTGAACTTCATTCAACATCTCCCTGCTCTTGCTGAGGGCCAGTCAGTCTCTCTGGCTGTCTCTATTACTTCCTCTCCAGCTTCCTCCACCCAGGCTTCCTCTCACAGACACCTTTCTGCTGTTGAGCGTTGGGTGCTTACAGCTTCAAGTTCTGTTCTTGGCTGGGTGCTCTGACTCAGCTGCAGTTCCTGCCCCTCCTAGAGATCTTCATTCTCCTCTCCTTTCTTGTCTCTCCTGGTTGGGCTGACTCTTCCTCTGGGATGGAAGCAGGGACTGGAATGGGCAATATGGGGAGCAGATGTGGGATGCCCTTCTGCTCCCACCTCTCTGCTACACATGAGGCTCCTTGGCAGCTTGAGGGGGGTGCAGGGAGGCAGGCAACATAAGCCCTCTCAGTCTGGGCCTGCCAAACTGGAGCACACTCAGCCTATCTGCCAGCACAGGCTTCAGCATGGGTTTTGATTGACAAACAGGAAAGAGTAAAACATATAAAAGAGAAAAAGCACAGCCACCCAGAGACTGGATACAAGCGGAGCAGCTAGCAAGCTGCTGGCAACTGTCAAGGCTGGGGGGGTGTCAATGGATGGGGTGGGCACAGGAAAGAGAAGACCCAAAGAACAAGAACTCATTTCACACACTGGCTGTAGTAGCCTAGGAGCTCAGCTGAGGAGAGGGAGGCCCAGAGAGTTCAAGTGACACCCCTAAGGCATTTCTCTAGAAACATCCATCATTCCTTTTACAGGACCCTCTTATTCCTGGCCTGCCCTGAGGGTCCGGGCTCTCATCTCTGTCTCTCTCTCTCTGTCTCTCTCTCTCTCTGTCTCTGTCTGTCTGTCTCTCTCTCTCTCTCTCTCTCTCTCTCTCTCTCTCTCTCTCTCCCCATCCTCTGCTAGATAACCCATTAATAGACAAACCGCCTACATAAAACTGGTTACCAGGACAGTCTTGCAGAAGACAGTAGCTAGGCAATGGGGACAGTGGCAGGGAATTTGGGAGCTGGGTGAGATTTGACAGAATAAAA
This sequence comes from Cricetomys ansorgei, assembly GCA_026225945.1. Lineage (NCBI taxonomy): Eukaryota > Metazoa > Chordata > Mammalia > Rodentia > Nesomyidae > Cricetomys > Cricetomys ansorgei. The sequence goes on from JAMJFZ010003463.1 coordinate 643,064, forward strand.
GTCAAGAAAATGGAGTACTGGGACTTGATCACATGGGATGGACAGCAAAATGTACATCTGAAGGAAAGAAGGCTTTTTCCAAACTCTCAAGCCACTTAGAACTATTTTCTCTTAGCTGCTTCACCGCTTCACCACACTACAGACAATGCTAATTCCATTTCACAGACAAAGAAACTGAGGCTTTGAGAAAAATGAACTGAACTGGCCTAATTGCCGCGGGTCACATAGCTGAGCCTGGGCTGCTGGCATTGGCTCTTGGCTGTGGCTGCTGCCTAACCTTCTTGGAACTTTGGTTCTGAACTGAAGCACTTGTGGGCAGGAGACTCTGCAGGAGCTCTGCCTTTCCTGAGGCTGGGGCCTTCATATCTTTCTCACTTTGAAGGCTGCCTATTATCTCAGCAGCTTCCCTGCCCGCACATTTGCATTTGGAGCCTTTCATCTGATCTCTTGGAATTAAAGGCTTTGTCTCCTATTAAAAGGAATTCCAGGCCCTGGAGCCAGGCGGGGGAGGGGCAGGGGCTCCTGGCAGGAAAACCTGGTTCCCACCAAGGGCCTCGAACCTGCTCTGCCCAGGTGCTGTGTGAAGGCTTGGGTTGACACAGAAAGAGGACTGTCCCTCTGCCTCCAATTCTGACCCTTTCTCCTTCTTCGGCCAACCCCTGCCCAGCGTCCTAGTGACCCGAGACAGCCACGTATAGCTCCAGCTGCCTTGATGCAGGCAGCCTTGGAATTCCCACTCAAGCTTTGCTGTGTACTTTTAAGCAGGTCAGGTTTCCCTTGTGAGGAATCTGTAAAGGGTGGGCCCCACCAGTCCAGAACAGAAGAAAGGGAGAGAAAAAATATCGTATTCCAGATGTGTCCCTCTGTCCCCTTGGGCAAGACTTTTCTCCTATGTGGACCTCAGGCTCTCCCTTGTAAAACGCATTGTTGGGTTTTGAGAGCTCTCCTCCATCTCTGCCATATTATGGGATGCCCAAGCCTTTGAAGCCCATTCAGCCTACTCCTCTGCCCCCAAACCTTGTCCTGACCTCAGCCTGGATTTGGTCCCCTGCCTCATCTTCATATTTTTGTGTCTATTCTTAGGACCACCCTGGCTGCACATTAGACTCACATAGGGAGATTGACAAAAGTATCCAAGTCAAACCTCAGAGATTCTGGCTTAATTGTTTGGAGGCAAGGCCCTGGCCACGTTTCTAAAAGCTCCCCAGGTGATTATAACTGCAGCCTGAGCTGAGAAGCCTAGCCCAGGCTCAGTACTATCCCAGGCCTTGGGAACTGGCAAGCCAGCCAGCAGGGACTGGAATCTCGTGGGTGCACCCTTTGCCTTATGCAGTAGTTATTTTAGAGGATGTCCATTCTCTGAAATGGAGCGACACACACTACTAAGCATTCAGCTCTGTAGTACAGCACGGTCATAGAGCCTCTGCTCACCCAGTCTTGTCTCCTTCTGTTGAATTTTCTACTGGGGGGTTTCTACTGGCATACTCTCTTCACCACAACCCAGAACAGCCAGGAGAGTTACAAAGTAGACATCACACAAGAGTTCCAGCAAACCCAGAGAGGAAAGTGACTTATCCAAACTCACCCCAATACAAGGATGCTTAAAGATGATTCTAGCAGAGTCGGGGTTGGTCCAGTTCTCAGGTGATTAGCATCTAGAGCTGGAATGCCTTTGGTTTTGCTTCCAGGTCTGCCATTTATCAGCTGTGGGAACTTTTCTCTTTCCCAGTTTTCTTGCCTTTAAAATAGGACTATTCACAGTACTGGCCTTGTGGGCACTCATTAGACTGGGTTTCCCTTTCCCAGCTCCAGCCACCTCCTATATCTGCTCGACCCAAAGCCCAGAGAGAGGAAGAGATTTGTTCACAGTCACATGAACAATTCCAGGCAGAACTAGGCCATGACTCAGGTCTCCCAGTGGCACCCTAAGGAGCCTTCACAACCACTTGTTCCCATAGCTTAGAGTCCTCTCTGCTCCAAGAACATTCAAAACTGCCATGGCCACTGGCAACTTCCTATTCCCTGATGTCCATGGATAACAGCAGAAAGGGGATTGCCATTCTCAAGCTCTGCTTTCTTCTCCGTTTTTCTTTTGGGCACTCTCAAAGCCTCTCCCCGTATTCTGTTGCCCCCTCGTCCCTTCCCTTTCCTCTCTCCAGTTTTCCCTGGCAAAACTCAAAACCATCAGAACGAATTTAAATAAACTTCTCTTCAAATAGTATCCTTCAAGGGGAAGAGGGTGGAAAGTTAAGCTCTGAGGAGAATTTCCCTAATGATGGCAGACAGGGAATAGCAGCTGAGCAAAGGGGTCAGGGTAGGGGGTACTGACCATGGCTGAATAGAGTGTAGGGGCATGAGTAGAAACTCAGAGCGGTTCACACCTGAGAAATCACAGCATAGCCAAGCTTGAGAGACCCAGGAGGCCTGTCAAACCTACTCCAACCTGATATCCTTCCACAGACAGGAACCAAGGGGTTCACGAAACAAACTGTAGTGAAAGACCATGTTCAAAGGCCAAAGTATCACCTGCAGAGGGAGAATTAGAATCCATTGGTTCCAGTAGCATCAGTGTGAGAGTTTATCACTTACCACACAAGTAGTGTGTGTCTAAGAGGCCCTAACCACCGCATAGGCCAAATAAACGTAATGATAACAACTAACCCTCTCTGAGCACTTGCTGCGTGCCAGACTGTGCTTTGATTTCTCACATTCATGAATCCGTTACAACGCTCTGCAACCAAATGTGGTTGGTGCATTCTAAAGCTCCATCTTGAAGATGAGGAACATGAAGCCCAGAGAGGCTAAGGAACTTGTCTAAGATCATACAATAAGCATGTGACAAAGGTGGGTCTCAGCTTGGAAGTGTGGTTTCAAAGCCCATCTTAACTGTTTGTGTGTGTGTGTGTGTGTGTGTGTGTGCGCGCACACACACACACACACACACACACACACACAGAAATAAACAAAGTGGGTTCTTCCCTCAGAGGCCTGGCAGTCTTTAAGATGTCCTTCTGATAGCAAGAAACCTTTTAAGACAGAAAATGATGGTGGATAAATAACCATGGGGACCAGAAAAACACATTTTCGTTCTGAGCTGAGTGGCCCTGGGCACATACTTGAGCTCTAACCTTTCTGGACAGGATTACTGGGATGATTCATTGGTGCAAAAGTGCTGAGTACTCACAGAGCTGGGAGAGAGATGCTCTCAGTGGTGTTCCATCCACCTACTCAGGACATGGCACTTTCAGTTCCTCAGCCTCCAGCAAATGCACCAGTGTACTTACACCCACCTTAAACCTGCAGCCCTCAAGCCCACAGTACTCAGCCTCAGCCCCACATCCCCAGAGAAGCCCTACTACATGCATGCATATATCTAGACAGATAGACAATTCTCCTTGTAGACATACTCCTTGTGTGCATGTACCGTTCTAGCCTTGAATGTACCTATGTATACAGATACCTTGAAAATCTGCTTCAGGAGTCCTGTATATGTGATTCTTGTGCAATCCAGTTAATTGTTCTAACTCTTTGGAGCTGCAGGCTGATGGGGGATGGGCTGGAATGGGACATGAAACACAGTATAGGAAGGGCCAGTGAAGAAGGCAGCCAGCCTGGTCAGGAAATCTGTTTAGCCCTGAAGCTAAGAAGCCCATTAGTGACAGCGTCTCACTTTAGATTTCCCAGCATGCCATGGCTCTCAGACTGCACACTGTTTATTTAGAGAATCAGAGAAAATTTGTTTTTATAATTAGAAGGGGGCAAGGGCTGCCCTTGAAGTGGCTCTCCATAGGTGACATGGGTTTGTGACAGAGGCCAGCTCCAAGGCTCCACCACTCTCTAGAGGAGCACCCAGCCAGGATCCAAGAACAACAGAGGCAGGTGGGCTGTCTGTCTGCACGGTCTCTTGGTGGCCTCTCGTGGTCCTGATTGGACAGGCTGCCATCTGGGCCTGCTCAAGACTAAACAAAGAAGAAGGTTTGAGAGCCATAAAGTCACCACTAGGTATAAAGAGATAAGGCTTTAGATTTAGACCTCTGTCTCACTGGGCCTCAGTTTCCTCTTCTCGAAGGACAGTGATATACCTCAGTAAACATGGTGGCTGGGAAGAACCCAAACCCAGTGGCAGTATCCATCAGGCTGCTGCCATGTTTCACTGATGCCTTCTCTCCCATCTTTCTCTGGGTGGACTTTGAGTCTCCTTTCTGTTAACATCCTAAGAATTGGCTTCTGATTACTGTTAATTTCACCTACTGTGGACCCTTCAGCAAACTCGAAGGTGGTATCACAGAATCCCAGGGCAGATGAGTCTACATTGCTTCCTCCTCCCTTGGGGCAACCTGTTTCATCTCCAATGGACTTGAATGATCAGAAATGCTGCTTGGATCTGATTTTGTCCTCACAGAACGATGTCTCCATCCCACCATTCCCACCTATATCCCTGGACCTTATTTCTGGGCAAGCCACTCCTGACATGATCCCTAGTGCTTTGGACAAACGGCCTCTGCTGGGGAGCATATCAGAGCAGGTCTGTTAGGTGAGGATCCAGTTCTAAGGCCAAGTCTCGGCTCTTCTTAGAGCGTCGGTCTTGGAATCCTCAGCAGCCCCAGGCTGACCTTGCCTGGCCAGTCTGGTCATCTGTGGGGTGAAGATTCTTTTTTCTGTTTCTGGGGTAGTGACTGTTGAGGCTTGCTCTTGCCATCTGTGAACTGGAAAGACTGGACTAGATCAACTCTGCAGCATGCTGTCATCTCATAGAATGCTCAGAGTGTTTTGGTGAGGTGGGTAGAAAAGGGAGGTAGTAGACTCTGCAGATTACAAGGCTGCAAGTGACACAGCCAGGATACCAGGCCAGGTTGAGTTGGCCCCAAAGTTCATACAGATTCCAGAGAGGTAAAGTTACAAAATGAAGAAGAGACAGGGAAAACAGCTCCCTGGGTAAAGAGTAACACCATTAATTTGTTCATTCATTCATTTATTCACCAAGTTCTTCCTACCATTGGTTTAAGAATTAAATACTTCATTCATAAAGGTCTCAAGAAGCTTATAACCACCTCCATTTAACTACCGTTCAGCTCTAGAAATAAAACATCACAGCTACAGTAGGAGCCCCATGTGTTCCTTCTTTCATCTTCCCTTCCTTCCCCCCACCAAGGTAGCCACTCTGATGGCTTCATGTATTAGAAGTGCTCTGTTAATAGTGCTCAAGGTAGACTTTGGAACTAACTTATCACTCCATAATATGCCCGAGATGTATTCACCAATATATGTAGCAGTTGTTTACTCTTTTGCACTTCTATATGTTATTCCAGTATATAAGTATGTCATGATTTACTTGGTCTCCTGATCATGAACATTAAGTAGATTATGTTTTTAGACAAGGTCTCATTAGTTAGTCCAAACTGGCCTGGAATGCACTTGAACTCACGATCTTACCTGTTCCCTCCTGCCCCCTCCTTCTCTCTCTTGAGTTCTGGGTTCCACAAGTTTACTAGGTTTATTCACAAGCATCTAGTCTGCCCTTTTCAAAGTCCCACTAGGATGTCAGCACTCTGAAGCAGGAATTTTGTTCTATGCTATATAAGAAATTGAAAACTAAATTTAAATTGGTGTTTGAGCCGGGCATAGTAGATCATGCCTATAATCCCAGCAGTCTGGAGGTAGAGGCAGTAGGATCACACACTAAAGGTCAACTTGAACTACATAGTAAGTTCTAGACCAGTTTAGGCAGCATAGTGAGACTGTGTCTTAAAAATTAAACAAATAGGCCCAGCAAGATGGCTTAGCAGGTAAAGGGACATGCTCTCAAGCCTGATGAATTGAGTTCACATCCCTGGAACCCATACAGTAGTAGGAGAGAACTGACTTCTATGGGTTTATCCTCTGACCTCCACATGTGTGTCTATGTGCACACATGTGTATGAGCACATGCGTGCACACACAGAAATCAATATTTTACACAATTAAAAAAATCAGACAATTAAATGTTCGGCAATTACACAGTGCTTTTGAGAAAATGAGACCCCAAAACACCTACTAAAAACAGCATGATAACTTTTAATCTTTTAAGGATTAAAATTTATTACATAATTTATGATTAAGTATAAATACAGCATATAGGACAGAAGAACAGAATGGAGAGTCTAGAAATAAACCCTGGTATACATGGTCTAATGACTTTTTTTTTTATATTTTTACTTACTTTGTTGAGACAGTGTCTTGGTATGTAGCCCAGACTGGCCTAAATCTTGCTTTGTAGCCAGGCAGGCCTGGAAATCAAGACTCTCTTGCCTCTACTTCTGGAGTGCTGGAATTAGAGGCATGCACCATCATGCCTGAATAATTGTGCGCATTTTATGAAAAGGAAGGATTCTATGAACACTCTGATTCTGTCTGCCTATGGACTTGTGTGTGATCAGTTTTCTGGTGTCCCGCTGTTCATCATCACCCTGAGAAGAGACTGTGACATTGCCCTATTTATGCCTCTCTTCATAAGACATGTGTTACTGAGCACTCCCTAGGTACCAGACACTGGAATGACAGCAGAGCTAGGGGTGCCCTCTCCTTCCCAGTGAGAAGCAGAGGGAATGGGTTCAGCAGATTTAGGAAGAACTTTGGAAATGTGTGTACATCATCACCAGGAATTGTTAATGGATCCCATGGGAAGGTGTCACTCTGCCCCAGGACAGATGGTAGGTGGAAGAGGGTCCTCTCTGTTCAGCAGCTGTGGGATGCAATCATGAACAGAAGGCTGGCAAGCCTGCAGGCTCTGTGCTGCTCCCGAGTCTGCGTCAGAGTCACTGGGTGACTTCAGCTCCATGCTTTCCCTACCATGGTCTAAGGTTTTGCTCAGTACAGGCAGCAGTGCAAGATGAAGTGTCTGTCACTACTGTCTACAGTCCAGAGAGCTGTCTTGGAAGAATGCAGACATAACATCCCCCAGAGCCAGGAGTTTCACCTCTACCATGGGATTGCTGGTCCCCAGTGGGCTCACTTCCGAAGGCTGCCAGGAGTGCTCAGGAAGGACCCAGTGCATCCTTTGGAATATTGTTCTCCTTTAGATGCAAGTCTGCTGGCAGGTAGCAGGATGGCAAAGAAGAACCCCGAATTCCCTACTGGCTCTGCTCTTAGCCTAGTCCTCACGTTCCTTCTGGCCCTTTCCTCCAGACCTTACTCCCACTCCAAGTCCGCCCTCTCCACACACAAGGTATAAATATAAAAAATAAATAAACCCAGAGCCAGCCCCAGAACTGAAGCAAATTGCTGGCAAGCGCTGGACGCTGATTAACATGCATAGTGGACGTGCAACTGGGCATATCGGAGAGAAGTGCGTTTTCCCTCAGGAGAAACTATCAGCGTGGCCTGGGCCATGGAGGGGAGCAGCCAAAGGGAGGCGGGCACAGGTCTCTGTAAGTCTGAGCCAGGCAGCTTGTCACTCAGAAGGACCCAGCTGCCTCTCTCAGGCTCATCTCCCCGAACCTGAGCAAGGGTGCTGAACTCTGCAGCACACTGAAACCTAGGGCTCAACTTGAAGAGAATGCAGTAAGTGGGGCAGGCAAGTCAAGTGGCTTGGCTCAGCTGTGTGACCATGGACAAGTACATTGATTGCAGTGAGCTTTCATTTCCTAAGCACAGCATGGGTAGGAGCAGACCTTTGTAGGGTGGTGTGGCTCTGCATCAGAAGAGCTGTCTGGTCATGCTAAGCACACAGCAGGAACATAAAGGGTTCGCGCTCTTCCTCACCTTGCCTCTGTGTAACAAGTAAGGAGCAGGCTGGCCAGCTAGGAGGAATTCACAAAGAAAGGACAAAAAGAGGGCAAAGAATTGGTGTTTATTGCAGAGTGCTTTCAGTCTGCCACTTCACTTTGCTTTCTCAGCTGTCCTTAGCACGTGATGGAGCTGAGGCACTGGAGGGTTCTAGCTTGCTCAAGGTCACAGACCTAAGGAGCAGCAGACTTAGTACTTAGGCCTAGGTTATTTGTCATCAGAATCTGCTGTATAAAATATAGAGTATCTCGGGCCTGTGAGATTACTCAGTGAAAGTGTGTTCTTTGAAGACTGGCAAACGGAATTCCACTCCCAGAGCCCATGTAAAGGTGGAAGTTGATAACTGATTCACAAAGTTGTCTTCTGACCTCTATACATGTGCACACACACACTAACACATACAGTGCATGCGTGCAGACACAGACACACACACACACAGACACACACTCACACTTAAAAATTAAAATATGAAACACCGGTGTTCAATTTGAATTTAACGTAAACAATAAGTACGTCTGTGTGTATATGTATGTTATGTTGCTAAGGACCAAATCCAGGTTTCCGCACATGCTAAGAAAGAAGAGTGAATATTTTTGTAGTAAAAACTTACGCATTCAACCCTCCATATATACAAACTCTGTTTCCCGATCCAGCCAACTGTAGATCAAAAATAGTTGGAAAAAAATAGAATGTATATTGGGCCTGCAGAACTTTTGTTTGTGGATCATTGCCAAGGCAATCCTGTATAAAGACACAGAAAGACAACTACTTACACAGAGCTTCAATGCATTTTGCATTACAAGGCATGTAAGATGACTTAAAGCATGCAGGAAGATGTGCTTAGGGCATGGGGAACTACTACGACGGGATTCGAGGGATGACTACACTAAAAAGGATGAACCCATACTTATACATCTTCACTGTTTCTTTGAATTTCTAAATGACCTGGGCATGCTGCTGTTTCATTTGTTCAATCTGACCTCCTTGGTCCAGTGCCTGAGCATGTGAACAGTGCCTTTAAATACCTCCTCACCCACTAAGAGCCCGAGGAAGACTTCAGAGCCCCTCTTCTGCTGCCTCTCTCTTCAAGCAGCTGCAGGGGAAGAAGCTCATAATTAACACTCCTCTCACCTAGGTTTTAACAGAGGGGAGATTGTATGTCAGACCTTGGGAGAGTCCTGAGCAGTCAGTGAACAGACATGCTGTGTGATCCTGCCCTTATTTGCAGAACAGCAACAACACTTATTTGGACTCACAGGGCTATTTTAAGGAGAAAACTTCAGGCATTTCCTAAGCAGTCAGTGACTGTGACTGTTCCTACCAGTCCAGGGAGCAGCTTCACCCCTCTGTCGCATACCCAGTGTCTTTGCGCCCTATGCCACAGACTGGAGATCTTTTTTAAGGTAGAGAGGGAAATACAAGATAGCTGGTAGGGGTCTGGTCTTTGGGATCACTTCCTGTGCAGCTGCCATGCTTGGCCTGTGGCAAAACCTGTGCTCTCATTCTGCCAACCATAGCCTCTGAGTAATTCAAGGAAACACTAATACTCTAGCTGCCCTCTGATTGAAGGGGAGGTCTAGACAAATGTTGAAACTGTACTCCAGACACAGGGAGATCCGCTGGGAAGGTGGGGGCCAGGCAGATAGAACAAAGGGCAAAGGAAGGAAGTAGGGGAACTGCTGTAGGACTTCACTTTCCTTCAAGCCCCTGGCCCCTCAACAGCAGGTCTCCACCTTGGGAACCTAGAAGAAGCCAGGGTTTGTCTTCCTGGGCATTTTGTCTTCAGAACCTGCTGCCCTCACCTGTGAAGAGTAGATAAAAGACACACATGCTGGCTGACTCTGTAGAATAGTCAGGGTTCACAAGGGCTCAGAGGGAAGGCCGCATGGTCATACGTGGGCTTCTGTTTCATCTGTACAACTGGAAGCAGACTGTCTGCCTTCTGGGGTGCTGAGGGGATTAATCAAGGTGTTCTTGAGCACTCTTACCATCTTTACTGGCTCACTTGGGCTTATTCTTTGGGCCTCCTAAAAAGTTCCATCTTTGCTTTGAGACTAGGTCTAGCCCTGTAACTTAGATTGTCCTGGAATTAGTGATCCTCCTGCCTTGGTTGCTAACATCATGGGCAAACGCAGGTATGCCAGGCCTTGCTCCCGTTTCTCAGAACCCTTTCTGCCTACCCCCAACACAGCCACCCTCTCTGAGCTTTTGCTCCTCTGTCTGGACTCTGACCCTCATGTGTCATCATGACATATTTCCTCGTCTTGCCAGACTCAAGTCACTGCTCGTTCCTTGTTTCCTCTGTGCTCAGCACTGGACCTGACATGAAACCTGTGCTCAGTAAGCCTTGGTAGGGTGAATGGATGTGCCTCCAAGATGCCAGTGTGCTGTACAGATACAAAGAGTTATTAGTCAGACATTTGCCTTTGAAACTTGAAATTCTTCTGAGCCTCATGGGCATTGTCTTCAGCTGCCTTCTCCCTGGCTGAACCCCACCTCTTCTTCAGCAGATGCTCCTGGGCTTCGGGGCAAGGGTGACACTGGGCTGACAAGCTGGGAGAGGATACCTAGTGGATTCCAGGGCCAGCTGGGGCAGTGCACACTCGCTCCTGGCCTCTGGCCTGCTCTTTTGCTCTGCCGAGCTCACCATATCCAGTTGCAGACACCTCATCATTGTACTGATGCAGCTGAGATGGAGGTAGTTCAGAGGAGAGCGGGGGAGCAACGTGGGGTGGGGTGGGGGGCCTGGCACAGAAGTGGCAGGAATGAAACAGCCAGCCAGGCTGTGCTGAGGAGCTGGCCACAGGAGTGCCTGGGAACCTGGGAAGCTCGGCATCCATGTTCCAATCTGCGGGTCACCCCCTCAGTAATGGAAGGAATGAGCTATCTGGGAAGACACAGACAAGGAGCATGTGGAGTAAATGGATTCCTTTCACCACAGGCTTGGACACCCTGGCAGAAACCAGCACAGGGCACAGCCATCATCTTTTCCAAACTTCAGATGTTGTCACCTGTGTCGCCATGTCTGTGACTGAGGAAAGACCACACACATCCTTGGAGAGTGGCATGAAGGAGAAGGATCTGACTATGCTTAGGGAGAATCAAAGTCAGTGGAAAGGGACAATCCAGGGTGCCTTAGCTGTCTAAGGTAAGAGGAGACTTTGGACAAGATGAGGACAGACTGTACCCCATGTCTCTCAGTTTATCCATAGAAACATTGGCCTAGGCAAGAAAGGGGACTTGGGCAGCATCCTCTGTGTGTCACTGGAGCAGCCTGCTTGAAATCTAGGGTCAATGGATTCCTTCCATTGCGGAACCTCTCTTAGGAGCTGAGGTAGCTGTTGCCAGTCCTCACTCTGATACCTGTCTAGGGCTACACTGCCCAAGCCCATCTCACACACAGCCCCACTCTGTACAGAAGCACACTTGTCACAGGCATGTCATTACTCCACATTCTAAAGGCACCTCTCAAAGGGGAATGACCATATGACACAAGTCAAGCCCCAAACCTCCCATTCTGGTCTGTGCTCTTGACTCACGGCCTTTGCCCCTGCTCTGCTCTGGAATTTGGCTGCCTTCATGTCATCATGGATGTTCTAATGTCCCTCAAGTGTATTCCCTGACCAGAGGCCACTCCTAGGCTTGTCACACTGCTTGGTATTCTTCACAGCATTCCATACTCTTAAATCTGCCTATTGTCTTCCCCACCCTCAATATAGGAACTCCGTGAGGATCAGGAGCACACATCTCTAGTTTTCCACTCTGACCTCAGGGAAAGAATAGTGTCTGGCACCTCTGTGTGCATACAGCACATGTACACACATGTACATGCTAAACGGCCAACCAAGCTAGTGTGGGATTTCCCTCCCAAAAAAGTGGTACAGCCTGGGCAGAGAGAATTTAAGCTCAGGCATGGACTACAAGACATCATTCTAGGAGGGGGAATGAGGGAGGGAGATAGATAGAGAGAGAGAGAGAGAGAGAGAGAGAGATCCCAGCCTTCACAGACCTCATGTTTCAGTGCGAAGGAGCAATGAATAAGGGGACAAGTAGTTTGTAGGGAACTTAGTCATAAAAGCACTGGAGAAAAGCAAAGCAGTGAGCAGTGGGCAGGACTGCTGAGATTGGGGTCCTATCATCCTTATTCTTCTTAAGAGAAGGAAGATTTCACATGGAAATTTCAATCAAGTGACCATTTCAGTGGAAAACTAAAGGTACTGAAGGAGTCAGTCGGAGGACATCAGAAGATGAAGCCCCAAACTCCTGAGTTGGCATGTGGCCGACCAGAGTGTGGAAGTCTGGGAAGTCTGGGTGGCTTGTATGTCTGAAGGACAGAATGGTGACTGGTACTTGTTACCAGATGGCAGTGACCATTTGGTCCATTTCTTGTATTTTTTCCAAGTCATGAACCAAGGACTGCAGAACACCAGGAAAAGCTTTCCAAGGAGTGTCTCCAACCCCTGCCCCCTCCTTCCCTGAGTTCTAGTCTTGACCAGCTCCCCATTGGGGACTTGTTTGCCCTTACCTGTGGCTATAGGACACTTGCATAGACCAAGATGGCTGCTGGTAGTAACACTTACCTTTGGGCAGCACTTGAGTGCTCGAACTACCTACCCCCCCCTTACCTACTGAATAGCAAAGTGGGCAAAACAGCGTTATTTGATAGACGAGGAGAAAAGTTGTGTAGAGTAGACTCATGGTCTACTACAAAGCACTTCTCATTAAACCTTCTTGAGGACCTTGGAATTTTAACCTTTTATTTTGTTTTGGTTTGGATATTTTGTAGACAAGATCTTAACTATGTAGCCCAGGCTGCCTTCGAATTTGATATCCCTTTGCCTGGGATATAGGTGTGTACCACCACAGACAGACATTCTAGCCTCTGTTGAGGGATGAGAAAAAGAGATGGCGCGGTATGAGATTTTTCCAAGGTCACACAGCTAGATCATGACAGTGCTGGAACTGCTTCCGGGGAAAGAATGAGATGTTGAGAAGCAGCCCAGGAAACAGCACTGTCATTGATATTGAGGCCATCCTATCTAAACCATGTGGCATGAGAGAAAGAATGTGGACCTTAGAGCCAGACAGACTAGGATTAGAATCCCAGAGGTTTAGGATGGGGTGTAGCTCAGAGCATTTGTTCAGCATTCATGAGGACCTGAGCTCAACACCAAGTCCTTCAGCTAACTACAAGCAAAGGACTCCTGCAGTATTGTGTGACCTTAGGCGTCTCACAAGCCTGTTTCCTCGGGTCTAAAGCAAACTGAAAATCTCTGCTTTGTATGGTTGTTTTCTGGAATTAGTGTAATCCCCAGTGGAAATATAATGTGCCCCATATGGTATCTAGCACACAGCAAATGCTGGACCTTATATGTACGTGTTCACTGAATGAAGTGAAACATCAGTTATGGGGAAATTGGGGCTGGACCTGGGCCTGGATAAGTGTCCTCATTGAGTGTAATGGGCCTTCCAGCAAGCACCAGGCCCCAGGCTTTGCCCCCAGACATCTTCTAGGACCAGGTCACAGCAATGCCATTACTCTGGGAACCCTACTCTTAGGAAGAAAAAGAGCTGGATGCACAGAGGTGGATCTGAGGTCAGCCCAGCTTCAGTGAGGTGCGTCTCTTCCTACTTTACATCTCTGTGCATGCCTACAGAGCAAGCAGCCTCTCCCAGATACCTCTCCCTTCCCCCAACTGAAGGTCCCTTGGGAAGGCTCTGGGCTGTTTAATGGGGTGGAGCTGTCTTTAATCTGCTCCGTAAATGTTTGCTGGATCCTCATTAGAAACCATAATGTCCTATTAACATGCTGATGAGATTTCATTTGGTGAAGAGTAGCTGGGAGGATATGGGGTGGGGGTGGGGTGACAGGATTCACCCAGGGTATCCCAGGGAAGGAAGAATAGCTGAGCTCCTGGAGCCTCCCATCTTCCTTGGGAAACTCAGGAAGACCCAGGCTCAGGCCCTATCCTTCCCTTGGCACAGGCCCTCAGAGGTCTGAGTCAGCTACCATGGGGCCTCACCCATGAATACCACCTGGGGCCCTACCCTGGTGGCCGAGGTTAGTCAGCAAAGCCTACATTCATTCTTCATTTTTTCCTATGGCAGTTGTCTGTGACTGATGATACTGGGTCTAGCATCTGCTTATGCCCCTGCCCCCAGGCATCTGGACTTCACTAAGATACAACATGACACTTTGGGACAAGGGAAAAAGAAATGAGGTACATGACATGGCTAATACCTAGTCAGACTATAGTAAGCTGTGCCTAGGAAGAAAGATTCCTGTCTTTGCTTTGCTCCCTTGAGGGAGGAAGGCAGCCATGATGACAGAAGAGTCTGACCTTAACAAAGGTGGGAGGGGCTGTGGGCTCCTGCCCTGGGCTGGGAGTGAGGTTGTAATTGAATAGGCATATGCAGATGCCACCTCTGCCCCAGCCTTCATGGGAGCTATGCCTTTCGCCAGGAGTGCCTCCTTATGTGTCTGGGACAGCCCTGCTTCTCATCAAGGTGAGCTCCCTTGTCATCCTGCCTGAGTCCAACCACTGTCTGTCTGTCCTTGCAGTCTTCCCAGGGTCTAGATTCAGAAGGGTTGCCATCTGTGACTTGTTTCCCTGAACAAGACTGTGATCTTGGGCTGCTGGTTCAATGATGGTCACTTCAGGGTATATGCACATGGTCCACACATGTCTTCTCAGCACCCTCTATAGACCCCATTGGCCCCACTACAGACACCCATTCCTTCACCTCCTTTCACATACTTTGCTGCCACTGGCTTCTGACTTCTGGCTTCTGGCTTCTGGCTGCTGACTTCTGGCTGTTGACTCCTGCCACCAACCCTCTCTTCCTGGATTTTCAAAGTCATTTGCATTGGGAACCTTGATTCAATCAAGCTCAGGGGACCACTATTGGCAACCTGGCCCTTTGGACAACTCTGTCCTTAGCTCTCCTCCCATGGCCACCCCTGGAAACACTTTACCCAGAGTCTCTCCCATTCCTTTTCCCTTGCCCAGGTTCCCTTGCTCACCTTCCTAGCTCTTTGGCCTCTTCCCCAGCTGGGGCATTGAGTAATACTTCAGTTTGCAGCTTGCTCTTCCACCCAGCTTCTGGTCAGCCATCTTGGCTGGGAACTCCTGGGGCCAATTAGTTACCCATATCTGTGACAAGTGGCAAGAGCAAGTGGAATAGAAAGTGTTCAGACTTTAGCCTCATCACCCTGTTGCTGATGACCTTAAGGAAGTTGGCCAAGCTCTCTATGCATCAGTTTCTATCAAAGTGGAAGGGTGCTATTTGCGTCTTGGAGGTTGTGTGTGGGTTCGAGAAGCTGAAGTATAGAAAGCCCTGACGTGGAGCCTAGGTACAGTGACTGCTCGCCATGCCTGCCAGTGTTCCCATTCTTGTCACTGCTTCCTATGGGTTCTCTACATGCCTAAATGGAAGCTGCTTGGCTTCCAGGTTTTCTCTTGGTTCCCATTTCCTCTTGTCTTTGGAATCAGTCTGACTTGGGTTCACTTTTAGATCTATCACTGAACTTGGTTTCCTCCTGTATAAACTGAACAAATAGAATGAATGCCACCAAAGTGCCTATCCCAAAGATTGTTATCTGGTGGGAATCCACTTGATGAATCCATAGAGCTCAGGTATGAGGCCAGTTTGGCCTGAGCCCAGAGGAAATAGCAGGCACAAAAGGAGAAGAATGGCTAGGAAAATGGACAGGGATGTCAAGGAGGTCTTGCTTCACCAAGGCAGCGCTGAAAGAGCCTTTCTGGCAAGCTCAGGCATGATGCAGGCAGGTAGGCAGTGACAGGAGTGTCAATCTGATGATAGGCCCAGAAGGGGCAGAAAAACTAACTTGCAGAATACAAGGCCTAGTTGGTGCCACCCTTATCCTTGAGAGTGGGGGTGGGAATGGTGCAGGGAGAGACCTGGAGATGTTCAGGGTGGCAGAGAGGTGGAGGAGCGCTGAAAGGGAGGGCAGTGGCGGAAAGCAGCCAGCTAGTAGGGTTCAGTAGCAGAGCTGGGAGGAGATCCGGGGGCTCATCATTCTCTCAGCACCCCACCTTGGTTCATTGTCAGCTGCACCAAATCGCTGCCTAGAAGGTCTTGGGATTGGGCACCTAGACCACCTAGCTTTGGTTTTCCATTTACTGGCTATGTGACCTTGGATTACTCCACCTCTCTGAGTCTCAGTCTCTTAACCTGGAAAATAGTATTCATACTTTCTACCTTGAGGCCATTATGTGGATAAAGCACCTTACTATATATAACATATTCGGGATAAGGATGGGTCCCAATTGCTGCTGTTGAGTACTATCTTAGCAATTATTATTACAGCTTTGCCTATTCTCTAAGATCTGCTTCAGTACTGGGCTAGAAAAGGGTTCCTCAGGAGAGACAGTTGGGTTGGGGGTGGGGCTACTGGACTGATAATGGAGAAGAGCTTAAAAGGTGACATCTACTCTCTGTCTTTTGTCTGTAGTTTAGATTCTGTAACAGGAAAAGACCAGAGGGAGCTGAGTCAGGCAGTAGAGCCCTGAGCAGTAGAGTGCTTCTGGAAGCCTGTAGGAACACACAAGCAGTCTCAGTGGCAAAGCTAGTGAGTTGAAGCCAGGGCCCAGAAATACAGGGTTCCCCTCCTCCCCCCTCCTCCTCCTCCTCCTCCTCCTCCTCCTCCTCCTCCTCCTCCTCCTTCTTCTTCTTCTTCTTCTCTCTCTCTCTCTCTCTCTCTCTCTTTCACCATATCCCGGGCTGGGACCACCACACCCAAATTCAATTTGCTGCTAATAAATCAGAGGACCACTGATGCAAAAACATTTCTTGAGCACTTACTGAACACAGGGAAAATAGAAGTAAATCCCACAGGCCTTGGCTGCTGTGGGTCACAAATTGTAAGCTGAAGTCTTGGCCTGGGCAGGATGAGGCTCTGGGTATGTGTGGCTTCAGCTCAGCTCTGTTCCTGGTTATGTATTTGTATAACCCAACCTTTCCCCACCTAAACTTTAGATGCTTCCCACTGGCCCAGGGGTCTAAGTAAGTGAGTACACTGGCAGAGCCTGGAGTCTCAGAGCAGCAGGATCAGGAAGATCTTGCTGAGCTGGAAGGTACTCCCTGTGAGCACCATTGGGCTGGCCTCTGTGAGGTTGAGACCATATGTGAATGCTCCATGTTACCTTGCTTGTTCTGTAGAGTGAGCTATCCAGACGCATGCTTACCCATCAGTCTGAAGCACTTAGGTTTAGGACTACGAAGGAGCAGGCGTGGGGAACCGATGGGACTGTTTCCCTTTCCAGACCCAGACCCTCTCTGGTGACCATAGGAGGCCAATTAGCAGAGAAAAAAATGCTTCCTGCCTGGGCTGTAGCCTACCACTGTGTGTGTCTGCTCAGAACTTAATGGTCATTTGAGCTGTCTCTGGGGACAGACAATGGGGCTGCCATGGACTGCCTGGCTCCAGGCTGCAGCCTGGGGCTTGAGGGAGGCCAAGAGAGGCGGAGCAAGGTGCCTGCTGCTGCTGCTAGAGAAGCCAGTGACAGCAGGGACACAGCACACTTGACCAAGGCCAGCAAGAGCTTTCTTGATGCCTCTGCAAGGCCCTGCTGGCAGTGAGTGAGGTGCGAGCGGGGAGCATGGTGATGGGTTCCTTAGTAGAGGAGCTACAGGAGTCTAGCTGCCTTACCACACCCTGTGTTTGGAGGGGTGTGGAGTAAGCAAAATGTCTTTATCCACAGCTCTCCAGACTGGAGAACTTATGTCATGGCACCGGGATCTGAAGCAACCAACCCTGCTGCTGACATAGAACCTGTATTTTCCCCATCCCCAGGTCTCATTTTCCTTACCCGTCAAGTCTGAATTGTGGCATACTTACAGAGTCAGCTTGGTTATGTCCTCGGAGAGCCCAGGCAGGCCAGATGACTGAAGTGAGGGACTGGAATGGATCGAGAAAAGAGGCAGAGAGGCTGACTCTACCTCTGGAGAGATGATGGCACTTTGTTAGAGAGGTATCCACTGTCAATACCTCTTACCTAGACTCAAATTTAAACCCAGCCCTATGCTTTCTAGGTGTGCGACCTTGGACACATCACCGAATCCCTCTCTCTGTGCCTCTGCAAACCAGGCATTAGGACAACTTTCCAAGTTATTCAGGAGCTACTGTGTATAAAAGAGGTTGCCCTTACAGAGCGCCTAACTCCACCTAACCATCAACTGAGCTGGGATGAGGGAGCAGGTGTGCTCACACTGGAAAACACCAGCTTGAACTCAGCCGACACCGGCCACCAGCACATTCTTCCAGCCACCATGAATAATGAACTGGTATTGATCTCCTGCTCAGGAAATTCCCTGTGCCTTGTGATAAAAATACACACAGTCCTAGAGCCTACAGAGCCACACAGGCTTCCATTAGCTATAGCTGAGCTCATCTGAAACACCCCATCCCACTCCACCTGGGAGGGAGAGCTCAAGGGACAAGATGTTGGCAAGCCAGGCTGGATGATGGTCCTGCAAAAGAGAAGGTAGCTTCCTTCACTTCTTGCCAAGTGCTGTAACATGGAGATGTGATGTTATGGAGTAGAGTTCCTTCCTTGTAGAGTGGGCTCTAGATACCAGTGAACATGCCCAACACAGCCTGGCCAGTGAGACACACAGTAACAAGAGAACAAGAGTCCAGCCCTCTCTGTGCACCTTCTTGCCCCATGGGCCATGCTGTGAAATTGAGGATCATCGCATAGGGGAATGAACCTCAGAGCGATTTCTTTTAAATATAAGGGCCTTATTGAAATATAACTTACAAACTATAAAATTCAAACCACATTTTGTCTACTCATTCATCAGTTGTCAGCATTTGAATTGTTTTCACATTTTGGCGTTATAAACAATGCTGCTATTAACCTTTATGCACAAGTTCCTCTGTGGACATATGTTTTCACTTCTCTTGGATTTGCATATACATATACACACACATATACATACAAACAAACACACTTGTTGGGCCATCAGGTAACTGTATGTTTCAATTTCTGTGAGAGGCCTGCTGTGTGGGTCAGTTGTAGAATACCCTTCTGGCACAGACCTGGGTTTGATTCTCAGCACTGCGAAACAACAACAGAAGACATTTTGAGAAAATGCCAAGCTGTCTTCTGAAGCAGCTGCATCAGTTTACATTTCCACCTAGATGCGTAGCAGTTCTAGCTCATTTCTCCATGTCCTTGCCACATTAGTGAATATAAACTGATACCACGTTATGGTTCAGGAGTGTGATGCTGGGCATCTTATCACGTGCTGCTAGCCAGCTGTGCATTTTCCTTGATAAATATCTGCTAAGATCCTTTGCAGTTTTTAAATAGGTTTGCCATTTTCCTGTCAAGTTTGAGTGCCTTGAGCTATTTTCTCCCATCTTGAGGTGGGTAATTGAGTTTTCATTTTCTTTTTGAAAAAACTTACTTAATGTGTATGTATATGTGTGCTTGAGTGTATGTATGTGCACTGTGTGTGTGCATGAGCCTGCAGGGATCAGAAGAGGGCACCGTATGCTCTGGAGCTGGGGTTATAGATGGTTGTGAACAATGGGGCTCTTAACTGCTGGAACATTTCCTTTTCTTGATGACAACCTTTAAAAATGTAAATTTCTGAAATCTTAATGAGCTTCAATTTGTGTATTGTTTTGTCACCAGTGGTTTGGGTACCCTGTCTAAGAATTTGGAAGATTCTAATTCTCCGTCACCGTTCTCTTCTAGGGCTTTCTGGTTTGGATTTTTACACTGGCATTTTGAAAACTAGTTTTCAGTGTGGTAACAAATTTATTTTTTGTTGTTGATGTAGATGAATTCTGTTTTCAGATTGTACATATTACTATAAAGTATAATGAATTTTTATACATTTGTCTTGTTTCTTGAGTCCTTGCTGAACTTACCTATTTGTTCTGTCAGGTCTTGAGAAGAATACTGTAGGGAGTTGTGACCTTGAAGATTTAAAGTAAGTTTCTTTCTATTCCTAGCTTGTATAGTGTTCTACCTTGAAAACTGGCTAGACTTGACAAATGCTATTTGTGTGTTCATTAAAATAATCCTATCATAGTTATTTTTTATTTCGTTAATACAACACACACTGATTTGAGGACATTAAGGGGACCTTTATTTTCTGGGATAACTCCTAATTGGTTATGCTGTAGAAACCTTTTGAGCATTTTTTTAAACAATATTTGGCTGAGTATTTTTTAGTCTATTTTCATTGGTCAGCAAGTCTCATTTCTTGTGCTATTTTTGTTTGGTAACAAGGTATTATTGCCTTTGTGGAATGAGTTAGGAAATGTTGCTTAGTCTTCTGTTTTTGGAAGGCATGAGAAAGAACTGGTATTATGGAATACTTGATAGAAAAAAAGAAATAGAAAGACAGTAAGGCCTTCTCAGGCCATGCTTGTCTTGATAGTACTATATATTTACTTTTTGTAGTCTAGTCAAATTTCCATCTTTTGTATTGGTTACATCAGTTTCTATTCATTCTGCAACCTTGTCCATTTCCTCTATTACCTATTACATTAGTATGCAACTTCTCTTCAATCTTTTTTGAATTATGTAAGGGTGATGATCATATCCCTACATTCATTTGTCATTTTTAAATATAGCTTGACTCCTGACCCCCCCTTTCTTTGTGCCTCAAGTGTTAGGATTCTAGAAAGGTGGCACTATTTTTTTTTTTTTAATTTTCAGGCAGGGATTTAGAAGTATCAGTATTCTCTATGTACTACTTAAATTATTTACGTATTATTTTATTTAATTTTTATCTGTGTCTGCATGTATGTATGTGCACCATATGCATAAAGTGCCCGAAGAGGTCAGACGAGGTCATCAGGTCCATGAAATGCAGCTAAAGTAGTACACAGGGGTAGTTGGAAAGATGGTTCAGCAGTTAGCTCCTGACCATCTGTAGCTCCAGCTCCAGTGGATCCAATTCTCCTGACCTCTTCAGCCTCATGCACACACATTGTGCACACACATACACTCAAGCACACACATACATACGTGAAATAAATTTTAAAAAGGAAACGCAATTGCACACTATAAGATGGGAGAAAATATCTCAAGGAACTCACTCTTCCAACTTGATAAGAAAATGGTAAACTGATTTTAAAACTGCAAAGGATCTTAATGGATATTTATCAAGTAAGATGTTTCTATTTCCCCAATTTTACTTGTTTTATTGATTTTAATTTTTTTCTTTTTGACTGGAGAATGTCTTATAGGATTTCAATTTTTTTTTTAATTTAGGAAGGAGCTGGGTGTGGTGGCACACACCTTTAATCCCAGCATTCAGGAGGCAGAGGTAGGTGGATCTCTGAGTTATGGGCCAGTCAGGACCACACAGTGAAACCCTGTATCAAAGATTTTGTGATCTACTCTTTTCCATGTGGACTTGAGAGGAGTGTATCCAGAAGAAGCCGTTGTCAGGAGGAATGATCTCTCTGTATCTACTGATACTGTTACTTAAATCTTAATTAGACTATTCACTATTGTCTTAGTTAGGGTTGCTATTGCTGTGAACATCATGACTAAAAGCAACTTGGGGAGAAAAATGTTTATATCATCTTACACTTGCAGGTAACAGTGCATTACTGAGCGTAGTCAGGCTAGGACTCAAGCAGAGCATGAACCTGGAGGCAGGAACCCATGTAGAGGTCATGAGGGCATGAATGCTGCTGACTTGCTTGCCCTCGTGACTTGTTCAGCCAGCCCAGGAGTGGGACCACCAACAATGGGCTAGGCTCCCCTACATCAATCATTAATAAGAAATGTTCCACAGGCTTGTCCACTAGTCTGTCTGGTGGGGGCATTTTCTCAGCTGAGGTGCTCTCTTCCCAAATGACTCTAGCATGAGTCAAGTTGACATAAAATAAAGCAGCACAAGTATTAAAATGGGATATTGAAGTCTTTTATAATTACCTTGATTGTTAATTTCCCCTCAATTCTTTGAGTGTTTGCACAATACGAGGCTCTTTTGTTAGATGTACATAGATTTATAATTTTATGTTTTCCTACTTTTATAATAAAAAGCCACTCTAGTAACAATCTTTGCCTTTCCTTTGTTGTTGTTGTTGTTGTTTTGAAACAAGGTCTTACTCCCTATCCGAAGCTGGGCTCAAACTTATCAACCTCTTGCCTCTGTTTCCTTGGTGCTGCAATTACAGGCATACACTATCACACCTGGCCATCAGTTTTTTGTCTTCGAATCTTTTTTTCCATAGTCAGTGTAGCCACCCCAACCCTTTTGACTTCTGTTTACATCCTTTATCTTTTTCCATCCTTTAATGTGCAACGAAATTTGTTCCTTAAATGCAATGTATGTCTTTTGCAGACAACAGAAGAGTAGATTTTTTTTTCTGAGACAGCATCTTATTATGTAGCCCAGATTGGACTTCAATTTGTGACCTTCCTGTCTGTCTCCCAAGCAGTAAGATAGCAGGCCTGAATTACCACATGTGGCTTGATCATGTTTTTAGCCATTCTGCCAATCCCTGCCTTGTGATTGCAGTGTTCAATTAACCCATGTTTGCTGCAAATAGCAGTAGTGAAATTCGACTTGCCATTTGTTCTTTGTATCTTTCGTGATCCTTGAGGCCTTATTCTATGTTAATTACATAGCACATAGTGTACCATTTTGATTCTGTTGTCATTTTCTCTGTGTATTTTGAATTCTTTCCTTAGCCTAAGGATTACAATTAAGACACATTGTCATGCAACTGTTATCATCTCCATCCCCAAAACTTGTCAGCATCTGAAATTTTGTACCCTGTAAAACATCTCTCAATCTTTCCTTCCCCATTTATCTATCTATCCATCTCTCCATCTCTCCATCTCTATCTCTGGTGTGAGGCGGAGTCTCACTATATAATTCTGGCTGTTCTGGAACTCACTATGTAGCCTAGGCTACCCTTGGACTCACAGAGATCTGCCTTCCAAGTGCTGGGAATAAAGATGAACAACACCACGACCAGCTAGTATTTGTTTCTTTATGACTAGCTTATTTAATTTATCATGATGTGTTTAAGGTTTTTCCATGTGTCAGAATTTCCCTCCTTTTTAAGGCTGAACATTTCTTTTGTACATACCACATTTGCATATCCATTAATCCATAGATGAACCTGTGGGCTGTTTCCACTCTTTGTTTCTTGTCATTGATGTTGGTGTGGACGTTGACATACAGCTGTCTGTGCAAGTCTCTGTTTTATTTCTTTTAGATATGTACACCAAAATGGAATTTTCAATCATTTGGCAAGTCTGTAAACTTTTTGCCATACTTTTTTTTCATGGTTTACACTTGTTTCTGCTTTCATTTCTATAATAATAATCCACATAAGTATGGAATGGTATCTCATTGTGGTTTCAATTTTCCAATGACTGATGATGTTGAACACTCTTAAATGTGTTTATAACTCTGTGTGTGTGTGTGTGTACATGTGTGTTTAATGCTGGGGAATTAAACTCAGGGCCTTATACTACTGAGTTCTGTACCAGCCTCTTTGTATATCATGGAAGAAATATCTACTCATGATTTAGCCTCATTTTTGAATTGGTTCTTTCTAATAGTTAAGTTGTAGGAGTTATATCCCAGTTATTAATCTTATATCAGATATGTGATTTGCAAATATTGTATCCTATTTCGTCAATTTGAAAAAAATATTTTCTTCTATTCCCTTGCGTTGTGATATTGCTCTTTGATGTATAAAACTTTTTCATTGAAATAAATTCCCCTTCATTTACTTTATATTTTGTTGCTTATGCAATAAAACTGTATTTACAAATCAAGTGACATGAAGATCACTCCTTATGTACGTGTTCTCTGTCTTTCAAGTTCTATTTCCACTCTCTAAGATAATTCTTATTTATCAGTTTCCTTATTTTGAGTGTGAGTATTCCATTTCCCAAGAACTATTTTTGAAGAGTCTATTCTTTTCCCATTGAATGATTTGGACACTGCTGACAAAAAGCATTTGACCGTATATGTGTGGGTGGATTTCTGAGCCCTCTATTATATTCTGTTGGTCTGTATGTGTGTCCATGTGCTATACACTATTGTTTGGGTTATTGTGGACTTGTAGTAAGTTTTGAAAATATGAAGTATGATTCCTCCAATTGTTCTTTCTTTTGGGGGAGGATTGATTATTTAGGGCTCTTTAAGATTCTATGTAAATTTCAAGACGAGTTCATATGTTTCTTCAGAAATGAAACAAAAATCCTTGTTATTGGAATTTTGATAAGAACTGTATCAGATTTGTAGCTCTCACTTGAGTAGTCTCATTACCTTAACAACATTGCGTCCTCCAGTCCGCTAACAGGGATGCCCTTCCTGCCTATGTTTCTTCCTAATTCCCCTCAGCAACATTTGTAGCTTTCAACTCTTTCATCACCTTGCTTAAGCTTATCACTGGACATTTGATTCCTTTTGAATGCTGTTGCAAATTGGATTGTTCTTTTGTTTTGCTTCTCAGATTGTTCAATTTGTGTGTTGATTTTGTATCCTATAACTGTGATTTCTGTGCTGAATTTATCATATGTAATGACCTCTTACAAAATTCCTGTATTTAAAACCATGCTGTCTGTGAACAAAGTTAATTTAAATTCTTTCCAGTAAGTATCCTCTTTAATTTTCTAGATTTGATGTCTTCAAATTAAAAAATATATATATATTTATAGGGTAGTGGAAAAGAAAGATTCTACAGTCAAGAGCAGGCACTGCTCTTCCAGAGGACCTGGGTTTGATTCTCAGCACCCACATGCAGCTCACACCCATCTGTAACTCCAGTTCTAGGGGATATGATGCCCTCTCCTGTCCTCCTCAGGCATTGTACACATGTGGCACACAGACGGACATGCAGTCAAAACACCCATACACATAAAATAAAATGAAAATTCGTATATCAACCTTATATTCTGTGGACCTTGAGAAAATTATTAGTTACAAGGGATTTCTGTTGATTCTTTAGGAGTTTTTACTAGACAATCATGTTATTTGAGGATAAACACATTTTGTGCATTTCCTTCTAATCTGGAAACATCTTATTTTTTGTCCTTGTTCCACTATCCAGACCTGCCAATGTCTATTGAGTAAGAATGTTACCAGATGATGTCCTTGCCTTCTTCCAGATCTTGGTAAGAAATCATCCAGCCTTTCTCCATTAATTTTGATATTAGCTGTAAGTATTTTTTTGTAAATATGCCATCAAAAGTTTTATTTTATTTTATTATTATTATGTGTGTAAGTGTGCATCTGAGTAGCAATATGTATGTATATATGTGTGTGTGTGTGTCTCCAGGGGCTAGAAGAGGACATTGGATCTTCTGGAACTGGAGCTACAGGAAGTTGTGAGCTGCCCAAAGTTGGTGCTGAGAACCAAACTCAGGACCTCTGCCAAGGCAATGCGGGTTCTTAACTGCTGAGACATTTTTCTATCCCCAATTGCTATGTAGTCTTTTAAAAGAGGGTTTTTATTATAAAGGTGGTCTAGCCAGCTCAGCAGACCCAACAGATACCAGATATGCCTATGATGCTTCCTCAAGGGGCTCCAAGACAAATCAAGCAGTTGAAGCTCTCTGGGAACTGGACTTTGTTGGACATCCAAATGTGGTCTGCAGCTTTTGGTTGCTTCTAGGTTACTTGTTTTCAAGGTGACCATAGAGCTTAGAAGAAGGAGATAGGGAGTAGAACAAACCTAGATTTCACTGTTTGTACCAAGGGTCATTAGGATGGCATTAACATAAAATATCTTAGGATGGTTGCAAGCCTTTATTTCCAGAGTTCTGGAAAGGCTGATTTTGACCATTTGTGTCAAAGTTCTCATTGCTTTTAAAGTAGAGCAGATCTTTAGTGCTCCTTACTGTGCCATTCCAAAACACCTTGCTCCAAATATCTCATGTAGAATAGGCAGGTATCTGCAAAGTAAGGGAAACTCTCCAGGCAGAAATAATGGCACATGCAAAAGTTGGAGATATGAGTGATCATGGCTTGTTTGGGATCAGCAAGGGACATTGCATCACTGGCCTGTATACTTTAAAGAAAGTGTGTAGTGTTCAAGGTTCTTTTTGCTGCAAATAGTTAAAACTCAGCTCAAAGAAACTTTGAGTATTTAGAAACCATACTGCATAAATCATGTCATGAAACTGGTCATATCAAGCCACTGGTAGACCTAGCTTTAGACCTGGATCTAGTGCCTCAAAGGCTGGACAGGGCTCAGCCTTGCTCCCTCTACTTCTCAGATTTGTTCTTTCTTCTACTGGTGTCATTCATGGATTCTCTTGTTATCCTCAGAGCTCTGAATTCAATGAAATACTCCTCAACAATTCTCTCAAAAGTCTCAGAAGGAAGTCTTGCTGAGCCTGTCTTGGAACTAATCATTGCTTTGCGGGAAACATAGCAAACTGATTGGCCAGACCTTGAGCTAGTAATGGAGCCTGTTTTTAATTCATCCACAGAGGGTTGAGTATAGAGGAAGAGGGATTCCTTAAGAAATATGTAGATTATCTTGCCCAAAGTTGTATAGCAAGTGTGAATGAGCCCAAGTAAACAAGCCTCCACTCCCTTCATGGTAGGAGTTGAGACTAGGTGTCAGGAGTAGAGACTAAGGGTCAGCTCTAGAGAGACTCTTCCCAAGCACCATTTTATATCCCAGACAAGCCATTCGAGTCAATTGTTGGAACAAGGTTCTCTGTGAAGCTCTGGGCTATCAGCTTGCACGAAGATTCCCGTCTAGCTTTAGACATTCTCAAGCATCTTGGTTGATACTTTACTAAGAGAGCATTTAGTCCAAACTTAGGATTTCCAACACTAGAAAAGTGATGTGCAAAGAGAGCTTGGGAACCTTGCCACCCTCACAGAAAAGCAGTGGCAGAGATGAGACATGAACCACGTTGGCCTCTTCGTTTTGTGTACACTGATAAGATCCATTCTTCAATCGCTTCCCAGCACAGTCCTACTTCTGCTGGTGTCTTCAACTAATGGCCTTTCATGGGCCTACCTCCTGTGTTTTTTGTTATATTGGGTGCCTCATTCCACGTTCTCTTGCTAACCACTGACAACCCTTGTGCAGCTTGCCCCAAGACACATATAGTGTGTACACATAGTGCGAGCCAAGGGATGTTGACAATAGCTCACTGTGGGGGGCATGCAAATCCCCCTGATTTCCAGTTGTGGGGAAGCTCCTGCTCTATACATTCCTACAGCAACCAAGCAGGAAGAGAGAGACACAGAACAGGTCATAGAATCACCTGTGATGTCACCCGTGTAACCTGTGCCTGTTTACCCCCAAACCTGCTCTCTCTGGGCATTTATCAGTCAGGTTCCCTGCCATGCTCTGCTACAGGCAAGCTCCAGCCTTCCCTGGTCCTCTCCCTGGGACCACAGACCCATAGAAACTTCCACCATCTCACAGTAGTTTCACTGCAGCTGTCATTGCCGCCGTTTCTTGCCTAGATCACCGTGGTATTTCCCTCCTTGGTCTATCCATTTCTTCCTCGGGCTCTCCTACTGGTAGTTTATTCTCTAAACCGAAACCAGGGTGGCCTTGTTGAAACAGAAGTCAGAGCATGGCCTTCTCTGCTAAAAGACTTCCCCCAAGCTATTTCACTCGGAATAAGGTCTGAAATTCCAGGGTGAAGCAGTGGCTTAGTAGTAGAGCAGTTGCCTAGCATGGGTGAGGAGGGTTCAATCTCCAGTATCAGGAAATCAAACAAAACAAAATGCCCTTAAATCACCATAATGGCCTAGAAGAAGTCTCTCCAAAATGAATCCCTGTCAAATTTCATCTCATCTCCTGCTCTTCTTACCCTGTCTCAATGCCTCTTCATCGGCATCCTAACTTCCTAGACAGCTGATCAGGTTCTTACTTCTGGACTTAAATCAACAGATTGTCCACTTTCCTGAAGTTCTAGCCTCCTGGTTAGCTTCATAATGTGTTCCTGTACTTATTTCTGGTGTTCAATTGAGTGATATCTCTTTAGGGAGGACTTCCCTGACTACTCTCTTAAAACATCCTCAATGGCAAGGCACTTACACAGGATGTGCAAGAGCCTGGGATTAGTACCTAAAACCAAAGACAGAAAGTTCTTCTAGCTGACAAAATAAAATGGAACAAGTCACAAAACCAACAAAGGAAAACAAGGCAAGATGATCTGGACACAGTGGTTCCTGTAATACTACCAGGGCTCAAGAGCCTGGATTAATAGGAGACCCTATCTTAAACAAACAAACAAACACCCTCCAAACATTCCAGCTCTTTGCCTTTCCCCATTTATTCAATTTTATCCTCAGACTTTCCAATATATTACCTATTTCATTGATTGACATTGTTGAACTCTACGAAGCAGAATTCTGTTTTTCCAATGCTTTATTCCTAGCACTCACAGTGATGTCTAGTACAAAATACATACTTCACTCATATTTGTTGAATGAATGTATCAACTGATAAGTCTGATTAATGAGGGTTTAATTTTTGTTACATTTATTTATGTGTGTGTATGTATGCATATGCCATGGTGAGTGTGTGAGGTCAGAGTGGTTTTTTCTTTCTATCATGTGGATACTGGAGGTTTAACTCAGGCCATCAGGCTTGGCAGCAAGTACCTTTGCCTGCTTAGCCGTCTTGTCAGTCTTGTAATGAGAACTTTTGAAAAGAAGAACTCTGAGGCCACTTAGATCATTTAATCTAATCACCCACTCTTATTGGACAGGTTAGCAGAATGGGGCTCAGAGAGAAGGAATTGACCAGTAACAGAGGGAGTCAGTGTAGTTGGAGACTACAATATGACTTCTAGAAACAGGAGCCTTCTGTGGCTGTCTTTTGGTTTTGTTTGTCTTGCAGTGCTGAAGATTGAACCCAGGGACTTGCGCATGCTAGGCAAGTGCTCTACCAACAAGCGACACCTCAGCCCCACCTTGGCTATTTTCTTAGAGCCCATTCGATCCCTTTTGGGCATAGGGAGAGAAGGGCTGCTGGAGTAGTGGGGACAGTGTGGTGACAGTGATGTGCATCAGGTGCCTTTGTCCCAGGCATTACTGCAAGTGCCTCAAATTCATTCCTTCACTCCCCTCAGTCCTTGGAGTCAGTATGCCTTTCTCCACGTTACTAATAAAGAAGCTGAAATACAGAGATGTGATTTGCTTAAAGTCAAGGATCAACTCCAAGCCTGTAGACAAGAGTTTTTCTCTGATGCTCTGGACAAGCTAGCTCCCCAGAGACTCTAACTCAGGCCCTCAAGGAGGAACAGGCCTGAGGTGGCTGGCCAAAGCTAGCCAGAAGCTACAAGAATCTCACACACTGCTGCAGTGCCTGGCCCAGGCCAGCAGAGCTGGGCTCAGTTTCAGGGTTGGCCTAACTTTTTCCCCACAGAGTGTGCATAGTCCATAGTTGTGCCAAATGGAGACCCCTCCCACCCCTAGGAGGAGAGGAGAGACGGGAGTAGAGCAGGCTTCCAGAAGGGATAGCTTTGCTGAGTTTCGGCCTAATATCCTGGAGCTATTCCTAGGTAGATTGTGGTCAGTGGAATTATGCTTTTATCAGGCTGCTGGGAGTTTCAATAAAATCTTTATGGCCGGGAAAGTTCTCTTTATGGAAATCAGATTATTGAAGTGCCTGCTGGGGGGAGGGCCTCACCAACTTGCCTTTCTCCCCACCGACTCCCTCCTCCCCTTCAGGATGGCTTCTCCATCCAGCAACTTCTTTCCCCTCCCCACAGGCCCTGAGCTCCCAGGAAACCTTGAGCTCTGCACTGGGAGGGTGCTGATAGCACTATTGCAGAACTGCCCTTGCCCATTGTTCTGCCAGCCACCATTCCCTTGAGGAGCCCTGGGCTGAGCCATTTTTGACTCAGCTTTATTCTGCTCCCGTCTCTCTGTGTCCTCAGCTCCCAGGCCCAGCATTCCCACATAGCTCACCCGTCCTCCAGCCCTTTCTATCCACTGCCAGGCCCAACTGTCCACAGAGCCTTCCCACCCCACATCCCGAGTTTAGAGCTGAGGCTTCAGCTGGGATATGTGCTGGTCCAGCTGGAGGGGACTGTCTCCAGAGCGACCTGCCCTATGCTTCTGCCTCGGTAATAGAGGATCAACTAGGGTTGAAGCCCACCATGTTCTCAGGAGGGTCTGACCCAGGAAGTTTTGTGGCTTGTTTTGTTTTGTGGCAAGTTTTGTTTCCTTGTGGCTTTCTGGGAGATTTTCATTTCACAAAAGGAAAGTGGGTTTTAAAAACTCCCTGAAATTCTGTGCCTTTGCTTGCCTAAGTTTTCTCGCCTTCCAACCACTTTGCCCCAGTATCTTTTTCCTCTGGGTGCAGGTGGCTCAAAAGACATCATAAGGCTGAGGCTTAACTCAGTGGTAGAGTGCTTGTCAAACATATAGAAAGCCCTGGGACCTGTGTTCAGTAACGAAAACAAAATAAGACAAACAAGGAAAGATGACTCAATAGTTAAAAGCACCTGCTGCTCTTTGAGAGGTCCTAAGTTCTGTTCCCAGCACCTACATTGGAGGACTCACAACTGCCAGATCCAGAGATCTGACAGTACATGTGCATGTATGCATTCCCTCCCTCTCCTCTCTCTCTCTCTCTGTTTCTCTCTCTCTCTCTCTCTCTCTCTCTCTCTCTCTCTCTCTCTCTCTCTCTCAATTAAAAAGCAAAGAAAATCACATACTCAATTAAAAAGTAAAGAAAGTCATTATGGTTTAAAATTGTTTGTTTAGTTTTATATTATGTGTATTTGTGCTTTGCCTACATGTAAGTCTGTGTACTACTACATTCCTCCTCTCAGGAAGCATCACTACATGTAAGTCTGTGTACTACATTGTGTGCCTGGGGCCTGTGGAAGCTAAAAGAGGGTGTCAGATCCCCTGGAACTGGAGTTACAGCTTGGTGTGAGCCACCGTGTGATACTTGGAATGGGTCCCAGGTCTTTTGAAAGAGCAACAAGTGCTCTTAACCACTAAGCCACCTCTCCAGACCCTAAAATAAATATTTTCTAAAAAACAAAAACAAAACCATTGTGTCCTCTAAGGTTTAGTTGAAGGAACTGGGGAAGAGAAGTCTGAGGGACTGGAATCTTCATCCTCAGCCCTTTGTCAGGCTGTCACATAAAGGAAAGCCAAGGGACATGCTTTGTGTGATCTCAGGACCAGAGGGAAAACCAGACCTGTATCAGTATTTTTACTGTTCCCACACAGAATCATTCCCCAAAGCCACCATCTTTGGGTGATGAGAGAGCAGAAGCATAGACCCCCAACTAGGAAGTGTTGGATTCCTTTTCCATCAAATCTAGCACTAATGGCCCCTGCTGCTTCTAGCAAGGGACAGATAACAAGCAGGCAGCACTAGGGTTACCATGGGTGACCGTTTAAGGTATCTTTAAAGGTGGTTATAGTGACACATACCTGATACCTCAGCATCTGGGAGGCAGGAGCATCACTCTGCAGGACAGCTAGCTTGGCCTGCAGAGTGAGATTCCTTATTCTTGTACACCAAACAGACATCCCCAAAGCAGCCGTGCCCACTCAGGGGCAGCAGAGCCCAGGCTGTGCACTTCTCAAGGCTGATCTCAGCCACCTCCTGGGACCCTTCCCCACTTTACTCTCTCTTTTCTCCTTGCCCTGTTCTCAGCCTGTAGCCTGAGCCTCATCTTGGGCGCCATCGTCTTACATATTTAGTTCCCCACGTGAGTCCTTCTCACTGTTCCCAGGTTTTGCAGTCACCCTGTTGCTTCTAGTCTTAGTTCCTATCTTTTGTCTTCCCCCACCCTGTCTCTGTCTTTCTGTCCCCTTCTGTATTTTGGTCTTCATCTGACTTTCTCCTCTTTCACTATTTTTTTCTTTTGTTCCTTCTTTATCGTTTCCTCTGTACCCCTCTCCCATCTCCATTCCCTTCCTGCTGCCTCTGGTTCCATGTCTGTCTTCCCTCCCTGGACCTCAGCTTTCTTTCTGTGTATATCTTGGTATCTCTACAACCCCTTCATCTTTCTACCTCAGTCTTCCATCTGTTCCATTTTACTTCATGTCCCTTATATGTTCATATGCTCTCGGTTTCTCCTCCTCTCCCTATTTCTGTCTTTTTTTGCCTCATATGCCCCAAACTCTCCCTCAGAGCCTTATTTCTCACGTCCTCTGACTTGGGGCTGGCCATACTTGGCCTTCCTCAACTCCCTAAGAAAGAACCACTGATGCCTCCACATTTCTCCAATCTCAGGTAGTGGTTTCTATGGCCACAGGTATTGGAGCTGGGGCACTCCATTTTGGCCCCTAGGAAGGTGGAAGAAAGCTTAAATGCAGCAACCTCCCTCCTCCCATCAGCTTTCATTAGGTTTCAGGTTGAAGAGCCTGGTCTTCTCAGAACTTGGAGGATTCAGGAACCAGCAGAGCCTCCATTGGCCAGCTAGGAACACCATCCTTCAAGTCCAGCTCCACCACACTCCCCCTGTCCACACACAGAGGATATTCTTCAGTTCTGTCATCCACTTTGGAAAGAAACTCCATATTGCTGGTGTCTAGACTATGGAGTAAAAGCATGACTAAGAGCTGGCACTGGGCAAGGGTAGAGTGTGAGAAGAGGGTTGAGGTAGGCGGGGAAGTAGTGTCAAGGGGCAAGTGTGGAGAGGTCAGCTGAGCCAAGCGAAATACATCTTAGGGCTACATGGACTATTCTGAAAATTGTCAGACAGGAGAAAGGAGTCGATGAGCTTACTCATAACTTAGATCCCTCTGGCCTCTGGCCTCATCCTGGATTGTACTGGAATGAGAGTGGAAGCGAGGAGAAGACTAAGGAAAACACCACTGGTGTGAGCCAGGTGACAGATGATGGAGCCCTCAGCAGGTGGCAACTATGGATTCTGAGACACCTGGGTGCTCTCTGGCACGTTTGGGAAACCAGGCTCAGTCTTACAAGGTAGATAACACAAGCCAAGGGCCCTTTGGAGATTGTGTGATAGATTGGGGTTCCAGTCCTAAGCAGCCAGAAGGAGTGAGCATTCACAAAGTGCAACATCCGGGAGCGCTGTAGATGGGCCTGGTGAGGTGGGCAGATGGGCCCGGAGGCTGTGACACCGAGGCAATGGACTGAGAGCCACAGTGTAGACAGGGAAGAGGCGAGAGCTCAAGTAGGGTCTCAGGAGACTCCCAGGATGAGTAGATTAGGAGAAACTCTGGCAAGAGGACTAAACAAGGTGGTTCAGAAAGGCCCAGAGAGGAACAGCTAGAGAGGAAGAGGCTAAGAGAAGAAGGCATTGTCAAAAAACGGGGCAATCACCTGGATGTGATGGTATTGTGAAGGCAGTCATGACAGGCACGAGTGACTTTCCAAGGAGCTGCTTCTTCTTCTTCTTCTTCTTCTTCTTCTTCTTCTTCTTCTTCTTCTTCTTCTTCTTCTTCTTCTTCTTCTTCTTCTCCTCCTCCTCCTCCTCCTCCTCCTCCTCCTCCTCCTCCTCCTCCTCCTCCTCCTTCTTCTTCTTCTTCTTCTTCTTCTTCTTTCCCCAGCAGCAGTGAGCATGGAAGCTGAATTGTACTGCTTGGAAAAGTGGTAATGGCCACATCCCAGTTCCTTTAACCATGCTTCTCTGGTCAGGAGGGAAGAGGAACAGGTAGGCCTCCACCACTTTTTACTGGGCCAAGGTCTAGTTTGTCTTGACACACACACACACATGTGCATATGCTCCCACCCCCACATATGCATGGTATGTGTGTGTCCCCCTATTCCTCACTCTTTTTGCTTCAGTAGGCTGAATTATAGGCTCCCCTACCCCCTTCTATCCCAGTTTCAGGCTCAGAAATAAATCGTTCACTGCCCCAATGGTGAAACCTTATCTGATCTGGTAAAAGCCGTGTGTCTGGAGCAGCTGAGCACCACATCACATCCCAGGGGGTGAGTTGGCTGCTGGCTACCTTGGTGCAGCCTGGGTATGAGAAGGGCTGGGAGGTGGAGGAAGACAGAGCTGAGGCTTCCACATTGGGTATAAGGAGCTGGGAAAGGGAAAAGAAAGAGAAAAGAAAAAAAGAAGCTGGGGAAGCTGGGGTGGGGGTTCAGGGATGGAGAAGTAGGAATGCAGAAAAGCTGAAATGGTAGCACTGGAACTACTTTCTGGGGTCACAGGTTTGTGCTGGAATTTCACGTTCACTGTTTCCTGCCACTGTTGCAAGGAACTTTCCTCTCTGAGCTTCAGTTTACCCATCTGCAAAATCCATTTGATGATCCCTGCCTCACTGGTACTCTTCATCAGGCAGAATATATTCTTCTTATCGTCACTCATGATTCTTACCAGGACACAGCTGGTGTGGGAAGAAAGATGGGCAGCTTCTTAGAGACTTCGCTGGGCTAAAGAAGCAGCCATGCAGGGCCCTGGGGTCCTAGAGCCCTGCAGGCGCTGTTTGGCTTTCCTGCGACTGCTTAAAGACTCAGGCTAGTCACAGAATGCAGGAAAGATGTCTTGAATCAGCATCAAAGAATGTCGGTCTGGCCCCAAGCTTTGCAGCTTCTGAAGCAGCATTTGCTTTGCTCAGAGACATTCTGCAAAAAGGAAGGTAGCCCAGCCTCAGAGACTGGAACTCCACCCACGGGGGCCACCTCCCAGAGCTGTACACCAAGGCCCATCCATTTTCAGGCCAGACTCTAGTGAGCCGCAAGTACAGCTTTGCACAGACACCTCTGGCCAGCTGCACACCACATGCTGCTGCTTGACTTTGTGGCTGGTGCGGAGAGAGACTTCTGATGCCCCAAGAGGGCAAGCAGGCAGAGGGGCTCACCGGTCCTAAACCCTCAGACTCAGGGGCTTGATGTCAAGGTCATCTCTACTTTCAGGGTTCAGATTGGCTTTGCCCAGCTTCCCTTGAGTCCCCCAGAACTGCATAGTGCTGAAGAAACCCCAGTCTATGTGTGCCCTTTATACCTACCCCCACTGCTGCCCTAATCCATCCTCCTGCCCTGTCAGTGGGGTTCAGTAAAAGAAGATCTACTAGAGAAGAGATGGATGAGAGAAAAGAATCCATCATGACCCTGGGGTTGGGGGAAATGGAGAAATGAGACACACTCTTCAGGTTGGGAGAGGGTGCCACCTCCACCTGATTGGCAGGGCAGGAAATTGGGCCTTGGACCATGTAGAAGGCAAGCCAGAAGGGTGCTGGGGCTCCATCAGGGGCGGTGGGCCAAGAGGCAGCAGTGGAGGTTCATCTGGATGCAATCAAGCCTGCTATGACCTCATGGGGAGAAGGGGGAGCCCCAGAACAGAGAGCTTCAGGCCTTGCTCTCCTTGATAGGGGAGGGAGCAGAGCCATGTGGAGCAGTCGGGTGGAACAAGTGAGAAGTATGAAGATGGGTTCATGAGAAGAGGGCAGAGAGCCAGAGGGTCAGCTGCAGGAGAGCCACCATCCTCATCTCATTTGGACTCAAAGCTTTGGGAGAAGCAGTGTGTGTGTGGGGGGGGGTTGCTGGGAGGAGCTCCCACTCTGAAAATCTATGAACTCTGAGTACAGCTATTTCTTGAGAAGTGTGGCCATGGTTGGCCTGGGTGGGTACTTATTTCTGTTCATAAGGAGAGGGTGGTAAGCCAGATAGCTGCCTAGAGCTTTGTAATATGGGTGGAGTCCACAAGGGAAAGCAGAACTGGTGAAGTTCTGCAGCCCAGGTCCCATGAGGAGCTGCTCAAAGCACCATAACTCCATGGCCCAGAGAAGAAAAAAACAGAGGGAAAGTGAGGTGCGGGGTGGGGGTGGGGGGCGCTCTGCTAGGCTCTCTGGTCTCAGAGCTTTGAAAGCTGTCCTGTATGGAGAGAGTACCTGGTGTCTGCGAGGGTCCCAGTAACTCCTGGGTGAAAACTTAGGGTCCACAGAGTTCCTAACTCAAACCGAAATCATTCTCTTAGCAACTGTCCCAGTATCAACTTGGGAAGTGAGGTAGTGAGGGCCTTTTACTGGAGGCATTGTGACAAAGGCTGTATGGTCACTGTTTGGAGATTCAAAGAGTAGACTGGGTGGCTCCTCAGCTCCACGAACTGGACATGTCATCTCCACGCAGTCCAAGGAACCGGCCTTTGCTCCTCAGAGCTCTTGAGTGGCTGACTGTGTGCTAAGGGGTGTGTGAGCATTTACGCATGCAACTGCCTCTGCTGTTCTTTCACCATCAGTCCCACACACTGGACCCAGGGCTCCACGCAATTCCAGTATCTCACCTTGCTGAATACAGCGTACATCTTTAATAGTACATTTAAGAAATTCCACATGACTCCTAAACATTGAAAAAATCCACATATGCCTCCTAACAGCTTCATAAGGGGCTTGATTCACGGAACAGTGATTGGTTCCAACTTCATGGGCGATCGAAGGAATTCCCGAAGATAGTCACGACTGCCTGTAGTTGAGCCTTGCAGGCTAAGTTGAGACACTAAACCCAGTAATGCATGGCTACCTCTGGTGCAGAAAAAATGCTGCGAAGCACAAGCCAGTGGCTCATGGAAGGTACAGTGGAAACCAGACACAAAGGATCATTTCATGGAAGCCAGGACTTCTAGACATACCTTGAAACAGGCCAAGTCACCACCTATATGGTCCTTATGCCTCAGCCACAGATCTTGTTGGCCCTATCTTATAAAGACATGCAGGATCTGTCTGTTTCTTAAAGCATTTTATTTATTTCACTTTGGTCTAAACCACACCATCACCTCTTGTGGAATAATGCAACTAGACTCTTCCCTACCCCCTCTGTGTTCGCTCTGTTCAT
This sequence comes from Cricetomys ansorgei, assembly GCA_026225945.1. Taxonomy (NCBI): domain Eukaryota; kingdom Metazoa; phylum Chordata; class Mammalia; order Rodentia; family Nesomyidae; genus Cricetomys; species Cricetomys ansorgei. The sequence continues at coordinate 679,551 of JAMJFZ010003463.1, forward strand.
CTTGTGACTATCAGTGGCTTTCTGTTGAAAGTTGGAGCCTGTCACTGGTCTTCTCAAAGCCCCCGCCCCCCCAAGACCCCAATGCTCTCAGTTCAAGAGCCAAATAATTTGTGCAGCCCTACAGGATCCAGTCACAGTGCTACGTCCCGGCCTCACTTCCTACTAGCCACTCTTCTCATGGCTCATGGAAAATTCAGTGAATCTCTTCTAGTCAGGCTCTCCGGCAGCTTGTTTGCTCTCAGTGCTTGACAGCCTTGAGTGGTGGCACTCCACCGGTGGGAGCAGAAACAGCACTCATATGCTACAGTGCCTCCGCAGGCCTTGGGTTCAGAATCCCCAATTCTACAGGTGTTGCAGATCTTGTATACAGTTAAAATGTTGGGATTCCTTGGTCCTTGATAACATCCACTGTCACAGCTTCGTGTAGCCCTAAGGAGTCAGGGGTCCTTAGCTCTCAGCACTGATCAGTTTTCCAACCCTTGGGCCAAGGTCTGAGATCTGTGGCCCTGAAGACTTGACTGTTCTCTGGGACTCTTCTGGTGACCTGGGCCTTCAGTTTCTTTTCTCTGCCTCGAACTCACAGCAATCTTCCTGCCTCAGCTTCCCAAATGCTGATATTACAGACATTAGTGAGTGTTGTGTTTGCACCAGTCACAGGGCACCCTTGCAGTACTAGTCAGGCCAAGCTTTGCTAAGGTCCTCAGGGGAGGTACTTCCCCTCTGGCCTAGGTGAGCATGGTTTCAGGGTCATCTAGAGTTCATCAAGGAATGTGACTATAGGAAGTCTGGAACGAATGGTTCCAAATACCCTTGGCTGCGCTTTCAGCAGCTAAGGTAACCAGCTGCAATCCTTTTGTACTGTTTTTTCAAGCTGTCCGTGGACTGTTTGAACTGGCCAGTGCTGACTTAAGGGCAGCATGACTGACTGTCTGCTTGATGGTCCTGTTTGCTTCAGGCAGCCAGGGCAACAAGGAGGAGTCGAACAGCTGCTGTCAATGGCATCAAATTGCTCCATCCCCCAACATACTTGCTTATTTACAGAAAATTGATTATCAGAGGAAGTGCTTATTTCCAAACTGGGTCTGGCGACTTATTCCTATAATAACAGCATTTGGAGGCTGAGGCAGGAAGACTGCTGTGAGTTCAAGGCCAGCCTGTATTACAATAAGGAAAGCTTGCCACAAGTTCTTACCTGCACCCCCTACCACCAAAGGAGTGCTTATAGTAAGAACTTAAAGATTTTTAAAAGATTTATTTATTTTTGCATTTACATGTATGTGTGTGTCTGTGTATGCACACGCTGTGTGTATAGGTGCCATGGAGGCCAGAAGAAGGTGTCCTGGAGCTGGAGTTACAAGCAGTTGTTAGCCACCAATGTGGGTGTTGGGAAATAAACTCTTGTCCTCTGCAAGAGCAGCAAGACTCTTGACCGCTGAGCCATCTCTCCAGTCCCAACTTAAAGGTCTTAATTTTTGTTGTTGTTGTTGCTGTTGTTGTTTGTTTCAAGACAGGGTTTCTCTGTTGTAACTCTGGCTGTCCTGGAACTCACTCTGGAGACCAGGCTGGCCTTGAACTCACGGAGATCCGCCTGCCTCTGCCTCCGAGTGCTGGGGCTAAAGGTGTGTGCCACCAACGCCTGGCTAAAGATCTTATTATTAAAAAGACTGGTAATGGTGATGGATTTTTTTACAGTGCTCAGCACCTGCATGGCTTCACAGGGAGAGAGGCACCCTTGTCTGTCTCCCTTCCATGCTACCTGGCTTTTCCTTGACTCCACCAAGCACATTTTTTGCATCTGTGCTTTTGAACTAGCTTGCCTCTTTCTACAGAACCTAAGAAAAAAATCGACTCTTATTTCCTTTTATGTCTGTCCCAAGGCTGCCCTGCCAGAAAGACCTTCTCCCCTACCCATATCACATTAAATACTGACTCTATCCACCCATCTCGCTTACACTTTTACCCTCCTTGCCTTGCTTTCCTTTTTCCATATCATTTCTAATCATGTTGCACATATGTATTCTTGTGTGACTTTTTATCACACTAGAAAATAAAGTGGGGTCTTTTGTTCTCTGGTATATCCTTAGGCACCTAAGGGTTTCTTCAGTATAGTAGGTGCTCAATAAATACTGACTGAACACATATCCCCACAAGTCTCTCTCCAGTACTTTGGGTTTCCTCTTCTCTAATGTTGCTGAGCTTATCTGGATTCCACTCTGAGAGGCCACCTTAGCTGGCTTGTTAGAGGCTTAGTTCTCAGGCAACTTCTTTCACCTCTCAGGGTCCATTAACCTTTGTACTGGACTCTCCAATAAATGTTTTGTTGGAAGAAAGAAAAAAAATAGGTATAGTGGCATATTCTTGTACTCCGTTCAGGCAGGAAGATCACAGGTTTTCCCCACGTTCTTAGGGCTATCTAGGGTGGTGGGCCAGATCAAATCTTCAGCAGGGTGGGCTTCAAGGATAAGTGGTTCGCACTTTCCCAGAGAGCTCTGTGGAGAGCTCTGTGCTCAAAAAGGCCCAGTGCTCAAGGTAATGTTTTGATGTTGCTGTCTTGAAGCCTTGATCTTAGTCAAAAGGCCAAAAAGCAATACTGTCTTGAACTCCTTAATAACTTTCCAATGGAACCAGAGTCATGCATTTAAAGTTTACATCAAACACTGAAAATTACATAGCTCTACTCCCAATATGCTCACGGGCCTCCTGGACATGTCCAAGTCCTCTGCCTGGACCTTGGTGTGCTGTGAGTCTTCAATGACTGATGGCCAGGACAAGGTGTCCAGGAAGTTTCAGGAGGAATCCTGGTTTCCCCACAGCACAAGGCTCCCCAATGGCAGGGATTTTTATCTTTTCTCCTCATGTCTGTGCTCAAAGCACCAAGGATAGAGCCTAGAACCTTGTGGGTTCTTCATAAGCAACAGCTGGAGGAGTGTAATGGCACACACCTGTAACTCCTGCTCCTGGAACGTTGTGGCAGGAGGGTTTTAAGTTATACATTAGCCACCTAGTCTACATAGCAAGAGACCCTGCCTCAAAAAATGTGGGGAAACACCTAAATGAATGAATTCACGGCTCTCTTGAAATACACTCAAGGTCTGCTCCTTGCACAACTTAGGCAAACGGAAGAATTTCTTTTCCCAACTGCATCCTACATTGTGCCTACATCCTGGGATTTCCCCTACTTCTAACACTCATGTCTTCAAATCTGAAACATATTTAGGACTCAGGATAAAATATCATTTTCTCCATGAAGATTCCCTTAGCACTATGCTGGCTGTGCCCTCTGCTTAGGCATCTCAGAGTCATTGACACTTCTATTAGGGCAGCTTCAAATTTTTTACATTTATTTATTTTATATATGTGAGCGCTCTATCTGCATGTGCACATGCATGCCAGAAGCGAGCATCTGATCCCATTATAGATGGTTGTGAGCCGTCATATGGTTGGTGGGAATTGAACTCAGGACCTCTAGAAGAGCAGTCAGTGTTCCTAAACTCTGAGCCATCTCTCTAGCTCCCACTTCAAATTTTTTACGATGTAGCAGACAGGTGTGGGATAAAATGGACTCAGGATAAAACCTTATTCTTGCTACTTTCTACAATGTGATCTTCTGCCTGTAACTACCGTTAGTGGTAAATTAGACTTATAATAGCAGCTCTCATCAGGCAGTGGCAGCACATGCCTTTAATCCCAGCACTTGGGAGGCAGAAGCTGGTAGATCTCTGTGAATTTGAGGCCAGCCTGGTCTACAGCAGAGTGAGTTCCAGGACAGCCACAGGTACAACAGTGAAACCCTGTCTTGAAAAAAAAATAGCAGCTCTCTTGATGAGGTATACTACACAATGTAATGCCAATGAACTACCAGAAATTCTTTGGTTCAGAATTAAGATTCTATCAGTTAATTTTCTGTTGCTGTGATAAAAGACCATGGCCAAAAGTGACTTATGGGAAAAAAAAGAATTTATTTTGGCTTTTGGTTCCATAAGGATCAGAGTGCATCAAAGTGTTGGAGATGCAGCAGCAAACGACAGGCATGGTGGCAGGAGCAAGATGCTGAGAGACCAAGAAGCAAGAAACACAGAGTGAACTGGAAGCAGCGCACTGCTATACACTCTAAAAGGTCACCTGCAGTGACATACTGACTCTAGCAGGACTGAACCTCCAAAACCTCCCCAAAGAACATCAGCAGCTCGGGACCAAGTGTCCAAATGCCTGAGCTAATGGGGACACATCATTCGAGCTACCACAGAGACTTTTGTGTGTGATGAACTGCAGTGTTTTTACTGCACATACAAACTTCTCCACTTTTAAAGAAATACAATGGCTTTCTTACGAAAAAAATTAAAAATGTTTTCCTACCATCATTTCTGGGCATGTAACAATCAGATTCACATATATTTTGATTACATTGTGCTAGAATGTTTGATTTTAAAGATTACTGTTTGATTTGCTGCCTTGAGCTTTCTAAAAAGTTTTAAGTGAATTTTGGCCTGAGATTTGGACAGAATATTCAACAATTTTTAAATGGTCCTAAATACACTTCTAACATTCTGGATTGCAGATTTACGTGGAGCAGTGTTCCTCAGCATCAACAATTACAAAATTAAAATATTGACCAACTCTTAAAAATATTGGAGATGTTCTACATTCTGCAGTATCAGTCAGCCAAAATTGAATTCTTTATGTGAATAAACAAGCAGACCTATATCATTACTATGAAAATTTGCTTTTCTCTTTAGTAAATGAGAAAATGATATATGTATCAAATAATTGTTTTAAAATACACCTCTTTATGGCTTGTTATCAGCAAATATTTGACTTGCGTGCTTATTTCATATATTTATATCCCCAAGGTCACATAAAAAATTTCTCAGGTGCAGAGGTTGCCTGAGGGAAACAGTTATAGAAGATTTTATGCTAGATGGTTCCAGGCTGGGGTTGGCTAAAAGAAAAATGGTCATAACATGGGGAGGCAGAAGTGCTGCAGCAGCAGCAGCATGGGGCCTGAAGGCGGGCAGAGGCTCTACTGAAGTGCACTTGCTAGCTGCCCTCTAGCATGGGGCAACAGCCCATCCCATGACCGGTGTAGCTCCTTGGCATTCCTGAGCTTCCACGAGTCCAGGACAGGGAGCATAAGCAGTGTAGTGGGCTAGAGTGCCAGCATCTGGTTCAGGCTTGGGGCCATGAGAAAGAGATGAAGGATTCCATTTGTCCCCACTCTTGCCCTCCTCAGGCCTAGGGTTTTTTTTTTTTTCTGACTGCCAAGCCTGCTCACTTAAAGCCACTTTGGTCTCAGATGTCAGATGAGGAGGACAAAGTCACTACTTTCTATAGGGTTTGTCAGCAGTAGCCAAGACGGTAGGCGTTTTTATCCTCAGAATACGTTCCTTATTCCATGTCACTTGTGGTAGCTCATGCAACAGACTCGCTACATAATAAATGTTATTTCCTACTATTGTTCAATTAGGGGTTTCATAGAGGGCAGCAGAGAAATGGTGGGGTCCTTCCCTGGTGTTTGCTATATGGAAGGGAACTGAATGAAGATTTGCACAGCTGACCAGTCTTACTTATGATCCTTTGGTAGCTAACTCCTGTAGAGGGCAAGGCAGACATGCAGATGAATAATGCTCCTTGGGCCAAGTGGACACAGCACACTACTAACTGAACTATAATGGCCAATACCAATGATAATACCAAGGTCTCAGTGAACTCCTTACATGTGTCCCTCTTTTCATACTCAGTCTGACTTCTGAGGCAGCTGGGGAATGGTATCCTCAGAAAGAGAGTAAGCAGATTGCCCAAGTTCACAGGCAGTGGAATTCCAAGTAGATCAGGTTCCAGAACCAATGTGTGGCAGAAACCCTTGTTTCTAGTAGACCTCTTACTTCCAGGAGAACCTCCAAAGTTATAAAGGGCACTTAAGAGTCACAAGCAAACTCCACTCAGAGCAACCATGTGTTGAGAGAGTACAGAGGCTGGGGAGAAAACACTGAGGGCCAAGGCCACAGATCTTGCAGCCTAGGCTTGGACTTGAGAACCAAAGTGGACCAAGTCAAGTTCCCCAAGGTGAAAATCGAGGCCTTGTCCTTGATGAACCCTCTCTTTCATTTCCCCCACCACATCTTACACCAGGGTCTCTGCATGCTTAACTGACATGTCTTTCTTTTGTTAACCCTCCCTTGAAAGATGGAAAGATAGCTTCCCTCCTCCTGGTCCTGTGAAACTTCAGACCTTCCCCACTTAGGGTGGGTTCTCTTGCTCCTGCTTCTTCTCCTGGCTCCTTAGCCTCCAATCTTACCTGTCCAAACTCACACTGGCTTCCAGGGTCACCATTTTCAAACTCAGCTCTGATCACTCCATGCTTCTACTCAAGGTCCTATCATACTCCCACCATCTACTAGAATCCCATGAAATAAAATAATCACACCAAGACTGACACATATGAGTCAAGCGTGGTGGCACATGCCTTTAATCCCAGCACCCGGGAGGCAGAGGCAGGTGGATCTCTGTGAGTCCAAGGTCAGCCTGGTCTACAGAGTGAGTTCCATACCACCCAAAGCTAATTAGAGTCCATCTGAAAACAAAACAAACAGCAATAAATGCCCAAACAAAAGACTGAATAATATGAGGTAAGAGACTGAAAATCACTTATGACCTCTAAAATAGCTATTTCTTCTTCTTCCTCCTCATCCCTCCTTCTTCCTCCTTCTTTCTTCCCATCCCTTCTTCTGAGACAGGGTCTCATACATCCCAAGCTGGCCTCAAACTTGCTATGTAGCCGAGGATGACCTTGAACTTCTGATTCTTCTACTTCCACTTTCTCAGTGTTAGGATTACAGGACTTTCACCACATCATCTGGTTTAGGAGAGTATCCTACCAACTGAGTTTCATCTCCAGCCATTCTCTGCTTAGTCTAACATTGGCAATGTCAACTGGGTTAAGGCTGACACATACTTCCAACCACAGTATCATTCTCTTATCTCTGTAGCCTATCTAATTCTTTGGGTCTTTTATTTATTTTGCAGTGCTGTGGATGGAATCCAGGACCTTGTACATGCTAAGCAAACACCTTCCCAGTGAGCTACAACCCTAGCCCCTCTGTTTGTCTGTCCTCTTGTCCTTTAGCATTTTCCTATATATATCTTGGTTTCACTCTCTCTGTTGAGCATTCTACCTCTATTTGCTTCCCTCCCAGTGTTCATTTCTCTCCTTTCAGTTATTGCCTTCTTGGATCCTTTTTATAGGCCCATCTTTATGTCTAACTACCTTTCTCATGTATGTGTATGTGTGTGTATGTGTGTGTGTGTGTGTACATATATAATACACACACACACACACACACACACACACACATATATATGTATGTATTGTCTCTCTCTTCCCCTTTACTGTCACTCTCACCTTTACTGTGTCTGTAGTTTCCCTTCTCCCTGTCTGTATTTGTTTGTCACCTCTTCTTGTATCTAGATCTGTTTCTTGGACTCCTGAGATGTTAGTGCCTGATGCCCACCCAAGGCTGAGCTACAAGACTCCCATCATGGAACTGGAAGGACTCGGCCTGCTGGATCAGCAGTGGTCTGAGAAGGAGTAGGGGAAGTAGGAGGCTGAACCTACCTTCAGGCCCAGAGAATCCTCACAAAGGCGGCTTCAGGAGCCTGCCCGGGGGCTGCAGCCTCATCCTGCCTGCAGCCAACACAGCAATTGGTGCAGATGGCAGTGGCCCAGATGTAAAACCCAGCTGTTCAAATTAGCCCAAGGCCTGTAAAAAATTAGGCTGGATCTAAAAGAGATCAGGCTGTGGAAAAAGAAAAATGTTAGTTAAAAGAGAAATTCCTGCTCCCACCTCTGGGTCATAGATCACAGAAGAGAATCCTCAAGCCAGGAGGGACTTCAAGGGGCCATCTGGCTTGGCCACATATCAGAACAGGTCAGGCCCCAACCAGTCAAGACAATGGCTGTCTTTGGATCTTTCAAGAATGTAGACTAGAGAATTTTCAGAGTTTCCTCCCAGTACCTAATTTTTAGAATGACCCTGCACTGTGGAAAGTCTGGGGGCATATCCAGACAACTGGAGTCACTCATCCTGGGACCCAAATGTGTACTTTAGCCTCCAATCTGTCCCGTCCTTCAAAGTCTCCCACTTCTTAACACTTGGCACATTATTCATCCAAACAGCGAAGCTTGGAATCTTCCTGTCTTTTTCTTTGTCTCCTGTCAAAAATCTCAAAGATTCCCACTCTCAGCTACATCTATCTCCACACTGATTGCACACAACTTCCCGCCACACTTAGCATTCTTAACTCAGTTCTCCAAAACACATGGAAAGAGACACGAAACCCTTCTTTTGGTTCTCATCACACCAAACCTCACATTTTGATTATGACTGATGAAAGTTTCTGTGATCTCATTACCTCTCCCTGGCCACGCTGTTCCTTTGCTGTTCCCTGAATACATCAAGCCCATTACCTATTCAGGGGACATGACCTCATTTTCTCTTCTGCTTAATATGTTTTACCCCAAGCCTTCACGTGATGTTCCCTCACTTAATTCCAGTCTTTACTCAAAGGCCACCTTCTCCAGGAGGTCTGCTGTGACCACCTTGGCCAAAATAGCTTCTGCCTCACCTCTACTCTATAGAACCTTAGTCCATATCCCATCTTGATCGTTATTCACAGCATATATAAGCACTCAGCATTAGATTTTATACCTATTTGGTGTTTGGCCACCTCTATTGGTTCTGCCACTGCCTAACACTTGGCTTCCCAGTGTGGTAAAATGCATGAGTGAACTCTTGTTACTTATAAGCTATGTCATCTGAGAGCAAGTTACTTAACACTTCTAATTTTTGGATTCCTTATCTCTAAGATAGAAAGAATTAATCTACCTTGTAAGCTGCTGTGAAGAAGAAATGAGATAGTGGATCTAGCAATCACAGCTTCTAGCGTTACAAAGTGCTGGTCATTAAAATAGCCACTAGAATTCACAGCTAAGTTTTCTGGTTCTGTCTTCAGTGGAAACAGAGAGCAACGATTTACTCAATCCAGGTTGAATAACCCCAACTCTATTCATTTTGTAACATTAGACATAAGAGTAGACAAACGCAAGGACACAAATGATAAGGTCTTTGAACTTATCCAACCAGGAGTGTACCACAGAGACTTAAAACCAACTCTTAAATATGATAAAAGGAGAGCAGGATGTGGTGTCATGTGCTTGTCATCCTAGCACTTGGGAGGCAAATGCAGGAGGATCAGCAGCTCAAGGTAAGCTTTACCTACATAGGAAGTTAGAGGCTATTCTGGGCTACATGAGACTCTGCCTCAAAAACAAAACAGAAAACATATGCTAAGAAGGGCTAAGAATACCATGGGCAAATAAATAACAGAAGTCAGGAAAACAATGTGTAAATAAAATGAAATAGAAGTTATAAAAAATAATTAGATAGGAATTCTGCAACTTAAAATTGTATTATTTAAATTTAAGAACATGTTAAGTCACGGATACGCTTTCCTCTACTCAGGGACCACATGACAGGTGGTCAAGGTTTGTGAATTTGAAACACAAATCTCATGAAATTTTAGGGAGAGGCATTTCATTATCATTAAGAGCATAGGATTTGAGTTCAGAAAGACCTGGGTCCATTTCCAGTCCTATTGTTTGACTTTGGGCAAGCGATCACCATTTCTAGCAGGGGTAAGAATAGTAGTCTGATAAGAGGATAAAATGAAAAGCACATGTTAAGCATTTAGGCCAGTAGTCAGGGCTCTTTAAAGGGTAGATATTATTACAAGTATTATCATGATCTCATCCATTCCTGTCTCTAGTCAGCCCTGCATTCCAACCATTCTCCAGAGCTCTGGCTCAACTCACTGAACGATTCCATCCTTCCGCTGGGGAAAGCACCTCAGCTTCAGACTAGTTCCAGCACACGGAAATGCTGCCATACACAGAACAAGAAGGCAACAGCTTTGCCTGTGGCCAAGGAGGTCCAGACTGAAGACACAGCCTCCACTGTTGAGTACTTAGAGAAAGAATCAAAGATCCAAATATCGGCACTGTTGTAGAAGTTTAATTTTAGTTGTGTATAAAATAATTTTCTGCACTGTTAGGTGAGGGGCTATCTAGGTTGTTGCTTGAATCCAGTCCCGGGACCCTTGGGGGTGGGGGTGAGCTGGCTCAGAGTCAACGACACAGACACTGGAAGTCAGGTAAGTGGCAAAAGCAGACTCATTTATTCCAGGAAGAGGAAGCCTCTTTATACCCCCAGTCCAGCATCCTGTTGGCTTCCAGACTGCAAGCTGCTGCTGTGGCTCTTCCACATTGGCTTGTGTCTCATCACCAGATATGATGTCATCAGTCTCTGGGCATGTCCGGCCAGGTCTTAGGCTGGCTCTGTGTGGAAGCCCAGCCGCACATGCACGATGTTTAGCAACAGGTCTTGTTCCTGCCCAGTGGCAGGCCTTGTTCCTCCTACACTAAGCCTTGTTTTTTGTATTGTCTGCAGGTGTTGAACTTATGTGGGGGATGTTTGATTGGTTATGGTCTGCATGTGCTATCAGTAGAACACCTGAGGAGTTCTGAATCAATAAAAACACCTGAGCTCAGACACTCAGGGTTCCACTGTCAAGTAAGGTGCTTGCCATGATGGTGATTCCCTCTGCTGAGTTCTGGAAGGGTTTGCACATATGAATATGCCTACTTGTCATTCTTGATGAGCTGCCACAGTAGGCATACAACCACAAATGGCATACCAACATGAGGCACTACATCATGCTAGCCACATCCAACGTGGAGACAAGGAAGAAGAAAAAGAAACTCCAGACCCTCATAGAGACCGTTTTGTTTTGTTGTTTTCTACAAGCGTGTCCTCCAGGTACTGGTGAGGTGAGGTGGTTCTGACAAGACACATCTGCTATGGTGATGAGAACTCCACCCCATGAGGGAATTCTTTCTGCAGACAAGGTTACCAGTTGTTTTTCCTGCAAACCAGACTCTATCTTAAAATCTGGAAAGTGTTTCCTCAGGATCAGCACACAGAAGGTGTCTTTCAGAATTGGCTGAGGTTGTATCTCATGCTAGCAGCTGAACTTGGTATTGTAAGAGTCACCCAGGTGATACTGGTTTTGAAGGCATGAAGGGGTCATGGGGAGCAACTGAGGCTTGGCACTGTGAGAGGCTAGGAGAGGCCATTGGTAAAAGTGTAGCCTTAGTAGCAGTTGAAGGCCCAGATTGAAGGGGTCATACAGATAAGTTGAGGCTTGGCACCATGAAGAGAGCCCAGGAGAGGCTATTGGTGAAAGTGCAGTCCAGTTGCAGCAAGGGACCAGTGTTCTGGAGATGCCAGTACTATATATAGGACGACCACCAAGAACAGCAGCAGCAGTGAAGTGAAGGCAGCTGGATCCTGAAGGACAAGCTGTGTGTGTGCTACAGAGGGCAGAGCCAGAGAAGTAACCCCTTTAGAGGAGCCTGGAAGATCATGAGTGAATTCCAGATAATTGGACATTGATAATGTTTTTCTGCTGCCCAAAGACATTGTGAAAAAAAAAGCTTGGTAGTTGTTTGGTTTCATTTGATCCCATCTTTGTGACTGTACCTCTTGTAAATAATTTTGCTGGTGTAGTGGTAAATTATGTTGTAGAGATAAAGCAATTTTTTTGTCTTATACAGAAAGTTTATTTTTAGTTATGTATAAAATATTTGTTTTGTGCACTGTTGGATGAGGGGCTGCCTAGGACTTGGAGTTTTGTATTGTCTACAGGTGTTGAATTCATGTGGGGATATGATCAGCACGTACTATCAGTAGAATACCTGAGGAGTTCTGTACCAATAAAAACACCTGAGTTCAGATGCTTGGGGTTCCACTGTCCAGTATGGTGCTGTCCAGGATAGTGGTTCCCTCTTCTGAGGTCTGGCAGGGATTCTACTGATGAATATATCTCTGTCTCTTCCTTGCTGAGCCTACACAGCAGTCTAATAACTACAAGCACAGTAGTAGAGTAGGCCTCTCCAAACACCCATCCTTCCACAGATATACTGAAAAAACGCAGAAAATGTCTGCATCAACTTTTTCATAACTCTGGCAAGCAGATAAAATTATACAGCACACATGCAAGGCCTGTATGAAGAAAAGGATGGTTTGAAAGAGTTCTTGGCATTCGAGAAAATCTCTGTCAAAACACTGGTTAAACATAGATAAAAGAACTGAGATTTCAGTGACCACATATGACAAAAATAGGCTTTAGAAAGATAATATGCACAAGTCTCTAAACACATGGACTACTGTAGTCTCTAACTAGGCAAGAGAGCAAAATCATGGAGAAAAGAAACAGTGTCATCTTCAGAATTCTAATATTAGGAATCTAAGTGTCCAGATCTCAACAAAATGGCAAAGCATACAAAGAAATTACAAAGTATGGCCCATCCAAAGGAAAAAAAAGCAAGAAAAGTCAGACATCAGATTTACTAGCAAAGACATTAAAACAATTCTGTTAAATATGCTCGAAAAACTAAAGGAAATAAAAAAATGCATGAATAAAATTAGAACATCAGTAAGGAAATGGAAATTATAAAAAGAAGCAAAACCCAAACAGTACAATAATTGACACTAAAAATTCACTAAAGTAATTACAATAACAAGCTTGAGCAGGCAGAAGAAAGAATTGATGAATTTTAATACAGGGTTATCAAAATTATTTAGTTAGAGTCTGTCCACATGCAGAAGAATGAAATTAGACCCGTATTTATCACCCTGTACAAAATTAGAATCATGTGGATTAAAGACATCTATTTAAAACCCAAACACCAAAACTCCTAGATGAAAATAAAAGCATTACCTTACATAATACAGGTGAAAGGACTTTCTGAATGGGACTCCATTTCCTCAGGAATTAAGGCCAACAATTTATAAGTGGGAATCGTATAAAATTTAAGAGCTTCTGTTCAGCTGAAGCAACAGTCAATTGAATGAAGATTTTTTTTAAAACCCCACAGAATAGAAAAGAATCTTCCAATTGTACATTTGAGAGAGGATTAATACTCAGAATATACAAAGAACTAAAAAAAAGTCAAAGAAACAAATGACTCAGTTTTTAAAAAATGGTCTATGGACCCAAATAGAGAGTTCTCAATAGAGGAAATAAAAATAGCTAAGAACCCATTGTTAACTATTAGGAAAATGCAAATTGGAGCAACTTTGAGATTTCATCTCACCTCAATCAGGATGACTAAGATCAACAAAACAACTGAGAACAAATGCTGGTGAAGATATGGAGAAAGGGACCTTCATTCACTGTTGGTGGGAATGCAAAATGGTGCAGCTATTCTGGACATCAGCATTGAGAATTTTCAAAAACTAAAAATAAATCTACCATATGATCCAGCTTTGGTATATGCCCCCAAAGACTTGGCATTCTACTCCACAGATAACTTGTTCACCCATTTCCATTGCTACTTTATTCACAATAGCTAGGAAATAGGAACAACCTAAATGTTCTTCAACAGGTGAATGGATAATGGAAAGGTGGTACATATATACTATGGGATACTATTCAGCTGTAAAGAAAAATGAAATCATGAAATTTGCAGGTAAATAGATGGATCTAGAAAATACTGTGGAAAGGGACCATAGGTAGAAAGGGTGTTAGGGGAATACCAGGATACAAGTGATATGGAGTGAAAAAACAAAATATTGGGGCTCTACTGGGGAGTAGGGAGAGAGGTCAACATAGAAAAAGGATGGAGGAGGCACAAATAGCACCAAATTGATAAAGCCTCAAGTAATCATTTTATATTCATCATATATATCATATACATGGATATATGTATGTGTATGTGTATATATATATGTATATATATATATACATATATATATATATATATATGAAAATTAAATCATCTGGACTAAAAATTGTTCCCCACAAGAACCATAGGCTAGCAAAAACCCAGTACCAGGCATGAGAAACCTTCTGAGTGGTTGGTCAGGATAGCCTGAGTGACTCTAAGACAATAGGAATTATCTATGTAGCCCTTGGTTGCCTCTCAGGGGTTGAAGGTGGGTCTCTATTGCTGAAGACACTGTACATTTAGAGCACAAGACTCAGATGATTCAAACTAGATATGATCCAAAAACATCCTTCCTGTGGCCTAGTTTCCATGATTCCAGAGAATACTATGCAAGCCACCAGTGGAGGGAAGCAATTAAATAGTTCTACCAAGCTGCAACACCTATGAACCATGACAATGACCAGTAAGGCAAGGTATTTGTAAAGGTGCAGTAAACTGCGCTCACATGTTGGTGACAAACAACAGCTGTCTATTAGACCTACTTAAAGGGAAGGAAATTGTGCCTGCTCCTAAAAACACAGCCATTTTTCTGGGGCTAGTGAGGTCACAGACTTAGAAAAGGATCTTGTACTGCCACTTTGCTGGACCAGCACAATTCCTTACTACATTCTATAATTTGCCCTTGTACCCACAGGTAAGTGTAGCTATCACCCCTCATCAAAGACTCCCTCCTTTTACAGCAAATGGAGACCATCACAGAAAACCACAGCTGGACACAATGCAGAGATAACTGATTATGAGGAGCCCGGCCCCAACAGATGGCATCTACATGACAGCTCCTACATCTACGGCTCAGGAAACAACATGGAAGAGCGGGCAGAAAGACTGTAGAGCCAGAATACCAGAAGTCTGCTGTGAGACAGTCTCTCCTAGAATGTCTGCATAAACAAGACCAGAACCTTGCCAATATCAATGGACATGTTAATATGGGAGGGGAAAATTTCACAGGGTCCCACCCCTAGGCAAAGACCCACAGGCAACTTATGACTGCTGGGAGGAGACTTAGCGTCTCCCAGGGATGAGCCCTCTTACTAGTTATCCAGTGCAGAACGGTCAGCTCTAAAACAATATACAAACAACAAAAACAAACTAAGTAGGTTTTATTTATCATATATTTGTGCATACACATACGCACACGCGTGCGCACACACACACACACACACACACACACACACACACACAAAACAACAATAAAAAAGAGGCTATCAACTTGGGGAGCATGGAGAGGTTTGAGGGAGGGCAGCTGGGAGAGATGGAGGAAGAATGGGAGGGGGGATTGATGCAATTCTATTTCAATTAAAAGCATATTAAAAAAGAAATTCTCAGGAAATCTATACAAAAACCTATTATAGTAACAACTAAGTATATAAAATAGAAAGAAAAACTATTTCTCAAATTTGTATGGAGTTGTAAGGATTTTCTAATCACCAAAAGCTCCTTGAAAAAGAAAAATAAACAAGATTGGAGGACACACATTTTCCAAGTTCAGAACTTACTACAAAGCTACAATCATCTTTGGACTAGGGGGGGTGCCTCCTAGTCTAGCTAAGAGCTCTAGGCTTCTAGCCACTACCTCAACACCTCTCCCTGTCATATACCCAAGATTATTCTCCATTAGCTGTAGCCTGAGGATATCTTTCCCACTTTCACTCTTCCTAAGCCAACACCAGCACAGTTTTATATCTTCAGGTGGGGTTATCTAGCAAGCCATACTTCCATGATGAAAAAAAATGAGATGGCCTCAGAGTGATTCAGAGAGACAAGCTGGATCAAGGATGGCTAAAGAATGGGCATGAACAAGGCTTCCACATCCCTAAGACTATAGTCATAGACTAAGGAGCACTCCATAGCCAGAGGGGCTCTTAATGATCAAAGTCAGTTTTACAGATTAGTCATTGGTGCCTGGTGAATGCCTCAAGTTATCTAACAGCTCAGCTCACTGCATCAAGGACAGTTGGGATGCAATACAACTCCACTGTACCTCCGCCACTTTAGAACGCGATCCTCATAGCCAAAAAGCTATTTATCAGATCAGCTGTGCCTGCTTACAAGTATCCATCATGACTGAGCTTATTGACTGTTGACACTCTCTCATTAAGGAGGGGGTGAGGAAGGTCATTGGACACTTACCTGAGATTCCCAGCCATCTGTATGCCCCAATTGCATGTGGCCTCAGGATCTGGAGAGGTATTGGGGAATATAGGCTGGATATATGTTAACAGTAGAGAACTTCCATCTATGCAACTATGGGAAAGCCATTCTCCATGCTGGATGAAGACTTTCAAGCATGACTGCTCTAAGGTTACTTACACTCCGTCCTGGTAACCCCTTACCTATAATTTGCAAGGAAGTCCAATGAACTCATTTGTTCCCCAGGGTAAACTTTGATGGAATCATGCTTTGGTTCATCATTGGGATCCTATGAGGTGTGGGTAGACATTGTTTACATCTCTTTAGGGAAGGGTTACTTGCAACGACAACCTTCTCATCAAACCATTAGTCTAATGCAGACATGCTCTCCACAACACTCTTAAAGGCAGCTAATTGTCAGGCTATAGCTAATCACTGTCACAAAAAGCTCCATCCCTCTGGGGGCAGACCTGTGTTTCTGTCTTTCTAAAGACAAGTAGTGATATTGGAAAGGGCCTGTCCTGTCCCCTCTTGCTCAGCAGACATTGAGGGATCATGTCAGAGTCCATCCCACAGTATCCATACAGAGAGACCTGGGGAGGGCTAGCCTTCCATCAGTTCTCATGTTACTCTCCTTTCTTCCTCTTCTTTTTTTTTTTTGCCTGTGGCTGGGGTTTTGCTCCACTAAAGAAGCAGAGAATCTCCATTTCCAAGAGCTGGATCATTGTATACTTCCCAAGCACCACTACCTTCTAAATGCAACTGAAAATGGCTTTTCTTCCAAATCCCCCTTTTGGTCAGATACCAGAAATGGAAAACTTTCAGGGTCCTTTGGGGGTATTTGAGCAGCTTGCGTCTAGGGTGGCCTAAATTCAATCCGAACTCAGCCTCACACACAGGCTGGTGGGAAAAGATGTTCCAGAGCCTCTGGGGCTCTGGAAATTGTCAGTCCCTCCAGAACCACCTTTGCTTGGGGAAACACCCTTCTCTACTCTCCTCCCGCTCCATTTCTGAAAGCCCAAGATCCTATTTCCCCTTCTCCCTCTTTGTCAACAACAAGCATCACTGTGTATTATAAACACCTCTCCCATTTCACATGTGGGAAAACTGAGGACCCTTCAGGAGCTATGCTGCTAGAGAGCCTGAAGGCATGTGGTCCTCATTCTTTCTCACCTTCCCCAGAGTTCTGGGCCTCACATCCTTGCACAGTCTGGGCATTCCTATGACCTGACTCTGACATATCAGGCCTGGGGATGTCCTGAGCAAGTGGAAATCCTTGAACCCAGTAGGGTTCAACCACTGGCAAGCTTAATGATGTTTGCCACACATATTTTCTTTCCACTTGCCTAACTCCAGCCACCTGCTTTGACCACCTTCAAGTTGACACTAGTCCCAACAGGCACCCAGGACCATCTTAGTTCAGCCCATCCTGTCCAGGTCCCCATAGGTCCTGGAACACCCTACCCATGCCATGTCTGCCTCTGTAGCTGATGAGTTAGGGCAGGAAAAAGACAACAGACACTGTCCCCATCCCACTCCTCCTGCCTTACTCCATTTTCTCTCCTCCATCTCCCTCCTCTGCTCATGGAACTTGCTTATAAATCCTGAAAAAACCCGAACCCCCATAAATTCTCAATTCATTCTGCAGATATTTCCTGTGTTGGGGTTTTCGGCAGCATCTGCTGGTTTGAAGTTCCCTCTTTATTTGTCCTGGGGGCACCATTACTCTCAACTTTAGCAGTTTTCCTGCTCTGTAGTCCTGCCAGACTCCATTGGAGGAAGAGAAAATTGGTGAAAGAATAATTATTATTATTGTTATAAATATATATATTTCATTTTGGTTCCCCCACAACCCTGATGAGAATTCCAGGCAGGAGCTGGCAAAAGGTTGGCTTCTTCACGGGCCTCAGGACAGTGTGCTTGCTCGGTCAGATTCCAGCATTTGGCCCTGTTGAAAAAGGCATCAGCAAACAGACCATTCCCTGCTATTCTGCCCAGCTCTGCCTAGTTCTCCAGCAGTTTTATTCACACCAAACCCTCCTGGATCAAGTTCTCAAGTCTCCAGGAAATATTCTTAGGGGAAAGAAAAGGCACTTACTGCTTATGAAGTACTTTCAAATGCTTGGGTTGGGTGATATCTTGGATCCTCGTAAGGATATTTCATCCTTACACACAGAGGAGGGGGCTCGGACTCACTGAAGAGAAGTTAGTGGTCCATAGTGATCCAACAAACAAGTAGGAGAACTCAGTACCAAATGCAAGCCTTTGCATGAGAGTCAAGTGTTCTATCACTCAGCCACATCCCCAGCCCAAAAACGGAGATTAAAAGTCAGGTCTGTCGACCCCCAAAGCAGTCCTCAGTCCACTTTGCAGCACTCTCCAGTATCTCATACTTGAAACCACATTGCCTAGGCTTGCTTTCCTGGATTCCACTTGATTACATAGATTCTAAGAATTTCAGGGGCTCATACATTCATTTGTGTGCTACAGAAGGGAAAACCGAGCCAGACAGGGCAGGCAGGTGACAGACGACATATTTGTGTATTCTTTATCAGGTATAAGCCTCTGGAGGACATGATCCATCCTTTTACTTCCATTTATTATATATGGCCCTGCCATGTGAGTACATACATGCACACACACATGCACAAACACATGAACACAGACTTTACATGGTATTCAATCCATATAAACAAAATCCTTTACTTGTTAAGGGACAGTTAGGTGATAGCTACTCTGACCGTTCCAGCAACTCTTTGTGGCCTAATTTCTATATAAGCACACTGAGGCTTAGAGATGGGAAACAACTTGTTCTTTAGAGAAATGGCTGCCACTCTATTAGAATTCAGGGCTAACAGACCCTGGAGCCTATGTTCTTCCCAGGTTGGTGTAAAGCCACTATATCAACAACATGGCCACCCGTAGCAGTTATCAAATGAACACTAAATATTAGGGATTACACTGAATACTCCACATGGACACTCCCATTTAATGTCTGTATTGATGCTATGGGGTTTCTTCATTGTACTAATGACAAAACACAGGGCTAAAAAAGCAGAGAAATTTGCTTAAAGCCAAGAATCTAGTGAGGAGCTAAGTCAGGTTGATTTGATCCAAGGTTTCTCTTTGTCCTTCTGGTAAAGCTCTTCTTTATCTTCAGATAATTGATGCTGGGCAGAATCCAACTAGAAATTAACCTGTTTCTATTGTCATGAAAAGTTTTAAAGGTTATCTGAATTTATTTTAAAAAGCAGAACCAAAATTACGACAAATTCAGGCTGAAAATAGAGTTCTGTCTTAGCTCTTAAGAGCAAGAAAAAATGGCTCAAAATTAGTTGTTTTATTATGTGATTTTTATGACAAAACTATGTAATGCCATGCATTACAGCCTTTACTTTCCTTTTCATAGCACAATCATAAAAAAGGTCATTTTATTAAAAAAGTCAAGAGCTTTGGCGCTCCCCAGGACATCTCTTAATAACTGGAGCATCAACTCATTATTTTTGAAGTCTTCATCTTGTTCTCATCCTCTTCGACTCACTCTTGTTCAGCTGTTAACTGGCCTCACGTGTCAATGGCTTTGCTGAGATGCCAGCGGTTTTCAATAGCACTTATGTTGATTTCATGAACTCAAGAATCTTCTCTCATGTTTGTAGTTTGACTTTGCAAACTGACTGGCTTTACACTTGCTCTTTTCTCTTTGATGTTTATAATACTCGACAATCAGAAAAGACTAGAGTAGCTGTTAGGGTCAATCTGGAAGTAATGCCAGAGTAATTTTATAATTGGTGAATTTACTAGAGAATATCTTAATGGTATCTGGCTGATCTACCCAACCTATGACTGCGGGGACTCACAAAATGAACACTTGGATAATCAGGGCCCCTTTGCACTACCTCATTAAGACCTAGGCTGTTAACTACTAGTAATCAATAGGTCCACTGACTAGGGAAACACTGGACTTGCTTTACAGTTCCATCATGTGCTACAATATGTTACATTGTTTAAGTCTTTGCTACTTCATCTTGTGAGCCTTGGCCATCTTCTCTGCAGAACAAGAACATGTTAGTTGCATTAACTACTTTTGCATTGCTGTGACAGAATATCTGGCAGAAACAATTTGAGGGAGGAAGGATACATCATTTTGGCTTCTGCTTGAGATAATTTTGGTTCATCGTGGTGCATAAGGAATAGCAGAGAATCTCAGTCCATGGTAGCAGGAGCTAATGGTGGAGACTTTGCACATCTTGACTGACCAATGATAAGTGAGACTGGAACCAGAGGTCAGGTATAACACTCAAAAGCCTATCCCTAGTGAACTATTTATAGCAGCTAGGGCTTACCTCCTACAGTTTCCTAGTCTCCAAAAATATTGTCACTCAGATAGAAAATAAGACTTCATACATGTGAGCCTGTAGAGGGCATTTAGGACTCAAAACCTAACAGCAGTATTTTAGCATCCACCCTTTTACTCCAAATGCTAATTACTCCAAACATGTCTTATCCATCCCCTTACTATTGGTGAGCTTTAGGATGAGTGCACGACCCAGTCTTGGCCAGTGAAACATGAAGGGGAGTCTCTTTGGGGATCTTAGAGAAGAGTTCTTACTTCTGATGGTGACAACATTTCTGTCCTTCATGTGATGCTGGTGTCCTGTGATGATGCTTGACCTTGATCCAGCCCTAGGCAGTCATCAGGGGAACCAGCCTTAAGATGAAGTTTTGCTGAAGATGATAGAACAGAGAGATCTGAGATCCCTGGAGACATTTTTGAACTGTTGATTTTGCCACTCCTGAGCTCACTCTACTTCTAGAATCGTGAATTAATAAATTCCTTCGCTGACTAGGTCAGTTAGAGTTAAAGCTTCTATCAATCACTTCCAGCTGAAACCATCCCAATGGACACAAGAACCTATCTCACACTCTTGAGAATAAAATAAGATAATCCATGTAAAGGGGCTTAATACTCAATAATATCATCTTCAAGTACTTAGGCATGCAAATATGTTCTCTTGTTTATTTACTATCAACAAGAGTTTTTCTTCGGATTCTTTTTAATAAGAGGAACACATAAAGGTGTGCGTCCCTATACATTCTCATGGCTAATATTTTTTCTGGGCTTGGCCTAGAGGTAGAGGGAGAGAACCATGGTTCTATCCTAGATTACTCAAAGGTTGATGTCTTTCTGATGAATTGCTTGGGCTGCATGCAACTTAACATTTTTTTTTTTTCCTGAGACAAGGACTTAGTGTGTTCTGGAACTCATTTTGTGGTAGGACTGGCCTTGAATGCAAGATCTTTTTGTCTCAACCTGCCAAATGTTGGGATTATATGCACATGTCACTATGGGCCCAATGCCTCTCTAAGAAATTTCAGAGTTTTCTAAACAGAAATCACAAGGAAAGGTTTACATAACCAGAATATTTCCATATAGAGGAGTCAGCTGAGGTTAAAGAAGAGTTCAATCTCTGGTGTCCCCATCTCAGGGAATGGCATCTGCATCCATTCAGAAGTCAAGAGTTACCTTTGATACATCCTTTTCTCATCAGCCACCCCTATTAATGATATGATACCAAGCCCTATTAGGAGGACTCAATGAAGATGAATTAATAATGCTTGAAAACCAGCACTCAGTAGATGTCCAATACGTATTAAATTCTCAATAGGTGGTAGCTGCTATTATTTTCATGAAACATACCAGCCCTGGGATTGATGCCAAGCTATTCCCTTAGCTTCTTTTAGCACAGTAGCACTGGTTGACATTTTCATAAGGAAAATGAACAAGAAAGAGATAAGGGAATCATGTAATTGAGAAAATTACCGACAACCTCCAAACAATACACTTAAGTCAGTTCCATCTAACCCTAGGGAAAGAGAGAACTTTCAAAGCCTATCTCTTGAAATGTGACTCTGCCGTGCATCATGGCCTGACACAACTCTGGAGATACCTTTCTTTACCTGTATCCTCTCTTTAGCCACTGTCCATCTTAGCCTTGTGGCTTCCTGAATCCAGGTGCTTGGACCACTGTCTCATTAAAATATAAGTAGCAACTCCTCACCCTTTTATCTTCTACCTGCAGGAGCTCTGGTCAGTGACTCACAGCTAGCTCATAGCTAGTTGGTGGATTGAAGTCTTTCTGTCCTCTAGAAGGAGACCTGTAGAAGCATAGGATGGCAGCCTTTG
Source organism: Cricetomys ansorgei (assembly GCA_026225945.1). NCBI lineage: Eukaryota > Metazoa > Chordata > Mammalia > Rodentia > Nesomyidae > Cricetomys > Cricetomys ansorgei. The sequence continues at coordinate 701,708 of JAMJFZ010003463.1, forward strand.
GTGGATAGATGCCTGATCCAGATAACTTTTCCCATTTATTCCTACCTTCTATGAGTGCTCTTGATAGTGTCAAGAATTCAGAGGCTTGCCCTTGGCTGATGGAGCTACCAAATTCAGAGTTGTATAGAAGAGTGCATTTCTTCTTTATGCTACCCCTACAATGGAATGGCTCTGCGGTGAGAATCTGCATGCACTCTGGATCATGTTAAGGCAAAACTTGCAGAGGAAACCAGCCTTTTCTGCAGATGGGTTCGCGGGACTCCACTCAGGAGGGGAATATGGGCAAAAAGGAAAAGTATGGGCAAACAAACAAGATCGTTCTTTATGGCAAATGAACACAGTAGTTCATTTTTTATGGGACTCAGAAATGGCAGGCTTACACGCTTTAAGAAATGACACACACAATTGCGCTTTAGAAATAAAAACGCAGAAGCACTTTTAATAAGAAAATTTAACAGTGTACATATCAAGGGGAGGAAGGGGTAGGAGAGGACACTGCTAGAATGGAGCCATGCTGAGAGAGAGAGAGTTGCTGCCTGCTGAGGACTTTAAGGGCCAGTCATCTCAGCAGGGGCCTTCCTGGTATGCAGGTGCCATCCAGGATGGGGCTGGGTCTAGGATGGAGCCGGTATCATTCCTCCTGGCGGCCTGCAAACTGTAAAACCTGAGGTGATTACAAAGAGCACTTGAAAGGAACATCTGAGCCACCAAGGGCTTGGAGGCTCTTGCTGGCTGAATTCAGCTCTTCTGGTGGGGATTCATTTTTTGGTGTGCTAATATCTTAGAGAAGGCT